>CM061493.1:1480000-2227500 GCA_030867185.1 Tagetes erecta
ATATGCATATGACCTTTCGGGCACGTATGTACGTTGAGTATATAGACCCCACGGTATAGATTTTCATTAGATTCGACATTTTCAAGCCAACAATCAGCTGATATATTCGATCGTTTATATATGTGAGTTGCCATTTTGGAAGCTAGCTTTCTTCAAACTTACAACCAATTCAACAATCAATGAATATGTTATTGCCTAATTAAGTAACTAAATATATATAGAGAGAGAGTTTTCTAGCTCACATTGAGGAGAAAATTAAGGGACTAAATTAAGGAGTTTTGCTCGAAACAAAATTCATAAATTAATATTGCGAGAACTAAAAAACATATATAATGAAAAAAACAATCAATTAAATTCATTATTTTATATGAAATACTATCATTGTTGTTATTAAACTACAGCAGCTAGCATTGATCTTATATGTACAATTCGTATATTATAAAAAAAGTTCTAAACTTATCAATTACACATGTGAAAGTTTTACCATGCATTTACATATATATATATATATATGCACAAAACTTGTTAAGGTCAATACAAAGAGGAGAGAGAAAAGAGTAATTAATTAATTAATTATGGAACCGTAGAGATGTATATTTTGATATCTTACATTTACATATATACTTTTCAAAATTAATACATAATAACTTTGATTAGTTTCTTGTAGTATTTAGTACTAGTTTAGTGCCCGCGCTACGCTCGGGAATACAACATTCAAGTGATGTTTTTAAGGATATTCATGAACGTTCCAATAAGTTTAATTGAAACAAAACTGTAGTAAACCGGAACACGAAATATATTTTTAAAAATTAATTTTTTAGTATAGCAAAATTATATTCAAATTAAAGAGAATAAAATGCTCAGTTTTATGGTGTAGTTTATTTTTTTTATTAAAATCCATATAAAAAAGTTATGTATATTTATAAAACACTGAGATCTTTAATTGTTTATTATTATTATTAATTTTATCCATAAGTTTTAATTTCACACCCTATCAAATATAAACCGACTCATGTACACCCCTTGTAGTAAAGGGTTAAAAGTATAAATACTTTTAAATTTTTCAGAATTCTCCAAAATATTAGGGGACCAAAAATGTAATTAGCTTTATTATAATATATTTTATATACATATTTTAAATAAAAAATTATTATTATGAGATAAATTCTCAAATGATGCCACATAAGCTAAAAGCTTTAAAATGGTGCCACATAAGCTTTTTTGGTTTTGCTATATTATATAAAGATTTGTTCTCAGAATATTAGCAGAGTTAATTTATTATAAACACTAATTTTAACGATAAACTTAATAGTCACAAACTCGTTTAATAAATAAATAGCTAGCTACAAACACGTACGATCAAAGGGAAGGTGGGCCCTTTGAAAATGGTAGATATGGCTTTTTATACTAACACTATGGCCCTTGTAGATTCTCCAGCACCACAATGATAACAACCCTACCCTTTCCCTTTTTCTCTGTCTTTTATTTTTATTAATTAATTACTAGCTACTAACTCAACAACAGGTTAATAGCCTATTGATAACATACTTATATTAAAAGCATTAGATTAAGAGTTTTAATCCTGTTATTAACATGTTGTTGTATATTTTTTTTTAAAAATCAAGATGTTGCTATTAAAGAAAAATTACTAGCTAATACGTGTTTTAAAAACAGAAACAATATTAATTTAAGCTGTTAATATATATAAAACCAATCACTACTAGCTACATCGATCTATTATATTTTACTCATGCATTTTTGTAGATATTGGTTTTAATACATATAATAACTTAATTAAAATCTCTAATTCAATTGTACGTCATGTTTAACTGATCAACTAGTATATATATATATATATAGCGACTGATATATAGTTAACGTACCCATATATATATATATATATAGCTAGACGGGTTAATTTATTTTTCAAATCACAATATATAATATATGTACGTGTCTCCATCTTAATTTGTCAGGATGGAGTGATTGATCATTAATAGCATACGTAGCCATACTCTTCATCGTACGTTTTATTATTTTTCATTTATATCTTCTTTTTGTCTTTAATTTCAAAATATATATATATACTAGCTTTTGTATATATATATACACACACTCGATCGCACTACATTAATGAGCTAGGTTTAAATAATGATCAAAACACAGGTTGGTGTAACAATCTATATATATATATTGACTAATGCACTCAAAGGTGTAAGTATCGAAATTAAAACATATATTTTCTACTACCACTACTACTAAACTAAAGTAGTGTATTATAACCCCGTGTGATACTCTTCATTTTATATATATTTAATGATCTGCATGTATGTAACGGATCATAATATTAATTGTAACTTGATCCAAATTGAGCACAAGAAGCTCGATCAGAAGATATATTGTAATCTAACGATCCAAAAATGCTGCCGACTAGAGAAAGAAAACGAATGACACAGAAGATAAATATGTAGCTAGAAAGGGATGTAGATCTATAAGGAGCAGCTAGCAGTAACTTTCATTGCATGAATATATATATATATATATAACCTTAGCTAGCTAGTTGCAATTGGAGGTAAAGTGGTCCTATAGATTGTGCTACAACAACTTGTACATTATGCATTAAAAGTGATAGCATGTAACAACAAAGCCAGATAAGAGTTGCCTCTAGAAATCTCCCATAAGACACCAACCACTGCACCTTCATATATACATATATGGTCATACACAAACAAGTTGCAACTTGCTGTTGCCTGTTGTACGGTACAACAACGTTCTAGAAACCATATATATGTATTAATCTACTAACGGTTTTAAGCTATTTCTATTTCTGGTAAGTGAAAAAAATACTAATATATTGCTGATGTGACACGTTATAAATTAAGGGATTAAATTTATGAAAATATAAAAAATGTATGCTTAACACAATTACCCTTACTATATATATATTACATGATTTAAGTTTTTAAAATATTAAAAGTCAATTTGTAAAACATATATTGGATTCATAATTGATACAAGAAAATAATAAGACAAATCTGATCCTTAATAAATTTATATATATGGCATGTGTTAAGTTGATATTTGGTTGGCCATGTATGGCAAACATATTGAACCTATAGATCGAGTTCATGTGACAAAAAGAATAATAATACGATGATTGATTAATTAATTAATTGGCGTATTATGCATCTCAATATATAGATATATGGTGTGTCCATTTCAAATTAATCCAATGTTATGTTAGAAATTGTACGTGATCAAGAACGGTATAAACTGTAAGCATGTGTATATATAGTTTTAACAAAATTAGAGAAACAGAAACAAATAGATTATTTTCTCTCTAATTTTTTTACTTTTATATTCTACCTCCTAAACTTTACTAAAATTATAAAAAAATACATGTATTACGTATATATGCATATAGTACATGTTTGCAAATATGCATATTTTTTAATTACGACTCATACACTCATTACTCTACTCTCAAATGAACTATAATTTTTTACTCATAATGTATATGACTTGAACTCTCACCACTTGAAAAAAAACACGAATCCTACAAAAACCTTGGCTACAATTCGGCTACGTACAAAGTACAAACCCTTAATTGGGTATATATGTTCAAATATGTATTTAGAGAAAAGACTATACATAAATCTTAAACATAATATACATGAACTTTAGTCGCTTTATATAATAAAAAGTACACATATAAACAAAAAAGTATACAAGCTAGTTATATAAAAGTGGTTTTATTAGTTTTAAACATATATATATAAAATTGATTTTGAAACTAACTAACGTCTCTTCGAGTATATAAATTAAGTCTTAGGTGGGTGTGGGGTGTGATGGAGAGAGGAGGCTATATATATATATGATATGATATGATGCTGTAATTAATCTAGCTTGTCTCAAAGCCTGCATATGCATTGATTCAGTTTTGGCATATACGTACTATACTATTTTGTGATCATGGGATCAATTCAATCCATCTTCCCATGCAATATCTTATCTCCATATCTCACTTTATATATATGCATTGGTAATATTATATATATATATATATATATATATGCCAAACAAACGGATCAATCGACGTACAAATTGACATTTATATAAAACCATGATCGACATCTCGAGTACTATAACAAACGTGTACGTAGGAAAGAAGTATAGCGAGTCCTTTCAAATGGACACGAAACTTGATCTATCTATAAACAGTTAATTAGAATATTCTAATTAAGCTTTACCTCAAAAGATAACATACGATTTTATTGTCACGCTTAAAAATCAATATCACGGGCTTAATTAGTATCCTAGGTTTTCTAATTGAAATATATTACATGATTTTTCTGTATTATTTTATTTGCTTAAATATATGGTGTAAAATGAGGACCTCGGATCATTTGTATAGATCTTCTTTCAAACTTACAAATTTAAAACCGTTCATTTCTCATGAATATTATTAAAGTCATCATCTGAATTGTTGCATTTTTAAAAATAACACGGACACTAAACTAGTAAAATATAAACTCTTATCACAACTTAAATCGTGTGATCGATCTAGCTCTTCATTGAATATTAATTATTATATAATTTGAGCCAATAGCTTTAAAATTTTATAGGATAAGATATATATATTCTTAAATGTACGTTGTGCATGATTGCTAGATCTTTATAGCTACTATTCGCGCGTCTCTTTTTGTTCTCTTCTAGGCGTACGGCAAGATAAATGTTTTTTCGGTCTTAATTTATTAATTTAATTACTTTTTCTATAACTCGTAATACAATTTTGAAAGTATCCTTTTTAGAATCCATATATATAATATGTTATAATTATTATATAGTCTCCAGGCCGGTATATATATATATATAGACCACACTATTATACACTTTTCAGTGTAAATATCAAGCTTGACTCTTGTTCCTTATGACCATCTTTAATACACAACGCGCGTATTTTTAAGTTAAAATTTAAAAATATATTGATTTTAGATATAAATAAACACATCAAGTCGGCCAATCATTAATTTGAAGTGTTTAACTTGGAATTGTTTGAGCTTAACTAGTTTTGAGTTTACGGTTAAATTATATCGTTAATATATATAGTTTATTAGAAGTTTACTTTTTCCCGTAGAAAATTTATAATTATAAAAAATATATATTATTTTTGTTGTGCCAACTGTTATTTTAAAAAACTATTTTACGATATAAAGATCAAAATAAAAGAGTAACATGCATGATACCCTGTACGTATAAATTCTTTCTAGTTTTCTTATTTTTATATTGTTTGATTTTTTTCTTTAATTATGCCCGCACGTATGAGACAAATTTAGTAATTCTAGGTGGCCTTGTTGCCAAAAAGACATGATCGATATGTTGATCATGTGGAGGCCTCATGTCACAGGGATATATGTGGCTACAAATATATATTTCAACGTATATACTTTTTCAAAATTTACAAATCTTGAATTTGTGTCATCATGAGTCATCAGAGACCACGGACCACAACCTTCTCTTTTCGCGGTCTATTTTTCACGTCGACGTCCGACTATAAACCAGCAATTACGGGTGCGTGCTAGCTCGTATATATTTAGACGTTAAAGTCAATCAGAAGATAGTAATTAAGACAATCCATTAATTAATCGGTCATATTTCAGTGATCGATATAATGTAATTAAATTGTATCTTGTGTTAATTAAACTAATATTAGAACGACCCAAATTTTGAACCGTATATATATAACAAGATTAGGCTGTGTATTTAGGATATATGCATGGTCCTTGTTCAAGTTGAAGCTAGGTCCATGCATCTTTTTTCGACCTTGTTGTGTAATAATTAATAATGGTTTAAGTTGAAAATCATAAAACCCTAATTCCCCTTTTAATTGAAAAACCAAATGGTTTTACTAAAATTCAATAGTTGAGTTTTTTGTTTTTGATTTTTACCATAATATTTTTATAGTTTATATTTTTACCACAAATGATTTTAGTGAAATTCAATTGTTAAGTTTTTTGTTTTTGATTTTTACCACAATATTTTTATAGTATACATTTTTACCACGTACAATATGTTTATAGTTAACATGTTTAGTCCCTCTTAAAGAATTGTTATTTGCACAATCAAAAAATATTATTGGGATTGAACAACGAGAAGAAAAGAAAGAGAGAGATATAAAGAAAAAAATATCTGATAGGCCGTTTAGCGATAGATAGGGGAGTGGTTCGACGGTGGTAGCGGTTTGATCGGGTAGATTAGATGGTTGTAGGCGGCGATAGTTGGTGTTGTTATGATGTCGTGGGTAAACGACGCCAACATATGTGCAACTTGAAGTGTATCTATTGAAAACTCATGTAAACAATCTGTATTTTGTGCATTTTAGATAGTACTTGATGTGGCTGTCAGGGTGTATGTTTAACAAATGCGAACTAGACATGAAGAGCTAACTAGAAACATAAAAGGCTCACGCAGCGTGCGAGCCAACGACTACATCTAGTTAAATTTGATTTTAAAAATAAGTAACATTCGGAATAATTAATTAACTGTATAATAAAAAATAGTCATATATATATATGCCACGTATATATATATATATGCAAGTTCCTATACACTGAAGACATTAATTAAGTAGACATGTTTATATATGATCAAGACATTAATTATGTACTATAAGATCGAATATGTCATCATATTATCAATCATGCCAAAACATCAAGATGTGTTGAGAACTTTAATGTGGTTAAAGATCGATCACATTAACTTTGACTTAAATCATCAAAGTATTATGTAGGGCTAGGAATTTCTGATCCGATCTGAAAACCCGACCTGAACCTAACTTGAAAATCATGGGTTTGGGTTTATATTGAATGGGTGTGGGTCAGTTTCGGGTTGAACCTGCTGACCTGATTTCAAAAACAGGTCAGGTTCGGGTTAACCCACCGGGTTCACGGGTTGACCATATTTTTTATATAAATATAAAATTTAGGGTATACTGTGTCAATATACATGTAGTTTAAGGTGTTTTACGTTAAAACTATAACAATATCAAATGTTTCATATGGTTGTGCGTACATTTGGGTGGCAATTCCCGATTTTCCATAAGCTCTCTCTCATTTAAAAAATGCATTTCTTGGTAATTTTGATTTTTTAACTCTTGGAGAATGTATTTGTGATAATTCAGGTCAAATGGGTTGGGTTCGGGTCAACCTGCTAAAAATCAGGTTGGGTTCGGGTTTAAGTAATTTCAAAATTTTCAGGTTCGGGTCAGGTTTGGGTTTGTATAAATTTTTTGGATTCGGGTCGGGTTCAACCCACCAACCCGATAACCTGACCCATTGAGCACCCCTAGTATTATGTATTGAAGATCAAGACTTGGCTGGTTTGAATCATCAAAGTATAAGTGGGAGAACCTATCGATCAACAAAAACAATATTTCAGGATCTTTTCGTCGAGTGTTCAAAGTTAAGGTGAGAGGTCGGCTTTGTTTTTATAGAGATCGTGAGTTTAAATCCAGACAATGACATTGGTGATAATACTAACTTAATGCTACTAAACTTTAAAAAAAACTTAGGTTTTTTAAGGGCATTAATTACTAACAAGTACGTGTTAGTAATTAAAGAAGTAGATGCTCACTGCATCAAAAGAGATCAGTAAGACTAATTAGGTGATAACTTATATGTTCAAATGAGAAGTAAAGATGACCGGTTCCTTTCTTAAACTAGACCAATGTACTTTCTTTGTAAAGTTAGAACTAGGTAAAATGTATCACTTTATTTGTAAAGGGAGATGTGATGACTAGTGATTTTTTTTGTGTGAGAGAGATCTTTTAGTGAAGTAGTCTCTCGATTGAAGATAAGGGGAGAAAGTAAAGTGGATTTGTTAACATTTACTTAGAATCTTTATAAATTGATTATTTCTTATATTAGCATACAAGAACAAGTGTTATTCCATATATACATATTTTTAAAAGAAATAAAAAAAACTATCTATATATTCTTCTCTAGTTTTCTACAAACCGGATTATAATACATAGCTATACTTATATATGAGTGTTTTTATTAAATTATAAATCTAAAATTTGAGTAATTAGTTATATCTAAAACAAACATAAAAAACTAATTAAGCTAATTAATTTTTTACACACATGACCCGTTTTGACTTTTTATAGCTCAAAATACCTTTTACGCCAATAGCATCTATGAATGTGATTCATGACTTCATGTAGTGTTGTGCCTAGAAGTCACGTGCTACACCTAGAAGTCACGTGATGAGTGTATGTTATTATCTCCCTCTTAAAAGAGTTCAATCATCCATATAGCTTCCATTTGCTAGCCTTGCAAATCCATCACTTCACAATTATGACTCCAATCTTCTTTGATTCATCTTCTAACAACTATTCACCATACCCAAATGATCACCTTCACACCCACCAATTCTTGAACCCTAATTCTCAACCTTCATCATCTTCAACCAGATCGCTCACAACTCATTTGTTCTTGAGCTCAAATGATCAAAATGGTGTTTTCACTAGTGAATTACACTCCCAACAATATCAACATCATGAGGTATATATATATGCTTATAACTTGATCGACATATCGATCATGTGTAATACAACAGTTTTCACAAAAGGATCGACTTCATCTTAAATCTTGATATATGGTCAATGTCTACATACTTAATTATATGTTTGATCTAATTTTATTTATGTGTTTTAAGTTTAAAAGCAATTGATTTGAGGGCCGGTTTGTTTCTTGGAAGTTCAATCCCCATATCAAGATTTTTCTTTTTTGTTTAATTTCCATTAGAAATTCAATCAAATGGTGGCCGGATATATGAATTTTTGTTTTGATCACCTTTTTGGATCATTAATTTGCAGGATGATAATGTTGGATCACAACCATACAACGATAATGGAATTAATAATATGAATAATGATCTACATCAAGTGAAGTGGATGTGCTCCAAGATGAGGGTGATGCTTAAAATGAAGAAATCTAATGATCAAGTACCCATGAATCAAAACACTTATAGTATGACGACGAGTAGGGATATAAAACTTGAAGAGCAAGAGACTGATAATTCAAGCAATAGTACTTCACCAGTTAGGGTTTGCTCGGATTGTAACACAACCAAGACACCTCTATGGCGAAGCGGACCTCAAGGTCCTAAGGTATGAATCAGTTAGTAGTAGTGGGTAGTTTATTACATGGTTATCTTGTGTTTTATACATAATAAACATAAGTTGAGATTCATTTCAAAACACAAAATTAATTTGAGAATAAAAGTAAAAATCCTAAATCTCTTAACTAAATATTTGTAATTAATGGTTCATATTCTTTTTAATTACCATTTACATATAATTATTTTGCTTGTATATTAACTTAACAATAACTTGTACATGTGAAGGTTTTAAAATGTAAAATAAATTTACTCATATATTTTTTGAATCCCAAAAAGCCAAAAAAGATGAATAATTGTCGCATTTCAACCATTTTATATTTAAAAGATAGAATTGTATATTTTGTTCTTCATTTTCTCTCAAAACTTGTTTTCTCCATGGAACCATCTCTATATATATACATAATTTTGTTACCTACTAATGTAAAATTGAACTACAATAATCCGAACAATAATCAAAATTAAGATTTTAGCAACCGTAGTCCTATAACTTTCATTTATGTTGGTAAAAGAAATCTAACTACATAACAGTTATATATTTACACCTGAGTTTCACTCAATCACACAAAAAATATGTTATAATACTTTTTTGGTATGTTCTTAATGTAGTCGCTTTGCAATGCCTGTGGAATCCGACAAAGGAAGGCAAGAAGAGCAATGGCAGCAGCTGCAGCTGCAGCAGCCGAGAATGATAATAACTTTGTTCTCGATGATCGACCCATCATTACACCGTTAAAGGTCTCAAAAACTCATCACAAAGATCACAGAAAACCAATTTATAATAAAGGGCATGTTACAAAGTACAAGAAAAGGCAATACTCCAAGCAAATCACTACCACTTCACCACCACAACAGTCACCGTCATCTCCATCATTGTCACCATCTCCATCTCCATCACCAACAACATCTTCATCTTCTCATCCGGCTAGAAAGATGACCATGGAGGATTATCTTGCAAGTCTAAGCAAGAACTTGACATTTTACAATGTGTTGCCACAAGATGAGAAAGAAGCTGCAATCCTACTAATGGCAATCTCATGTGGTTATGCTCATGAAACCTAGCTAAAAGTTTTACATTTTCTTTTAATTTTCAAGTGAGCTATAGCCATATAGAACTTATGTGTTGATGTGTTAGTTACCATCAATTTTTCCATTATTTCATTTGCTAGGTGCAATTAGTGATCATGGTGAGTTATATGTTTTGCCTAAGAATAAGTATAGCCGTATAGGCAATATATAGCTAGGATGAATATTGAACATGATATTGTTAACCAAAAATATTCATGGGTATCATGTTCTTCATCGATCTATATGCTTAAAGTAATTATGTAATAATTTGATCAAAATTATATTCTTTTAGTTACCAAGAATTATATACAAATATTATTTAATGATTTAGGGTTCATAGATATAGCTAGAGGGTGATGCAGAAAAAGATTGAAAATGAAAGAGATGATTCAAACACATGTAGGTTTATATAAATTCTTCAACGTTGTTCTGTCTCTAAAAACACTCATACAAATACATATATGTGTTGCAGAAAAGTGACAGAACAGTTTTAAAGAGAGAGAGAGAGAGAATATGAACTTTTTGTTGCAGAAATTAAAGTGTCTGCAAATGGTTTCACGAGAAGCCATGCAACAATGGATCTTTGTTCTTCAACTCATAAATAAATAAATAACTTATTTGATGTTAATATCTTATACTCAATAATTAACTTCTATAGCTTCGTTATTTTTAACTTTCTTTTACTTCAATTTTTTTTTCTTATTAACTTAATACTAATTTGGTACCATGTTTATCTAATTAAATCTTAAATTTACAAAATATCACAAAACATTAACACATGTACAATGTTCGTTCATTTATGTTCATGAACATTTGTTTCTTTATGTTTGTTTGTGTTCGTTCATTTAATCATAAAAATAAAATTTCATATATATATAAAATTCTAGAAGTTCATTTAGCTTCATAACTTCTCAATGAACCATATGGATTGTTTGATAGAGCTAAAATTTTGGATGAATTATGCAAATTTGAATCACTAAATTGCATGTTTATTTGAATGACTTATGATATATTAGACTTGTTCCTTTGTGCTAATTAATGATCATTTAGGTAATATTTAATTGTTAATGTTTTCTTAGTTTTGTTAATTTATTTTTATTTGATAATGTAATGAACTATTCGTTTAGTTTTTTAATGAATGGACATAAACAAACATAAATAAAGTTAAACAAACACATTTTGATTTTCGTAATAAAAGAACATTAACACGGAAATTGAGTTCGGTTATGTGTTTGTGTTGATGTTCGGTTAAAGTTAAAAGAACAAACACGAACATGTGGATGCTTTTATTCGTTCGATTTGTTTACAGAGCTAGTTGGAAGCCATTGAATGTTGGAGCTTTAATGAGCTACGGAAGTATCATTGTTTTGAAAATCGGACCGGTTGAACCGAGAACTAGACATGAAACCGTTTCAGTTTAAGGGGTTGAACCGTTTGAGTGTGACCCGGTCGGTCAGTCCGGAAAGAACCGGTCAAACCGTTTAAGGCTTAATGGCTTATACGCATGTGGGCCTTATGTGGGCTTTGAGTTGCAAATAGTTTGTTATACTTTCGATTATTTGTGTTATATTATGTCATGAGGAACTTTTATAATTAACAGAAAATGAAAGTGTGATATTATATTAACCATTTCAGTTGCCGAAGGCATTTTGATATTCCCCAAAAAGGTTAACAGGATATTTAATTTTTGTTAGTTAAAGGTAGTTGAAGCTGTTAAAAATCTAGAATTCATACATGATTTGAGTTTTTTTTAAACAAGAATTTTTATTAAAGTAGTAAGACGTACTATCTTATGCTAACAACTATCTTTTCGACATGCACACCTAGTCCTAATGTCACGTTAACTTTTTACCCATTCTTCTCATAATCCTACAAACTTATTTAATCGCCAACACTACCATAATCATCCTTCACACACAACTCACTATATGCCCGATTAATACTAGTTTGTGAGAGGAGGAAAAAAATTAAACAAGTTGTTAAGCTTTTGTAAAACAGTTCTTCACCCGCACGTGTATAAACCATCCATGCCCACGAGCTACTGTCACATCATCACCGATAACCATGATGCGAATAGCCTATATACAAAGATTTCAAAAGGTCCAAATTTTAATGGCTACATATTCTTCAACAATTCGTATTATGATCGTCTGCTAAAAAAACTTAAGTGAAAATACATTTGTACAATGTACCTAAAAATAAATGTTGAGAGTGGGATTTGAACCCACGCCCTTTCGGACCAGAACCTTAATCTGGCGCCTTAGACCAACTCGGCCATCTCAACTTTGTGTCATGTTTACATTAGATGCTTACTTATTCATAGTTTTAGTTTGTGATATTAATTATCTTAACTCTTTTTAACGGAACAATTTATATTTTACCTATATTTCATCAAAACTAATTTATATCATTGCTAAGGATTAAACCCATAATCTTTATATTTTTAATTTTTTCTATATTTTCTTAGATTTTTATAAGTTTTAAAAACTTTTAAAAAGATGTTGGAATGAAAATTTTAATTTTTTTTATATTTTATGTATTTACATTTAAAATAGTTTTAAAATCGTCCGTTCCTTTAAATCTGGTTCGACTGGTTGATAAAGAGACCAATTCGATATTCAATCCGGCTCTAAAAAAATTTATTAAGGGGCATTTGATAGCCTCTTAATGGTTATTAAAAACTTATCTTTTAATGGTTTAAAACATTTGAATATCATGTTTTTAAAACGTACTTTTTAAACCATTAAAAGATACTCCCTCCGTCCCATTAGAAGTGTCCTAGTTTGAAAAACACAAAGTTTTAGGCACATTAAATGATGAGTATTTTTACTTGTCATTTGACAATAATACCCTTGACAATAAATATTATTGTGGGTCCATCATATTGTTTGTTTATGTTATTAAGGGCAAATTTGGAAGTTTACCAATAAATTTTAAAAGTTAATATTTTAAATGGAACAACTAAAAAAGACAATATAGACACTTTGGTTTGATGGTTGTACGTGCTAAAAATCCGGTACATTCCGTTTTGTTTCCCATCCCAGTCTTTCGCAACACTTCAGGTTTACTTCTTTTGTTAGGTCTCGATTTTAATGGGACGGAGGGAGTATATTTTTAGAAAAGTTAAAACTTTGAGAATTGAGACACAGTAAACAAACTAAACTGCAAAGGCTGATCGATTTATCAATCTCTCCGGCGGTATGTCATCTTCTCCGTTCTTTAACCTAAAAGTATCTTGCTTTCTGAAATTCAATGTCTTTTAATCATAATCATAATAAATATTTACTCAAGACTGTTTTTTAATTTATTGGGACACATCATTGATCATGAAATCGATTAGTTTCTCTTAGATTGATTGATATTGTTTACCCCATTTTGTATAATCTTCTTGATTCAATATCACTGTTTACACTTTCCCTTTTCTTCATTGATCATCATTTCAATGCTAATTTGTTTGTTTATAATATGCACACCAACTGTTTGTAGAAATGCCAAACTAACACGAGGCGCGGTATAGAAATGTTTTTAGCATCACCTACCCATAATTTAGCTTTAAGTAAGCTTTATACGTAATTTGATATATATGTAACACATATGTACAACCTAAAAACATACTATGTGTTCAATATCCTGATGCACATAAATACGAAAGGCGCGCCTCGTGCCACTTTTTTGTGTGCTTTTTGCACCTCAATGGCGCTTTATAAACCAATAATGTGTCGAATTGGATTGTGTATCTCCTTGATGAACTTTTTCTTGTTTTTGTTCTTTAAAAGTTTAAAACATTTTACAAGTTTCAAACTTGAGCTTCTACAAGAATATAAGTACAACACTTGAGTTTGAATTTGAACTTTGGAGTTTTCAACTATGACCATCTTAAGCTTTATATCATTTGACTCTTAAGTTTGGGAATGGCAACCTATTTGTGGAGAAAATATGCGGATTATTTGAACACTAAATGGGAGAAAGAAGTCCTTTAGACCATGGTTGACCCGTTCAAGCGCCCAAAATCATTTACGCCTCTTGTGACAATCTATATATCAGCTTTCTATACCGGGGTCATTGGGGCTGCAATCACTGAGCAACTTTACAAGGTACTCTTTCGGGTGTGTTTGATTGTGTGTTTTGAAAATGATTATTTAGTTATCTTGATTTTTAGTGTTAGGATAACTTACTTTTGCTTAAAGTTATCATTTTCTGATCAAAAGCAATTATTTTAACTTCAACCATACGCATATCCAAACACCATCTCTTACAACACATTTTATTGCCGTTGATTATTTCACATATAAACAGTTTATAAACCAAATCCATACACTCCCCTTAGTTTCATCTTGGGTTGAGCCAAAAACATCGTAACGATGAATTGCATTGTTAGTTTACTGATAACTCATATGTCCCATGAGAATTTTACAATCAATTTAATGTAACTTAGTTTCTAATTCATCAATTTTGCAAGCTGCCTCAAAAACATGGTCAAAAGTTGGCTGATCAAACAGAAAACATTGTAAAAAGGACCATGTGACTTCATTTAATTTCTGTTATAACTTATATTTATTTCAACAAACAGGAAAAATACTGGGAAGATCATCCTGGTGAGGCGGTGCCACTTATGAGACCTAAGTTTTATGGCGGTCCTTGGAAGATTTATAAAGGAACTGTTCTTCCACCAAACAAATAAAACTCAGAGATTACTCAACTTCATATGTCGAAGAAACGTTTCATATATGAATATGCTACAACTTCCCTACATACACAATGATCTTGGTATGTGTATCTAGCCTAATTTGTACAAACATTCGGAAACTATATTCTATCATGGTAGAAGTTGATAGCTCTTTGTGTTATGAAGCTTCATGTGCAGGAGCTTAATCCTCCCAATATTAGGCCAATGATCATTAAATTTAAGGGTTTTGTTTTTTCATAAAATACCTAAGTATTCTCACTTTTTGTCCCCCTGAATCATTGTATTATTTTTTATGTACATTTTGAGTCATTAGATGAGTGATTTTTTTGTCTCGGTTGGGTAAACGAATTGCCCAAACGGGATAAGAAGTTCGCATAATGACCCAAAGAGGACAAAAATCTAGCTTTTAACGACTCAAATGTACAAAAGAATTACAATGACTAGAATAGGTCAAAAGTGAAAGTACACTAGTATTTTACACGAAAAAACCTTAATTAAGAAATATGATGTCACTAGAGAATCTTTTTTAATATATTTACAAAAACGGTTTTAGGCTGCTTTTTGGAGGGCCGCAAGGGCGTCCCCGGTAATCTTCCGTACCCACTCACCAAACTTCTTTACCTCGGCATCTCCGCCCTTTCCTATGTCATTAAAGCAGTCATTACAAGTGTCTACATTAGTGGCAACCGCACTAACATCAAAATTGGCTTTCACTAGATTTAGGCTCTTGAGACTATCAAGAGTCTTCTTGATATCATCAATTGCGGCACCAAAAACCTCATCGCATTCTGAAACGCATTCTCGAGACCTATGTGAGGATGACTTAGGGGTTTTGGGTCGTTTCTTGAGTGATGCATTGAATTCGATAATCTTTTTCTCAACGGCTTGCATTTGTTTTGCCACCATGTTAGCCACGTTAGCCTTTTGCCCAGGCACCGCTCCCTTGGTGCTAGTAGAGGGTTTGTTTGAAGGTTTGGCCGCATTCGTGGACGTTGCGAAAATGATGTAAGCAGAGATTAAGATAAGGGCTAGGAGTTGTTTTGCAAGAGCCATTGTCTCCAAAAGAGGTGGAAGGTGAGGAAGTTTGGTGAAGGATGGTTTTATGCCATTAAGGAATGGTGATGCTTAAGCATAGCTAATACTTTCTTAAAATAGAAAATTATGGTTACCATAAAAGAAAAGTGGTTAAAACTGCATGCATAAAAAGCTTTGGAGATAAATTGTGGTGGTATTTTATAATAAACAGAACTCACCAAGCCACTATGGACTCATGCTTGACTCGTTTTATAAATTGAGTTGAGTCTAGCCGACGAGTAAGAACTGAGCCGAGATGAGTTGGCTTCTATACCTAATCGATCTAATTTATCATACAACGTAAGGAACAAGTTAAGAACCAATCCTATACATTTAAAACATACCTAGAACTGAGTCATTTAAGGAACAAGTTAAGAACCAATCCAACCCATTAATTTGGAATAGGTTTAAATACCCTCTCTTTAAACCGGATAAAACCAACCCGGTTAAAAACTAGTAAAAATCCGGGAACTAATCATTTTCCACTTGAAAACCAGTTTAAAATAAAACCAGAATCAATCAAGCAAAAACCAGGTTTTGACATCTATTGACAACAACCAAACTAATTGGGAAAAGATTGATCTCTACATCGGACGGGTCTTGTGTATGTAACTTCGTCACAATCGTTGATAAAAAAGTTCATGTCTTGCATGTGACGTTGTAAAGTCGTAATTAACAAGTCACATATTAAAAGCGAAGATATCTCAAAACTTAGATGCCAGAATAATAACTAAGTCAAACTCGTAAAGTGTAAATTTATCTAAGTAGGAAATCAATTTAGTAAATATGTTAAGAAAGATACTTTAGTAATTTGCAAGGCTAGGGTCACCCACCTTACGAATCAAAAAGATATAAAATCAGCCCTAAAATAAGCCAATTTTGAGAATATTTTTTGTTTATGAATAAATAATACACTTAATACTTTTAAAATCTTAAGTTTTTATTGAATTAACTAATAGCATTTTAAAAAGTTACAACAATCTAGAAATAATCAAATCCAGTCATATAACATTAGAACAAAAAAACAAGTATAACATGATTCAAACAATATATTAAAATGATAATGGTTTTATAAGATGTATGTATGTAAGTATGTATACGATGGTTAAAAAATTACTAGGAAAAAGGGACCAATATGGAATATCAAGACATAAAAAACATCGGTCCCATGAAGTCGGTGCATATTTTACAACCATCCACCACATAGAAACAAACACAAATCAATGCACGTTTAGTCCACAACTTATAACACCCACATATTCCTCTCTTTGAAATTTTTTAATATACTCACTCAAAGCCCGTTATAATAATTCTATATTTATCATCCATACCAAATTCTTTACCCAAACTTATATTTATAGTTTTTAATATACACATGTTAGACTATAATACAAATAGCTAAACCTCAATTAATTCCTAAATATTAGTGATTTTACCTAACTCGTCGTATCATACTTAAACTCTTCCGACTTGTAGATTTGATTTAGGAAATTAACTCTAACATTGGTAATATTGTAACACTGTAAATTTGTAATAGTAAATTGATATAAACAAAGGTTTAAACCAAAATCTAATGCTTAAATGTGATACAAATAGGCCACTAACTCCATTACCAAACATACAAATATTAAGAAACTGGAAAATAATATGATTATGTAAAACTAATTCAGTTTTAACTTGCATGTCTTCATATACTATTTGAAGAGCACAAAAGGGAACATACACCCACCACTAGCTATCATTCTACCACACTAATAACTAAAACATAAGCAAACAACTTCTAGTAAGTTTTAGGGTCTGTTTGATACAAGTTTTCATGTCCAGCCTTGTTTATACCTTCGGAAAATTTCTTCAGTTTGTGCGTTTTTATAAGCGCTGCAAGCAATAAGATAAAGACATATAAGAGCCACCACAGCTACGATTAATATTGTATTCGCGGTTCTCCATTCTTTCCTTAGGTTCCCTAACAAACCAGCTTTACACGAGTCACAGTTATAGCACAACTGGTTTGGGTCATTGTTCCATATAGGACAGTCGGTATCGGCTGTCGGATTACTCGGGTTGGTCCACATGATAGGGTTGACATATTGGTATCCACACACCGTTGGAGGCTTACAACATCCGGACTGAAACAACATTAAAAGAAACAATTGAGCAAATTGTATAGAGATCATGTTTTCTAGGTAAATTATACATCTATAAATATGTATAGTATACAATTGGTTTAATCATGACCATACTCAAATGATCAATGAACCAATCATTGAGATAGTAAGAAAATGGGGTGCCATGTGATGTTGTTTGAATGATGCCAAATTGCCACATGAAAGTGGGTATAAAATTGCAATGTGTACACACTCTAACAAGTCTAATTAGCATTCATTAAACTCATCAATTATATTGACAAGATTGACAACAAAGAGTATATATACACGTATTAAGTAGGCCCACAAGGCAATAATCTCATTAATAACATTGAAAGGGATATGAAAAACACTGTTTATTTTTTTTGAACAACAGCAAAGGAAAACACTGTTTATTTGACTGTGCAAAACAGTTTTTTAACATAACTTTAATATTTTCAAGAATAAATTCACTATAACTCGTTTAATATAAGATTTAAACTTCAAAAATGATGTTTTAAACACAAGAGTATTTTAGTATTCGGCCACCAACCACATTGGCTTTCTTAAAATCATATAACGTAATAAAAAAAGATTTTCAGGTTGGGCCTTGGATTTTCAAGGCTAAAATAAGTTTCCTTCTATCGAGAGCTAAAGATGATAGCGTGAAGCAGCGGCTCGTGGAGCGACTCATGGTCATAAAAAAAAATAACGTTATAAACAATCAATCTACATATTATAAAAAGGTGTGAAAAATAAGTCTACTTTGTTCTTTTATACTATTGTCACAAAACTTTTAGCTTTTAAAAGTTATCCACAAATATATTTTTCTTAAGTTGAAAAAATTACAACATATAGTCATAAACATTTTTAGTACATTAATCTACATATTTAACTGAAAAAATGACCTTGAAACATAAACAAATTTAATACAACTTTAAAAACATGGTTGTGTTTTATGTTCACACTGTTGTGTAGTTTTGTATGAACCGTAAAAGTGTAAAGTAAAACGCTGGTGTTGATCATGTTAGAGCATTCACAGTGGGATAATCAATTTTTTGTGAGTGAGGTTTTTATATTTTAGGGGGTTGTTATGGGTTGTTATGGGTTGTTGTGAGTGGAAGAAAGAGAAATTTGATGGTGGATGAGAGAGAAACTCTATATTTGAAAAGCTACTGTTCACCCCCTATAATTTTTTAATGATTTTAAAAAGTGGTTGTGAGTGGATGAGAGAGAAACTGTAATGATAAATGTAAAAAGAATTATTATTTAATTAGAAGAAGAAAGAAAAGATAGTTGTTTTTAGTGTAATTATAGGGATAGAGATTGTTCTCCGACTGTGAATGCTCTTAGTTCTAAATATAGAAATGTTTACTGGGAAAATAAGCTAAACAATAACAATGTACAACTAACAATGCACAAATTACACCTTCATGATTTCATCATATAACACAGATCAAATCAGTACTTTTTTTAAACTAAGATTTTACTATAAAAAAACCGCTATCAAAACGCTATGTATCAAGACAAGTACCTGAATAGGAGAGATATTAGAACCATAAAACTGTTGTGCCGAATACGAATCCTCAGCCAATTTCGTGCAAATCGAAGATGAAGCCAAACACGCTTTAATTTTTCCCCAATTCTCGTAATCAGTGACATGATCACGTAACCACTTGGAGTATCCAGCCAATCGATACTCCTTGTAAGACCGTCCGGCGACAGAATAGGCGCCGGACGGACGCGTTACAACAAAGGCGAGAATAAGGAGTACGAGACCGGTGATGATGAGAGCTGCATTACAGAAGAGGTAGAAAGCTAAGAGGCCTTGTTTGTTACGATAGGCGCCGATGAAACCGGTTAATGCGACTAAGAGGAAGAGGATCCCGATGATGATGACCGGAAAACGGAGCCAGCGGATGCATTCGTTGTCTTGTTTTGATGCGAGCCAGATGCCGGCGGTGATTATTGGAATGGAGCAGAGGAGAGCGATGAAGTTTAGAGTTGCGATGATGTTGTTGCTCACCGCCATTGATGATGATGACGATTAAGAGAGTGTGAGAGATATTGATTAGCGAGAAGATGGTAGATATTGTGTCGTGAAGTTTGTTGTACACTTGTAGTTATGCTTTTTGACTACTAGTTAAACGCGGTTTAAGGTGAGACTGTGTTACAACATAAACGGTAGAACTCATTTTAAAGGATTAATCTAATGGGAGAGAGATCTATTTAGGTTATAAATCTCACATTAGTTGCTCATATAACTAATATAGGACAAGTCTCATTCCTTACAATAAATTAAGTCCATAATAGATTGGAACCTATAACTTTTTTATTGATGTTATAAGATTAAGCTAGTGGTTATATATAAACATTAAACCATGTGTAGTGGTAATGAGAAGTAGTCTCATTTTTCCCACCATCTCATCTTTTAGCAGTAAAATAGGATCAAGAGGTGTTGTGTAGGAAATGCCTAGACAAATTGGATATCGATAACGTCCCGTGGGCGTTTTTTTGCTCTTTGGGGTGTTTTAAGGGACAAAAGGCTTCACTACACATTTTTTCATATGTTAGTGAGAAATAGATGTTGGTTTATGATTGTGATGAAGTTTGCAATTACAAGAGTTAACGAGTTGTAGTGTTATGATTGGTAGGCAAATAAACAACATTTCACATGTGCAACTAAACCCACTCATAAATAGCAAGACGCTAGTTGAAATAGACACCCTAACATCCTCAGTTTAAGACTCTATGTAATGGTTAATGTCCCTTGGGGGCATTTTCCGTCGTGTGGATGATGACTAGACAATGGGCATTATATCATAATGTGACGTAATGGATAATGCCCTTATAATGCCCCATAATTATTATTTTTTTCATTGCAATTTTATAAAAGGAAACCAAACCACTAGCAAGACGCTAGGGCCGAGAACAAGAAACAAATCCCAAATAAACAATTATAAAGGAAATCTAGAAAAAGAAAAATTACACCAAGACTGCCAAGCTAAATCCCCCATCTTTGCCCTGTTCTTCAACCATGCAAATGTATGGAACAAGACCTTGTCCGCCACTTTTGACACTTCCACTTCCTTCATATTGAACAAAAAATCATTCCTTTGAGCCCACAGTAGCCAAATAAATCACATAAGTAGCATTCTTATGATCCTTAGACACGTTCAAGATGGAAACTGAATCCAAACTTTCTTTAATCGTTCTTCCCACCTCCAACGCATGACCACACCAGTTGCCAATATCTTTCCACACATGATCCATCAAAGGACATTCACGCAACACATGAATGGTCGTCTCAATCGAGCCAAAACATAGAGGGCATTCTAACGAATGTAAATTAACCCCTCTCCTAGATAAGGCTTGTTTAGAGGCGATTTTACCCATAGCCGCCCGCCACCCGAAACATCGAACTTTCAATGGGATCCATGAAAGCCATGAAAAAGGAGAGAAATCAACTAGAATACGGTTAGATTCCAGCAAATTCCTCATAGATTTAACCGAAAATGATCCTATCTCGTCACCAACCCAGTACCAACAATCAATAGACAAATTTGGGTGAAAGTCACCGAGAAGCGCCAATAGTTGTTGCATTGATTGGATAATGTTGAATTGAATGGATGGGATTGGTTGGTCAAAAGTAGGCAATGGCGTTATTAGCAAAACACCTGAATTTTATTTTCAAACACAACGTCCCCATATAGTGGGACGTGGGGTGTTATGGGGCGTTATTTGCCCACATAATACCCATTACACATAGTCCATACAAAATTTTTAAAATTTTAGATTTGGGTACTTGTGCAAACACCACCTTTTACATCCCCCAAAGCCATACGCATATTCTATTTTTTAAACTTCCCTAAAGCATAAAGTAAGCGAGTGAGTCATCTTATATATGGTTTATGTATATCTGTTATCATCAATTCTTATATGATAATAAAATAAAGAAAACAACTTCTTGCTTGCCCACGTACGGCAAAATGCATTAAAACCAAAAATAAGGATGGTTTTATGTTTCAAAATTTGGGCCTTAAACTTTTAGCAATTTGAAACATAAATCCAATAACAAAAAGTTACGTGCAATTCAATTGGATTCGGTTATGAAACGGCACAAATGCACAATCATCAAAAAAATGTGAGCCTCGAGATCGAGAAGCAGCTCATGAAGTCCTAATACACGATTACTTCGTTCAAATGCAAAAATACGATGATCCAGAGCAAGATTTTAAAGAATATCCCCTAGGAGACAAGGCATACAATTATATAAATAACATAAATAATTAAAGTCAGGCGCCTATATAGATTTTAAATTTTTTTCTTTAGAGGAAAGAGTGCCTATATAGGCCAAACAAATGTTTGTTTTTCATGGGTTGTGACTTGTGAGTATGGACAATCATTCGTACTAATATAGGTGTTGACGTCTTATCTGGAGGAGACATTTTGAAGGATGGATTATTGAAGAAGAGATTTCAGAGAACTTTTAACCAAAAGGGATATAGAATTTTCCCTTTTATATATAGAAGGAAATCATAGCATCACATGTCAGTAGCACCAAATTGCAGGTAAAAATAGAATACAAGATTGCATTTAACAAGAAAAAATGGGTAAGTTGTCTAAATGAATTATAAATACTTACCAATTCATACTTTAAACAAAAACTAATCCATCCGCGTATATCTTTCGAAAAGACATCAAAGTCTTCATACTTCAACCTCAAAATTTAACACTATTAACGCAAAATCTGAGAACTGGCAAGAAGTGGTTTAATGCACATGAAGAACGCCAGCCTGAGATATAATTAAATCTGCAAGGCACGGAGAAATAGTCATTGGCAGTAAGAATTAGAGGTGTTCGGCACCAAATCAAGTTCTCTCTTAAGACCGACACATTGGCATGAAGTAAAGGAGTAATTTGGCAATTTGGTCAAATCGCAAATAATTAGTTTCTAATGTATGGGTACTGTGTAACTGATAATCTGATTATATGGGTGTCAAATAATCAGTTTTAGAGTAGTTGCAACAAAACTTACCACAAGATTATTACGACACATATACACTCAAGAAGTCAAGAAAAACTCCAAGATCTGAATTTGCATATTCCACGGCGATCTTCTTTAAGAGATTCACGTATGGATTGCACGAAGGAGAGCACAGCAGGAACAAGTGACAAGTCTTCATGACGTTCCTGTTTATATGCATATCATCTTTTTCTTAAGTAATTTACTAATTTGCCAAAGAGCTGGTTATGTTATTTTCATGAACATCAACAATACTTGAGACAAGTTGCAAATAAAAAAATAACAACTTATATTACCACATCAGCAAGACGGTCTTCAATACCTCCAGGGCTAGCTTTAGTAGGCATGAATATCTTCCTGTAAGCAGCTCTCAGGCTCCTGATCTATATTTTGCCAGTGAAAGAGTTAACACGACTATAAATGTAGCTCATAATGAATATGTGAACAGATAAATAGAAGGATTTTTTCAACTGCATGCATCTTTAACCAATATATTTCAGAAAATGATAACATTTTTACACAACCCATCTTACAAGTTACAACATGCAGTTAAAGACTATACAATCAGTAGTATAGTGGGGGAATATAGTTACGGCATAAACTGTAACAGAGATGCATATATAGAGATGGAAATTACAACCCATTTACTTGTATAAAGGTTGATTTGATTTATATTTTATTTCTAGCTTGTCAAACTAAGAATCAGTTAAACAGGTCAGACAGTTTGAAAGCATCCTAAAATCAAAGTATACAACTTAATAAATCGTCTTATTAGAAGAAAAAAAATAGATTACTAGTGAAACAGTGTATTTTTATTCATCATATTTAAAAATATAAACAAGCAGAGACCAACCTCTGTAACTGAGAAGCCACCTCTTCGAAGACCTTCTAGATTCAAACCACGTAGCTCTGCTCTGTCTCCAGCCACCAAGGTGTACTTGGGAACATCTTGTGAAACCTTATGAATACCGATAAAAAATTCAGATTTCTAAACCTCTATTGAGCAATATACAAGCAGATGATTCTTGTATTAGCTCAAAAATAAGAGATCCCCTTCCATGTGATATCATGTTGTATAGAAGGGTGTGCAAAAAACCATAAACCAATTTTTTCATGAAAAACGTAGGTTTGGTTTACAGAGTTTTGGGAAACAAGGATTTTTGTTTTGGGTTCAACGTTATGTGAACAGTTTTCATGTGAGAGACTGAGTAAAATGTGGATGTTTTGCTCTTTAATATATCAACTATTTTACACTTCAGCGGTTCACCCTACCATTCGGCATTCACTTCTCACTAACCCTTAACTTTACTATACAAACTAGTAGTTTCATGCGATCAGGGAAAGATAATTAATGTAATCGGCAGCATAAAAAATGTTGCTTGTTGGGCTGATATTATGATTTAAGGTGTTACTCGTTGGGCTGAAACGAATCAAGTAAAAAAAACTGGAAAACACAAACTGAGACCATAATTTTCAATGCACTGAAACTGAACTTTTCCTATTTGGTTTCAGTTTTAGGAAAAAAAAAATGAACTGACCAGACCCATGCAAATCAAAGGACTAGGTTAAAAAGCAACTTGATATAATACAAATGTACATGGCTGAAAATAAATCTTACCACTGAACCCCCACCAATGAAACAGAAAGAACCAACATTACAGAACTGATGAACAACAATGGCCCCAGCAGTGTGTGCATGGTCCTACAAGAAGACTTGTAAAAGCAAACTTTAATTTGACCATAGGAAACCAAAATTGATCACATACAACTACAGATGCAAAATGGGCAGGTCGGGCGGGTAGGATAACCATCATAACCGGTCAAAATGAGCCAGGTTAAATGGAAACTATTCTGGCTCTTTTTCTGTGACATTTATAAATAACTGATGTGGTAAATAGGCATAAATAAGTAGATTATTAATATATTAATCGAAGATGTTTCAGTAAATAGGTATAAAAGGTTTTGCTCATCATAACTTCATAAGTATAATACCGGATCTTTTTAGTTTTGAGGGTATCTACCGGTTTGACACGCTAGATTTAAAATACAACCCAGCTCGTTTCGAAGTAAATGTGAAAAAAATTAGCACACCTACAAATAATAGTGGAGCAAAATGATCCAAAGACTAACCTCCACCGATACATGGCCTGCAAAAAGGGTGCTATTTGCAAAAATGTTGTTGCTACCCACTTTACAATCATGAGCTATATGACAAGATCCCATGATAAGATTGTTATCACCAATAACCTAAATTTTACAATTCTTTAGTTCAAGAACAAGAATAACAAAAGCGTCTTTTGGGTGGTAAAAGGAGCTAAACTCAAGTTTATAAATACAAAAAAGGAAGAAGTATTCACATACTGTTCTGTCAGAAGGTTTTGAAGATCGATGGATAGAAACATGTTCTCTAATTTCATTGTTATCACCAACTTGAAGAAAACACTCGTTACCTTCCTGAGATCAACAAACTACCAAAACATTGTGACTCTATTTGACAAGCAATTAATATGTGTGTTTTTAACAATTAAACTTCCTATATCATGTTGTTCAAAAGATTATCCAAACATATAGTACCTTTTTGGGATAATATATTTGGACACCTCATCATATATATTTTCATGTTTTCAATATTTTTAACGGCAGTTCCGTCATCCGGCATGTTTTGGCCAAAACTGGTCTAAATAAAAACAGATACATACTTTGGTGGTGTATAAGATATTTTCAATACATGAGTGAACTTAAGAAAAGAATAAAATACTTGATACTTGGGTGGCCTCTCCATGTACTTTCCCAGTTCTTTTTGGTCATATTTGGCAAACTAAGTATCCATACAAATTAAATATTGGACAAAGATAGCTTAGTCAACCAACCCATTCAGTCCATTTTAACCTAGAAAAAACTAATTGTTTCCCAACCCGCTCGACCCATCTCTTTTGCCACCTCTACAATCCACGGTTATCTACAATCCAACAACCTTATACTTCATGTCCTGGCATTTGATGCCAACCACAGCATGATGACCAATTACATTGTTGCAACCGATAATTGTCTTTCCAGGAATGTTGTCTCCAACAACCGCCCCACTGTTTGAAAACAACATACAAATAAGAATCTAGGGCAAGAGGAACAGTCTTTAGCAATAACGATAAATACACAATCTGAATTAACCTCATCAAGATGCATTTATCTCCTAATTTTGTGTTTCCCAAAACATGACTTCCAGGATGTAGTTTGCAGTCATTTCCCAACACCACTGAAGATCCCACTGTGCAAAAGGGGCCTATAGAGATACCCTGCAAGCTAATACAGTTGTATCATTATATTAACTTACAAAACAATTTAACCACTTGATGATTTAAGGTAACATCAAACATGACTGAGCAGGACCAGTAAAGCCAAAATCAAGTTATCATAAAAAATTTCTAATTTCCATCCCTCTGCCAGTTCATGATTCACTAACCCTTAGCAAATTGACTAAGCAACGTATACACTCACTGTTATACAGCCTATCTTCGTCTTTTGGCAATGAAGATAAAAGATATAACAATTCAATAGCTATAAAGTCCCGTATGAAACAATCGTAAAAATGTTGCTAAATTTCATCCCAACGTTCACTTCAATCATATTTTACATTTAACAATCATGGATCAAATTCACAAGTCACAGGTTGCTAATTGCCATATCACTTCTACATGCCAAATCCATAGCCAACTAATTATTACATACAATGGCTTTACAAGTTCTCTAAATGCATAAAACTAAATCATATTCAATGCAATTGCTAACTACTTGTTCATCTCCATGTTACCTATACCACCAAATGTGATTTGCAAGTAAGCAACATATATCCCATTCAATCATTAACATCTAAACATACCTGACCTATAATCGCATTAGGATGAACAACAGAAGTAGGATGTACGAAGCTAGGGTTTGTTCCGTCATCATTATCTGCTTACAAAATTAAAAGCAATTACTTCATATGAGCACATAGAAAATGAAGAATAGAAACATAGAAGGTGAATTACAGGTGACAGTAGAAAAGCGTTGACGGTAAAGTGACCGGAGTAGATCACCGGCGAGCTGTCGCCGGCATCGAAGGGGTGAAGCTGCCATTTTTTAAAATGAGTCACTTTTGCAAGTAACTTTATGTTAATAAAAAAAGGTAAGTTAATTGTTTACGCCCTACATGTTTTAGAATTGGATATTCAACCCCTAAAAGTGACAAATAAAATGAAAAAAACCGGACATTGTAAGGCTGGTAAAACGGTCAGATACGACATGACATGATTAATACGTATACCAAACATGATCACGATTCGTTTAGCTAATTGTGTCAGTCACCTAGACATGAAGACATATCGCTAATAAACGGGTTGCATAAACACGATTAAATTACATGATTAGATACCGGATGTTAAGTAACATAAATGACAAGACACAACTCGTTTAACACGGTTAAGATAGAAAACAAAATAAAAACCCGATCCTTAAACCCCAAAACATACAATTTGCAAACTTTTTAATTTTAAGTATTTAATTGTTTAAACGGATCTAATTGTGTCATAAATGGGTTTGGCGGATTGAACCCACCTAGACAACGGTTTTAATCATGTTGAATTATTTATCACTCATATCTGTTTAGCTTAAACCTAAAGCCGCTTAAATTCGCTTATCACCCATATTCATATTGCAGGTTCAAACTCATGACCTCCGGGTCACATGACAACAATTTTATATGTTGCTCAAGGGTCACCCTCTTTTAAGAGTTGCAACACGGGAGCTTTAACTCCTCATGGGTGAGAATATCGGTATCAGTCTCGTAAAAAACAGTTAACTTGACAAGAAATCTATGAAATTGTAGCAATCATACAGAAAACAATTGAATAGTTAAGGGACCATTTATGCCGTTTGAATAACCAACCGCGCCTCTAACTCTGTGCATAATAAACACGGTTCGTCTCTTTTGTAACGGGCAAACGTCACGGCGGATCACGATGGTGAAAACCGTCGATGTCACCGTCACCACCGCACCGGCTTTAAAAAGAGAGAACTGCAAACGCACCAAGCATGACTCTGTTTTCTCCGATTGGAAGGTAATATTCACGTTCACTTTACTTTCATACTTTTAACTTGCTTTTTAAGCAGATCTGGATTTCAGAAATTGTTTTTATATTCTAAGTTCGAATTCGAATTGAATTATTTATAATCAGTATCGTTATCGAATTTGATATAAGTTTGAGCTTCTATAGTTTTCTGTGATTTTGGATACGAAGAACAATAGCACAGTCATTTTGGATGATTTAGAGCTTCTATTGTTCTAAATGTACAACTTATTATTATTGTACTTAATCTCATGGTGTATGTAATTAAGCTAATTAATTAAGCAGAAAATCAAATTAGAGCTTGAATTTCATGTTTTGGGCTTTAACTTGATCCAAATTAGTTATGAGTTGTGTTAGAAGCAAGACAATTCGTATATCTTAACAATTGAACTGTTTCTTTCTGTAATTATCTCCCTAATTTCACTCGAAACAATCAAATTAAAGTTAGCATATTTCACATATTCAAACACTTAAACAAAAGAATTTTCCTAGTAAAATACCGTAAATAGCAAAACTATTATTAGCATCTCGAAATTTTGAAATGAGGTCAAACATTTTCTCTATCAAAAGATGACAATGATGCTGCCGCACACACAAAAAAAAAAGATGTTACTTTTTTGATAAAAAGACAAAATGGAACAAAATGAAAGAGTACTAATCGGGTAGGAAGAGGCTAAGACGCCAAACACATCTTTAACTAAACTTTTGTATCATTATGTTACTGCCAATGTTGCGTCTGTTATTTAATCTTTACTTGATTATAGTTCATATTTGATTATATGTATGTGTGTTGATTTTCAGGTACTTATTGGGGCTTGTGATTGGGAAGATTACTTGTTGAACAAGGAAGGTGCGGAGAGATACAGGACTCAAAATCTACCAAATTGTTCTTCTTGTCCAGGGGTTTATGAACTTGGGATTGTTGTTTCGGTCACACAAACAAAGGAGAAAGTTTTTAGCAAACTTAGTTCCAAAAATGTAATTCCTGTTTATCTTGGGCAAGCTGATAATGTTAGGACTAGGCTTCAGCGGTATGGTAGAGATGGTGCTCATTTGGAAAATGGTTGGTCAAAAGGTGAGCAAAATGATCGAAAAGTCCTTGGATTATTCTCTGACATATTTTCATATGGATTTGCCATTGCGTTTAGATGGGCTCCGGTAAGAAACATGTTCTGATTCTCAGTTTCCTTTTCTTATTGCTTGATGGAGACCATTAGTTAACAAGTTTCTAATAGCTGTTTAGCATCATGATAAGGGATTGTTTGGGATTTGCTTATATAAACAGCATATGGTTATTATTACACTGCTCCAATGGCTTATTCAAACTTTGTTTGTCTTTTCGTGCGATATTAAGTTTTATTACATGACGATTTCAGAAAGTTCATTTATGCTATAATTTGTATTTTTACAGATGGAAAGTAAAAAAGATGCTGAGAAAACTGAGTCTCAACTTTTAAGAACCTTTGATTATGCATGGAACCGAGGTATGAATGGAGAGCGTCGTCCTAATGATATACATAAAAAGCTCAATAATACTGTTGTACATCATAGACGGGTCCTTTCTGTATTCAAGAAGATTCTTGACTTCCCTACAAAAGAAGTAGGCCTTAGAATAAATCGCTGTGATTCGCCTGTTTCGGAAAATGGATCCAGTTTTTATACCAAGCAAAATGCTTCAAATACCCTCGTTAGAATTCTAAAGTTTGGTAGAACACGGCCTACATTAGTATCAAATGACTGTAACATGAACAATGATAATGTCGGTATATGCGGTGTATCCTTGGGTCATGGGTCCATATGTATAAGACCTCCTGTTAAAGGAAGAAAAAGATGTGTTGACCACAAAGGGATGAAAGTCAACGCACGTATAAGACCCCGTTCGGATCTAGAAATCGAGAAAATGCCAAAGGGTGGCGAAGAAGTAAAACATGAGAGGATGGTGGTTAATGAGAAAAAGTCAAATATCACGTGTGCAGATTCATTGACTTGTGCAGCTATTACACTTAACGGTTCCTGTTGTAGAAGAAAACCAAGTAAAAATAGCAAGTTTTGTTGGCAGCATGAACCAACTAGGGCCAAGATTAATCACTAATCTCACAAATCTAACTTATAATAGTTCTTGTTTATCAACCAATGGATTGAGAATTGCTTAAAGATCATATTGAATCTCATTCATCGGAGGACATCGTTCTGTACGCCTGCAAAAAGGTATGTATACATACAAATATGCAAACCATATGATCCAATGTTTCTGTATTTAAGTTATATTTATTTGTTGTTGTGAAGGTGTGTTTAGTTTCCCATCTCAGTAAGACACATTTGGTGTCTGTTATAACTGTTTGTTGTGTGAAGGTGTGTGTGAAATTAGTATTTTTTAATGTTGTTTAATCATATTAACTGTCTTGTAACACATTTTATGTCTAGCATAAATTGGGCATGAATTTATCGTGCTTGAGTACAAAAAAAAACAATATCTAAACATATAATGGGTCAGACTAGAGCTTATAAACATCTCAGTTTTCCAGGCTTGTATTGTGTAATGGGAAACATAAAATTACTTTGCACACCATGCCTCTTACTTGTTTATGTTGTACCATGTGTGTACAAATCACATCTTATAACGTGTCAAAAATCGGATTTTTCAAGCTCGATCTAGACTCAAGTTTGTTCAACTTTAACTTTATTGAATCGAGCCTACTTAAACGAACATGGTCTCTGCTTTATATTGAGCTCAAGCTTTACATCATAAAGGCTCGTTGAGTTATCAAATCTAGTTCAAGCTTATATTTTAAGCTTGTTGAGTTATCCAATCGAGTTTAAGCTTGACTCGAGCCTTATATCAATTCATTTGTAGCATTACTTGTTTACAAAATTAGTTCTATCCTTAACTATGACAATAAACTTGATTTAATTCGGGGCTAGTGATAACTCATTTGTTATTTCATATTTTAGACTTGATGAGCATTAAAGAACAATATAAAAAGATAAAAGTAATCACATTTTTTTAACAAGATAAACGTGAATTCGAATTGTTATTCCTCCAATAAAAATTTACCTAATCTTACTTTCGTTGTCAGCAACGATCCAACTCTAAGGGTGGTGAGGGGCATACCGGCTTCGGGCGATGGCGCATTCAAGTTATTAAAACCATCAACCAGCCCGAACTGTAAATCATTGATCAATCAATCCCGACAAAAAAACATTTCATAAAAAGCATTGTTTCATTAATCAAAACGAAAAGTTTTAAACCATTAAACTTGTGACACATTCAAGTTGTACCCTATTTATCAAAACAAACACTTGGAAAAAATCGACACCGTTAGTCACCAAATGCCCGGCGGCGAAACCCGATACTCATCTCCGCCGCCGCCTCACACGGCGGACTCCGACGAAGAAGCTTCATGGGTATGGTCAGAAATAAAAGCCGAAGCTCGGCGTGACGCCGAATCAGAGCCGGCGTTAGCCAGTTACTTATACTCCACAATACTCTCTCATTCAACTCTTGATCGTTCACTTTCATTTCATCTTGGAAACAAGCTTTGTTCATCCACTTTGTTATCTACTTTGCTTTATGATCTCTTTCTTAATACTTTTTCCGATGACCCTTATCTCCGATCAGCTGCTGTTGCTGATTTACGCGCCGCCCGGGCACGTGACCCTGCTTGTCTTTCCTTCTCTCATTGTTTGCTTAATTACAAAGGCTTTCTTGCTTGTCAGGTTAGTTTTTTTTGTATCTTCAAATGTGATTTTGTTGCAATTGTATCATCATTAATAGTTTTGTTGAAATTAGTGTCATGCTTCATAATTGCAATCTTTATTTTGATTGTAACGATTGTGAATGAGTGGAGAACTCTACAGTTAAGCGAGCTTTCGGGAATTGAATATTAAGTCCGTGAGCTCATCGTAGTTAAAACAAGAAAAACGGACAATATTGGTTGGTATAATGGTATGAGAGGTCGAGGTCACAAATTTAAATCTAACTGTGTTGGTAATAGTTGTTGAAGGCACAAAGGGTCAACCTTGGTCTATGTGCAAGACGCTTAAAAAGAGAGGGTTTTTTTTAACCGATGCACACAGTATAAAAATATCATTTTTAGGAGTTGTAGACGTGTTTCAGGCCGTTTTATTTTTACTCGTAGCTTGTTTTAGATGAATTTGGCCTGAAACGAGCCGACAATGCAGTGCTAGGATGTGACAATAGAGGTTTTGATTTTCAGCAAGCAGAAAATCAGAACCATAATCAGTAACATCAAACATTGTTAAGTTTTTTGTATTTGTTTGGATGGTTGAAATCTGTTTCTTGATAATATAAGTAAGATATATTAATCTTGATGATGAACAGCTACAGTTTTGACTTTTGGGAGTCAGTTAAAATTCATTCTTTTTCTGGAATGAAGAAGCATTGTTGGTGGAGAATTTATTTATTCTTTTTTACTTCTTTTACTTAATAATAAAGTTCATTCTATCTTTAAGACTTTAACCATCTCTAAAAAAGTGAGATCTTTATGACACTGTGCTTGTTAGTTGTTACTTGTTAGGCTATGTGTTATACTCTTATGGATGATGTGACAGTGGCGTGGTTACGGGCCTGGTCAGATTTAAAACGAAAAAGTTGCCACATGAGCTTCGTCCACACCCCAGACGCGGAGTATTACATATGTCCTAGCGTTTGCGGGTTAGGATTTTAACTAGTCATGAGTTTGTATCGAGGGGGGCTTTTAACCATGGTTCATATATAGCATTCATCCTCGCGTTCTTACTGAATTAGAATATAGAGGTGGTACTCTCGACACGTCTACTTATGGAATGAGTGTTTTTTCAGAACGGGTCAAACGATAACCAATTTACTTTGGTTAGACTTGTTTACTCAACCTGCCAGATTTTATTGGTTGACCGCCTTTTGTTAATACGTTGGTCTGTATTTTAACCAGGCTCACCGGGTGTCTCATAAACTATGGACACAAGCTCGCCGACCACTAGCCTTGGCTTTACAATCTCGAATCTCTGATGTCTTTGCTGTAGACATCCACCCAGGTGCTAAACTCGGCAAGGGAATATTATTCGACCATGCAACCGGTGTCGTCGTTGGTGAGACAGCAGTTATCGGCAACAACGTTTCAATTCTGCACCATGTGACGCTAGGCGGGACTGGCAAGGCTGGTGGTGACCGCCACCCAAAGATTGGAGATGGTGTGTTGATTGGTGCAGGGGCGACGATTTTAGGCAATGTGAAGATCGGTGCTGGAGCGAAGATCGGGGCGGGATCAGTGGTTTTGATCAACGTGCCTCCACGAGCGACCGCGGTGGGCAATCCGGCGAGGTTGGTTGAAGAGAAAGAAGGAACAAAGGTTGAAGAATGCCCTGGGATGTCTATGGATCATACATCATTCATATCAGAGTGGTCTGATTACACTATATAATTAGATCATCCTTTTGGTTCTCAGGTTGTGTTTCATTTTCAATGTATTGTAGTTTTAGTAATAAGTTTTGGGTATAAATTATAAATAAATGTACCAGTCTTAACATTTATTGGCATTTGAAGTTTATATTCTTTATGTAATAATAATTTTTTTCTTAGAAAAAAAGTGTTTTTCAATGGTAATTTCAAAAGGTTGGATATCTAAACTTTTATTCTAACGAAAATAACTTCATGTCTCCATGACTTTTTTTATGTCGTAAAAATTAACTTTATTCTTTTCTTTTCTGATTTTCAATACGTCACGAAAATAACTCATGTCTTTCTTTTATTACGCCGCTTTAAAAGCAATTTTACAATATTCTAATCAAGTAAAAGTTTTATCAGCTAACATGATTTACATGTATGTGAAGATTATGAGTGTCACCGATTGCTAACATGATTTATTATCATATTATCATCCAACGGTAATAACGTAAATTATTAAAATTCAATTAGTCTAACAATTATAACATTAGATATATTTTTATGCATTTTTCCTATAGTTTATAAAGTCTTGTCAAAAGTGGTTAAATAAAGACCCGAGCTTTCCTATAGTCGCGATCTTTGGCTGGGTGAGAACTCCATCTATCACTATACTGAACTCTTCACCCAATTATATATATATTGTTGAACTTTATATCAAAAGACAATTAGCTGAATGTTAAAAGTTACACGAGTGACATTATTATACAATCTATTATTAAAGTTAAAACTCGTCCACATTGACCACTCCAGTTAACCAAATTTTACTTGTTTCTTGACCCACATTAAACGTAAAAATCAAACTCTTTCTAGAGTTTTATGTGGGTACGGAGAACTCCACCCTATTATATATTACTTAACTAGATTAGTACCCGTGTATTACACGTATTTTAGTTTTATAGGTTTTAACTCAATTTACATATCAAATTTATTTTTAATATATCTCTTTTTTTTTAACGACAAACTACATCTACTATTACATTACACCACTTGAAATTAAATTACACCAAATACCACCTTGCCAGGGATAGAACCCATGACCTCCCATCTAAAAGGCAATGCCTTTACCAAGTGAGCTAGCCCCACATTGGCTTTTAATATATCTCTTATTTAAGCGATTTGGATATTTACAAATATATTCATATAAAAAATCATATGTTACAATAAAGGATATGATTTATAATAATTGGTAAATTTTTATTGGAACATATCGGGTTAAGAGATAATTCATGATAATTGTTAATTTTTTTATTTGAACATATCAAGTTATGAGATAATTAATGATAATTGGTAAAACTTTAATTTGAACATATCGGGTTATGATAAATCATAATAATTGATAAGTTTTTTATTTGAACATATCAGGTTAGGAGTTAATTCATGATACTTGATACATATCCGGTTAAGATATAGATCATGATAATTGGTAAATTTTGTATTTGAACATATCGGGTTAGGAGATAATTTATGATAATTTGTGAATTTTTAATTTAAACATATCGGGTTATTTCGAATATGGAGCATACCATGACCCGTCTAAAAATTCTCCATCAAATTAATTTAGAACATGACACCTAAGCAAAATCGTATGTGGAGTAGTTAAAATGTTGACATGTGGATGTGTTACTCAATTATTAGAATAGGTAGATTCCATTAAAAGGTATAAATAAACTACTATTTAGATATTCTTACTTTTACGTTGACACGTTAGTAAACACTAAACAAGATCGAAGTCTCATGGATAATATTTTTTTAAATGATTTTCACAGTTCATGTGAAAAATACGTCTCTTCATAATCCAGATATGTTCGTACCTCTCACGTGAGAAGTTGTTTAAGTTGAATATTAAATAGTGATTTTAAGGTTATTGAAGATATTTATAACTTCATTTTGTTATCATTCTATCATCTCTACCATCAAGCTAACCAGAGCTGTGTATGTTCTCCAATGGCGTCAACATCTCTTTCTTCTATCCAATTCAAGTTCCGCATTCTAAAACAACCCAAATCCCCATCTCACCTTTCAAATCCATTTCCAAAATCCTTCTGCACAGCATCACAAAACAACGCCACCACCAATCGCCGCCGTCTCCCACCAACAAAACCCCAAACACCTCGCAAACACACCACAAACCGACACTCCACAACCCAATCTCCTCCACCGGATATCAATCTAACAACCTTATGCAAAAACGGTTCAATTAAAGAAACAATTGAGCTAATGTCACAAGGTGTACACGCAGGGTACGATGTGTTTGACACTGTATTGGATTCGTGTGACGAAATTGAGTTGGGGAAGAAGGTTCAACAGCTTCTAATTCGATCTCCGTACTATGGCAATGTGAAATTGAACTCAAAGTTAGTGAAAATGTATGTGAAATGCAATAGTATGAGGGATGCACGCAGGGTGTTCGACAGAATGCGTGAACGAGAAGATTTAATGTTATGGCATTTGATGATTAAAGGGTATGTAGATAACGGTGAAGCGGATGCGGGTTTGTTGTTGTTTGATCAAATGAAAGAGTTGGGATTGAATCCAAATGACGAAACTTTTAGGTTAGTTTTGTTAGCTTGTGGTGATTCAGTTCAAGAATGTTTAAAACAGTTTAAATCGATGAGGTGCGAGTACAATCTTGTTCCGGAGATTGATCATTATTTAGTAGTGATTGATGTTTTGGGGAAAGCAGGACATCTAAATGAAGCTGTGGAGTTTGTTGAAAAAATGCCGTTTGAGCCCGCGATTGAGATATGGGAATCTTTGATGAAGTATGCTCGAATCCATGGTGATATTGAGCTTGAAGATCGTATTGAAGCGATTTTGGTTCCATCAACAATGACAGTTGATAAACTACCAAATGGGAAACAATCTTTGGTTAATATGATTGAAGGGAAGAATAAGGTGAATGAATACAGAAACACAGATTTGTACAAGGAAGATGCATATGAGAAACTAAGAGGGTTAAATGGTCAAATGAGGGATTATGGGTATGTGCCCGACACACGATATGTGCTTCATGACATTGATCAAGAAGCTAAAGAGCAAGCGTTGATGTACCATAGCGAGAGGTTAGCTATTGCGTATGGTTTGATTAGTACGCCGGCTCGAACGACTCTTAGGGTCATCAAGAATCTTAGGATATGTGGTGATTGTCATAATGCTATCAAGATTATGTCAAAGATTGTTGGGAGAGAGCTCATTGTAAGAGATAACAAGCGGTTTCATCATTTTAAAGATGGCAAATGCTCTTGTGGAGATTATTGGTAAATCTTTGAAGAGATGATTGTATAAAAAGATAACCAACTTTGTTTATGATTTTTGTTTTAGATGACCAATTTATTTAGACCATGAAAATATCAAAGTTATAAAAAGATTAAGGGTTTGTATAGCTTGTGCCCTGAGTATATGTTATAGGACCAAAGTTGTTTGCTTTTTCTATGCACTTAGCCTTATTTTTAAGTGATTAAAAGATAACCATGGTAGAGGACTAGAGAGGTTGTTAATGGACCAAATAAACATATTTGTTTAAGTTTAAGCGAACACAAATGCATAAAAAGGTATACTTTTTTATTTGTTAAGGAAATGAAGTTGTTAGTTCACTAATGCATCAAAGAAACCTATAACGTCATATGTGTACGCTCCAATGTCTAAAGCCGCCTTTGCATGCATTTAAGCACAACCTGGCCTAAAACATGTCTAAAACCACTATAATGGTCTTATTACACCATGCACCGTGCTCAAAACACCATTCATTTTTAAACATCTTGAACCTCAGCCCAAGGCTCACTCTTTCCGTTTTGAGTGCGCCTAGCGCCTTAACAACATGTCCATGATCAACAAAAGAATGTTGTTCATGTTCAACACAAATGAACTTACTGTCAAAAGGTTCATTGAACTAATTATAACTATTAATAGTACATTAGCACTATATGTCTATATATTACATGCTTGTCATAGAACTCAACTTGCAAGCAAATTCATACTTTCTTAGAATCAGAATACACTTGATGAATAGATGTTGCATACAAATCTTACTGTTATATACATTGTTTGGATCTTGACATGTAACATATACTCTGCTGCATTATTCTAAATGTATCTAAGCAATTATGGTGAGGTATACTTGTATATACACATTATGCACACTGCCATAAGACCTAGGCTCAGGTTACACAAGACTCAAATGTACAAATGTTAATGGCCTCAATGCTAACAAAAAAAAGTTATGTTGGGAGGTTTAATGGTCAGATTGTAATGTTTCGCTCTCACTTTTGTTTGTGGCATCTTCAACAATGACTTCATCTCGTGGTGGGACCTTCAGGTACGCTTTCATAACGTCATAAACGGTGAACCCAATAGCAACTGATGGTACAACCTGAAAATCAACAGATTACATGCTAAATTAGGAGGTAAATTTGATTTGTTTACTTGAGAATGGGTCAGTTTGGGTTAAACTTTATCTCAACTAAACCAAATAAAAACATGGCTAAAGGGGAAAGAAGGTCACAGGCACACAAATGGACTGAAAGTATTCAAATTCAATTTAATGCACACACCTCTTAAATTGCATTAATCAAAAACTAATGTTACTAGTTACTAGATAATAATGAAGTTTTTGTGATCATGCTAAATGCATTGAATAGTCATTCAGCCTGTCAAAAGGGTAGACCGGGTAACATGTCAAATTGGGCCGTCTTGAAAAAGTATCAATTTGGATCGAGTAAAAACATAATCTGAAAAAAAATAGGCCGGGGTTAAATGAGTCGTTTTAGAAAAAAATATATTGAAGTTATAATTGTAATGATGTTGTCTTTGTAACCATACTAAATGCATTCATCATTTAATAATTATCAAGAAATTTAAAAGCGGATAAAAAGTTTGGTTGCAATTCATTATTTATAAGATTGGGCTGTTTCAATCCAAGCCCGTTTCAGCCTGACCTGTTTTTTTATTGCCATCTCTAATTAGGTTATGTGGTGGTTTAAAGATAATCTCACCTTTAGATAGTTGATGCTCAGTCCTGAAAATAAATGCTTCCATCCTTCTTTTTGGAGAATCATATAAAGAGTTCCAATTGTTCCTTTAAACTCTATGCTGTTTGAAGCCCGTAATTGCTGAACCTGTGATAATCAAAGAGCATGAATCTTGATTCTTAAGCATCCCGTATTTTGATTGCACGAGAAGATGTAAATAAACAAAATCAAACTTAAAATATTACCTGCATTTGCCTTCGCACTACATCCAAAGGATACGTGAAAGTTTGACCGAGTAAACCAGCAACAGATCCACAAGCAAGTTTGACTGCTATGTGCTTTCTGTAATCATCAGGGACATGGCTTTTCATTTCCTCATAGAAGTAAAACTTCAAACCAGCATAAGGAAATATTCCATAGAGTGATGGAGCTAAAAGAAAAATCCAAAATTTTAAATAATCAATATTTATTTTACATCATCATAGGCTAGAAATGGATAAATATGCTATTATTAGTGTATCGAAAGAGTAAACAAATTTAGTATGAACTTTAGGAGGATGTATTTGAAATCTTGAGCTTTTACAAAGATATATATGAAAAATATTACATTAGCTAGCAAAGAAAATAGGTTAAAAGTAGTCTTTAGATAATATAAATTTTGTAACCATCGTGAAAAAATGCCTCATGTCAACCTAAGCCGCCTATATTTTCCTGACTCTAGACGTCTAATCGAAAGTTGAAACTGTGAGAACAAATTGACTCAGAATTTATACCTACACCACGGTAAAGGCCTCTCATCCCAGCTTCTTTATAAGTCTTTCTAAAACAATCCACAATTCCTCTGAATGCATGCTCGCTAGTGAGGGAACCTTTAACATTTGATTTGGGAGGATCCACAACCTGTACTCTCAGATGAGATTGATTCTAGTTAACTAGAGATGGTAAAAATGATGGGTCAGACAGGTTGTGTAACAAGCCATCCTTTAGTACAGGGACTGGGTTACTGGGTTTGACCAACTGACAAAAAACACCTTATGTGTAAAGTTTTTACATATTGAAAAATAGATGATTTGTAATATACGATCACAAGAATTATACTATTTCACTGAAAATCTAAATTCCTGAATAGAATGATTTAGAAGGTTTTATGCAATAGAAGTATACCTGGTAAGCCAATTTAGTTCTGACTAAATCAAGCGGATATGTAATAAGAACAGCAGTTCCTCCTGAGAATGATCCTGCTAACAGATCAACAACCGAGCCGTTTCCCATGGCAGGAAATTTGTAGCTTATTTCCCTTCTATATTGTTCATACGCCATGTAATGTAGTGCTGCATAAGGAACGATTCTGGCAACACTAGCTCCATTTCCTCTGGTACAAATTACAAATGACATGTCAGAAAGACACTAGCTTTAAAAAAGAAAGATTTCAACGTAAAGCATAAGTGACAAAGTTTTTTATCTCTAACCTGTAAAATCCTAGAAGCCCTTCTGTCTTTGCAATCCTTCTAAACGATGCTAACAATCCTAGATTATGAAATTCACTTCTTGTCTGTAATGTAACAATACATAAACACAAACATTACTTGTTAAGATATAAAACAAAAGAAAGTGTGGAATTATAACTGGATGTTGTTAAATCTAAATATATATTCTGATATACATATACATTCACCATAACTAATCAGGTACAAAGATTTATAGCAATGAGTATATAAACATCACCATTATGACAGGGTACTATTACAGCATCATCATCTAGAAAACGATTATTGGCAATGGCCCATAGCATCTATGAGATTTAAGCAACACATTTTGTAGATTTTTGAATTCTTTCAATTTATGCAACACATTTTGTATATTTTTTTTATCTAGAAAATGATTTAGAAGCCATTAAGATCGTGCCATCGTCACGGTAATTCAAGTTTTTCTCCACGAAAGCATTTTCTTATGCTACCAATGAAAAACACCAATGTACAATTAGAACTCAATCTCCTTATGAGGACAAAGAATATGCAAAAATGTTAAACAAATGAACCTAAATAGTAAATACTCATGCCTTGATTAATAAACCATCTCTAAAATTGGAAAGTTTTGTTACTATTTAGTTATTGCAATTTGCACATCTCAAAGTAATGAACATATGAAAAATGAAAATGATGTACTCTAATCAAACCTAATCCTGCAATTTGTTCAAACAAAGAGGAGATTGCAGTTCCTAATCATCACATTGTCAAAATCATCAATAAATCACCATTATTTCAAAGCAAATCAACCTAACCACAAATTTCAATAATAAATATATGATGATAACCTAATTAGCGAAATTGTAAATGAAAACCTGAAACAATATCTTGAGACGTTCAAGCGGAGCAACAATCGTTTTGGCAACTCCACCGGCGACACCACCGGCGATCAATTCTTTAGCAAACAAAGGAATAGTTTCGTCGGATGATGATAGGCCGTTTTTAGCATTGTTCGACATGGCGGACGCCTTTCTTTCTCTCTCTAGAAACTAGAGAGAGAGAGAGAGGAAGGTTTGTTTTCGTTTGCTGTTACAGACAAAGAACCAACAAAGAAAAATTTGATTTGATTTGATTTGTTTTGGGAGAGAAGAAAGGTAAATTCGAATGTAACAGAATTTGGAATATTATATTCTTTTTCTTTTTTTATTGATTGGTTACGATGGATCGATTCTAAGAGACGTTTAAAAAACTGTTTTCGTAGATCTTAAGGTCATAATAAAGTCATGCATAATCTTGGATTTGAATAAGTAGTTTCATAACTTTAAGCGCAACGCTTGCTCGTGTTTGATGTTAAACAGTTTGATCTAACTTGAAAACATTAATACCCAAGTCTATAAGTTGGAAAACACATGTTAGATCTATACAAGCATGTTTCCCTTCTATCCATCAGCTAGTCTGAGTGTTGATATGCCTTCCAATGAGTCGATAAAGAAATTTACGGGTGCTTCTTTCTTAACTTGCACGTTTGAAAATGTAAAAAAGAACATATCTCTAACTAAATTGTACATGTAGGTACTTGAACCATGGGAACTCTTTACAATGTATAACATGCTCACCAAATGAGTGTAAACATATCTTCAGACAAATATGACATATCTAATCAACCAGAAATTAAGAATCATGAGGCAATACTTAAGAAAAGTAAGATGCTCCATTAGCGACATATGTTGGCCTAGCAAGAGTAAAAAAGATATCAAAACTTGAAAATGATATCTCTTATCTCGAAAAGGATATGAAAATTGATTGCATCAAAGTTCCAATCAAAACTAAAAAGAACATGTTCTATCTATAAAACCTTAGCAAGAGTAAAGAAGATATCAAAACACGAGTTAGTGTTAGGCAATTAGCATAGGTATTTTAGCGGATCGATGAGGCGTAATGGTTCTAACTTAAGGTTAATCATAAGGATCGGACTTGTTTTGACGAATCGACTGATGAGGTATAATGTAAGACTGGTATTAGTTTGATTTGATTAATGTACTGATTGCTTGCATAAAATAACACAACTGAGTGAGTTGAAAACAAGTAAATAAGATGATAGTTAAAGAGCAATCATAATATTAGTAAGATGTTATTAACATAATTGTCATCATACTTTACAATGCAACATAACATATATCATGCTTATTAATTTACGGTTCAATACTTATTTATCATAGGTATGATAATGTTAAGAGTAAAATATGTTTGTCGAAAAAATTAGTGGAAATTTGACAAACTGGATTGACTAGATCTGCGTATTAGAATGACGCCTATTAGCATTGTGGATGGTCTTGTATAATCTGACCCTATACGAGAAGGGAAAATTCCCAAAATATCTATTTGGACCAATTTTTGCCTCAAAATGTTTCCTTTAACTTTTTATTCCTTAAATGTCCACTCATTAAAAGTCGTCCGACTACATACAAAAGTTCTCAGACTTTTGTATCTCGAGTAGCACAAAAGTTGGATGACTTTTGTGACCTTTAAGATTTTAACCTTATAGATTTAACTTTTAAAAATAACTCGAGTAATTTTATAGACATGCGTCATCTCGTATGTGATTAGTTTAAAAAAACCGAGTAACTTTATCATAAAGGCGTCGACTGTCTTTTAGTAAGTGCGCATTTTGAGACAAGAAAATATCAACCCTAAAATATATGGTTTAATGTTTGTTTTTGGCTTCTTGGCATGGTTGATCAAGTATTTTGACTGAGCTAATCAGGACGGTTAACACAAATTAAGATGCTTTAATTATACGTGTAATGTAGACATGCATGCAAACGTTGGGCTTGCTACAAAGGGTTATACAACACGCATCAAATGTTGTACAACTCCCAATTCCCAAACATCATAACAAACACAAACAGCCGGTTCATTTTGTAATAAAACAAGCACATAAAGTCCTGTTTCAAAGACCAGTTCAAAGAACTTAAGGACGGCTAAGTGACCAAACCTTTGACTATATAAACAACCCAAGTTTCCTACATTCATATCATCCTTGTTGACTAATGGCGCCTCACGGTCTTCGAACATTAGTAGTTCTCGCGTTAGCTTTCATGACCGTGGTCTGGGCCACTGACCACAGCCCGCTTCAAGACTTTTGTGTTGCGGATATGAACGGTCAAGGTAACATATAATGACTTGTTTCTTCATTCTTAGTATACGTGTTTTAAACCGTTTATTCTTTGTAATTTATGACAGTGATGGTGAACGGATTCGCTTGCAAGGACTCAAAATCGGTTCAAGCGAGCGACTTCTATTTTAGTGGTATGCACATAAGGCGGAACACTTCAAACGCGCTGGGGTCTAGTGTGACTCCGGCATTTGTGTTCCAAATACCAGGAATAAACACACTAGGCATCTCGCTTGCGCGACTAGATTTTGCACCATGGGGGGTCATCCCACCTCACACTCATCCTCGTGCTACGGAAATCTTGACTGTTTTGGAAGGTCAACTTGAAGTCGGATTTGTGACATCAAACCCTGAAAACCGTCATATCTCGAAAGTATTAAAAAAGGGTGATGTTTTTGTGTTTCCAGTTAACCTCGTGCATTATCAACGTAACGTTGGGAACACACACGCGGTTGCATTAGTGGCGTTGAGTAGCCAGAACCCTGGAGTGATTCCCATTGGAAATGCGGTTTTTGGTTCGAATCCGGATATATCAACTGATATTCTTGCAAGAGCGTTTCAAGTGAGTGAAGATGTTATCAGCAATATTCAACTTAAGTTTTAGCTTTGGTTTTGTATTATTGTGCTACTAATATGAAATTTAGAGTATAAATGCACAAAGCAACCAAGGTTTAAGACCATGTATGGCATGGATCTAGAACTGAATGGTTAATTAAATTTCCTTATAGGTTAGTTTGTCTTGGCATGGGTTTAAGTCTCATCCGATTAAAAAAAATAAGGTGTGGGTTTTCATTTGATGAGGCCTAGGGAATGACCAAATGGGAAATGAATCAAATGATGATGATTGTGTCAGTCGCTCGTAATTGATCTAAATTGTCATTAAAAAAGATATAAGATAATATTTAAAAGAAGTTAATTATGATCACTTTTTTGACAAATTGTTTGTCTTGTGTTCAAGTCTCACCCGTAACAAAAAGAAAGTTTCAACGTTTTTTCTTGATGAGGTATGGAGGAATGGTGACGCTCGCATGGGCCAGTAGTTCGTAAAGTCGTAAGTGATCTAAATTATCATTAAAAAATATACTAGATAATTCTAAAAAAGTTACCTCCGATCATTTTTTTAACGGTGTTTTAACTTGGCGGTAAATCATTAGGTCCCCAAATCATCTATTCGAGTTTGAGACCTGATACAAAGTTCAACCGTTCATTATTAATTTGACACTCAACATACTCGAACCTTAACACCCCAATATCCCTAAGATAAAACACCATCACTACCTATCAGAGTTTAAATCTAAATATTATTCCTTTAGGCCTCTGTCTAAGATCAACAACCTAAATACATTATTACTTTTAGGAGGTGCTTAAGATCAAGTATCAAACTCAGTACAATTTTAACAATTTGCTAATAATCCCAAGAACCACAATTATTTTTGTAACCACTTTTAGTGGATGCTCCCCAATTAATTTTATATACAAAAAGGGTATAGAAACAATCATGTAGATCTGCCATATATTCCACACAATAAAAAAATGACAGATCAATGACAGCCTACAAAAGAGAAAGTATTGTAACTTTTCATAATAAATAAAAAATTCATCATATTCCCTTTACAAAATACAATGTTTCTGTTTTATGACCACAAGTCCTACAAATGAATTATGTCCATCATTTCAAAGAATATTTCCCCCTTTCTCTCATCTATATCTACATATATCATCATATGTTGTATATATCTACCATTGAATACAAGAACACCAAAAGAAATGACAAAATTTACGAATAAACTGTACGCAAGCACGATGATGAACGGTTTCTTTTGTTACTGAAGTGGAAGATCACACCCGGGTTTTTATTGGTTTTAGCTTTAACCCCATGCTTTCTGGAGATAGTAGCTCTGGGGAGATGCATGATGGGCTTAATGGACTTCTCGGACTGCCTGTGATTGGGCTCGGCCTATAAAGACCATACCCCATTAGAAAATACTCCAAGGGTATCAACATTGCATGTGGTTGCTCTTCTGTCACCATTGAACCACACACCTGTACCTGTATGGTTGAAAGTCAAAGTCAAAACCAGTAGTTTAAAAGTTTGAACTTTGTTAGAACTTTTTAACAACTTTTTTATACCTTTGAAGTGATTCATGCATGGTTAAACAGAAAAGTATTTATCTTTGACATCAAACGTTCTTACATTCGTGTTAACTTTGGAATCAGACTTCGGTAATATTAAATGTCAAAGTCAACGCACTTATCGCGGGAAGTAGAAAATACCATTGCTTGAACGGCAAAGCAGTGATGAAAAATACCATTTTTAGAACTTTTAACACACTATTTTCTCTCTTTGAAGTGCCACAAAGGATAAATAATGCCGGTATTTGAATGTCAAACCTAGCACTTACAAACTTCAAATTTACAATAAATCAGTGGCACGTTTTCTACACTATATCTATTGTCAGGGAGCTTCTTGTATGATCTTAATTGGGTTATTAATCTTTATCACCGAATCCACCAAAATCGTATCAAATTTCAGCTAAGAAATCAGCAGGTTTGACTATCAAAGTCAAAACTTAAGTATGTTGAATCATAAAGTAATAAACATTACCTCAACTAATGCACTAAACCGTCTGTCCAATTTTCCAATCATGTGAAGGGCTTCTGAATGGAACGGTGAGCTGTCACCAACAAAAATAAGTGTTCTGCATTTTAGCTTCTTTAAATCCTCGGTAATATCAGTTCTCCCATCAATCGCTTGAAGATACCGCCACACATTAATACTCTGTCTTTCATCCAGTAACTGCAAAAATAGACATGTAAGCATATATTCAATGGTAAGTAACACATATGGAATTTTATATATTTAATGGTAACTAACCTTTCTGCATGATTGAACGATGTCTGATTCTGGGATCTCTGGGTTACCACGAACTTCCTAATTTAGTTTAAAGACATCTCACAAATTAAAATCCATAAAATTAACGAACTCTCACATATTCTTTCACAAATTAACTTTTAAAACTTAAGATAAAAAATTAGAATGTACCTTGCTGAAGTATCTTTGAAGCAAACATTCTTTCAATAATCCACACATACCGTAGTAATAGAGCAAATTCGACATGAACTGCACATTAAAAGACACCATACATTTAATACAAACCTAAGCTAACTAAATTTAAAAAAATGGTAAATAAACTTATTTATTCATCTAATTTTGAGAGACTTCTATAACCATTTTATAGACTGTAACTCTGTAGTTTCCCTTTTTAGTCATATTATCTAGTAACTAGTATTTCCTTAAATAAATCTGATTATATTCTACAGGCCGTTTTATTACATCTGATTAGGATTATTCAACATCAATAATCAGTAATCATTTTTAAAAAAGGAACAAACCTTATTGTACAACCATTCGGTCCATGAAGGTGCTTTGCAAAGAGGAGAAACAAGAATTAAACCAGTAACTCTGTCTCTGTACTTAATCTGTAATTAAAAAAATTCAAAACAGGTCAACTTTAAAATACCAAATTTACACATGTAAATTACCAATAAAGATAATGATCAGTCTCACCGCAAAGAGTGTGAGAATATAGGCACCCGCCATTGCTCCCATGCACATCACTGAACCAAGCCTAAAATAACCCAAAAATTCATTTAAATAATTTTCATGATGAACAAAGAATATCAGTACAAAATTTAGTAGCAAATGACTTACCTAAAATAGTTGAGGACCTCAAGAATCTGGTCACAAAGATCCTCCACAGATAGAACAGGATCATCGGGACATATGGCTGCTGCTCCTAACTGCAACAACTCTTGTACAAATCCCATAGGAGAATTTTTACGTTAATAATGTATCTAACAAAATATATACATCATTAGAGTAAGAGGTTGTTTGAATTTGTGTTTTGAAACTTGATTAAAATAGATTCTGCTACTGATTAAATACATGTCAGATATCTAGTCTTGTATAAGCAATATATCATGCTATCAAAAATAAAATATATAATTTAACAGTAAAATGAAATAATTTATTTTTAACTTATTAAAAAAACTTTACCCTAAATTCACAATACATCTCCCAACTTCTACAAAATGTGGTTTTAGTCATCTTATCTATTAATGTCATAATAAATCATAATTTTCAAACACTGAACAAGGACATGTGATTAACTGATTATTATGAAGTTATAGAAACACATTTATGAATTAACTTCAAACAACCCAATATACGAACTCGCGTGTTCACAGACCTCATGCCCAGGTGGACTAATGTGATAAATGCAGAAATTATGAAGTAGTAATGACGCTGCTTCGGGACAGAAAAATAGTCCTTGAAAACACAACATGTCTGTTCACAAAATCAAACCTTATTAGACAAACAGACCAATAAAATCACATGAAAAGAACTAAACAAAGTTACTGCTGCTTACGATTTAGAGCTAAATCTGGATATGTAATCAAGGGTGGTTTTTCTTGGTCTCCATACACGATTACAGACACGGACCCACGGCCAGTTTGAATGATATATTCCTGAAAACAAATTGTGCAGCATATTTTAATCACAAAGATCATGAAATGTATATAGCCTTTAAAGTTATTTAATAAACCCACAATCATTTGCTTATAGTTTTAAACTTTATACTTCAAGACATAATTCTTCATCATTAGTCCACACGGAAATGACTGAGTAATATGTATGAAATCTAAAACAACTATATAAAAACAAAAAGACAACAAACACGTCGCAGTTGGACTCTTGAAATGAAAATGTAAGTTTATAATTAAAAATGGAATTAGATAACGACTGATAAACTAACAAGAAATTAGATTGCAACTTCTAACCAGTAAGACATGAAATAAATCCCATTTATGCCTAGAAAATGAGTCACAACCTTAAGATAATGACAACTCATCACAAATGCTTTGAAAGATAGCAAGTTTTTACCATTTAAACAAGCATATTATCAAAACTCCAGCTAAGTCAATCAAATATGAAGGTAATTAAATAAACATATTTCCAAATTAAAGAAATGTGGTTTGAAAATTTTCATATTTTTCAAGTTTGTGTAAGTTCAATCATTCCAAAAGAATTTGGATTTTATGGTTTTTGTAGCATCCAAAATGAAGAAACAAACAAAGAGAGAAATTAATGATAACAGCTAGCAAATGTTGACAATATGCATAAATTCAGAACACCTGCATAGAAAAAGAATAATCTAACTTGAAGATTTTGAAGAAGAAAATAAAAGTCAAACAGATCTACAATTGCATAAGCTTGAAAATTGTACTGCCAACAAGAAAACCTAAAATTTCAGAAAAAGGTGGTTTTGGGAATTGACATGATTTCATCCCCAAAAAGTGTATCAAACATCCACTAAATCCCAACAAGTGAAAAAAAAAACTCAAAGATGATTGAAAATCAATTAACCCATTTGGGCATTTCAACAAACACCTTGCAGACAACATACATTTACTCTCAAAAAGTGCATAAAAAACCCAACAAAATTCCCAACAAGTAACTTTAAAAAAATCAAAGATCATTGAGAATCATCAGTTAACCCATTTCATTTGGGCATTTCATCAAACAGCTTGAAGACAATATACATTTTCCCCCAAAAAATACAAAGAAAAACTAGTTAACTCATTTGAGCAAGCATTTCATCAAACACCTTGCAGACAATAATATTAAAAAAAACATTGAATGAAATAAAAGCAAACCTTTCCACCAAGATAAATGGTTTCCATATCAACAGAGACGGAATCACTTGAATCCGCCATAGCTATATCTTCTTCTTCTTCTTTCTCTCTCTCTGAACTTGAGGTGCTATTTTCTCTCTCTAAAAACCCACCTGTACCCTTGTTATCATTTATAATAAGCTTCGGTGGCTTATATACGAAGCAATTCTCTCTCTCTACACCTGTGTTGTATGTAAATGATAATAATAAAGATTAGAAAATGAAGAAGAAAATATATATATATTTTATAATAAAAAAAAAAAGTATGAATGAATGAATGATGAGCTGCGGTTAGCCTCCACCGACGGTATTCGCTCTTTGCTCACATGGGGACGCGAAGAATGATAGCGATTTCTCTGTTATAACCACCGTTAACTTTAACGGCTGCTCAACTCTCTCTAACCATGCTCCTTCAAATGTCTAGTGTAGTTGACAACACGATTATCTCTCACAAAACATAACATACATGTTATTTTATAAATAGGTATAAATAAAATATAATATAATGGGCATGTGTTTATTTATCATCTTGTTAGTTTAAACCGTTTTGACGGATTAAATGAATATGAACTGAGATTGTGTATATTTTGTTGATGTTTTGAAACGCTTAGTGATGTGTTTATTTATGTTTTTTTATTTTTATATTCGTTATAGATTTGTATATGTTATTTAATTAGTTTTGATATTTAAAATATAATGGGCATGTGTTCGTTTATGTACATGAATGTTTGCTTGTGTTTGTTTGCGTTCGTCGCATAAAACTAACGAGCGAAAACTTTTTCTTTCGCTTAATGAACGAGCATGAATTGTTTGTTTAATAAACAGACGCGAACAAAAAATGACGAGTGTTTGTGAAAAGATTCATTTCGTCATGAACAAACGAGAACAATATCTTCTTTGTGTTGAGTTTTTTTTCTCAAAAGAGTGACTGAAAAACTCTATTAACTGCAATGTTTTCAGAACCGAACCGGACATCAAACCGGTCTTCTTACCGGTCCAACGGTCTGACCAGTCGGACCGAATTAAAGAACCGGATGATTTTTAAAATATTTTAAATATAAATACATAAAATATAGAAAAATTTTAAAAAATTTCCGGTCCAACCTATTTTTCTCCCGGTTCAACCACCCGGTTTTCCGGTTCGACATGCCGGTTCGCGACTAGAGCGGTTCAAACCCCTAAGACGGTGGAGAGAGACGGGTTACGGTGGTTGGAAGTTTTACGGTGGTGGCCGGTGGTGGTGAGAGTTGCAGTGGTGGTGGTGGTGGTAGTGATTGAAGATGATGATGGATTATGTTTTTGTTTTTAAATGTAATTGTTAAAATGGCCCCTAAGGGCATTTTAGTCATTTCAGTGTCAACAAACGGAATTTTTTTAACGGTATTAGCGTCATGGACTATTTTAGCAATAGGTTTTGCCTTGGAGGGACTATTTATGCAAAAATTCTTAAAAGTGTCATTTTTTACAAAACCATGCAAACCTCAGGGATCATTTTTGCAATTAATTCTAATATAAAATTTTAGATGATATAAATGATAATAAGTTGCATATAGTCAAACCCTCTATATTGGATGCATTATATCATATTCTAATCTTTTCTTTGTTAAGAACTTAAGATAGATAACGTAAATTTTCTTTAAACGTAATGTTTTTAAAACGAAATTATAAGTTATTTTATTCATAAGAGGATATGGAGTGGCTTGTTATGATCCGTTCTTAAAAAAATTACCATGTGATTATCGTTGCATTAGTTTAATCACAAAAGTAGATTTTCGAGAAATCATATTATCATTAATTAATCTATAAGTTCACCTTTTACCTAATAATAGGTAACATGTTATTGTTTCAACTGTCTTTTCAAAGTATTTATTTAATATCTAAACTAAAAAACTTGGTTGAATTTTATGTTTTCTTAGTCCACAAAACACATGTTCTCTATTTGACACTAATAGTGCTAAAATCGTCACACCTTATATTGTTTTCAAAATGTTACAATATCCACTAATTCATTTAGCAATGTAGGTGGTATGCCCACGAGAATTGTTTTTATATTAAAAGCTTCGTAAATAAACAAGCTTGTAATTCATGCTCAGAGTAAACGGATTCAAAAAAGATGTATGAAAGTGAGGAGGAATCACTCATATATTCATAGGTGAGCGAGCACCATGCATCAATGACCCTACATCCACCTACGCAACGTGCCCCGCATTACCATAAGGCGACTTAATTAGTCTGTCTTTTACGATGCGTCATGCATTCCTCCGACAATGCACCTCGAATATGAGCCGAGTCACGAACCACACATCCTTACGTTGTTTTGTATCATCACCTCGCCATCTAGATGTGTCCCGCATCGACAAATTGTAGCGTACCCTCTTACCTTTAAGGGATGTGACTTTCATGATCACATGATAAGTCTCCTTAATGCGCACCACATCCATAGGCGAGATGCCATGCATCTAGCTTCATTGATGATTTTCCATTACATCACTTGTCTTTAATATATGACACCACTTAGAGGCTTTGTCCTATGGTCTCCACGAGAGGTTGTCGTCTCCTTGGACCTTGTTATCAGGAGCACTGCCCCTGAGCCTTTATTTGCTTGTGTGATCCATAATTTAAGTAGGGCTATAGCATCACGTGTGTTCCTTTACTACAAGAAATAACTTATACCAACTTTCCACATGATGATTTATAAACGGTTTGTTAAAAATTCGGTTCGTTTACATGCCTATATACATCTAAGGTTACAAACACGGTTACCAGTTAGATTACACATTGCATATTTGCATGCAGTAAAGAAAACGATTGTTTTTAGTTTTTGCACAATGATATATCTTTCAAGTGAGCTTTTAACAACTCATGTTTACCCCCTTAATTTGTTTTTCTTTTTGTTTTATGGATCTTATTTTTCTATTATTCCTTTTTTATTATTCCAATGTTTGAAGATTAATTTTTCATACCATATACCGCGTAGCAATATTCATATTTTTGTCTACATGTCAGTATAAATTTGAAACTGACCTGTTATAACTTCATACATTTCGTTTAACCGTACAACATATTTACACGCTTTATTGGTGTGCTTAACACGTAAATGCCATCGGACAACCTTGGCACCTTCCACCAAGAAGCGCATGCCAATCGTTCTAGTGACAAACAACATTAAAAATCTATTATGTTTTAGTAAACTAAACACTTGCTAAAGTGTTAATTGTTTTTAGAAAATGTATGAAATTGTCATAAGCTTTAGACCTACCAATCATCAATATTTGAATTTGAAACTTCTGATAACAACGTGTTTTGTCCATCCACTTTTAACGTTTCAAATTCAAGACCTAAAAACACCCATCGGATAAACCCTTGACAAGCTAGTTAGAAGCGGTTAAAAGCCGTTAAATGTTAAAGTGTTTAACAAGAACATATAAACCTATTAAAAATGCTCGCCAAGTGTTATCTCATATCCTATTGGCTATAACTGTGGGGACCGTATACGTGGCTCCAAACCAACCAATCACAAGCAAGCAAACACGTCAACAAGTCTCCAAGGGTAATTTCGTCCCATTAATTTTCCCAAACACAACACTTCCCAACGGCAGTATCTTGCTTCAACTACAACTCTCTTGGATCTTCCACAAACACACACAGCAATGGTGAAAATCGATCAAACAGTGATGTTTAATTCATTTTTGATTAGTTTATTGTTATGTTCATCATGGATTAAAATCACGTATTGTTCAAAACAAGCCGGAGTTGCTCGAAAAGACGATATACCTTTCATCAAATGTCAAGTATGCGAAAAGCTCGCGAAGGAATTATACGAACAAGTTCGAGATAAACAAGCTGAGATTTCGCCGAAAAAGGTCATATTCTATCCGATTTTGTTTCATAATGTTCAAAATTGTTTATGATTCAACTATTCGTTAGTGATCGTTGTTAGTGTAATTGTGTGTGTGTGTGTGTGTGTGATTGTTGTTTCTCGGTTTTGTATCAGATCTCGGAGTATGATGTGATTGAGATTTCGGAGAATGTATGCAATTTGAAGAAGAGAGAAGCTGATTGGATCCTGAAAATTGATATTGTAGAGCAAGGTGATAGATTGGAGGTAATTAATTGTTCACTTGATTTCAAAGTTTCAGTTGTTTCCTGTTAATCACAAAGTGTGGATAACTAGAAAGTGATTTTGATTACATTTGATGATGTGCTGCCATGTGAGAAGTGAGATAGTAAATAACTAGGTATGTCACTAAAATTTGGTAAATTAGTCCGTTGAATAATTTTGTTTTGTGGTCCAATTAGAATGATGCGAATGGAACGAATATGGATTTAAAACTTGTTACCTATTGCTTGAAGAAGTGGATATGGGCTTACAAAATAGAGAAGGATGTGGATAAAATGGCATAAAAGCATAGCATTTGTAGTTTGGTACCAATTTATTATTGAACACTGCGAATATTAGACAAAATTGAGAAGACGATGGAATAACTATACAAGTTTGGTACAATTAAATGCCTTTTGATTTTGTCCCATAGTTAGCATAACGCAACATGAGAATATTAGTATATTACATGCTTGAAACACTGAATTCCAGCATTTCTATGTTCTGGATGTTATTTGTTTGGTGTGGGGGATAGATGTAGTTGTAGCTGGAAGTTGGTATAAAGTATAAAAAAGGGAACATTGTTTGATTCTTATCTTTTGATTTGGTCCACTTGCAGCTTGTTGAACAAGATTCTGAAGGACAATGTGGTTCAGAATGCAAAACCATCGAACGGGCTTGTCAAGAGGTAACACTTTGTTTACTTCACTCTTTGATTCTTTCCTGATTAGGAAGCTTAGATTGAATTTCCCAAATTCAGGGCATGATGGGATTAGCTTATTTAATAACACTTATTCATTTTTTAATGTTCTTGGTTACTTTTTGTGGTATTATTTTTAATACTTCGGTTGTTGATTTAGGTTTTAGGATATTATGACACGGATGTTGCAGAGTATATTTACAAAAAGAAGCCTACATTGAGCTCATTGGTAAATTTCCTATGCAAAGATACCACTAAAGCATGTAGTACGAAGCCGCCACCAGTTCCTAAGGTAATTTTTTCTTTCATACAAAGATGTTCCTCGTATCATGATGATCACAATGTTGGACTATAGTTAAGGAAAGTGGTTTGACTCTTTGTCTCATGGCAAAATATTTTTCATTATTGACAATATTATGGAATCTTGTAGCTGTAAATTACTATCATAAGTTTTTTGTGGCAAATAGTTGGTGAATCTGAAAAGTTTCTAAAAACAGAGAAATAATAGGATTGCAGTTTTCGTCGGATCTTGCAAATATAATGGATTGCTTATTTAATCAACGTAATGACAAATCTTGCTCCTCCCTCCCTTCGCTAATCATAAAAGGGTTTTGCTTATGTGGTGGGTGTTTGGGATTGCTTGTTTACTCAGCTTATGTTTATGGTTATAAGCAGAAGCAGATAATAAACTTTTCAAGAACAACTTATTTCACCCTAAGGGTAAACTTGTAATTTTGATACTACTAAGAATAATCAGTTTAAAATAAGCAAGCTCAAACAACTTTTTTCTCCCTAAAGTAAGGGATTGCTTATTTACACCTCCTTTTGACTTATAACTTCTTGAAAAGTTAATAAGTTAAAAAAATAGTGTTTGGCAAATGAGTTGAAAAGGAGTTTTAATGCTTAAAAAAGGAGAAAAGGAGAAGTTAGGAGGAAGTGTCTTCTTCAAAAAGGAGAAAAGGAGATGAAGAAGTTAATAAGGAGAAGTTAATAAGCTTACCCAAACATGCCCTAAGAAGATGAACATGCACATTTGTTTATTCAAACACTCAAAAGTGTGCATCTACACTAAAACACAATATAGGCTGTTCATATAAACAACCCAAACACCCCTTCATTGTGAGGAACAACACAATACTCAAATAAGTTGTTTGTCTTAAAGCTCAAGTGATGCTACTTGATTCGGTCAGTTATGTATGACCTTGGCATATTTGAAGTATTAAAACAAAAAGAAAATGTGGGAAATTTGGACTTTGGTTCTCGAGCTCGGCGTGCAGTTGTTGCCACCATTCTAAATCCCTTCAACGAGTTTTTACTCTATTGATTAACACAACATAATTCATTTTTAAATTTTATTTAATTATTTAAAAAATTTCAGGGTCGAGAGCCTGGGGAAGTCTTTGTCCCAAAGTCAGCAAAAGAAGCTGAAATGGAAAAGATGTTGAAATCAATGGAGGGTATGCCTGGAGCACCTGGCATGAAAATGTATTCAAGGGAGGAGTTAATGAGTGGAAAAGGCTTAGATGATGAAGATGACGACGATGATGATGAAGACCAATCTTACCCTTCAAATCTGGTAGGTATTTAGGAATCTTGAAGTGCCAATTTTGACCAGTTTTCTTCTGTGTTAGTGGATGTTGGTCATCTTTTAAATCTCAAATGGGCCAACTATTTCACATTATATAAGGGGCTTTCCGCAAACTACAAACATACTTTCCCTTTTGTCTTGCATTCTTGCCATAGTCACCACACTTTTTTGTACATGCGAGTCACTAAAGGTTATATTTTTTGTCCTGTTTGGGTCAATATATTTGATAATCCAAATGGTACAAAATATTACCTTTTGTAAGACTCAAAGGTACTATAAAACTACAATGACATAAATGAATATTTGGTTTTTATAGGGAAAGATTTTGAGGGAAAAAGAAAAAAATAACAAGAAAGTGGACTGGAAGCAAAAGATCACAGAAGGAATAAAGAATGTTGGTGAAGCAACAAAGAAACATGCAACTAAAACAGCTTTCAAGTTGCAGAAATGGTGGAAAGCAAAGAAGGCTGCATTCACACAGCAAAAATCAAAATCTGGCAAAGTTGAACTTTGAGGTTTGCTTCTTTTTTTCAACATAATTTTGTAATCCTTTTGTTTTTTTTTTGTTAGAATTAAGTTGTATAATTTTTGTTTATTTAAGAGAAAATGATAGACATGTTTAACTTATCAAAAGCAGTTTACACCATGACTTGTTTTTCTTAAGGGCAAATGTCCACATATTTATACACATAATTTGAGCTCTATATAGTCGCAACATCTTCCAAGTATACAACAGTGCACGCATAATCTGATAATCATGAACGTACGGTGTACCCAACATGGGTTTCTTTGCTATTTCCCTTGTATATTGGCTACATACATAGTGATAGGAACCCACTGTTGAGTCAGGGTCCAATGGGTCGGGTCAGTCTCATTAATTGTTAAGGGTACCGAAAGGTTGGGGAAATTGAAGAAGTGGGGAGTCAATTGAGTAACCTTTGGTTTAGGATTAGTATTAATAGCTGGTTTATTTTCTTGTTTAGATATCAATGTTTATGTTTATCAAATTTGGGTTGTAAACCTTATATTGGAGATCACCCATTCTCGAATTTGGGCACTATCTTTACTTGTTTTCTGATTAATCAAAGCATCCAATTTCTGGGTTCTATCATTTGGTTCCATTGCCGGGAAATCGAGTCGCCAAATCTCAAATCTCAGTCACAGTTTGCAAGCTGTTCAGGTTAGCAAAGTAATCCGGAAACTAAATCCTATTCCAAATCCCGTCTGACCAAATTCTGTTTTTGATATTCAAATTGGGAAAATCCAAATTTTCAGTCACAAATCCAATCATTGTCATCTTCGGTTCAACTTTCTGTTCTTGCCAACCCCTTTTAATTCTCAAATCAAATAAATGACACATAGCACCAAAATCACTCCATCTAGATGCACTTTAAACCCTGAGTCTCTTGCAGCCCAATTAGCTGCAATAGCATCCAGAATCGAGTCTATAGTGTTGCACATAAAGGCTGATATTGCAGAAATTAAGGAGGCTTGGATGGATGACAAGGAACCCGAGGATAACCTTCAAATTCTATTGACGGATCAGGTCAAGGATATCACATCCACTCATATGGAATTAGCGGGTCTTTCCAGTGAGACGATCATGGAACAGCAGGTAAACATGAATGTAATGATGGTGGGCTACCCGGAAATGACTCTTATACCTGTTGATAAATATAATTGTGAGGACCAAAAAGTGTCCGAGGACGACCCCAAAGGTCCGTGGACGGGTTCGATTAAGGAGGAAGCACTCAATGATGGTCCTTGTGATGATGAAATTAGATCTATGCTTGTTTTGGAAGATATGCAGGTGGCGCAAGGGGCATTTTTAGAATGTCAGATTAAAAAAGTTTTGGGTGTTCAAAGTGTTGTGAATGTATTGCCCTGGAACACGAAGATCGACGGGTTGGATCAAATGATAGCATTCTCCGGTAGTTTCTCAAGGGAAAACCTAGAAGGCCGTTGTTTTAGTTCTCACACCAAACTTCAAATCGCGTGGGAGCGGTTACAATTGAAACAAGGCAGCACGCGAGCACAGGCGACGAAGGAAATCCGCTCATTCAAGTGGCTATTGCTGAAATTGGCTTTTATTCTATCATGGGGACAGTCACACGGCAAGAAGAGGGGCCATGAACAATTTAGGGAACACCCTAGACCCCCGGAACGAGTTCAAAGTATTGAAGGTGTACAACATGACAACCAGAACTCGACCACTTTTCACCATCTTCTATACGAACCATTTGAGGACAAACTACCGGGTGTCATAGTTGGGTTTTAACCTAAGCGACTTGAGGACAAGCGGGTAGTATTGATAGGAACCCACTGTTGAGTCAGGGTCCAATGGGTCGGGTCAGTCTCATTAATTGTTGAGGGTACCGAAAGGTTGGGGAAATTGAAGAAGTGGGGAGTCAATTGAGTAACCTTTGGTTTAGGATTAGTATTAATAGCTGGTTTATTTTCTTGTTTAGATATCAATGTTTATGTTTATCAAATTTGGGTTGTAAACCTTATATTGGAGATCACCCATTCTCGAATTTGGGCACTATCTTTACTTGTTTTCTGATTAATCAAAGCATCCAATTTCTGGGTTCTATCACATAGTGTCAAAACTTTGTGTTTGCAAAACTTGTAAAACATATACATAAATAAATAAAACTATCTTTGAGATAACTAATCTTGCATCTTGGTAGCAAATGTTGGTACTCAGAATTTAGGATTCCCAATACGTACATGAACATGCTTACATGCAATTTCATCTTGCAATTTCATTTTTCTCACTCCGCTACGACTATGCTGGATCATGGTTGGAAGACCCGCTTCTAGTTTAGATTTTGTTTTTCTTTCTGGCTTGTGTCAACTTGATTTTTTTCTTTTGTTATCATTGTGTTGCCACGGTCATATTTCCTGTCGTTGCAATAGTCTCTCTTAGCACCATAGTTTTGTGCTCATTGTTCTTTCCGTCATGTTATGGTCTAGTCGCTGCCTTTTATCACCACATAGTCTTCTTCTGGTGAATCCATAGCAGCTTAAGGGTGTGTTGATGAAGATCTTTATATGCCAAAAGGCACATAAGTGGGCCACATGACATGATGCCCTAGACAAAATGTAAACCTTTCAAACCTGGTGTTGGGTGGTATTGGACCAATAACAAATTGTAAACTAGCATTTACTCGTATCACATCAACGACGTACATGTCATGCATAATGCATACTTAAAGGCTCAATAACTCGCTTGTATGTATTATTGTGACAAACTTTCATTTGAACATATTTTAACATTTAACCCATAAGATGTTTAAGATACATGAGTTTGTATTTGAAGTGTTTCACACTTTCACCAAGTTTGATTTTGAAAAACTTGAGACCATTTTACAAAATATAGCAAAAGCTGATAGAATCTGATCACATAACTCATGCTATACGAGACGGACATGAATAAGTACGTCTTGCATACGTGTGAGACATGAAAATAGAGATAGGCAACAACGATGACCACACCCGTAAAAAGAGGGGGGGGGACACAAATCAATATATGACGTCGTTGAATGAGAATGGCTATATATCGTCTGAGTAATCATCACAAAAAATGAAATGACTTATATGAAGATAAACAATGATCGTTTATATATTAGATAGGAATGCTAATACCTATTGAAAATGATAGACCATATGCTACCATAGTCGAGTGGTGTGATAAAACCAATCTCCGATAATATATCTATTATGATAAAAGAGTATCTTAGTCGTCACATGTCGATTTCTCATTCACTTTTAGTGTCAAAATCCTGCCTAAAAAAATTTTCCATTCTCACATGCGCGGACTCATGACTCATTTTCTCTATTAATTTAACTATTTTGAATATATATTTCAACCTTAAATAAAAGTCACAAGAACTCGCATATTTTTTTAATTTTAAATGATTAAAAGTTAAGTTCAAATTAATATTTTCGTTGTTACCGTTCTATCCGTGTAACATGCGGGCAATAACCTAATAAGATATATAAATTCATAGTTATTCTAACTTGTCAAACACATTTCTTATTTATAGGGGTGTGCAAGAAACCGAATTAACCGAATCGAAACCGAACTAACCGATTAAACCGAACCGAAATAACCAAACCGAAAAGGTAACCGCAATTAACCGAACCGAAATTAACCGAAACCGACATTTGCGGTTGCGGTTTGGTTATTCCTTTTTCTAACCACCGAAATAACCGAACCGCACCGAACTATAATTAACTCTTTTAATTATAATATAGTTTTACCAGTACTTCGTTTTAATATAAGTATAAATATGGCATGTAGATTGTGGATCTTATTTATTGAACTAAAGTGGTGTGGTTTTGTTTATATTTAGTTATTTACAGGCAAAAGTGCAGTGGATCTTTTGAACTTTATTGATTGTCTTTTTTTTTACTTTAATGAACTTTGTTTCGTTATGAACGTAACACATCGTGGTTTACTATTGATGTAATGCATTTTATCCCACCACTGAATTTATGTTGTATCTATCAATATACTTATTGTTTACTCTTTTAAACTTCGGTTAGTAAAACAAAATAAATAAATAAATAACCGCACCGCACCGTAACCGCACCGAAACCGCGAATAAACCGAAACCCACAAACCGAAAAAACCGATCACCGAATGGTTTATGAAAACCACTAACCGCATATTGCGGTTGTGGTTGCGGTTAAGGGTAAAAACCGAACCTAACCGCACCGCGCACACCCCTACTTATTTACATCGGTTCAAATTTCAAATAACATCTAAAAAGATTATCTAAAAACAAAACTGGTCCATTAAAAACAACCAATTGACAATTCACACCACCATTTTTTATAGTTTATAAAACCATCTTGCACAAGTCCAAAGCTTCTTCCCCGGAGACATTTACAGGTTAGCCGGCGAGAGAAGCAAATCGGCTTTGCTCTCACCACTCTCTGATAGCAGGTAAACATCACTTCACATCTGATTCTCATCACTTCATTTTTTCCCGTGTATGATTTTGTTGCTTTTGCTTAGATCTATCACGTTGACGCATCGTATTTTGATTTTATTCGTTTTCACGGTTGTTTGTTGGATGAACTTAGCTCGTGTGTGAATCTGTGTTAATGTAAATGACTTGATTGGTGCTTAACTGCCAGTGGCTTGAGTTTTAGGGTTTTAGGTTTGAATTTGAGTTGTGTTTGAGCTTCGATTGACATGTTACACAACTTGATATGATATTGAATTGTATATATGTTTCTCTATATTAATTGATTGCACATTTTGTTAGGTATGCTAATTTGCTAAGCTTGATAGGTTGTATACTTGTATCAGTTTCTGAAAACAAATTAGTTGCTATAATCTTCCATTTTAGCACTCATTGGCTGGAATTGAAACACTTGCTAAACATTAGGAAGAACACAAAGTATTAGTGTTTCTTAATTTGATATTTTTTAGTTGGTTGTGAAGTGGAGTTTATTGCGGAAGAAATCGTGTTATTGGTTCATAGGAATGACTGAATGAGTGTTACACAACTAGACACGATCTTTGTCAATTTTTAGTATTGATTTTGTAAATTTAGGCCTGTTAACGCAGTTCTGTAGTTAGTTAAAATCTAGAAGTTTAGCGTTTTGGTTTATCTGGTCTTGCAAAATAGGAACTTTGTTGACCTGAGGAATAATGTTCTTGTCATTTATATAATTATATTGCTTTGTTTACTCATACACAAGTGAAGTAGATGCTTCTTACGTTTGATATATACTGTAATTCTACGGACCTTACTGCTTTGTGTTAACTGTTTATTTTATCTTTATGTATTTGATCTTTGAAAATGTTAAACAGTTGGAGGGATGAATCATGAATATATTATGTAGCTAGTTAAAGTGTCTGTTTACTGTTTCATGTTTTGCAGATAAGATGGCATCACAATTGAAACAATTGCAATCTAAGGCATGTCAGGCATCACAGTTTTTGTCCAAGCATGGAACTGTCTACTACAAGCAGCTAATGGAGCAAAACAAGCAGTATGTTCAAGACCCAGCAACCATTGAGAAATGCAATGAACTGTCCAAGCAGTTGTTTTACACTCGTCTTGCCAGGTTAATCTATGGACCTTATGTCTTGGTTTAAAGTAAAATTATTATGTTCTTTGGTATTTCATGTTGCCATAGTCAATGGACAAGTATTTTACCATACGATGATGCTATATATGTTCTCTTAAATATTCTTGTCCCTCGTTAAATTTTTGAGGCTGCAAGCTCTCATATCACTTTCATAAACGATTTGTTTTACTTCTGAGTTAAATTCTGCATGGAATTATTTCAAGAAATTCAGCGTGATAGATAGTGCATTAGTGCTTAAGTTTGAACTTGGTACATGCACATATAGGTTTGAGTTACTTTCTATGTTGTCAAAGGCGACAGGCGCACTCAAGGCTCTATGACCTTGCCTGGGGCCTAGGCGCAAAGCGCAAAAAAAGCGCTCGCCTGAGACAAAAAAAGCGCATATAGAAAAAAAATTTAAAAACATATATGCAATAGAAATTTATGCCAAAACCAATACCAAAATCACTACTAATACCAAACATTCAAATCCAACAACAAAATCAATATCAAAAAGTCAAAAACCATACCAAGAACAACAGCTTATATAGCAAAATTCTAGTATTTTAGGTAAATATGGAGTAAATATGACTTGTTATATGAAATCCTTTAAAATCAGCTCTTGATAAATAAATAAAAAATCAAGAGAAAACAAAAAGATTTAAAAAAAATCAGAAAAACCGATTTTTTCTCCACAAACATCGCTTTTTTCCAATTTACGCTGATCTAAGCGCAAAGCCTGCGTTGGGCTTTTTTTGGTCGCCTAGGCGCAAAAGCGCTCACTTTTGACAACATAGGTTACTTTTTGAAGCAACTAGCAAAAAGGCTAAAGCAGCTGTGTTGATGATTCTCTCGGATGTTTATTAATTATGTATAGATGATTTTACACTCATTATGCTTGATTTTATATCCCTGTACATGAGTGATGTCATTTTGTAGTTAAACTTTATATGTGAGATCAGTAATGAAGCTCACAAGGGTAAACTGAACCCAGCAAGGATTATAAGTTGTGTTTGCAGGGCTTCGTCTTTTAACTGCCTGTGAACTGGTTTATTGAACTTCACAAATATAACAAACCTTTTATGGGCCTTGAAAATTGGTTGAACACTTAGCTGATACAAAAATATTGTCTCTGTTGCATATAAAATCAAGCTCATCATCTTTTAAGTTACAAACAATAGGCTATATTCATGTAAACATATGGTTTACGGTTCACGCTGCAATCAAGTATATGCAATTTAGGTTTTAAATATTAAAAAACACGGGCCTATCCATCACACCATCAGTTTTCTAATTTTTTTCTATGCATATTATGCAGCCTGCCTAGCCGTAATGAATCATTCTGGAAGGAACTCGATTACGTGAAGAATTTATGGAAAAACAGAAAAGATGTGCATGTTGAACAAGCTGGAATCGCTGCTTTGTTTGGGCTGGAATGCTTTGCATGGTTCTGTGCTGGAGAGATTGTTGGAAGGGGTTTTACAATCACTGGTTACCATGTTTGAGTTTGACACTTCTACCTTTGTCATTACAATGGAAAAAAACCAAACACACAAAACAAAACCTGTTTTGGAACTTGAAGTCGTTTTTTGTCGTGACCACCAAACATGATTGTTTTCATGGAACTTGTGTAATGTTTTACATCATTCATTCTTGGAAATTTTGAAGCTGAGAACACCAGTTGTAATCTGGTTGCATTAATAATCTCTTCTGCAGTTTTGGGCATTTACAAGTTAAATTGGGTGCTTATGTCGTTTCTCTTTGTGATTTGTTTGACAAAAGTAAAATTCTTCATGTTCGTTCGTCAATGAAGTACCAAGTTCCTTATTTTAATTCCGGTCCATCTAGTTTGATTCGCTCACTTTAGATGAGACCAAACTACTAACAAATACGTGTAAGTTACATATGTACAGACTAATGAATACCGTTAACAAACTATACCGACTTTGGAATTAAGAGCGAGATTTCAAAAGGAAGTTCAAACCTCCATTGGTTTGTTGATAGGCGTAGACCAAATTAGTATACGGGTTAGGAAGTATAAGCATCTCGACACACCGATAATGTTACGAAAAAAAATTGAAAAAGGGGCGTTCCGAGAATCGAACTCGGGACCTCTCGCACCCAAAGCGAGAATCATACCACTAGACCAAACGCCCATTTGTTGTTTTAATCTTTATTTTAAATATATATATTCATATCATAACATTCACCTCATGTTTCACTCACTCTATATATAAGCTCACACTCACACACAACAACAACAACACACTTCATTTCTCTATTATTTCCCGCGTTTGTTTCCATCATTTCCCGCTTTTCATCAAAACCCTAACTCCCAAAAATGGGGACGAAACATCAATCTTCCGACGCCGTTTCCGATCAAAAAAAGCGACGAAAGGTCGGATTCACCAAAACCGGTAACTTCGCCTCTTTTTTCTCATTCTAAATCACTTCAATTTTATCTCTTTTCGTATCTAATTCAGCTCATATTGTTTTATGTAGATGAAGGTGTTCAACCTAACGACTGCATCAAAATCTACATCGGTATGGTTGTTTTAGTTTAATTTTATCAATTAGATTTGTTTGTATTTGTTTTGCTGTATATTTAGTTTCAGTACGAACATGCTTTTTAGGGTTTACTTGTGAAATGTGTTTGAAATTAGTTATCTCAGCACGGTTTGTGTGTAAAAAATAAAAATGTCTTGAAGTTTGTGTTTTTGTGAACTAATTTACTGGTTGCCCAAAACTTGCTCCTTTTTGCGTCACTTTCTTCTAACAACTGTTTGGATTATTAATGTATATAAAAGAGATATTTAGTTGCTGTTTTGAAAGTTTATCATATTTGTAGTTTTTGGCAAAAGTGTCCTGATTTTGAGTTATGATAGTTGAGGGCTAGTTTGTATTTAGAGAAAGAAGTAAGGAGCAATATTACATAGTCAATGAGTTGGGGGTGTTTGTATGAGTGCTGCAAGAGTGGTTATTTTTGAAGTTTTAGAACTCAAGTTGTAGTTTTTTTAGCAAAAGTGCCAAATTAGATTTAGAGAAACAAGAATTGAACATTTAGGTTATTTGTTTCTAGCTCTACTCTTGTAATGCCATATCTAAATACTTCTATAATTTTAAATGTTTCTGAACTTGTTTTCTGCTCAAATGGTGGTTTTTGGTGTTTTATTGTTTACCTTTTATTTCAGCTTCTAGAGAAGATGAAGTGGGCTCCCAAGTAGGCTTTCCCATTGAACCTGTTGACCTAAGTAGCTTTTTTGAAGAGGATGGGAAAATTTATGGCTACCAAGGCTTAAAGGTTTGCCTTTTTGTTTTAAACATGTTTGCATATCATGTAGCTTACTGATATTTTTGTTTTTTTACTATCTTTGCAATCATGGGTGTTACGTGGAAAATTTGGGAGATGAAAAATATGCTATGGTTATGCTAGTGTTGCCTGGTTAATGATCTTGGATGTTCCATAGTTATTTTAATATTTTATTGCTTGCTTCCTTCAAAATTGTACATCAGTTTGTAAACGTGTGATGTTGGTTCATATAAGATTGAGTTCTGGCTGCTGGTTCCCCAATTTAGTATTGTAATTAAATAATGCAGATCACTGTCTGGATCAGCAGCATTTCTTTTCAAGCATATGCTGATATTTCTTTTGAGAGCACATGTGATGTAAGTACATGTGTTTTTAACTTGCTTACTAATATATTAAATCTGCTTATTTTCTACAATGATAGTCTTCTTATATATAAATCTGACTTCTTTTTTCTGAATGGTTGATATTTTTATGTCGTTGTTAAAAGGCTGGGAAAGGAATCACAGATCTTAAGGCTTCTCTTCAGGTTATCGTCGAATACTATTTTATTCTCTTTCTTTGACGTTCATTTTCTATGGAATGGTGAAATTCTGATAACTGTTACTTATTGTCTATGCAGAATATATTTGCAGATAATCTTGTTGAGACAAAAGACGACTTCCTCAAAACATTTTCCTCAGAGACTAATTATGTGAAGTATGTTAAATTTTCTGAACCTTTGATTGACTGTTAATTTCTTGATCAATGTTGTTATATGTGTTTTGATTCTTGATGCTTGGCTTTTTTCAGATCTATGATCTCAGATGGAAAAGTAATTAGCAATGGGTTACATGGACATTTGAACGCAGATAGCTCTGAGCTGGAGGTGTGTTTTACACTATATGTCCTATTTACTATAGCTTCCTACTAGTCAGTTTTTAAATCATTTTTCAAGGGGGCAAGATGGGTGTGGTATGAGCCGGTTGGGTAACATGTGTAGGCTGAAATGTGTCGTAGTCATGTTTAGATGGGCCTGGTTTACACACAATAACTTTCTGCTTTTTCTTAATTTAACCATAAACAATTAGCATGATAGTTATCATTACAACAAAATATGATCAAAATAGAAATATAAATCATTGAAAGAAACATTTGTGAGAAGTTGTATGCATCAGAAATAGACTGTAGGTGCTAACATTTTTTTCTCATAGCTACATTTTTACTTTTTCTTTCGGTTCATTTGGGATAAATTGCTGCCCAATTGAATCTGATTTAATTATTTAAACAAGTCAAATTTACCATCTCTAGGTTATGGTGTTGTTAGCCTCATCATGTCTAATAACCAATTGGTATTATGTTATCAGGTTGTTCGTGTGGAAGGCGAGTCTATGGGTCTTCTTTACTGTAGATTGGTACCACTTGTTCTTCTTCTTGTTGATGGTATACCTCCAGCTGCTCTTGCCTACTGAATATTTACAAGGTTTTGTATTCTTTTTTGCCGGTTTAAATCCTATTATCTAATTTAAATTAGTTATGTTTTGTATCAGGTAGTAATCCCATTGATGTCACTGATCCTGATTGGGAAATTTATCTTCTCGTGGAGAAGAAAACTGATGAGAAGGATGTTCCACAAAAGCTGCTTGGTTTTGCAGCTCTTTACCGGTTTTTCCATTATCCTGATAGCCACAGGTTGAGACTTGGACAGGTATATTAATTTCATAAATGGTTAATTTCCTTCATTTTGATTTATAAGACTTATGATTGAATAACCTTTTTTTTCTTAATGAATTAATAGATTTTGGAGGATTTTGAAATGTTGTTTTGTTTTCAATTTTTATAACAGAATGAATAATTTGGCGGTTTGGATAATGGGTCAAAATTCGTGGTTATGCCAATAATTATTAAATTATAACTTAAATACAAGTAAAAACACTGTATTGCTACTGTGTTAAGCTAGTTTACAAATGTTTAGGACTTATAGGGTCTTGTGCATTTCAAATACACTGTGGGGTGTAGGTGACTGACTTATTCATTTGTTTTTTATACCTTTTCTCCTCAAATGTTTAACCATTTGAATTTTAGTGGCGAAGTGTAGACCAAGTGGATCCTGGTTTTTCATAAACGGGTCTAAATTGCCACATTTGAATTTTACATATTTGAAACGTAAGCATCAAATACAACCCATTTTACCTGTTTAATCATTAAACATGTATAAAGTTGAAAAGACAAGGATCACCATAAGTATATCCAAAGTAGAATTGTTAATCTTTTAAGGTTTAACTAATTCTGTTAAATGTTTTTTTTTTAATTTATTAATGACAGATATTGGTATTCCCTCCGTACCAACGCAAGGGCTATGGAAGTCATCTTCTTCAAGTTATCACCGACATGGCAGTTGCAGACAATATCTATGACTTCTCAATTGAAGAGCCTCTAGATTCATTACAACATGTCAGGGCTTGCATTGATATACCTCGTTTACTTGCTCTACAATCAATCCAGCCTGCACTCAACTCAGTTGTCAGTCGTCTAAAAGGAGAGAACTTAGCCAAACGAACCCAAATTACCCGTTTCAGCCCACCTTCAGACACCATTGAAGAAGTGAGAAAAACTCTTAAAATCAACAAGAAACAGTTTCTGCAGTGCTGGGAGATTCTAATCTACTTGGCACTTGACCCCATCGAGAAGCATCTTGACAATTTCAGGACCATTGTATTGGATCGCATCAGGGGCGATGTCATAGGCAAAGATACTGGGGCAAGTGGGAAGCGGGTCCTGGAGGTCCCCACAGAATTTGATTCTGAAGTGTCGTTTGTGATGTTTAAGACGAACGGTGGCAGTGATGAATCGAAGGAAGTTGAGATTGAAGAAAGTGATAAGATGAAACAAGAGGAACAGCTACAGAAACTAGTTGATGAAAGGATTGAAGCTATAAAGCTGGTTGCAGACAAAGTGTCTGTTAAGAGCTCTTGAAAATTATCAATTATGAGTATTATTAGTAACTTTTCAATGGTGACTTTATTAAAATTTTAAAGGATTTGCAGCTTTTTGAAGTGTTTGAGGTGTTTGTAATCTCTATTGAGCCTGCAAAATTTAGAGTGTTGTTAAAATGAGTTATATTTCATTTTGGCAAGTGCGTTAGCATTTCTTTTACTTGAATCATGCCACCATCTCCTCAAAGGTGAAGTATTTTTATGGTTTGTTTTTGTTCAAACAAAAACAGTTATCATGACAAGCACAAGAAAGGAGATATCTTCTAAGAGTCCTGACGACTAACCATCTTTCTCGGTCTCTCAGTAGTCCAATGAAATGTCATGGACATAGAATCTTTTAAGGTTGCATATCAACCACACTGCATTGTACTTTTGTTCTTTGAATCTGGTTGAAAAGCGTTCACGTGTTATTTGAGATTTGCGAGTTTTAATCTCCGTATTAGATGTGCTGAGTTTTAATCACCACACCTAAGCAGCCAAGCTTCTTTTTGTTATTTTTCAAAACAAATAATATGTATTCATATTTTTGTTAGTTTTTATTTATTTTCTTCTTTTGTTATTTAAGATTTAGTTTTTATTTATTTTCTACTTTTGGTATTAACCTAGTGTTTCATATATAAATATATACTGATATGTAAAACTGGTTCATGTCCTGCTAACATGTACGGCTTGTTAAAGTTAATATTTGACATTGTTAAAATAATAAAATTATAGTGTTTAAATATGTTATATCTAAGTTACATGTTAAACTTGGTGTTAAATGCATATGAACTCACTCAATGAGGACGTGTTAAAACTTAAATGCATACACTATGACAACAAAATGGTGAATATTACATATGAGAGATAATAAAGTTGCCTATATTCTATGAACACTATAACCTTCATCCTCTGATGTCAAGTTTGGACTCCAGTTTTCATATTCGGATCCGCCAAAAACCATCTGTTTGATTCCAACATGACTGTAAACATAAAACAAATTCATTAATGATTCACTTATGTATTTATCATGAACACGAACGCATGACCCAAGAAATGAAGAACGTATTCAAGAGAGAATCATAGAACATACTCGGAACTTATTTGTGTCATTGCATTTATCAATATGTCCAACAGCAAAGGCTCGCTCGTGCCAATATCTACCCTGAAAAATAATAAACAAATACTCTCCCATCATCAGTATATGAATTATTGTAAAATACAATCGTTCATCAACAGTCACTCGAATTGTTGCATATGAATTATAAAAAAGGATGCGGTTTAGGTTTTAGTATAGATTATTACCATATGCGTACTACGTTATCTTGAATCTCAAGATCACTGATGTTATAAAACGTAGTCGGTTCAATGTTTGCTCCTAGAACATCATCATAACTTGGTCTCTTATCTGTAGTAGATTGTGATAACTGCAAAAACCACATGCATTTAACAAATGCAATGCAATTATACATTTGTTCAAACCATAGTTATCAAAAGCCCTCGCCTGAGGGACTAGGCGACCAAAAAAAGCAAGTCCCTGTAATTGCGCTTTTCTTTGCTATGAAGATTTAGTCCCTGGAAAAGCTCATATACATCTATTTTTTTTAATTAATCTAAATTAAAGAAACTGTCATTACCGATTTTCGCTCCATAATTGGCACCAAAAGTTAAAGGGTAAACCCTAAACTGTACTCAGTCAAGAAATCTTTTCTGAGGTCTCAATCCAGCCAAAGTTAAAGGTTAGTTTTTTTATAATATTTCATTGATGTTTATCGATTCTCATCATGATGTTTATGGAGGAAGATGATGGCAATGTGATTGAAGTTGATCCTGATGGTTTTGAAGATTTATAAACTTTTGGTTTGCATATTACATTTTACTTTTTTTTTTCTTTTAGTGCGCTTTTTACTTCTTAGGCCCGCGCTTTTTTTGCGCCTCTCGCCTAGGCCTTAGTCCCACCCTCTCGCCTAGAGTGCGCCTCGCGCCTTTGATAACTATGGTTCAAACACAATATAAATTAAAATATTCAGAGCAGCCATATGTAAAGTTTATAGCAATTACTTGCATATTCATAGAATTGCACCCGCCAAGACGTCCAATAATATGCCATGAACGAATTGTCTGCAAATAAAACCATTTTCCTTGTATGGTTGTATGTAATCAAATATTCAAGTAATTCACATTGAGTATCAGTAAATTTTTTTAGAAATAAAGAAACTTACATCACAAACCATCTTTACGTCTTTATCCAAAGGAGCATGATAGAACTCAATCCAAATATACGAGTTGTTGAACTCAAATCTGAAAATTTCACCTGAAGTTATTAACTACCTTACAAGTTACATCACACACGTTTCAGTTCGAATAATGTAATGAGGTGTAAAATTATAACTTCATATCTCCTTACAGCATATAGACACATCTTAACAAGAACTTATTTATTCTCTAGGGTCAACAACACACTTAAACAACTATAAGTTCTGTAATGCTTACTTGTTGAAAATCACTTTCATGGGTGTTGCAGAACCGGTTTTTCGCTGAATTATCTTGTCCCTTTTGTTCTTCATCCTCTCTTCTATCTGACAATTCAACAAACACTTAGCAATTAGCATACCACCCACATTCCATAACTATAGCATTAATGTTATCCCAATGTTTTAAAAGTTCAAACAAACCAGCAAAAACAGCTTTCAAGACAGGGTATTCATCACTACAGCCGAGTGCCCGAGTTGACTTTTATCAAACTTGTTACGTTTTAAAAACAAACAAGGTAGCAAGCACAAAACTTTAATAAAATCTAGCTTCCCAACATGTTAATTTGAGCAAATTTAGCTTTTAGTGTCAAATGATTTCCTTATGGACAGCAACCTTCATACAAATTTAGTCGCCGACTTACAAATTCGTTACTAATACCATACAACCTTTGAAACCATTTAAGCTTTTTTTAGCTATATTTTTTCGCCATTTACCATTTTCCAATGCTATCAACTTTCGTACATCAAAATAAAATGCAAACTGTCAACAAGTCGCGCCGCTAGGATAGCAAAACCTAATCTTTTAAAAACCTCATTCATAAATCTTAGGGTCATAACAACATTCATATGCATCTCCATTATCCTTCATGAAAACTACATTTGATCTAAAAATGGTTCATGAATAAAGTTAGAGCTCATGGCCATTTGTGTGAGGGGTAAAAAAGACAATTTCCTTCGCTTTTTTGCAGGGCACGTACGAAAAAGTTAGAGCTCATGACGATTTGTGTTAATAATAAAAATCATAGGGTCAAACGTAATTTGGAACTTAACATGTTAAAGGTGTAAAATGCAGTGTACACAAGCCATTATAAAACAAGTTTGTGGCGATAAATTTGGTTACTTTAGACTTAGCTTTCGCTGGATCATCAAGCGAAGTTCCCAAAATTTGAGCAAATTCAGGATCCTTATCATAATTCATTTCTTCATCTCTTCCCTTTGGAGAAAACTCATCTTCCACTTTATCCCAATCAATATCAACCATATCATTATCATCATGCACTTCTTCATCTTCTTCTGCTTCCAGTTGTTTAATTTGTGTCACCAAATCCGTCGATTTCGGTACTCGATTTTCACCAGCTTTAACGACGAATTTGAACTGATTGCGTGCTGAACGTAGTTTAATTAGAGTTGAAACAATTGAAGTGTGATTGTTTGATGTTCGGGGGAACTGAATTGTGGTTAGTTGTAGTATGTTCATGGTGTGATGTGATTTGGGGTTTAGGGTTTATCAGTTCAGTTTTGAAAGTTTGTAGATAAAATGGAAATTTAATTTAATTTAATTCCTGAACATGATTTTGGGTTGTTGTTTATGGTCCTATACTTTTGGGTTTATATATTGGTTCAAAGCCCACTAATATAAAAACACTGAGATGCATAAATTGGGTTTTTATTAAGAATCAGTTCGGGCAAGAACCGGGTAAGTTCGGGCAAGAACCGGGTGGGCTCGGGTCTAATTCTAGATATGATCAGGTACTTGACCGATTTTTTTTGGTTTCAGGTCTTGACCGGGTTGAGTTGAAACCGGTTTCGATGATTCTGGTTTAATTACGGGTTCGGTTCTACTTTCGTTAAGGGACTGGAACCCAAGTGTACCTGACGGTTCAGGTACGCCGGGTTTGATTCCGTAACCGGGTACTTTGTGCATGGCTAGCGTTTAGTGTGAGATACACCACGTAATCAACATTGCAACACTTTGCTTCTAATTAGGTTTTTGGAGGATGATAAATCAATCGAATAGAGTTGAATGTGAGTCGGCTAGATCTTTTGTTTTTTTTATCGGTTTGGTTGTTTAACTTGTTCGGTTTTGACTACTCAAACCAATTTTATATTTTTTTGAAGACATTAGTTTGTGAGGATTCCACCGCCAGTCAGATACTATCATCGTACATTGTTGTCAGGTTCTATAAACCCTAAGCGACAGTGGTGTGGTGGTGGTTGTTGTATGGCTTGAACACCACCACTATTGGCTATATTATTGAAGGGGTTCATGAAAGATGGTGGTTACAACTTCCTCGTCCGATACATGTAACGTCAATTTTGATTAGCCCATATTAAAGTCGGAATGGGCTATGCCTCGTATGATCTTCCTCTCCTCCCCCCCTCTCTCTTTATACATTAGCATACGTCGTACTGCTCTAGTTATATCATTCTAACCTGATTGGCACGAATGTGAGCTACAATTCTTGGGCCTCTAACGAGTTTTGCTTGTTGTTATAGCTACATATAGATCGACGAGGAGAAAACCGATTTCATGATGGATTTGAGGCAGGGTTATATTCCCTTCACTCACGGAGCACTTACTCTTACCTCACATGACAAGAATTTGCTTCAACATTTACGTTATTTCTGGGATTCGTAACTTCGGTATTATTACTAGACGCTTGAGTCCCACAAATGACACAAAGGTTTAAGCGGATTCTTGTCAACACGTTCTTCGAGTAGATGCTTCATTAATGAAGAGAGTATACTTACATGTTGGGATTCATTATGAAACTAGTAGTTTCTTTCCCTAAAGTGCTATTTGCAAACAATGAAAAAGCTCGTTAGAAGGCCAGAAACCATAGCTCATGATGTGATCATAGTAATAGTTATAGAACGTAATAAATAATATGTAGATAGTAAGAACGGGAAGAGAAAACATGTTGCTTATTAAAGATAAATCTTCTATTTAAGTGGAAGCAATCTATAAAGAGTGACTTTTTGAGAAATTTTACTATAAAGAGTGATTTTCTGAGAAATTTCCACTCAGAACAAGAAAAAAGTTTGGAGTTGTAAAGTTGTTGTAAACAAAAGCGACAATATTGATTATTCATAGGGAGAGTATTACACTTCAATGCATGTATTTAACGATTTTTTAAGTTCATAATGACAAATGAGTTGGTCAAAATAACCATTGGTTAATTTTTACTTCTATTATAATTCTCTATGAGATTTCACAATTAACATGTACAATTAAATATTTAATATCCCTTTCAAATTCATTATTCAATCATTCAAGGTTCGACAACATGTGCTTGGTTGTTTCTTTACATGTTTGTTTGTGTTTTTATTTTCTCACAATATTTGTAATAAAGTTGATTATTTGCCGATATTAAACAAATTACATAATTAGAATAGTAGCATCCCTTATAAACCTTTTAAATACATTACAATCAAAGACAAACATGGAACAAGTTATGTCCCTAGTTTTTTTTAGAACATATATAAAGTTAAATTATTTTTGTCTCTACACAAATTAGTAAAGATGCTCGCTCCAATGGTATTGTTTTTGGCTATTTGTTACGCTACACACATAAAAGCAACGAGCCCATTTTTTTCCGAGAACTACAAGGCAAGAATGTGCATCTAAATTTAACAAGACGCCATTCGAACTACGCATGTATAGCCTTATTCCTCGGGTTTAACCATAGACAAAAACAGAAGGAAAAAAAAATCATCCAATGACATTTAACATAACAACAATAACAAAAAGAATCTTTACATTACCAAAGAACTGGGTTCGATTTAAAATGACAAAACAAACCCATACAATTGTCAACCAGGTGATAAATAAGCAGAAAAAAGTTACAGATAAATCATCAATAATGGTGAAAAAAAATCCCAAAATCAAAATCTAGTGAATAATGTAAGTCAAAGCCAAAGCAACAAGCATCAGCACATACGCAACTCCTTGATCAATCGATGCTCCTACAAATTACAAAAACAAAAAACTAAACATCAACCATCAATTATCACATACATATAACCATAATACGTCATAAACAGGTCGCGTCAAACGTTTACAGTTAATTTCATAAACGTGTCATGTCACGCGTGACACTGATACGTTACACTTTAATTTCACCCTATCTAAAGCTAACAATAAAGTCATAAATGCGTCACATCCTGCGTTTAAAAACTAGTTTCCCTCAAAAGTCAAAATCAATAATCAATTTCACTCAAAAACTCAAAATCAATAATCAATTTCACTCCAAAATCCTAACAAATCAATCAGATCGTGTAAATCGAAATCGAAAACACCAAAACTGTTCCAGATCTACAACCGTTTACAAATTTTGATTGTATTTCTGAATCGATTGATGAATTGCAGATCGAAAACGAAGAAGAAGAGGAGGAGGTTACCGTCGTTTGAAGGAGCTGGAGCTGGAGCTGCAGCAGGACCTTGAGCATTGATAGATGGAAGAAGAAGAAGTGAAATCACAAGAACAAAAACAGTCATCATGAACCTTGTTCTTACGTTTTCCATCTTTGATGCTCGATTTTCAACACAAAGTCTCTGAATTATTGTGTTTTGCTAATTCAGATCCACATGTGTTTGTGTTTGTAGCTTCAAAGGTTTATATAGGAAAAAGAAAAATGTAAAACTTGTAATTTTTTTATTTTAATGTTTTTGGGTGAAAAGAAATGGTCAATTTGAACGTTGCTCGACGGGGAAAAGTAAAGGAAAAACCAAATCATTTTTCTTAAGAGTATTGGATATTAACGGGCCTAACTATTAGTTTTTGGCTGCTATCAATCCTAACTTTTGAAATATGTGCTAGCAGTCCTAACTTTTATCATTTTAGCCACTAATGGACCCGCCGTTAAAAAAGTTAACGGCGTTAACTTTTTTTTTGAATTTCAGGTCGACGTTTTATGGTTTTTGATTGAAAAAAAGAATATGAGTCGATTGATATAAAATTTACATCGAAACGTGCTCCAAATGACAAAACGATGCTTTATCGGGGTGTTTAAACCTAACGGTTCTTTAACCGGATGTACAAATTTCGTCGTTTGGATCATCGTTTCGATGTAATTTTTATATCAATAGATTCGTATTCTTATTCCGATCAAAAACCATAAAACAGCGACCTGAAATTCAAAAAAAAATTAACGCCGTTAACTTTTTTAACGGCGGGTCCATTAGTGGCCAAAATGATAAAAGTTGGGACCGTCAGCATATATTTCAAAAGTTGGGACCGGTAGCGGCCAAAAACTAATAGGTAGGTCCATTAATATCCAATACTCCTTTTTCTTATATATACTTTTAAATTATTAACGAAATTACTAATAGTTAATTTTTTTTAAACAGTAAACTACTTTACTCCTAAATTACTTTCATTTTCATTCTTGGAGTATAATTTTATAAGCTTTAAAACTTTAAACAAGCATGTTCTAAAAGGAAAGTTCGTATATGAAACCCGAACAAGATACCACACTAAGAGGGAACACACCCTATATATGAAAAAACCCTCTAGCTAATCGGAACCCTTATTTTATCACTGACGACAAAACCATGACATAAAACACCGTCTCCTGTCTAGTGGGACTTCCTCACAGTTGCACATAATAGAGGCTCACTTAATCCTTTTTTCGAGTCAAGTTGTTCGGAATTTAAGATTAATCAAATAACCGTTTTAAGAAGAAAACCATAACACAAACATTTAACTTCCCCATGTAAAGCTCTTTTAACTAATTAAACACGAATTGGGGTTAGTCTGTGCATGCGTTTGTACAATGATGCTCAATCTAAAATCTATTTACATTTGTAGTTTTTTTTAGTTTAATGGGAAGGAGTTTTAAAGGTAGGGTAGGGTTTAGCTGAGCTGGATACATGGAAAGAATCTTTGTCACATGGGGGATCTGGCCATTTGTCTAGAGGGGCCAATGTGTAATTTCTTTTTTTGAATTTCAAACAATTTGGTTGTCACGATTATTATTTTTTGGTTTTTAAAAAAATCAAGGGCGGCTAAATAACAATAAATATTAAAATTCTTAGAAACGGGCTTGAGTAGAACTCAAAGAGAAGTGAAATAGGGTAAGTTGATTAATTAACATTTATAAATTGCTAGATTGTAAGTTGATTAATTAACATTTATAAATTGCTAGATTGTACTTTTTTGATGCGCTAAAGAACATAATATTTAAACAATATAATTTTAATCATATATTTTTGTCCTAAAGTATTTCATCATAAGCATAAAAATGTTAATTAACTTTTTTTAAATGACGAATGAGTCTCCATGCATCTTAGCTCACGTTGCTTCGAGCACAGACCATCTATCTAACAATCCATGGGCAAAGAGCCGTAGGGTAAGACTAACCCCCGTTGACCCCACCGGCCCTCCCGGAGGAAACTCACATAGTGAGAAAACCCTCTAATAAGACTACAAATTAAGACCTCATGAAGGAGCTCAAGTGTATCAAGCCAGCTAGACTGGCCTACCTTACTAATAATTAAGAAAGGTGCTTTCCTTTACTAATGCAAGACTCCTCTCATTCAATTGCAAATGGTACTTTACTTAAGATTTTGTAAGAAATAATAATATAAAAATATCATACTCAAATTAAATAAACAAAATGATCGTCTTCATGATTCTTAAGTCTTTAAAAAAATAGCTGATGAAAAATTTATATCTATTTAAAGTTGTTGAATTTTTTTTTAATATTAGAGGATTTTAAAATATAATTATTGTTATTATAAATATAATCTACCTATTCTAATAATTGAGTAACTCATCCACATGTCATCATTTTAACTACTCCACATAGGATTTTGCTTAGGTGTCATGTTCTAAATTAATTTGATGGAGAATTTTTAGACGGGTCATGGTATGCTCCATATTCGAAATAACCCGATATGTTTAAATTAAAAATTCTCAAATTATCATCAATTATCTCCTAACCCGATATGTTCAGATACAAAATTTACCAATTATAATGATCTATATATTAACCCGATATGTACCAATTATCATGAATTATCTCCTAACCTGATATGTTCAAATAAAAAAACTTATCAATTATTATAATCTATCTTAACCCGATATGTTCAAATTAAAGTTTTACCAATTATAATTAATTATCTCCTAACTCGATATGTTCAAATAAAAAAATTAACAATTATCATGAATTATCTCCTAACCTGATATGTTCAAATAAAAAACTTATCAATTATTATGATATATCCTAACCCGATATGTTCAAATTAAAGTTTTACCAATTATAATTAATTATCTCTAACTCGATATGTTCAAATAAAAAAATTAACAATTATCATGAATTATCTCATAACCCGATATGTTCAAATAAAAGTTTACCAACTATTATAAATCATATTCTTTATTGTAACATATGAGTTTTGATATGAATATATTTGTAAAAATCCAAATCGATTTAACAAGAGATATGTTACAAATAAAATTGATATCTAAATTGAGTTAAAACCTATAAAACTAAAATCCGTGTAGTACACGGGAAATAATCTAGTATAAATATATACACATATTTTAACCCTATTTTAATATAGATATGTATTAAAATACCATTAGAAGATGACAAGTGACAAATTTGTTTTATATTTTGTATATTACAATAGAGATCAATAGACAAGGTCATCACCCTGATCTTGTCTATCTATTCCTCAACTTTAGTTAATTTACAACTTTAACCTCGGACTTAAATTTGACATATTTACGATTTTGGCACTCCAACTTTAACTTAATTATCATTTTTAACCCTTAACTTTGAATATATCATATACACGAGACATGACTTTCACATCACACGACCCGGTCACTATACTAGTTCTTCAAAGAAATTACAAAGTTTTACAAATAATTTATATAGTTAATTGGCATTTTCAACCCTGAACTTTAGTATTTGTTGCTACTGCTGTTAAAAAGTTTTATTTTTCCTTCAAGACACCACCCTTTCAAATGTTTTTATTTTCATATATATTCGTTAACCTGTTTATCTGTGTTTGTTAAGTTCGTTGTATTTAAGTAAATTATTAGTTACTAATATATGTTTTATATAATATATCTTTTTGAAACCCTATAACTAACAAAATCTACTCCTGATAATCATGTTTCTTCTACGATTCCAACAAAATCCATACTCCATTGAGAAATTTCCAGCCACCCATTAACTATTTATATAAGGACCTAAATATTTTGTGGGCCCTAATGTTGAAACTGTAGTTTTCAGAGAAGGCGGTGGAAAGTTCGGCAGTGACCAGAGTATGATAGGGCAAAATCACATCACTCTTATGACACATTTGGGTGTTTGGCTGACAAAAAGTGATTAATGTAACAACTGGTAAATCCATACATCCCGTATCACCATTTTCCGCACGATCATACGACCCATATGATGTGCTAACTAACAAACAAATGACTGATATGATCACGAACAAAGTCCTACATCCTATACGACTTGACAGACAAGTTGGTATATACATCTTTAGGAACAATGTTTATATAGCAGCAACCCATTTAAAAAAATTGTGTTAACAACTTAAATAAGTTATATCATATTTTTTTTATTTTAGTTTCCTGAACTAAAACATCCTTTATAGTTACACATATATTATTAAAAAAATTGTAACAAAAATACAATCATACAACCATTTTCAGGCATATTACAAGATCACGAAAGTTTCGAATTTTTTTCTCAAAACTAAAACAGTTGAATATTTTATTTTTTTTATTGATATACTATCCGACTTTAAAATCTATGAATATTATTTTTAAAATATTTAGTTTTGGTATTTAAAAGTAGAGTTAAATGCGTAACTTTCTTTATACTTTGATGAGATCTATAGAAAATCAACAAGTTTCTCATGTGTATATTCATCCATTTTGGTCACCAAGAGGGAAAGGAATTCAATCATATATGCTAAGAGAGATTATATGGGTTGAAGATGCTCGTAACCAATTGGTTGTAAGTTGTAACATGCCAAACAACATTATACTTGTTTTGTGTTAAAGTTGAGACTAACATGTGGATAGTGTGATTGGGTATCTATTGATACCTTGTAATAATTATCATTAATGATTAATCTTCAAATGATTAGACCATGCAACATATCTATAATTTTTTTTTTCAATCATCTTGCATGTTTACTTGTATTTTCATTCAGTTTAATCATAATAATGTTTGATCTTAAATTTTCTATCAAAATCTATTAAGTATGGTTTTTCCTTACAATAAACGTGATTATGCCCCTTTCAACTTGTTCGGACTTCGGAGTTGGGGATTTTGATACTGTATGAGAACTGCATGATTTATAAAAAACAATCTTAAAACAATGCTTGATTATGTTAATTAAATCACAATCTAAGTGGTGCGTTTGAGGAGCTCCCTTCCATGTGCTTGAGGAAGTTGCATGCACTGGTTAGAGTTACCAAGAATCTAACCTTCTGAGAAACTCTATTCCACAATATTAACTAAATATTTATACATATATATAATATTTCCGATGAACTGTTTTGTTATATTACATTTTACTTAAAAAAACTTGTTAAGATAGGGTTTGCATACAATAAGCCATGGCAAACAGTTTTCATCATAAATTGTTAACTATGGACTATAACCATGTAAAATCAACTTAGGTCTACTCTTGGGCATTTTGGTATGCTTTAATGGATGATGTGAGGGGTACTAGACTTTTGTGTATGCAAGGATACAAGGGGGTTCTTTAGTCATTGTCACGTAGGGGTGTTAATTTTTTTGGACATATACAATGGCAACATAGAGTATTGTGGCTTTAGATGATCCACACAATATATATGTATATGGTGGTGTGTTAACATATGCTTCAAATGCATAATGCCCCTTTGAATTGGTTAAGTGATTAGGCAATGAAATTTGCATAAATTTTGATAATAACTAGTTATGTGAAATGCATCAATTGAGAAAAAGTTAAGGAAGCCTTACTAATGGTAGGATTGACCACTCAATATTAAATTTGTATTTCAAAAAAAAATTAACAAACAAGAAAAGTAAAACAGCCCACATGAAATGATAGGATCCACATTATGGGTTAACCGGATAAAAAATGGTTGGATGAAATTTTCCAGTCAAAAATGAAAACAATTTAGTTACAACTAGGTTATTATCCGTGTATTTAACTCATATATAGAAAGATAAACATTATCAATAGTGTTTTGTGTGTTGAGTTGTTATTAGTTGGTGGTTTAAGATGTTATGTTGCTATTGGTTGATATCATGAAATTGTATTTTGTGTATTGCTTGCGGTATTGTGTTACTATTGTTTGATGATTTGAGGTGTTATGTTATGTTATTATTGGTTGATGTCACATGTGCGTTTGTTTGTTGATTGTTTTTTGTTATTTTTTGTATTTGAATTTTTTTGTGGGTTGTTGGTAGACTTTGCAAGAAGTAGTAATCGCCTTAACAACTGTCACGCAACGCACGACAACGTGAATATACCTGACTATGTTTAAAGAGGTGGTAAAACGTGTTTTAATGTGAGTGATGCATGCGAAAGAAACATTATGTAAGATTAAATGTTATTATACAATATAATAATCGTAGTAACGAATTAAGGGGATTTAATCTTCTCTTCTAATATATAATTTGCAAAGTCTTGCCACCACCTGCACCACTTTTGAGATGAGTATAAAACTTCATGACATGATATGTTATGATATTTTGACTATATTCGATTTGCTCTTAAAATTTGACTAATGTTACATTTAAATCGAAGAGTAATAACGCTTTTTATTTTAGTGTTTGTATAAAGCATTAGTCTATTAAAAGTCAATTCGAATATAATTTTAATCATTCAGAAAGGAAAAAAAACAAAAAAAAAAGAAAAAAATTATATAAATATCTAATTCAAGTTCATTATTTAGATGAAATCTAAATATAAGTTATTATGATTTATTATGTACATAAATATTTTTCCATATATTATGGCGCTTAGGTGGATAACCTAACTGACTCTTCTAAAGTGCCAAGTTGTGCTTAGGTGGATACCCTAATTGAATGTCAAGTGGCAAATTACGAATATAAGGACTTGTAAAGAATAGCTTCTCATAATAATAAATGCATAAATATTCTATCACATGTTTTTCAACTAAGTTATCCACCTAATCGCAAAAATGATGTTTCCCATATATTAATAAAGAAGTAAATATTCAGTCGTGTGTTATTCATTAAGCCACCTACCTAATCGTAGCATGCCTAAAGTGCATGATGTCGAATGACATGGGATGCTTACTACGTGACTTGAACCTCTCACTACTTAAAAGAATCGTTACCAACATCTTGATGCATCATGCTTATTCATGCATGTGGCAAAAAAGCCAAACACAATAAGAAATGGGCTATTAACCTTGGAACAAGAAATGAGGCCTATTTGCTATGGGCTAGATCTAGCCGTGCACAAAAAAAAAACCGGTTCCGGAACCGACCCGATGTACCCGAACCGGAACCGGTCGTACCCGAACCGTAGGGTACACATGGGTTCCGGTTTCTCCAAGAAAGTGGAACCGTACCCGGAACCGAACCAGAACCGCTAGAACCGGTTCCACCTCAACCCGGTCAAAACCGGACCCGAACCTACCCGGAACCGAAAAAAACCCGGCTAAACCGGTCAAAACCCGGTCAAATACCCGATCATACCCGGAACCGAACCCGACCCTACCCGGTTCTTGACTTTGTTGACCAAAACTGGAACCGGTTCCTAAAAAAACCCGGTTTGTGCACGGCTAGCTAGATCACTATATTAATGGGCTTTTTACCACTGAATCATTGATTGTGTTTGTATCTCAAGCAAATCTAACGTATTAGGGTTCCAAATATTAACAGGAAAAACCTTTTTGTCTTATAAATCGAAGTTTCGGAGGGAATTATTATATCTAAAAAAATATTTATTAATCTTTAAATAATAAATATTTAAAAATCCTTAAATATTATTATTATAACTCTTTAACTTTTTTTTAAATATTAGTAATTAATCCGTGTGTAACACACGAATAATAAACCTAGTTAAGTTATAAAACATTAGCTAAGAAGGAATGTGTCAATAGCTAACATTTTTTAATGGTTGTAAACTCGTAAATATACTTCATTCAAGATTTAAACTCGTTTGGCCTACTGACAAAGGTTATTGTTATCACTCAAGTGTCAAGGGATGTTGGGTTCTAGTCTTATTTGAGTCATATATTAAAATTAAGTGGAGTATGTAGGTCAGAAAAAAATACTAGTCGTAAAAAATTATCTGAATACTTTTAATATATAAGAAAAAATGTGTTTAAAGATGATACCAACTAACCAACTCACCTACAACATCTAGTATGCACACAAACTTATTACATGTGAAATAATCTTGAATCTTAATGCATAAACTTACAATTACACAAAATTAAGAAAAGTAAAAAGATTTGAGTATGAAAAACGGAAAAGGTTATAACGAAGTAGAAATAATGCATGTCTAAGCTAAAAAAACTTGATTCTAATTGCGATGAAAAAAACAAAAGATCATAGACTGACCAAAAAATGAAATTTGTTACAAACTAATTTCCTGTGTTAAATAATATTTTAATTATTCGAATAAGTATCAAACAACAATTCCATTGTCGTCCAGCGGTTAGGATATCTGGCTTTCACCCAGGAGACCCGGGTTCGATTCCCGGCAATGGAACCTTTTTTACAATTTTTTTTTGTTTCATAATTCTCTTGTTTGATTATTTCAACATGTTATTTGGTTCATGGCTTCAACAAAAATGTTTTGTAAAATAACATTGAATCATCCTATTACTTTCACATATCAAGTTTGGATTCTAATAATTTATTTATCTTTTTTTATACTTGATGTTAATTCCGAGTCTGATTTGTTTCCACGGTGATATGAGTTATACTAGTGCTGAATTCTTTGAAAAATGGATACTGATACTGAAGTTATTGGTATGGTATTGGTTTGGTATTCGGTACCAAAATGCTCATCGTTGATAGATGACTACTTTAGAAGCATTTATATTTTTACAACATTGTGATACACACGACGGCCAAGCCATCATTAGAGAATGAGATTTCGCTTCTATTTGTTCATATATATACCTAATATTTTATTTAAATGATTTAGGATTAATATAATATTGACTTGCTAATGCGTTGTGGATATTGTGAATCGTGTGCATTTTATTTTTTTGAAGATACATTATTTTGTGTTAATTTGTGTGTGGTTATGGCGATTATAGTTGCATATATTTTTAATATTTGTCTCAACTAATTATTAACTTGTTGTAATTTAGGGATCAATATAAAGAAAACCGTCAAAGTTGTATCTTTATGAAGGGTTAAGGGGCGTCCTCATAGCTCAACCCTGTATATCATGTTCAGTTCTTGATACCTAACAAATCAAAATCGTGTCATCATGAAATCCTGTGGACCTCTGTCTTCTCCCTAACGTTGCTTCTACGAATAACATATTTAGACTATACTCCTTGTGTCTTTGTTTTGTCTCTAGAAACATATTGGGTTAGAAGATGTTTAGAACATTGTTTTGATTCTTTAAGCAAACTTTAATCACAACAAAACTTAGAATTTTAATTTTATATTTGTCTTAAGCAAATGAGATAGAAAGAAGAAGAAGCTTAAAATGTTCAGCATGTTCTTTTTGTATATACCGATTTTTCATTCTCTTTCCACTTTAAAGATCATTACTCGTATTAAAAAAAACAAAATGGATTGGTTGGTTTTGTTTATGAAAGTATTTTCCTAAATGAAGATTCTCTTGACTTTGTTGCATAATAATATGCTTTATTAGAATGCATTTATAATATGTAGCAGGTTTATAAAATGTTGAAAGGTTTTCAAAGTTGTGTTTGATTAAGATATTCATGAGCAGCTGACTTAGCTTGATAACTGTACAGAGGCGACGTAATGACCGATCATGATGCAATTATATCATCGACTGTGGGCTTTAGGCTGGTAGCACGTGGTCGATCTTGAATCATATGGTTGGTGGTTTTTTAAATACCTTGGAGTTGTGTTCTTTAAACTATCATGGAAGCCTACTTCACATAATATCATATTTCTGATTGACAGTATCATTACCAAAAACAGTCCCCATATTTATTTTTCTTTGTATATTAATAAGGGGTTTTCTAATATGTGCCCTAAGGGCACATATAACATGTTTTATTATGGTAAGTATTCTTACTAATTAGATAAATATTATACTATTTACCATAATTATCAACAAAATCATGTTTTTATATTTAGTTTTTGTTGGTAAATATGGTAAGTAGTAGAATATTAATGTAATTAGTAAGAATACTTACCATATTAAAAGTTTGTTATTTGTGCCCTTAGGGCACATATTAGAAAATCCCTATTAATAGATATCGCTCCATACATCATGATTATAGTCTTTCTTAACCAAATTCCATTGCTCATCTAAATAAAAAAGTTTTCCATAAGGACCAATTCTAGATTATATAAAATTAATTATACCATATTTATATTCTCTTATTGTTTCTTCTCACGAAATTATAGTCTATATTCTCCCACAATCATGTTGCATGATGAATTTCTAACAAAACTTATCCTAAACTCTAGAGAAAAAAATTATAAAAAACAATCTTTTACACATTATCAGGTTTTAATTATTAATGTACACATCTTACAAACACACAAATAGATAAACACAAAACAAAATGCGTGTTAAAATCTCAGACTACATGCCTTAAGTATATATAATACTATTTAATAACTAAGATAATCCTTACCGCTTTTCCTATAACACCTCTAACTGAGCCTAATTAAAAAACTTAAAAACTAAAAAAATATATAAGTTTTACTAAAGCTCCTTCACTCTTCATTATTTTATAGGATAAAGCATATAACCCAACTTAATTTTTTCTACATGTGTACTCACCTTTTATGTCATTTTCTTGTTTGTATAATCACAAATATACAACATCATCCAAATTTTAAAATACAAACATGATTAAAGAAGACAAAAGTAATTTTAAAACATAGTTGTATGTGTCAAAGTGTCAAAGTGTCGATGTGTCTAAATTAACATGTAAGTAAGCTACAAAGAGTTGACCAAATGTCCATTGATGAGCATGAACACGCCATTAATGAACCCCCATTTTACTGCAAGTGACAACAACAACATCGATGTGTCAAATCATCATCGATGATTCATCATTCATACTTTCAGGATCAGATTGATATCATTTTGTTCGTTCTTCACCGTCATCACCGTTCTCCGCTTCACAATTTCTCAATCTCCGATCAATCAATCTATTTCAACAACACAATCAACTAATCGATGATCATTTTGTCAATGGATGTACGTATGTTACGTTTACAGGTTTTCTAACTGTTGTTAACTATCTACGTGTTCAATTCTATTGCCTCTCAAACCCTAGGTTTTACAATTAGTTACGAAGATCGATTTGATATCAATCAAGTTATATTCATCAACATATGATTCGATCTCATCGTTTTGTCAATGGATACACGTGTTTTATGGTTAATAACTGTTGTTACTATCTACGGATTCGGTTTTATCTCCTCAAACCCTAGGTTTTTTGTTTCTTCAATGGTGGATGATGAATTTTTAACATATGATTCGATTCTCGATTTCAATGGTGATTATTATCCGCCTTCTCCACCGCCACCGGCTCCTGGACCGCATCCTCCAGCGCTATCGTGTGAAGATGATTTAGGAGGTATTGGTAGTTTAGACACTACTTGTGAACTGAATTCTAGTTTGATTTTCGTTAGTGATGTGTATATAGAAGGGAAAGGGAGCTTACGGATGCTCCCCGGGGTTAAATTAACATGCTCTGGTTCTGGTTGTTTGGTGGTGATTAATGTTAGTTCTGAGTTTAGGTTAGGGTTTAATACAGAGATAGTAGCTGGGACGGTTCATGTGACGGCTGGGAATGTTACGTTTGAAGAAGGGTCTGTTGTGAATGTGACTGCTTTAGGTGGTGATCCACCGGAGTATACGAGTGGGTCACCTAAAGGGGTTTTAGGTGGTGGTGGTGGGCATGGTGGGAGAGGTGCTTGTTGTGTTGTGGATAATACAAAGCTTCCGGAGGATGTATGGGGCGGTGATGCTTATGGGTGGTCGGATTTGGATGTACCTTATGATTATGGGAGTAAAGGTGGGGCTACTAGTAAAGAAGAGGATTATGGTGGGAGTGGAGGTGGTAGGGTTTGGGTTGATGTGGTAGATGCTGTTGAAATTATGGGGAGTATTTTTGCTGATGGTGGTGATGGTGGTGTTAAAGGCGGAGGAGGATCTGGTGGCAGCATTTTCGTGAAAGCCCATAAAATGTAATGCTCTCTTTCATTAAATTTTTTACCTTCTTTTGCTGCTTATTCATTTGAATGATTAGGATTTAGGATATATGGTAAGTTTATTGTCTGCCATATCTTGAATGCATGTTACTCGGTTCATGTGGATTAGTTAGCATGAAGGTTGAGATACTATGTAAATGAATAGTCATAGAAAATTGCAGACATTGTAATATTGAGCTTGTTGTAAATGATCTTATGTTAGGCATATGATTATGGATTTTTGGATATGTTAGGGTTTGTTATATTTTTTATGGAAATGAACAACCTTAAATCAGTGGAACTATTCTCGTAACTTCTTCAATACCAATTGTGTTATGTGCTATAGAAAAATGGATTCATACAACAAATTTGGTAGTAAATATTTGGCGGACATTTTATTTAATGAACCATCTTATGTATTTGAAAGAATTCTCCTCATTAACCAATCTAGTCCATGCCGTTTATGACATTATTAGTCAAACAGCTAGTTTAATTGTTCCAAGTAGAAAAATTAGCATTTGACAGGAAATATTAAACATCTTATGCTACACATTGAAGCTGTGTTCTTTATCAACAAATATACGAGAGTTTGCTTGGCGCTATAAATCTCTGGATTTTTGCAATTGTGTTTTGTTGGAAATTGCTAAATATTAAAAGCGGATAGCATGGAATTACTTTTTTCTGGCATTAGAAGATTTGGAGGATGCTGTATATTAAGGGTTCTACATGGTGAAAAATTTGATTAGCCATAATGCTAATGACTGAGAAGAAATAAATTCGTGCTTCCTTAAAAAATATGGAGTCAATTCCAATTACCAACTGCCATGATATGCATAAACAGGGATGAAAAACCTTAAAATCCTAGATGTCAGTAAATACAAGTTAGGATCTGGTATCACACATATTTTTTTTTGTTATTAAAAATAAATGTACTAATTAGCAACTGCATGAAATTATCATACCTATTCAACATGAAAATAAAGAGGATTTACATGAAAGTGGAAATAAAGAACTAATCTTAGTCAAAAACAAGAAAACTAAAAAGACACTCAGATACCATCAAATGCGCAGTAGTATATATGTGCAATAATCGCATTACCCTAAATTGTCAGCTACCCAGTAAATACATCTGCGCATGTTAGAAATTATAAAAAATAAATTGTTAAAGTTTTGTCGGGGGCAACCTGTCAGGAAATCAATCCAAGTAACATGCTAACTCTGCACTCCTTTGATTTCAAATCCAACAGTAGATACTCTACAGTTTGTAGGTAAAGTTTCCGTGTCAGATCAAAATGGTCAGTGCACACACATATGTATGTATATAACATCTTTGTACTTTTTGTGTGTTGGAGGATGGTGATTAGTGTGAACCGGGGAGTTAAGTAAGAATGTAAGATTTATTTTCTGCAGGGTACTCTGTTAGGTTATCTACCTTAAATGAGGATCTATGTGATGCCAACTTGATATCAATCTTCTCTTTTTGTCAAATTTTTATGGTCTTGATATCTTGTACTTTAATTACACAGAGTGACATGGAATCTTGTACATTAATTAAATAGAGTGACATGGAACTGTGGAAGCTGATTTTATAATGACTAGACAGAATTTTGTTGTGTTTCGGCACTGACTAGACATAATTATGCAACAATTATCTTTGTTTGTTCTATGAAGAACAGGACAGGTAGTGGTATCTTAAGTGCATCTGGAGGTAACGGGTTTGCTGGTGGTGCTGGTGGAAGAATATCTGTAAATGTTTTCAGCAGACACGATGACCAAACGTATTTTGCTCATGGTACGCTCATATTACAGTATTAATCTTGTTCTCATATATATCAATTTGTTGCACTTCTTGAAATCGTTGATAGAAGGGAATAATATCAAGTGCTTGTTTAGTATATCGATCGCACATTATTTATGGTTCAAGTTAGGGATAACGTATCTGGGGCCGCCCATGTATTCAATTGTTTATATCATTTAGATCATCCATGTATGCCACTGAAGTATGCCATATCTGGCCAAAATCTGATGACGAAATGTCCTTCAGTTTTTTAAAAGGCAAGAGTCCCGTTGCATTGAGGTATGAATGTAAAAAAAACTAGTGTCTCTTTGTGAATTTGCAACCTCCGGCTTAATTGTAGCTGGATGTGGTATAAATGAAACTAGTGTGTTTTAAACAATATTTTGCGTGCTTTTGTTCCGAGTATGTATTTGGTTCCAGTTGATACCAATTTTGGATGCAAAATGGCAAAATTGCCTATATATTTTTAGAGGAAGAAAAACAATTTTATCATCTAAAATATAATGTCTATTAAGCTTTTTAAAGGCATTTTTGTCATCCATTATATTTTGGCCAATATTGGTATACATGAAAAGTATTTCAATATATTTTTGGCTTAGATGAAAAAAAATGAATACTTGGGTGACGTCCACATATATAATCCCTTCAAATTTTTTCACAAAAATGATAAGCCTTTTTTCTGAGATAGTTGAGTTATTTCAGTTGATAGCCTGCTTCTGTTGCTATTGTATTGCATTTGAGATAGTATTTTAGCTGCCAATTTTTAATTCTGTTTTTACAGGGGGACAGAGTTATGGCTGTCCGGCAAACTCGGGTGCTGCAGGAACTTTTTATGATGCTGTTCCTCGTAGGCTTAGAGTCAGCAATCACAACAGGTCTACAGATACAGACACACCTTTTTTTGCATTCCCAAATCAACCCCGTTGGACCAGTGTTGACATACAAGATTATGCGAGAGCTGCTGTTCCTCTACGTTGGAGTCGTGTGCAGGTTGTCTAGATGCCAGTTACTGCACCTTTTTCAACATTTTAGTATTTTTTGTGATGAGATCTGAACTTACTCACTTCTAGGGATTGCAAAGATGGGTTGGGTGGCGGGCCATAACAGGTTTTTGTTCCAGTTTTAAAAAAATAAATACATCATTAGTTATGTCCAGTTTGTATGCAGTAAAAATAATCTCTGGGCTACTTCTATCCATGTAATTGTGTGACTATTCATGTTGGGGTTTGGGTTGGCAGTTGGTATTGCCCGAGCCGAAAACGAATGTTTATTTAATGTGTCTAAACATGTATGCGGACATGGCCCATGTAATTCGTTTATTTAAGCAGGCGACTTGTTTATCCCCAACCCAACCCAACCCAAATATGTGATGTTTTGTTGAAAGGGTTAGGCGGGTTGACCCAAACCTGTTTTGACCCAACCACAACTCTTTTATTCTTGTATCGTTTACAGCATTGCAGCCCTTACGTTTGACCCATTCACCTTCTAGCTAAATTTATTAGTTTTACCCATCTATCATGTTTAAAAAGGTTAAACCCAAATTGACTCGTTTATAAGTAAATGGGTCAAAATTTCCACCAATGTTTCTATTGCTTCACAGTTGACTTGTTTAGTCTTTTCCCACATGATTACAGTTTGATTGACTTTTGCTAGTATATGAAAACATGTACATAATACATGAAATTTTCAAATATATAGGTGCAGGGACAACTTAGTTTATCAACCTCCGCCGTTTTGAGCTTTGGTCTTCCCCATGATGCTGTGTCAGAGTTTGAATTAATTGCAGAAGAACTTTTAATGAGTGATTCAGTTATCAAGGTACGTGACATGCTCTTATTACAATATACTTTTCATCCTTCTTTTCTTGTTTATTTTACGGGTTATTGTTACTGAGTAAATTAAGTAGTCCAAAACTCCAAAATGGGAAAGTTTGATTTTCATATTATACAGTAAGACTTTTTTATTATATAATTTTCAGCAAGGGCTGGAGTATGGTTACTGTTCGGGTCCCTAGTTGTTTTACACATGTTTTGAACATATAGTTGAAAATATGATCATGTGCTCTGATGTCTGCTACTTATCTGTATGCTTATGCTATACTAATCTTTTTTACTCTGGCTAGATATTGGTTCCATTCTAATTACTGATAAATACATAATATAAAAGTTAAAACGTTTCAATTGTATTCTTACGGCTCTCTTTGACGTACTATTGGAATATATAATAATTATATATGTTGTAATCTATACTCTTTTAGATATATGGGGCTTTGAGAATGTCTGTTAAGTTGCACCTGATGTTGAATTCCAAAATGCTAATAGATGGTGATGGGGAAGGCGATCCAATCATTGCCACTTCATTACTTGAGGCTAGCAATTTACTGGTTCTTAAGGTAAATTTCTTCTTTCCTATTGCAAAAGTTTAATCAGAGGCTTACTTTGATATTTAACTAGTTAAATGGCTCAACTAATATGTTAGGGTGGATCTGTGATACAATCAAACGCAAATCTTGGTATCCATGGACAAGGTTCACTGAATTTGACTGGGGAAGGAAATGTTATAGAAGCTCAGCATCTGGTTTTATCAATATTTTGCTGTATCAATGTAAGTCCATTTGCCTTTTTTTCCTGTTTGAACAGCAAACTCACACATGGTGTTATCAATAGCTCGCTGTAGCCAAAGGCCTTAGGGGGTTAGCTGTGCTATTTTGGTAACTTACTAGGTCCGTAGTAGATTATAAAAATATTGGTTCTTTCAGGGCATTATAACTCAACAAATTTTTGGTAATATAATTGTATACGGGTTGTAAGAGCCTTTACTTGTGCATCAAATATTTGCAACTAAGATTGCATACCAGTGCTTGAGTAGAGGTGACAAGACGTGCGAGTTGGGTAATGGGTCGAAACAGGCCATGCTTTAGTATCATATCCATAAGCATAAGCATTATGGAAATTGATTGTATTATTGTGTAAGTAAATGAGAGAGTACATGTGGTATAAATAGAAAACTAATTTGCACATTAAGCCCTCTAATATACTTAATTACATAAGCTGCCTAATAATTTATTTATTTGTTTATTAAATAGCTTGTGCCTTAGTCATTAATTCAACAGCAATCAGTGGCGGATCCTGAACGTTTGTAGCACGGGGGCTGAAAATCATAGGACCCATAAATTGTATGTTACACGGGGCGAGATCAATATATATATATATATATATACACACACAAATTTAAGGTATCTTGATAAAAATTGGCACTTCAGTAAAAAAACGCGCGGGGGCCGGCGCTCATCCCGGCCCCCATAAGGATGCGCCATTGACAGCAATCTACATTTATGATAAAATGTTTTGAGGCTGTATTTAAAATAGATTTCAGATGACTTTCAACATGTTTAACTGGTTTCTCTTTTATCTGATTTTATATGACTCATCTAGATAGAATACATGGGTTGATCCATTTGTAAAAAAAGGATTGAAATCACCACATCTAATTTTGAGTCATAATCTCGAGGGACTATATTCTTGATAGAGAAGTGTGGGGGTGCAATGATGTTACTTCTCATATCGAGACTATTGCTTTGGTGTAAACATATTGTATATCTATTTAACGACTTCAAAAAACATGTTGTAAATATAAGCTGTTTGAGGTGAATGAATCATCTCTTCATCTTTATATATTATATAGAGCTATCATCACATCTCTTTTGATGCCATCTTTGACTTCAAGACACTTTTGGTATCTCTCATATTGTTTAAAATTAATATATTTGGCTCATATGTAGGTTGAACCTGGATCTGTGGTCCGAGGTCCATTACAAAACACAACTAACAATTACTTGTAAGTAACTACAATTCAGTATCAATCCAAGATTTGTTTCAAACTTTGGTAGATGATATATCGATATATGATAGGTCCAATTGTGAACTTGAGGTTTGCCCCATGGAACTAATTCATCCACCTGAAGATTGCAATGTGAACTCTTCATTGTCCTTCACCCTTCAGGTGATAAGCTATTAAATTAAATAAGATTATTGTTTTCATATTAAGCGTGCTGATTAGACGTTATGTCTCGGAAGATATGTCGAGTAGAAGAAGTATTTCTTGAAGGCTCCATTGAAGGATCTGTTGTTCATTTCCAATGGGTCAGAACCGTAGTTATTCAACCTTCTGGTTCGGTAGTTGCTTCTGGGTTAGGTATTGTTTTTTTTCATGTTCCATTTGTGTCTGAACGTGCATCATTGATATGTTCATGATTGAAACTAAATATCGAATTGCCTTTTGAACTTCAAAAGGTCAGCTTTTTTGGTATAGTTAGGGTTTACAGTTTAATGAAAGATACTGGCCTGCTAATGAATTATGAAATATTAGTACACACGATTTATTAGCCCAAAATAAATCATTAACATTTAGTTTGCATTTTTATTCTCAAATTTCTCATGTTGGTACTTTTAAAGCTGATGGAAATGATTTATCGGACTCTACATAGTTCGAAAATGGTTATGTTGTTAATCAGATAATCATGGTTTTCCGGCTTAGTTTTAGGATTGGGAAAGTCTCAAATGGTTTGACCTGTAGTTTTGTAGTGTCTTAATATATTTAAAAGCAGGCCTGCTCTATTCTTTTTTTCCCATTAGTAATGATGTAATTACTAATTAGAGGTGGCAAATTGGGCGGGTTTGGTAACAAACTGGGTCTTTTTAAAGTGGAAATTCATGTCAGGTCAAAACGGATTGCTGGCCTTAATGATGTTTAATACAATTGGGATTTGGAATAATGTAGGTTGCATTGGTGGGGCTGGTAAAGGAGAATTCCTAAGTGTGGGCCCTAGTGGTGGTGGGGGTCATGGTGGCAGAGGTGGGAATGGATATTATAATAACAGTATGATTGCGGAAGGTGGTGTTACTTATGGTGATGCTGATTTCCCCTGTGAGCTTGGTAGTGGCAGTGGGAATGATAGTTCGGGTGGTGCAACTGCTGGTGGGGGTATCATAGGTAAGCTTCTAAATCTTTAATGTTAGATTATGTTGTTTTCGTATCTTATACCTCCCAAGTAAAAATGCTCAAGCGAACGTAGGAATTGAGTGCCTGATGTAGTAGAAGCATGGATTAGTAACGGAATAAGCATGGATTAATTTACTTTTTCTTGAGTTGGATTTTTTCTGGCCATGTTTGTTTAGCTGACATTCTTTTCTCTTTTATTCTTACAATAATCTGAATAGTGATGGGTTCATTGGAGCGCTCTTTGTCAAGTTTGTATATATATGGCTCACTCACAGCTGATGGAGAAAGTTTTGGAGAAAATATAAGAAAAAATGTCTATGCTAATCCGGAGATTAGTCCGGGAGGTGGATCTGGTGGAAGTATTCTCCTCTTTGTTGATAGGCTGACACTTGGCAATTCATCCTCAATCTCAACAGTTGGGGGATATGGTGGTCCAAATGCTGGTGGGGGTGGTGGCGGTAGGATTCATTTTCATTGGTCAGATATTACAATTGGTGATGAATATCAACCTGTGGCAAGTGTAAATGGAAGCATCAATATTGGGTTTGAATCTTGACAAATCACTACCTTTTCTTTAATTCTTGTATAGGTGGTAATTTTTGCCCAATTCCTTATAAAAGGCTGATTTGAGTATAGTCTCAAATGGGTAATTTTTTTTAGCAAAAAGGGGAACGGGATCAGACGGTGTTTAAGTGTTTATGGTCCTTTAACATCTATTTTTCATGCATACAACCTCCTAATTCATTTTATTTGGATATTTTGATTATTCTTGTAAAAAAAAATTGTTTTCATAATTAATGCATTAATTACTTTTAAGTTATTCTTGGACAATTAACTATAGCTATTAGTTGATCAACCCAACTGACCCACACTAGGAACTGACCTGTTAACGCATTAAAATTAAATTATATACCACCCACACTAGGCTAGTTCCCATTCCTTAACACCAGTAAATAATTTTTTGAAGAAGATAACTTATTTTAAACTGTAAACTTTATTTATGCCTTAAGGAATGGGAAGAAAACACCCCTCCTCCCAAGAAATAGAAACCCTTAAAATTGAAGGAATCATATTCCTTTTGGAACATTCCTTTGGAATGGTTCATTCCATGCTGCCTTCCATTCCGACATACCAAACCAACCCAAGAGTGTACGTAGTTTTGTATCATTATTAATGATCGTTTTAAAAAACAATATAAAATATGTGTACCTATGTGTATATTATTGTTATATGTATATATATATTATGATGATTTTTCTTTTGTCTTTTCTTTTTAATCTTTTTTATGACATCAGACTTTTGCCTTTACATACTCTTATATTGCTTTTGCTTCATTAAATATGACAGAGGAGGAGTTGGTAAAGGTTTGGGCCAACCAGGGGACAATGGAACTATAACTGGAATAATCTGTCCAAAAGGACTCTATGGTATCTTTTGTGAGGTAGGATTATTCCTCTTCAGTAAATTAAAAACCTACTATATTAATAATTGGGATATATTGTATATAGGTTGATGCTGGCTTCTATCACTCTTATTAGACTCACTAATTGAAATAGTTTTAATGTAGGAATGCCCACTTGGCACCTACAAGAATGTTAGCGGGTCTGAAAGATCTCTTTGCTATGATTGCCCGACTCTGGAGTTTCCATATCGTGCCATTTTTACCCCTGTTAGAGGTATTTCAGCTTATATTCAGTCAAATTTATGCTAAGTAAGTGGATTTATTTTCCAATAAGTTGGTGTTATATTTTCTTCGGGAAATGTAACATGATGTGTGATTGAATCCCCAACTAAAATTGTAAGATTCCGATGTGGTTTAACTACCCTGATTATGTGGCAGTGTTAACGTCTCTCTAATATCTTTATGTCAAATCTAAAAAAAATAGCTTACACATTGGTTGCTTAATGGATCGGAACTTCAAATTCTCCCAAAGTCTATTTATATATTACAGCTTTCTAAATCATTTTACTTTCTTGGATTTGGGTTATCTTGTAATGATATTGTTTTTGTAATTTTCCGAGTGTTCACCTTTTTTTCCCATAAAAACAACCCCAATATTGGAACTAGTGTATAGACCAGCAACCTATTAGGTTTCATAAATACCAATTATATCCGAACACCTTGTCAGATGATGGAAATGCCCTCAGAAAAGACCTAATCTGGTTTCGTACTTTGGTTTGTAAAGAAAAGATCTGTTTCACCCGAAACCTGCCTATCTTGCCACCTTCACTTTAGGTAATGGGAAGTAGGTGTCCAGGGATAGTTTTGTTGCATTTTAACAATGCATATTTTATATCACAGGTGGTGTTGCTGATATTCCTTGCCCTTATAAGTGTGTTTCTGAGAAATACCACATGCCACACTGTTATACAACATTTGAGGAGTTGGTTTACACATTTGGTGGTCCGTGGTTATTTGGTTTCATGCTCCTCAGTTTGCTCATACTTTTTGCGCTTGTGCTTAGTGTTGCTCGTGTGAAACTTGTTGGCGGTGATGAACTCTCTAGCCTAGTGCCAGCTAGGCATGGTGGCTTGCAATTGGATCGCTCTGTTCCTTTCTTGGAGTCGCTAAATGAGGTCTATTCTCAAGTTAACTTCGTACCTCAGGTGGCTAAGTGGGTGGGTAGGGTAATAGGTAAAAACAAGTAGTTTGGGCACGGTTCAAAATAGTTTTCATATTATCGACTATTTTAATAAATAATCAGTTTCAACTTTCAAATATGATTGCAAAAAGTAGTATTTTATTAAAATCTAACTTATAGTTACAATGATTTATGATGTTTTACTCTGGTAATATTTGGTTGGTAGTTGGTACTCATAACTGGTTTGGTCGGGTTGACTTGGAAACTTTCTGCCCTTAATGTTCAGATTTTAATAGATAGTATCAAATATGATTAAGAACTTCTTATTTATGTAACAATATAATGTATTCTTTTATTAAATTAATTAGGAGGTTTTATTTGGGTAATATTTGGTACAGATCAGGTCGAGTTGTGCGGAATTGCTCTTTGTTCTAAGTTTTAAGATAAATATATAATTAGTGTCAACTATGATTAGAAAATTTGTGCCGTATTAATCTGATGTTTTGAATAAAACGATTTTGCAGAGTTTTTAGCGGTACTATTTGTTATGAATCAAGATGGGTCACATTGGTCTACTCGAAATTCATTTTGTCTTGAACTTCAGATTTTTTAAGAATTGTTAGTGTGTCAAATAATGATTTGGAGGTTTTATGCGATTTCAAATGCTCATGGGTGACTTGTTCTTTCTTTTGATGTTGTATTTTAAAAATTTCCTAGTCGACTTATTTCTTCTGATTTTTTTAAAACTGTTTAGTGATACAAGTCGACCTCAATCGACCCATTTTTAAGTAATATGGTCGAAATTGCCATCTCTAGGTTCGATGCTCGCTTCTTTTCATTTGCAATTTTGGTAATAACGTTGCTACTTCCTTTCAGGTTCTTGAAACAAATAGAAACGAGGAATCTCGCAATCATGTGCATCGCATGTACTTCTTGGGATCTAATACTTTCAGTGAACCTTGGCATCTCCCTCATTCTCCTTCAGAACAAGTAGCTGATATTGTGTAAGCTTCTTCTCTGGTGTAGTTTAGATGTTAGAGTTGGAAATTTGGGCCGGTCAGTCAGGTTGGGTAATGGGTCAATACGTGCTTTGGTTGGAGTTGGTTAGTATTTTAAAATGGCCGAAAATGGGCTGGCTAGTGTTGGTTGACTAGTTTTATGTATGCCTAGCATCTGATATGGTGGTTGGTATAACTTCAACCAGGCCATGTCAGCAATTTACAGCTAAAATCAGTGGAAATCAGGCTGGTTACTAAAAGCGGTAATAAATTGTAAGCTGGTTTCTGTGCTGTGCCTAGCATCTGATATGGTGGTTGGCATAACTTCAACCAGGCCATGTCAGTGTTTACAGCTAAAATCAGTGGAAATGAGGCTGGTTACTGAAAGCGCTAATATATTGTAAGCTGGTTTTTATGTTGTGCCTAATCCAAGTTGGATTCTAAAATCGGAGAAAAACATGAAGTTTCTTTATGTTTCATGCAGTTTGCCTTAGTTTATATATGATTCTTACTAATAGGTTGAAGACTTAAAATGTTTTGCAAATATATAAATATAATCACGTGTGGCAGGTATGAAGATGCATTTAATAGGTTTGCAGAAGAAATTAATATTTTAGCCGCTTATCAATGGTGGGAAGGTTCATTTTATAACATCCTTTCTGTTGTTTCATATCCATTTTCTTGGACATGGCTGCAATGGTGTCGTAAAAAGAAGATACAAAGATTACGTGAGTTTGTTAGATCAGAGTATGATCATGCGTGCTTGCGTTCATGTCGTTCTCGTGCTCTGTATGAGGGGCTTAAGGTTATTCTTTTATCCCTTCAGCTGATCCCCTATACTCTCTATTAGGGATGCAAGTGAACCGAGCTACTCATGCTTGGTTCTTTAAAAGCCTGACTTCAACACTAGCTACTAAATGAGCCATGGCCCGAGCTTGAACTCTAGCTAAACGAGCCATGGGCTAAATTGAAACTTAACTTGGAGCTCGTTTTATATAGTATCAAGCTGGAGTTCCATCCACTAAGCTTGATTAAGCTCGCAAGCCTAAACGAGCTTATATATATATAATTAAGCATATAACAAATATATAATATACACCTATAGGGAAACAAACTGAGCTCGAGCCTTGTTGAGCTCAATCTTGGCTCATGTACATCCCTGGTGGCTACTATTTATTTTACGTTCCTTGTTAATTAGTTGCCAATGTTTTCCGTCATACAACTAGCATTTGTGTTTTCAACATTCTCTATTTTTTTGTTTACTACTTGGAGGGTACACATGTACAATAGGGTCAATTTAGTTTTCTATAAGAGTAAGTGTTGGTAATTGAGATAGAAAATTACATGCGAGCCTCATTGAATCTCAAATTAGAGGTCGCGATTTTGATCCATTTACTTTTGATCAGATCAATTCTGATTTTCATCACTAATAGGTCAAAACTTAAAAAGATAACTGCAAAAAGAAATGGGTCAAATTGATCAAACTTGTCGAGAAGCACTCATAGTGCATAAAACCTCCTAAATCATTTTCTTCACTTAATTTGATTATTATTATTTATTAGAAAGATAAACAATTTTTTGTGATCATATTGTTTATAAAATGCAAAGTATTTGGCAAAAAGAAATGAGTCAATTTTTTTCTAGCATCTTGGGTTCAGTGATATTCAGTTTCACAGTAGTCAATTATAGTTTGTTCAACCAAGTGACAGAAAACATAATGTTTTTTTTTCCTTTTTGTAAAATGCAGGTCTCTGCAACTTCTGATATGATGCTTGCATATGTGGATTTCTTCCTTGGTGGAGATGAGAAGAGAGAAGACCTTCCTCCGTCACTTCATCAAAGATTTCCCCTATCTTTGGTTTTTGGTGGGGATGGAAGTTACATGGCCCCTTTTGTTCTTCATAGTGACAACATTTTAACCAGCCTCATGAGTCAGGTTTGGTAGTTTGACTTTAATCTGACCCAGAAACACAATTTGATAGTCTTCAATCAATTTGAGAGTCTTCAATGGGTTGGGCAATAGATCAAAATAGGTTCATGTCAAACACGTAGTTTTTGTACCGGGTCGAAACGGACCTGGTTGGAAGACATGCCACATTTTTTATTCGGTTTTCTAATATAAGTTATTAGCGTGTCAAATATAACTATGCAACTTATCTAGGTTCACTAATTTTATGATTTTTAATAAATGATTAAACGTCTTGTGCATGGGATGTGCCACAATCCAACACCGGACCGGAATGGAACCGAGAATTGGAGAATATTGGAGACTAGAACTGGACTCTGGTACATGTTTGGTGTTGGTCCTGGTCCGGTTCCATTTTAGAACCGTTTGGGACTTTCAGTACCAAACTGATTTAGGAACTGGACTCATACTTTTGGTCTAGTGATGCGGGCCCAATATCTCTCTTAAACGGCATTGTTTCAATAAAACAAAAGGAAAGAAAATCCTGTTTTGGGCCGGAGCGGAGCTGACCATGAAATGGAACATACATAACCGAAGCTGGTCCGATTTAGGTGTTAATTGTTTGGACTGAGTTTTGCACACCCCTATTTCCGACCCATTTGACAAGTTGGTTTTTTATTTTACCAATGTGTCCCATTACATATGAAACATAATTTAAGACCGACCCTTTCATAAGTGAATGATTCATTGCCTCTAGTCCTCACATTTATAGGCTGATAATATCCTCTTAATTTTTGCAGTCTGTCCCGTCCACCATTTGGTATCGTTTGGTTGCGGGTCTAAATGCGCAGCTACGACTTGTGCGATGTGACCAACTGAAGTCAACATTCAGACCAATCATAAGCTGGCTTGAAACATATGCCAATCCAACTTTAAGTGCTTTTCATATACGTGTTGATTTGGCTCGTTTTCATCCTACTGCGTCTGGTTATTATCAATTTGGATTGGTAGTCTATGCTCTTGATGATGAGCGATCAACACCTTCAGTTGACCAGCTCCATGATTTACCTGAGATGCAGTCACGGTATTTTTTTATTATTGTTGTTACTTAAGAACGGGCTGATTCAGGTTATGTTTTATCCCCAACGGGTTAAGTGGCTAAACTAAAACTAGCTCAAACGAAATTGGGTCAAAGGCGCTGAAAGTTGAACACTGGCTTATAAATTAATTTGTTCAAAACATCGGTGAATATTTCTATTGCATAAATTCTATGATCTTATTTAAGACAATGATTGTTTATACATGGATCTAGGTTCATTAAATACTTCTTAATACATGCCCTTAGGTCACAGGTTAGACTAATCTTTATTGGCTTAATTCAGTAGTTTTGGTAATACTTGAAAAGAGGCATTTGTGGTCAACCCAACCTAATTCAACTTGGTAAAAAAATCTGTTTTGACCCGTAACCTAATCTACCCATTTTTGCCTCCTCTATCTTATGTGTACTTTATTCTACCAATATCATCCATATAATGATTTCGTATCTTTACATGATGTACAGCTATTCTAATAATTATTACGTTAAAGTTGAAGAGCATAGACGAGAGTCAGAATCCTTAATTTCATATAGACGAGCATCCGGGTGGATAGTAAATAGTAACAGCTTACAAACACTTAAAGAGAACATGTTGTGGTACCCTTTATCTTTTGTTATTTGCAATGTCAAACCGATTGGTCATCAGGTACTTCAAATCCTTGAAACTCAACACTATTTACTTGCTACTTTATGGCAATTGTTGATAAAACTCTATCAACTTCAGTTGAAAATTTTCACATATAAAAAGGGACCTTGTTGAATTTTAAAATTTCATGTATTTAATTATCAAAAATAAATCCAATGAATCTGACTCATGTGAATTCAGGAAGAATACATAGGTTTTTTCAACAATTGCCCTTACTTTGTTGATGGTTTGTAATGTTGTGATTTGTATTTTTTAATATGGCAGGATCTTGTTGGACTGGTGATCTCTATTCTTCTTTTAGGAGATTTTATCCTTGTTTTGCTCATGTTGCTTCAGCTTTACTCCAATTCAGTGCTGGATTTATATTTGGTTTTATTTATTCCCCCTCTTGGTATTCTTCTTCCGTTTCCAGCTGGAATTAGTGCTTTATTTAGTCATACACCTAAGCGTTCATCAAGCCTTGCACGTTTTTATGCTTTGTGGAATATCACATCCTTGGTGAATGTTGTAAGTTCTCTATTCCAGCACTTGAATGTTCATTTGGTTGTCGACTATAGATGGAAATTTTGAGCCGTTTACTTATTTATGGGCCTCTCTAACTTATATTTTCTCCCTAATGGGCCGAACACGCTTAGTCAAACAAAGTAGCTCACAAGGATATGAGTAACAAGCTAATTTGATACTACGAAGAAGCAGAAACATATCCAAACACTCCTAGTAGAATCACAGGCTTTTAGATAAATTTTTAACTTTTAGAAACAATAATCACATAGCTACCCATTTTATTGAGAAAAAAATTAAACATTATAATTAATTATATGGTTTATGAACAAAATTTCGCGTTTTGCTTCTTTGTGAAACAGGTGGTCGCCTTCATATGTGGATACTTTCATTACAAAAATCAACTCCCACCCAGCAACGATAATCTAAACATTTTATCATGGAGCTTAAGCATGTAAGATTTTTCGTTCTTAGGTTATCTGACTTATTTCTCAAAAAACCCGACACACTTTCACTGAAAAAGTTGCCTAGTCCCAAAGCTATATCCGTGATTGCTTAAGTCCTCAAAGTTTTAAATGTGCGATTTAGTCCTTGCTATAAATAAGAAATAAAATTTATTGGATTTAGTCGGTAAATAAAAAACTAAGTTTGAGGACTTGAGTGGTCATGTCACGCAAAAGTTTTACTTCTGTAATACCTGAACAAATTTCACATCTCTACTTTGTTTTCATGATCTTTTCTACTAATTTTTTTTTCTCTCTCTGCATTATTATTTGTATGACTTTTTTGTGTCTATACTGTATTTTTTCGTGAATATGAGTTTTTTTTTTGTAAAACTAGAAATTGAGTCTGATTTGTTCATGTTAAAGCCTTTTCTAACGATTTACTAATATAAAGTAGGCAAGCGAAATTTTTTAGTGTCTTTAACAACTGCAGTTAAAGTTTTCTCACACATGGACTAGACTGTGATTTAAGTGGGAAAGGATATAGTGTTTTTTCTTTTCTTGTCTTTCCAGATATAACCCTGTTTTCATTTCTCTTTATAACATTGGGTACCATCGTGTTAAGAACATGTGGCTGTGTTTCATTGCAGGGATGATGGTGGATGGTGGATGCTTCCATCCGGGCTGATGATCTGTAAAATAGCACAAGCACAGCTAATCGATTATCATGTGGCTAATCAAGAAATTCCTGATCGAACACTGTACTGTAACGACCCCGACATTTTTTGGCAGTCCTGAAAGCATCCCACATATACTCTGTGTTGGCCTGTTCTTTTTGTTATTTTAGATAGAAAAGTAAAAGAAAAGAAAATAAAACTTAGTTTCCACCAAAAATTGATATTGTTAGATAAGGTAGGGGTTTTGTTAATTTCCTTTTCACCCATTTATTTTTTGTACATTTGGGTTTTGTTCAGAAAATCTGTGATAATGTTAGGAATTGATGCTTTATCACGATTGATGTAAAGATTATGGTTTTTGTAAATTTTATATGATTTTTGTTCATGTTATTTAAAAGCTTGTGATATTTGAAGTTGTTGAGGTTATAGTTCATTTGATACGCGACATCGCTTCCACTAGTGAACACCCCCTACTGATGTCACGTCATAAGAGTTTATACACCACTATGATATCACTAATTCACTATCATTTGGGTTGTGTGATCTGACGAAAAATGGTCATACGGGTTGTTTACTTTGTCCGTGGTCATACGAAGTCATTTTTTGTAGGCCAAATACATCGCCTCTCATTTAGTCATTTTGCGGCCCATATGTCCATTTCTTCGTATAATATGTTAAATATCACAAGTTAACTAAGGAGGTGTTTGATAGCCTTTTAAATGTCATTCAGAGGCTTACCTCTTAATGGTTTAAAATCTCTAAACCGTTAAGTGATAAAAAAATACTGAATGGTTAAGAGGTAGCCTCTGAATGGTAAGATCTCATCCCATTCATCATATTTTTAAAACTTACATTATAATGGATTTTTGAACCAAACACTCATTTAAGATGCCCTATTCACACACCTAACAATCTAACCAAACACTCATTTAATGCTCGTTAAGTCTTTAACGGGCCGTTATACTACAAACGTGATTATAAAATAAAAAAATTAAAAAAAAATTTTAAAAAATTTTAAAAAATTCTAACGGCCGTTAGATGCTTAACAGGCAGTTAAAATTATAGGAAATTTTTTTGTTTTAAAAATGACTATTTTATAAAACAATTATATGTATCATTTAGATTATTCACTTGAAACATATGAGAAACTCAAATGCATTCTTATATATATATGAGAAACATACTTTATTATTTCTTTTTATTGAAAAGATAAAATAAATACTGCAAAATATATGACCTAAACCGTGGATATTCTCATCTAATATATCTTCTTTACCCTCTTTTTGAAGTTTGAACAAAAGAAAAGAAAAGACAAACACAAAGAAACTCAAACTTACATATTATCGTCATACATGTCTCATAGAACTACTTTTAATTTATTTTTATAACCTTAATTGCATATGGTTATCATAACCTTGTTCTTTTTAGTTTTGAAACACCAAGTAATCGGCACATAAAATTTATAATTATTGCAAATTTCACACTATAACATGTTAGGAACTTTTGAACTATTTGATATTATAATAATATGATTTAATTGGCATAATAATTATTGCAAATTTCGTTAAAGACCTAACAAACCGTTATATTACAAATGCAAAAAAAAAAAAAAAAATCTAACGGCCGTTAAAGGCTTAACGGGCAGTTAAATTGATTTAACGGCCGTTAAGTACTTAACGGGCCGTTAAAAGGGTGGATGGATAGAAAAGTTGAGTGTGTGAATAGATAGAGCCTTAAAAGGTAGATTATTACTTGCTATTCAGAGGTTATTCAAAGGCTACCGAACAGCCCCTAAAATTTATAATAAAATACGTGAATATCAATATACATTACCACAATATATGTTCAAATATTAAAGTATTTCAAATATTAATACTTATTCTTTAGTACTATATGAGATTTTACTGATATGTTTGTTTGTTTGTATTCTTTCGTATTATGACTTAGTGGAAGGCATTTCCATGAAAAACAATGAAAATTCAAATACGAATAAGCGAAAATAGCGAAAATTAGTGAAAAACAATGAAAATCCGAGTTGGACTCAGAAGGTTGAGTAGAGATGAGTGCTCCTAACCGATTAGCATAAAAAGCGCCTCACCCCTCCGAGGTCTGAGTACTCGCTGATACCAAGGACGAGTTGGTCGGTATTGCAACATATGGTCCTTAACCTCGACAACTTACATGTATAATCCATATCGCCTTTTGTAACACTCTTGGCACCTAATACAAACTTTTTAAAAAGCGGTTGGTATAACAACCTATAACCGATGCATTTAAGAATGCAAAGATTAAGATCGAAACACTGTCTTTATCATCCATAGACCAGACGTGTTAGTAAAGGTAAAAAATGAGTGCAACAATAAAATAAAATAGAACTCCAAACTCCAATGATATTTAAAAAAAATTGGTCGTCTTACAAAAACAAAGCTCCAATCCTCACGCTTAGTGTTGTATGTGTGTGAGTAAAAGAGATGATGAACAAACTCACCACGAAAACACCATTTTTGTCTGAAGAAGAAAAAGAAAATCAAAACAATCACAACAAATGGAAGAAGAAAGCATCTCTATGCTTCATCATCTTAATCACCGGTATACTCATTTCAATCCTCAACTTCAATTATACTAACTTTTCATCTCCTTTGACTTATGTCGATCAAACAATTTCAACGCTAATTCATCCCTAATTTCAGTCATATATCAGATTAAGCACACACTCTGTCAATCGATTGTATTTCAGACTCACTTTGATTGCATTTTACTGTTTTAGTATGTTAAGGAAACGAGATAACAAATTCATTAGCTTAAGTATCCATCAGTTAGTGATTTAGTGCTAATTATGCTTCATTATCTTAATCATAGGTATAATTTCGATTCTCTAGCTCAAATCCTTGTGGTTCGATTTTAATTTTCATCTCCTTTGATTTATGTCGATCAATTCAAAGTAAATTCATCCCTATTTCACTCAAATCTTAAATTAAGCACAAAATTAAAGTCAGTCGATTGTGTTTGTAGATTCAGAATAGGTTGAATGTTACTGTTTTAGTATGTTGACCGTGTTGATGAACGAGTTCACTAGTTTTAGTAACTTCGAGCATTGAATGGCTAAAGTGTTTATAAATTAGAGCTAATTATGGTTTGTTTTAGTTCTTATCCTTACATTGGGAGGCACTTCAAGTTCTGGATGGATGTTTAGAACGAGGATACACTTACACGCCGGAGTTATACTTGAATCGCCGGAATTAACCAGGGGAGTACAAGCTGGAAATGCAGTTGAGTCGTTGGAAGCAGTTGTTGCTGCCGATGATGCTCGTTGCTCCGAAATTGGAGTGTCGGTTCTTCGAATGGGCGGTCATGCCGTGGATGCTTCAGTGGCTACTGCTCTCTGTTTAGGAGTTGTGAATCCGATGGCTAGTGGTGTTGGAGGTGGTGGTTTCATGGTGGTCCGGTCAGCAGATACGTTGCAGACGCAGGCATTTGATTTCAGGGAAACTGCTCCCTTGGCTGCTTCAGAGGTTCTTCTTTCTATCATCCTTTGTACATTGTGCATAAGAAATTATATCAAGTACTACAATGAAGGCACAATGTATAACTTGCCAGTCCTTGTGTTCATATAGGTTCATGGTGTCAACAGTTTGCTTATACGGTATAGGGAAAATGTCATACAAACATAATGAACTTTCAATTTTGTTCCAATTAAATCACTCAAAGTTTATTTTGTTTCAATTTGATAACTTAATTTTAAAAAGTGTTCTAATCTTAGGTAATTGACTTATAAAATAGGTAAAGATTGATTTTTATTTATTAATATTCAATTTAAATAATAAAAATGAAAAAAATATATCTATATACACATTAATTAACATTTCCTTTTCATTCACTAAAATAAAAATCACTTTAAATAAAAAAAAATCATAAGCTTAATCATCACACATGACACAGTTACTTTTTTTCGTCACTATTTACGTTTACGAATCCAAATTTAAAATTTTCTTTTGCAATCTTTTTTAACATTTCGACATTTTTATATTTTTACAACTTTAGAAATTGTTTTGCAATTTTTATTTCATTTGTTAAAACTTTTCGTGAATATTTTTTTATTTTAAAAAAAATAAAAATCAATGTTGACCTATTAATCAAGTTAAATACTTAGGATTAAAACACTTTTTAAAGTTAAGTTATCAAATTGAAACAAAATAAACTTTAAGTGACTTAATTGGAACAAAATTGAAACTTGGTTATCAAATTGAAACAAAATAAACTTTAAGTGACCTAAGGTATAACCATAATGTAGATAATATATTTAGGGTAAGCCACAAGAAATTGATCAAACACCTAGTCTCATAATTATTGGCATAGTACATAACTATATATGCATATGTATATATATGCCACACATTTCTTATTGGGCATTTAAACCACATTGAGCATATATGGCATCTTACATGGCATCAAAGGGTGCATTAGCACCCCTTAAAATAGTTAAAATGTGATCAGTTGCTAAATTAGTAGTAAAATGTGATCTGGTTTTCATTTTAGTCGTAGTTTAAAGTTGGTTGCTAAATCAGGAATATGTAAAGTTTGTGCATTATATATAATGTTTATTGTTAGTTAATGATGTCGTAATCACGCAGAACATGTATGAAAACAATATTGATGACAAGTATAAAGGAGCACTGTCAATGGGTGTTCCAGGAGAGATAGCTGGTCTTCATAAAGCTTGGTCAACATACGGGCGATTACCCTGGAAAACATTGTTTGATCCAGCAATTCGGCTTGCAAAAGAAGGGTTCATGGTGGCACCTTATCTTGCTGGTAAAATTTCAAGCAATGAAGCTAAAATAAGAAATGATTCTGGTTTACAACACGTGTTTGCTCCAAACGGGGAGCTTTTGAAAACTGGGGACATTTGCTATAACCGAAAGCTTGGCTTGACCTTAGAAGTCCTAGCAAATGAAGGACCAAAAGCGTTTTATGATGGGGTGATAGGGGAGAAGTTGGTTAAGGACGTTCAAGATGCAGGCGGGATTTTGACTATGGAAGATTTGAAGAACTACGATGTTGATGTTACGGATGCGCTTGCAGTGGATACCATGGGGTACACTATATTAGGGATGCCAGCCCCATCAAGTGGTACGTTGGGGCTAGCTCTGGTAGGTATTTTTTTTTTCTTTTTCATTAACATACCTTGTTAAGTTGTATTTATACAAGTATACAACTCAACATTTGGTTTGGTTCGAGGAGATTTGAAAGGAAGCACCAAGTTACCCCCAAACTTGGTACTTTGCTCAGTTAATCACCTAAAATCTGGATGTTGGTAAGTTATGACTAGAGGTGACAAGATGGGCTGGTTGGGAAGATTAAGTAATGTGTTAAAGTGGATTTCTTTTGAAACATCTCATTTTTAGTACACTCAAAATGGATCGCGTCATGTTGGCTTGGGTTGACCCATGACCATTTTTTGTCTAACTTATTAAAACCTTTTTTTTAATAAACAATGAAGATACAAATTACAAGAATACTTTTAGTCACTGAATAAACTGATTTAGGAGGTTCTATGAAACTCAATATAGACTTTGCATGAAACTTGTTTGATTTGATCCATTTGAGAGGTTTGAGGTTGAAACTTAACCCAAATTGAACCATTCGTAAATAATGGGTCAGCATTGCCACCTCTGATTAGATTTATGAAACGCAGGTCTCAAATATCTTAGAAAGCTATGAGAGTTCAAATGCTGCAAAAGGATCGTTGGGATTACATCGTTTCATTGAAGCACTAAAGCACATGTATGCCGTTCGAATGGATTTGGGAGACCCAGATTTTGTTGATATAAGTAAGACTGTAGCCGATATGCTTTCACCCGCATTTGCGAAGAACATTCAAGAGAAGATTTTGGACAACACAACTTTCCCTTCCATATACTACATGCCTAGGTAAGTTAAGTCTTCACTGTTTGACCATAATGTCAAAGCTAGAGGTGAAAAGATAGGTGGGCTGGGTAACATGCTAAAAGGGTTCAGATTAACATGCTAGAGATACTAAAACATACTGCGAGTCAAGCTATATTTTTTAACAACAAATACTGGCACATCCTTGCTCCTTCTCGGACTTGAACCCGTGCCTTTTGGTTAGTGGACTAGTTTTCATACCGCTTGTCAAAGTGATCTGTTATTGTTGAACTAGGTGGAGTCAACTCCAAGACCATGGTACAAGTCATTTTTGCATAGTAGATGACGATAGAAATGCGGTATCAATGACCAGTACTGTGAATTACGCCTTTGGAGGCGGGGTTTTGTCTCGTTCAACGGGTATTGTGCTGAACAACGAGATGGGAGATTTTTCAGTGCCTACAGAGATATCTGCAGACAGTCTCCCTCCTTCACCTTCAAATTTTATCAGACCAAACAAAAGACCTTTGTCATCCATGACACCAATTATCATCCTTAAGGTAAAAAGCCAATTCCTTTGTGGTTGGACTTTAAGAAACTCAACTGAGCAACTTGGGGGCAACACGAAAGGGCGAGGCAATGGGGCAAAACGATATTTTGGTATGGTTGAAACACTTTTTCTCCCTCTCTTGGAAATAATCAGTGTCTCAAACATTGGGCCATTTCATAACTTGAATATACCAGTTTTCTACATAGCTAGAATTGAATTACTTATTTAATATGTTAGAAGATATAAGTAACATAACCAGAATCAACCCCATTCTTAAGTAAATGCTTTAAATTTTATAGCTACCTCTAGCTTAGATTGCAGAAACCAAATGCTAGAGTTGGACTTTTGAAAGTCAAATGTGTGACCTTAAAGTGACAGGACAACTACCATGCTCTGACTTTAGAAAAGTCAGACAAATACCAACATTTCTGACCTTAAAGATGCCTGTATATGTTACATCATATTTCAACTTCTGAGAAGTCAAACATGCTAGTTTACAGGATGAACAGTTAGCAGGGGTGATCGGAGGCAGTGGTGGAGTGTACATTATTCCAGCAGTTGCACAAGTTTTCTTCAATCATTTCATCTTGGGCATGGACCCTTCAACTGCAGTTCAGTCGCCACGTGTCTACCACAAGGTCTTACCCATTTTCCTTGTTTTTTAAAATTTTTTCCATTTTCAATTTTTAATATTACTTTCATCAATTATAGTTTTTCCTAATGGGTCAAACTAGCTAAAAAGGAAAAAACTCAAACGAGTTGAAAGTCATCGAAATGCATTCTTAGTGCTTAAAACCTTTTTATTTAAAAAAAGTTAGATAATTATTGTAGTAACTTTGGTTGTTGTGATCATATATATGTAAGTCGACCCATTACGAATAGTACTAGAAACAGTCCATTTCATGGTACGACACGTTGTCCAACCCATCCAACCAACCTGTTTTACTACCCCTAATTTCTTGGTACCATGTTATGCAGTTGATACCAAATGTGGTGTATTATGAAAACTGGACAGTTATTGATGGTGATCACATCGAGCTTTCAGATGATCGGAAGCAATTTTTGGTAGAAAGGGGTCACAAATTGGAACCAAAAGCTGGTGGTGCAATTTGCCAATTTATTGTTCAAACACTAAAGAAACCGAATGAGAATAGAAAAATGAGTCATGATCATCGGCAGGTTTTGAAAGGGATGCTCACCGCTGTTAGCGATCCAAGGAAAGATGGCCAACCGGCCGCCTGCTGATAACCATCAGCTGGCCACCGCAGTGGTGGTGGTGGTGGGTGTAACATGTTACAAAAGGTAATTAAATGCATGTAACAACATATTTAGGTCACATATAAATCTCAAGGCAACACATTTTAATAAGCCACTGAATGAACTTAAATGAAAATGATTAATACTTTGTTTATCTTTTCTAAAATGGGTATATATATAACTCAAGTACTATTTGGTAACTATTATTTTCATGAAGTGCAAGGTATGGTGAAAAACATTGACTAAATAATCATTATGTGTTGATTGTTTATCCAAACAAACCATAAGAGAGCTTAAACCTTGTTTTAGATTAGAGTTGTTAGTTGTTACCAACACTTGAAGACTATTAGTTAGCCCATTAATTATGTGTTGTTAAGAAAAAGCTTTTAGCAAATTATGTCTCTTTCAAAAGCCCATAGTGAATTCATGGATCACCCGCCTCTTCGTTTCCGCATTTTGGTTTGGTGGCCTTGTTGTTTATTAACTCTTAAAATAACTATTAAGAAACATCAAATTTCATAATATCCTTTTATAAACACAACATTTCTTGTTTATGCGGCGTGACTTCATTCATTATTGGCTCAACTCATCAGAAACCATAAAAGTGAATATAGATATTGGTTATGATGATAATATCAATTCTGGAAACGACGATGCTTGCTCATAATCGGTCTGGTTCGTCATGATACCGTAACGGTGAATGCACTCACTATAACCTACGATACCAAACAAAATAATCGATTTTGAATACGACCTTGTTGCAAAAGAAAATTATATTTGGAATGTTGAAAAAAAAAACTTAAGACCACCATGCATTTAATTTTTTTAAAAGCTAACGAACGAAAGGGAATTCAGTCGTTTCCCCCATTCGCTACACTTGCTAGTTTAGCTATCATCGCATCGGCTCATTAAAAGACCGTAAAAAAAAATACAGAAACGGGTCCTGATAATACCAATACCAGCAATGATGTTTCACATTCATAATCAGTTTAGAGTATTACCGTATCACACATGTATCTACCACTCTTCATAGCCTATGATACCAAAATATATTTGATTAAATAAAGTCACTTGCAAATCACGTTTCTTAAGAGAAGTCTACAAAAATTTATTAATAACAAAATTAATCGAAAATGAAACAAGTTTAGAGCGTAAAGTATATATTGTACGCGGTGTTAAGATGGCTTCCTCTCAATTGAGAACTCATTTTTCCTTGAAAATAAAAAGTACAACTTTAATGAATCATAGAGAGATGGAAACTGTTGAGTTTTTGTAATATAAATTAACCAAAATGCTTATAATTCAATTAATTTTAAAAAAATATGATTCGTGAAGTTGTTTGTTAATGTGCTTTTGTGTACAAGTAATGTGGTGCATATAAACAAACAACTTCACAAATCATTTTTTTAAATAGATGTTAAAATTAGTTGAATTATAAGTACTTTGGTCTATTTATATTATAAAAAGTACAACAGTTAAAGCGATTCATTGGTTGTTCTCAAGGAAAAAAGTGTTCTTAATAAAAGGTGATCCGGTGTAAGATTTACAACTTAAAATTATATCGTGGTAACTTTCTGTTGTACATTCGTTTTCTAATACTCTTTCTGTTGTACATTCGTTTTTTTCGTTGCTATTATTAAGATTGTTTTAAAAGCTTTGCATAAAACCCAATTAATCTATCTAATAAATCAAACTTTTAGGGGGCAATTTTTGGAGGGATTTTTTTTTCTATAATAGGAAGTTTGGGAGGTAAAATTTAGCTAAATTTTTCAGCATGCAAGTTGATGGAGCCAACTCCTTAAATGTTATATATTTACAAATTGTTAAATATAATGGTTATAATTTCTTTATAAATATTACTATTTAACCCGTGTGTAACACACGGGTATTAAACCTAGTAATGTTATGAAACAAGGAAGATGATGTTTTTCTCCAAATGCAAGTGATTTTTCTATATAAAAGTTAGAATTCAGTTACAACATTGATCGTATTTAACATATCATATTAAACAAGTACCATTTAAAACATATATAGATGGCATAACATATTCACGAATTGACATTTTTTATTGACAATATTTCTTATGTTGAATGTTTTAAAAATTGTACTTTGAATTTAAATGATTGATTGATGTTTTTTTTACTTAATTGGACTTGGAATTCGAATGATTGATTGATGTTTATGCTACTTCTTCAATAACATTTGAGTTATCGGGTTTAAGGGCCTTACACGTTTATGTTAATTTTTTTTGTTGTTGATATTTTTAGTTTGAGTAAACTGCAGTTTGGTCCCTGTGTTTTGATACCATTAACAGTTTCAGTCCCACCTTAACAGTTTTGGTACCTGTGTTTTTATTTTCTAACAGAAATGGTCCCGAACACTAACTTCATCAAGTTTTCCGTTAAGTCTCTCATACGCGACCCACATTTGAGGGGTAAAAATGTCATTTCTCTCCCTCTTTTATCTAGATCATCATGTAAGTTAACATTTTTATTCAGTCGCATGTTAAAAAGAGTGGTATAAATGACATTTTTACGCTGTATGTGAGAGAGACTTAACGAAAATTTGGATGGACTTAGTGTTCAGGACCATTTCTGTTAGAAAATAAAAACACATGGACCAAAACTGTTAAGATGTGACTGAAACTGTTAATGATATCAAAACACAGTGATTAAAACTGCAGTTTACTCTTTTAGTTTTTTTTGTTAGTGGTTAATTATTTGGTTTTTCTCTTGACTATAAAAATTATTGGTCCTAATTAATAATGATGTAACCACCATCAAATGATTATAGTTGTATAAAATTGTTATCTTATAATATATTAATTACCTCTTAAAGATAGCATTAAAGCTTGGAATATTATCAAATCTCATAATTAAAATAGAGAGACAAGTACTACACAGAATGTATAGCACAATAGTTTATTGTTTGTTTGTTTGTGGCAAACCTTTTAGATATGATATATGTTGCTTAATAATGAAGACAAGGCATGCTGCCTGCCTCCCCCTCTATTAATTTATAACCAAATCATCCTTCAATTAAGAATCACTAGTCACATGCAAAGGATGAGAGAGATACTATAATTATTATTATTATTATTATTATTATTATTTAAATTTAATTTATAAAAAAGAATAACTATTAAGGATTTGAGGATTTCTAATAGTAATTATTAGCCGGTATTAATCCGCTTCTTGTTTATATTTTACCATTTTAATAGAGAAAAGACATCCTAGCATTGTTATATCGTACATTAATTCATGATAATGAAACTACATACATTAATTTTAATTTTTTTAAGTTGAAAAGAGACAGATATGAGATGTTAAAGTGAAACCAGTTTTGGACATATGAGTTCATTTTTTTGCTATTTTTATATCTTTGTAGTGTAATCCATTGTTTATTCATCCTAAAATTTTAAACTATTATTTATTGGATACTAGTAATTTGAATTATTAATATAATCTATAATAATTTTAACATTCACTTTTGATATTAAGAATAATTGTATTACATTTTGACTTTCATTTAATTTTCATTTGATTTCGCTTGTATGTTTTTTTTTCATTTTGTTTTTTTATATTATGTGAGCGAAGTTGTATGGAAATGAAGTTAACTATTCTTAACTATTCTTTAAGATTGCTCTTGGCAATTAAAAGTAAAAATTAAAGTTATTACTGTGTAAATAGTAGTTACTAAGGGGCTGTTTGGTAAAATATGAATCATTAAGCAATGAATAGTTAAGAGGTCTGAAATATTAAGAGGTTCTATTATTATGAGGGATGTTAGGGCAAAACTTCATATGATGGTAAGTTTGGTACATGCTCCATTCAGTTCCATTCAACATCTTTCTATCTCTTAATTATTCAGCACTTAACTGAACCATTCAGATGCTCTTTTTTTATAAAACAAACGCTCTGAATGCTGAATCTGAATAATTAAGCACTGAACTGAACCATTAAAAGGTGAAACAAACAGCCCCTAAGTAGTACGTACTTTAAATTACTAGAATCCGATTTATCTTATATAAAAAATAATATAAGAAATTTCAGGTAGTTAATCTATAATTAATTGTAAATTTTTGTAACTAAGTTAGTAAAAAGAATAGTAGGATGTCACTCTCATATCTAACAAAATAATATAGCTTATTATATATATATGATATAAAATGATATATAATATAATGGGCCCCCATGTTGGTCTTTCATATTCAAGAAAGAAAATGAAAGGTGTCAACCAAGCATTTTAAATCAATCAATTGTTTGGACAATAGAAGACACCCAATCAAAGGGCTTGTTTACTTGTTCTTGAATCATTGCTTGTCATTTTGTATACATATCAAAGATGGTACTGTTAAAGTGTTAACGAGTAGCTAGAGTAGATAATGAGCTATATATTTAAATTGATCGATTTATTCAAAGTTTGAATGTAGTTTAATTTTAATTTACTCAAGTATGATTGAGTGAAGGTTAGAGTTTTTTTTTCAAACTTTATGTCATGAAATATATGGAAGTTTATTAGATTCGTCAAACTAATCAAAACTTATTAATTAACTACTTACATAAATGTAATAAATTTATATAATATGATATAGTTACATAAAATATAGGAAAACGTCTTTTTCAGAATAAAAATATTACCAGAATTGCAATAACCAATCAAAATTTCCATTTATCTTATTAAGATCCGAACATTGTTTTAGAATAAACATTAAGTGTGTATCTTTGAATTGATGTGCCTAAATATATGTTTTGATATACGATTAACATCTAAACATGCATGTGTATGCATATTGATCAAATCTTTCTGGTCTATATGTAAGAGCAATAGAAAACAGATTAAGAAAACAGGATCGAGACTAATAATTATTTATAGAGAAAAACGATGACCCACACTTGTCAACACCAGAAGCGGTGAATGGCGGGATGGTGGCGAATGATGTATGATGGCGTCTTTTTATTATGGGATTCTACCATTAGAGACGGTGATCCGCCGTTGTCAGCACCATGTTAGATATGTTCATTGTGATCGTGTTGTGTATAGTTGTTTCATTGTGTTTGTTTGAAGTTGAATGACATTTGTTTTTTTTTAATTGATTTTATCCCGTGTATGGTTTTAACGGTTGTGATGATAGAAATTTAACAATTAATATACAAATTGCGCAAGTGATGTAAATGTCCTAGTTCAATCAATTTATAATTTATAAATTGGTTTCCATAAATTCAATCATATGTTATATTAATAAATCAATATAAATTACTTATTTAAATTAATATTTCTATTTTAACTCATGTAATACACACGGGTCTTCAACCTACTATTATATATATATATTAGGTTTAATTCCCGTGTATTACACACGAGTTAAATAACAATATTTATAAATAAATTATAATTATTATGTTTAAGGATTTGTGAATATTTAATATTTAAAAATTTAGTTTCATCAACTCATGCATGATGAAAAACTTTCACTTTAGATCTTAAACTTCCTATTATATAACAAATAAATTTCCCTCAAAAAATTGCCCCCTCTAAAACCTTGATTTATTAGATACTAGGTTTAAATCCCGTGTGATACACACGAGTTAAATAACAATATTTTTAAAAAATATAACTAATATATTTAAGAATTAGTTTATAATAAATATTTAAAGATTTGTAGATATTTAAAAAAAATACCTTAATCACAATATTTTTTCTTCATCAACTCTTCACTTAATTTTCCCTCTTAAATTTCTTTTTATTCTTTCCCTTAATTTCCCCCTTATTTTTCCCTTCAAAAAAGGTTTTAGTGACCCCTCCTAAAACCTTGATTTATTATGTGTGTGTGTATATATATATATATATATATATCTCCAAATTGAGTTTTTATTGTTGACTATATATGTTTACAAAAGGAAATAGGACAAGAAGATGAGAACATGACCCAATTTACAATCATGGCCTCTCGTTTACCCCAACCAATTTGGGGCCATTCATCATTTAATCTTTGACCATCCATATATAATATAATATAATGTCTATTCTAAAGGAGGTGTTTTATACATATATGTTATGTCAATATGAATTAATTAAGACATTTACGTGTTTCAATTAAATATCTAATAGTCTTAATTAAGTTGTGACACGTTTAGTCTTAAGAGCTATATTGGTTAATTAGTTCAAACACGTTGGACATATTTAGGGATTGAAATAAGACAAGCAAGCTCCTGCAAATGTAGCTCGATTCAACTCCATTTGTTTATATGTCTATACGTCACAATAAGTTAATAAAGTTGATAGCAGCTCGTTTGCATGATATTGTTAGCCATCGATCTCTTCTTTTATAAATACAATTATATTGTTAGATTGATAGTGTTTAGTTATAAATAAAGTCGATCACTTGAACCAAGACTATAGCTAGTCCGGTAACATACAAATAGAGAATTTTCTTTTTGTTTTTAACAAACGGGTCTGGGGTCTCTGACCCGGATCCCCTATCCTGATTGTCCGGAGTAAGAGCAGCTTACGGAGTAGGGATTAAACTGAGCCAACATAAGTCGGAACCTAGCCCACCCTCTCTAGAGGAACCACTAACGACACCTACATTGAAAAACCGCATTGGATCAAGATTTAAACTCGTGACCTCAAACAAACCAGATAATTTGCTCCATTTTTATTTTCAAATGCCGCCAATGCCGTTGTGGATATATAGATACATGCAAAAATCAAAATTGATGGTTTTAATTTTCTTGGTAATTAGCCAAGAAATTAATCTTACCATATTACATAACATAATAAGCAAAAGTCTTAAAAAATGGCATTTTTAACACACGCACTTATACATTAGGGCACACATTGATCTAAGACCAAATTATACGGTACCTCCATGTAGGGATGAGCGTTTGGTATTAAGTAACGGTACTGATACAGGTACCGATACATGTTTTTCAGCTTTAAAAGTTTATCTGATAGGAGATATGAGTTCAAATCCGAGCATAAGGCTTTAACAAGGTATAATTAAAGGTTTTTATCATAATTTCACATGAAATGGTTGGTTCACGAATCTTCGACTCCAACAACTGGCTCCAAAAGGCTTGAAAGCACTACCCTTAAACACCCACTAGATGAGGCAGATCGGGGCTTCGAATTCAATCGTTGTACTACATCTTAGCACAAATTAACGTACGTTCTTTCCGTTGTACGAACCATTGTTTTAAAATAAAATTAGTATTAGACACGTACGAATATAAAAAATAATATTAATATTTTCATGATTAGCCGTATAACATTCGATAAGGTATATATATATATTTAGAGTGAGTAGGGATGATCCTTTCTTTCTCATGGAAGTCATACTTCTCTATTACTCCAAATTTTTTTTGTTGCTTTAATTATCTATTTTTAATCATCTTGAAAGTTATTAAACCGTTCGATAATCATAAAAATTTGTTTAATCTGATCTTATTAATTAACACGGTGTATTGTTTGATCTTATTAATTAAATAACACGGTATATATTATTAGGTCGGTGAGGCGTCTTTTAGTAAAAATATATAGTGTTATTCACAAAACAGAAATTACATAGTAAATAATATAAAGTTGACTTTTATATGGTCAACATAGAGTATGATTAGTTCATCCCCACATACGGTTGCTTTTAGCTAGATATTAATCGGTGCTTATACATTATTCAAGCACTCTTTAGTAATACGATATATACTTATTAATTATATGTATAAGTAAATAGATCGACAACATTTCATATATACGTAGGTATATAGATAGAGGGTAGTTAAAACAAAACCCCACTTTGAGAGAAAAATTCATAAAACCCATGTGTTTTAAGACTTAAGTAACATATATATATATATATACACTCTAGCTTGCCTATATATGTCATTTCTGGTGGTTCATGGTTGTATGTATGTGAAAGAAGTATTGCGTTAGCCTCTGTTACGTTCGTAATAATAGAGGAGCTCTATATAACGTTAACAAAGAATGTACACATATTAATGTTAGAGACGAGGTTTTGATATCGGTCTTTTTGCTTCTAAGTATATCGATCAAAGCCATATATATAGTAAAAAATGTATGTATATGTAGGTGGTGGTCCATCAATTGTATGTGTAGAGAGGTGAATTTAATTACTTGGAAAACAAGCAAACTAGCAGCTAGGTTTGTTCTCCATGGCAAAAGCATCATCATATATATATCGATCTGTTAGTCTGTACTATACTCCACTTAAAAACACGCATGTTATATATCTCTCCCCTATCTTTAATTTTAATTTCCTTATTTATTCTTGGTTTTATTTAATACAAACATTCTGAAATAATAAAATAAACCTGATCTAGTCCGTCATTACATATAGATCAAGTAAACTATTATTTTACTTCTTGAGGTTTGATTAATATTGTTATTTTAGTTTAGTATGTTACTTTTTACATTTAGAGTTTAATAGTTTATGACTGACTTATTTCTTAATCTATATGACTAACGGTCATCTATTTTTCTATTAAGATAATAATACTACTTTGAATAATATAGTAATTATTTACAAACTTTATACATATTAATTTTTTATTATTAGTAAAAATATTATTATTGTTACAAGACATTTATTATTATTATTATTATTATTCACGCTTTAGGTTAAAAAATAATAAATATTATTGGTATTTTAATTAATAAATATAATTTAGATATGATGAAGAAAGAAAGAAAATACGTATTTATATTTGACTTTTTTTAATTTAAAATAAAAGAAATTTTCTTATTTTAAACGTTTTTAATTTTTATATTCGGCATTATTATTTTTAATTGTAGTTTTCTTATTTTTTATATGCATCTTTTACTAGACCTACTTTTTTGAATTGCATATATGTAACTTTTATTATAGATTTTCTATTAATTAGTATTTGAAAGTTTTAAATTTACTAAAAAATAATCTATACATGCCATGTTGTAAATTAAAACAGGGTGAAAAACATTTAAGTGTGTTATGATGTGTGTGAAGGTGTTTGATCATCATCTTCCAAGTTGTCATGCCTGCAACTCTACAAGTCTGTGTACACCCGGTGTGACCAGGGCGTTACACAAGAAATGTGACCATAAGGCGTGAGATAGAGATGTTTTTTTCTCAATCAATCACGATAATATATATGTCATTATTTCTCTTAACTTTCACTCGCTCATTTTTTATGGTCGAGTCCTACAACACACATTTTTTCACACCCACTCACCATTACTTAATTACTGTGCTTGCGTGGTGCCTACGTTATTGAATAATGCATTACATTTTCCTGATCATGAATTAATATTACCTCAACCAGTACCTTTATTTTTATGGCTCTTAGTTTCAGCTCTTGAAATAATAAGTTACCATTATTTAATGATCTCTGCCCTGGTTCGGACTGAAAAACTCTAACATCGAATTAAGATACATCTCACTAAAAAACTCATCCTCAGTGGAAGTATTTCTCGATTCCTACGTCAATGTATATATATACACATACACACTCAAAAAAAATTTAACAACCGGATCATTTTAAAAAAAAACTAACAAAAAGCTATTATAAAAAAAAAAAAAATTAATTACATTTTATGCATGAAATTTAAACTACAGCATATCTATATACATGGATACACGTACACTTGAATACACAAGACAAATAGTGTGCAAAGCTAGCCATATGGAACCGCCTAGCTTGGTAGCTAAAACATTATCCTAAAATTAGAAATTAGTTAATTGAAGGTGCATGGTGTTACATCATGCATATATGCATGTGTTTTACATACATATATACACATATAAATACATACATACATGCATACATACATACATACATACATACATATATACATATATATACATGCATATATACTTATAATATACACATACAATGAGAAAGAGACAACTTTAATTTCCTTTATCTCAGCTAAAGTTTGAAGGAATTGTGGTGTTTTTCATGGTTAAAGCCACACCTTAGTTTTCATATATATATATATATACTCTCTCTCTCTCTCTATATATATATATATATATATATATATATCTGAATTTGTATCTCTATCTCTCCTTCAAATTAATATATAGAGTATTAGTATATTTGTTCTACTTTTCAAAAACATATATATCTCATTCATCACCAACATATATGTGTTTTCTTTCAGTTCTTCTTCATCACAAAAACAGCATATATATATATAAGCCGGCCGGCCAGCTCTTGATCCACTAATTTATTTCATGATGATAATTGATTGATTCAGGGGTATAATTTAACTACTGATCGATCGAATTTGATTGATTGAAGAAAACAAAGAAAGAAAGAAAGAAAGAAAGAATGAATATTAGTAGCTCTGATCTGATTGATGCAAAGCTTGAAGAACATCAGTTGTGTGGATCTAAACACTGTCCAGGTTGTGGTCATCGACTCGAAGGAAAACCGGTATGCATATATATATTTTCGATCCCATGGATCGATCATTAGTTCTTCTCTAATTAAACTTAATTTGAAAACTATTCTTGGATTAATTCAAAAGTACTATATAAATTAGCTAGTTATATGCAAATATATTCTTGCAAGAATATATTACTTTTATTGTATTTTCTTGAATTTTCATGCTTCATGGTTTTTCATGATTTTTAATATGTTCTTCTTATTTAACATCAAATTCTCTATTGTTTTTTTAATCTTAATTTAAGAACTTAATTCGACATAAAGTTATTTTATGTTAGTTCTGCTAGCTTGACTATAATATATATTTATGTAGCAACAAAGTTCCATTTTTAATTTGTTGATATTGATCAAGAACTTCATATCTTAAAAAGATTTTTTCTTGATGGTTTTTATTTTTTAATTCCTCTTATATTTAGCATCAAATTCCCATTTATTTAATTAATTTTTTCTATTTAATTTTAAGAACTTAATTAATTGTCAACAAAATTATTTTATGTTAGTTCTTAATTGTAACAAATTTCCAGTTTTTTTTGTTGATTTCAAGAACTTCATCATATCTTATAAAGGTTACATTTTTCTTGATGATTTTTTTTTATTTTTAATATACCTAGCTAGCTTATCAAATTCCCAGTTGTTTTTTCTATTTTCAAGAACTTAATTCAACAAAAAAAAAAATTTATGTTGATTTTTAAGAGCATCATATACTAATTTATGAGATGGATCATTGCAGGATTGGGTGGGTTTACCAGCAGGAGTAAAATTTGATCCAACGGACCAAGAATTGATCGAACATCTTGAAGCCAAAGTTGAAGCCAAGAACTTTAAATCTCATCCGCTGATCGATGAATTCATCCCTACAATTGACGGTGAAGATGGGATTTGTTATACTCATCCTGAAAAACTTCCAGGTACGTATGTGATCATATCATTAATTATTTGATCTCCGCTACGACCCGGCCGAAACAATACATTGTTTCGTGCATGATCAATGAGCTAGATAATTAACTACCGTCTTTTTCAACAAATCTGATTGATTTTTAATTATTACCATTTTTTCTTTAAAAAAAAGAAAAAGAAAACATCAATTGTTTGTCCCAGAATTCAAGAGTTAGGTTTTACTATATATGAATGCACTATGGTTAACTTGTCTTTTAAGAAAAGAAACATTTGATGGGTTTTTTTTTCAAATCTAGGGTTTCCATGTTTTGTTACACCTACAAACCTACTTTTGATATTTTTGATGTATGGATATATATATATGGTTTAATTTTTTTTAATAGTTATTGTATAATTATTCAGTCTTATTTATTGTTAATAAATAATAATGAGTACGATTGGATTAGTTACTGAATTATTACTAACAGGGACGTGGTATTTTTTTTTTGATGTTTTAGGAGTCACGAGAGACGGATTGAGTAGACACTTCTTCCATCGGCCGTCTAAAGCTTACACCACGGGGACTAGAAAACGAAGAAAGATTCAAACCGAATGTGATCTACAAGGTGGTGAAACCCGTTGGCACAAAACAGGCAAAACCCGACCTGTTATGGTTAATGGGAAGCAAAAAGGGTGTAAGAAAATATTAGTACTTTACACAAACTTTGGTAAAAACCGAAAACCGGAGAAAACAAATTGGGTAATGCATCAATACCACCTTGGACAACACGAGGAAGAGCGTGAGGGTGAGCTTGTGGTATCGAAGATATTTTTTCAGACTCAACCAAGGCAATGCAATTGGACTGAAAGGGCTAGTAACAACACGGCGTTATCTAATACGATCCCAATTGAGGGGGGAAATAATGAAATGAGCAGGAGTGGAAGTGGTAGTTGTTCTTCAAAAGAAATTAACATAACCGGCACTACTCCGCGTGCTCATAATAATATCGATGAACTCTCTGCGGTTAGCGTCAATGCAGTTATGTCGAATTACAATCCGATTGATCATATGCAACATTTAAAAGGCGTCGATCATTTTAGCTTCGCCCCGTTTCAAAAAAGCTTCGAGGAGGTTAGTTTTATGTGATTTGTAAAACGATATATACCTAGTATCTAGTGATCAAAGTTCTTAAAAAAATATACTTAGATAAAACAACATGTACGCATATATATATGTTACATTCGTTATTTTCTACCAATATTCTTTTTCTTAATATGACCATATATATTTTATATACGAAACTTACCAAATTTATTACGTACAAAATGTGATTTTTGTTCATGTTAACTCATTTTAGGCAAATTAATTTGACTTTTTTTTGCATGAAAGCACTATATAGCAACACGTACTTAAATATACTAAACTTTACACATATTTTAATGGTGTATAATTAATTACGTTTAATCTTTACTTGCAAACAGTGGCGGAGCTAGCATAAAATATGAGGGGTATCCCTCGAAAAAAGCTGGCCTGCACTCGAAGAAATTTTTTTGCGACACTTGTACAAAAATTTTTTTTTGCCGCACACTCATACAAACTCATCATGTTCTTGCATATCATTAGTAATATTTCGAGTATTATTATCATTTTTTGAAAATTATTAACAATATTTGGACAATTTTAACTAATTATCATCATTTTCTTGACACTTTTTCAAACAAAATTACCAATAAAAATATGTTTTTGATTGTTCAGGGGTAGCCTTTTAACTGTTCAGGTGTATCCTAAACATAAAACGGGAAAAAAACATCAAATTTTACATTAAGCACGAAAAGTTGAGCCGTAGCCCGGGCTACGGCTCGGTCACAAATACATCCGCCCCTGCTTGCAAAAAAATTAGTAGATATATACGTTTTATACATGTAAATATAATAGTTTTAGTATATTAGTAAACACACCAAAACTTGAGGGGGGTTAAGTTTTGACTTAATTATTGGAATAAATAAGAGCGAAAATTCAATAAATTAATTAATTAAGGTTGGTTTTGTTCGTATACATGCATGATGCTTATTATTTGTACATTAATCGTTATACATTATATATGTATTTAAATTAATTAATAATGTACAATTGTCTGATGCAGGTGGGTACAACTAGAGCAGAGGTGGGGGGAGGTATCACGTGCGATGAGCATGACTTACAAAGACAACAGCAACCGCATCACGTGATACAACACAATCCACATCATCACTCGATGACAACTGCTGCTTTCCACGTCAGCGGTCCAACTCATCCGGTAACTGCCATGGTGTCGCCACATCCTCCGCCACATCACCTACATCACACCTCCGTTATGCTAGATGATAATTCATTCCAAATGTCAAGAATCATGGATAATTTTCAGGTAATTTACATTTTTCCATTAATTATATTTATTATTTCCAAAAATCATAAACATAACTAAATAACAAATTGTGGTTTAATTAATTATTTAAACTATATGATTGGTCGATCATGGGCCGGTAATAATTCATGTTGACAGTTTTATCAAAAAGACATGCTCTCAGCGTTTTCGTTTGTTAATAACGGCAATTCAATAGCATAATAATCAGTCAATGATCTTCATTCCAAATGGTTGAAGTTGGTATCCAAGACGTACTTAATTAAAATGAGAGATATTAGGTTCAAGTCTAATTTGTTATAGAATAATGGTTCCAGGTTGAGTCAGTGATTTTTCTTACGTAAGTTAGAAATTCTCTTGATAGGAGAATTAAAGATGATCGGATAGATAGTGACTTGTTAGGCTGTCAGTGATCTAACTTGTTAAAAAAAAAAGCATAATCATCAAGTTTAAAATGAGCCGAAGTCGAACTTGAGCTCATCAAATCTCTTAATTAATGACCATAACCTTATTTAATTAAGTTTGGTTTCTACGTACATTTACATAACATAACATCAAGATCTTCAAGGTATTAATTAATTAACTTAATTAACCTGCATGCATATGAATATTTAATAAACCCATTTCATAAATTTATTTTAAGAATAGTAGTGTTGTTTAATTAATTAAAGATGACAATTAAGGTAATGCAATGCATATAGTTTGGTCTGTTACATTAGTTGAGAAACTATGAAACACAATATATATAATATTAATAATATAAAAATAATAATGTTTTTTTTATGATGTTGTCATAACAACAGCAGCAGCAACATCATCATAAAATGGGAGGAGGTAGATCAACATCAGGATTGGAGGAATTGATAATGGGGTGCACACCATCATCATCAACTGATATTAAAGAAGTTAGTTTTTCACCACCTTTTTGACTCTGAATTTTATGTAAAATTTTATTCATTTAATATACATTACATCAAAATACTAAATATAAATTTAAACTTGTGGTATAAAATACAAAGCAATCTTATTAATTTTAACTAAAGGAAGATAGGCCGGAAGGATAAAGCATTTAATTTGTTCCTTTTCACTTTATTTCTCTTTTCATGGTTCTCATTGCCTGTTTCTTTTTATTAATTTTTGGATTCGGTTTTACAGGATATATATTTGAAATTTTATATTATATATTTATATTAAATTAAGATATATATGTTTAAGAAAAATACTCATGTGTACTTGCTCTCTATATATTCCTTTGGGTAATGTTTCTTGATGTTTGTGTTTAGTCTTTTATATATTTTCTATTTCAATTTGGGTTTTTTCCTTAGGAAAATAACTAACACTCAAAAAATGAAACTAAATTGTACTTGTCTATATATTTTGTAGCATATAACTTTTTTAATGTTGATTATAGAAATATAATACAAAAAGTAAGACATGCAATAGATTTAAGCTTGTCTATTGGTGTTCAAAGACTCAAAGTAAGACTAAATCATGGGTGTTGGCATCCAACATTTTCTTTTCCCTCTTTTTGAATAAAAAAGAAGACAAAAGTACCAAGAAACTCAAGCTTATACTCAATTATGTCCCAACTCAAAAATCCTAGTGACACTTGTTATATATATATATATATATATATATATGTATATATAGGGGCACCTTCATTTGAGAACTCATTTTTAAGAAAGAACTGAGTGAGAACCGATTTAACTGTGATATTTTTTATTATCTTAATTGACAAAAACGTTTGTAAACTTACCAATTATAAGATTTATTTAAAAAAAATGATTTGTATCGTTTTTTGTTGAAATGCATATATGCACCCACATTATATATGCAAATATGCACACGTTTTAGTTTCTAATAAAAATCCAAGGAGAGAGGTGATAAAATTCAAGTAATAATGAATAATAGTAATAAAACAATACCATTTTACTTTACCATTGTTATTGAAACGATAAATACATGGCTTATATGGTTCTCACTAGTTCTTTCCAAATATTTGGTTCTCATTTGAAGGTAACACTATATATATATATATATATATATATATATATATATATATAGAGGAACACTCAAATGAGAACACCTCTTAACTTGAGTACAAAAAGTACAACTTTAACGAATCATAAAGGGAGTCAAACTATTGAATTTTTGTAATACAAATTAACCAAAATGCTTATAATTCAACTAATTTTAACATCTATTTAAAAAAAAAATATGATTCGTGATGTCGTTTGTTAGAATGCATATATGCACCCACAATGTGTGTTTGTGTACAAGTAATGTGGGTGCATATATGCATTTTAACAAACGACTTCACAAATCATATATTTTTTAAATAGATGTTAAAATTAGGTTAATTATAAGCATTTTGGCCAATTTATATTATAAAAAAATCAACAGTTAAAACGGTTCCTAAGTTGTTCTCAAGTTAAAAGTGTTCTCATTTGAATGGATCCCTATATATATATATATATTTAACGCTGAAATGTATAAGAATGGATAGCCATAACAATATTGTCATATGGAAACTTGTTACAATGATGTTAATTAGTATTTGTATAGCTTTTGTAGTCATTAAAATCACATTAGTTGTAGCATACAATACTAAAACTCATCACATGCATAAAGCTATATATTTGATTATATGTTTAGCGTTTAATTTGAGAAAGTTTATTTATATGATGATACCGATGTATGATCTAATTTACAATTAATGTAACTTAGGTTACAATCAATGTATAGTTTTGAATTGAAAGGGAAAAGTTATAAAATGATATGATGTAAGATCGATGACCCAAAAACTTTCAAGATGAATATATGGCATCCTAGGACAAAGAGAGATCGACACAACACCCTATATATGTTCTTCAAGGCTAAAAGCACCATGAAATTTAGGTGTAACCTCCATATGCATGACCAACTTTTTACTTTTTTCTCCTTTTAAAAGCACATGATGTTACCCTTCTTCATATATATATATTTAATTTAACTACTTATTTTATAAGTTATTTTATTAAATGGAGTTTCTAGAGTTAACAAAAAGTGATTATAGTTATAAGCTTTTAAGTATTTAATATCAAAATAATAGGATTTGAAAGGGAAAAAAGCATTTAACTAAGGGTAATTAGTTGTTAGAAGTTGTTTATAGAGATAAATTACTAAAACTCACATTTATATAAACTACTTTCATCTTTATATCTTGATAGAGTGACTCGAAATTAATTACCTTGTTTTCTTTAAAAAGCAAAATAGGAAAAAAAAAAAAAAGATAATCTCTATAGTCATGTAAGAGTCTAGATTATTAAAATAAACATATATGTTTCATACATATAAGATAAATTACTAAAATAAACACATTTAAACATTTTTCACCATTACTAAAAATGTTTATACTGATTTTAAATTACTTAAACCGTATATTCAAACTGATACGTTTTCTATCATGAAGCTAGCGTGATTTTCTTTCTCTGTCTTTCTTTGAAAACTAGTAAACAAAATAGAATTCCTTCCCGTCGTTCTCGTATTTTAAGCAATTCAATACAAAGCAACATGAATCCAAACGCGGTCCTAAATTTCTTCTAACTCGAAAATGCGCAGGAATCATCAATCACAAACCAGCAAGAGGCAGACTGGTTGAAGTACTCAAACTTCTGGCCTGATCCTGACAGTCAAGATCATCATTGATATCAACAAATTTTAGAAAGAAAGAAAAAAAGAAGAAAGAAAAAACAGCATCAGTATCATCATCATCATGACCACCCTAGTTAATTGCAACTTCTTTTTTAACAACACATGACATGACGACATATCACATGATTTTCTCTTTCATCTTCTTTTACACTTTATCTCTCTAGAACACTTGCACTTGCAGGCCTTAGATGCATATACAAATCAGGTTTAAACAGAAGCTAACTGTTCAACATGCCCTATGTTTGTAAAGAGAAAAGAAGCATCCAAAAAGAAGAAAAAAGAACCCTTCTTTTCTGCATGAAAATCATCACCAACATCATTACATTTTATCAGCTTATGGTTTTTTTTTTTAATTTTATTTGTTTTTTTATATATTTAATTAATATATTAGCTTGTATACTCCCTCTTCAATTGTTTTTTATATATAGAGGACAGAATATGAATAGAAGTTGTGAATAATATTAACTATTGGTTTTGTTTTGTACTTGACTTTGTTACTTAATTAATACTAGGTGTTTACAATTGTGCTAAGATATTTATGATGTATGAATACACATGTGTAGTCTAAACCAAATCATTATAACATTTCATGATTCACATAACTCAAAATTCCATTTTATTTTTTGGTATTTTTTGTATTATTTTCAACTTCCATCAACATTTTCTGTTAAGTTTATATTAAATGACCAAAATGCCCTTGTTTGTTAAATGGCAATTTTAATCCTTGTCTAGACTTCTTTTTGTCATTTTTCAAACTTCTATCATTTGGGTCATTTTCCCAAACTTCAACCATTTTAGCTTTTTTCTCACTTTCATCTTTACAAACCATCTTAACCTCAGGCAACACAACGACAACCACTCCACCATGACCACCATCTTCCACCATACAACTCCCCTAAAAAGATATTGATCCCTAACAGGCAAAGAAGTGAGCGGTGTTTGATTAAAGCTTTAAATCATAGTGGTTTGTTGGTGTTTGATTGAAGGTGATTTAGGGAAAGAAAACAGGGGTGGCTTGATGGTGATGTATGGTTGGGAGGTGGATGGATGGTCAGTGTTTGGTTGGAAGGTGGACGGATGGTCAACGGAAAGGATTTATGGATGGGTGTGCAGCGACAGAAAAGACAAAGGAAAAGGTCAATGGAGGTGGCGTTGGTGATGTTATGGAGAATAGTTGCTTGATAATGATATGTTTTATTATAATAGTAGTAATAAGGGTTTTTGAAATTGAATAATCTCAACTTTCAACTCTTGACCAATATTAATTCCACATTAGCTATTGTTCATGAATAATCTTAATTTTCATTCCGTTGGCCACTAACAAACCTTTACGTAATAATAATAATAATCATGAAAAATTTCAACCGAAGGCTCGTTGGTGGCCAATAGAATGAAAATTGGGATTATTTATAGCCAATAGTTAATATGAGATTAATATTGGTCAATAGGTGAAAGTTGAGATTATTTAAATATAATAATAATAATAATAATAATAATTATTATTATTATTATTATTATTATTATTAACTATCAAGGAGACGATCTCTTACGCTTTGCACAAGCGGTGTTTGTACAAATATGTGGTTGTATATACAAAAGGAGCCGGTTTGTATTAATTACAAATGAAAAATGCGCACAAATTAAGAAAGATAACATCTCTTAAATAAAACACATATACAACAAAAGACACGTGTAAACCACTAAAACAAAAAAAATGCGAAAAACAGGACTTGAACCCGGGGAACCACAATAACCACACGAACTACAACAACAAAATATAATCATAAAACAACTCTTGTATACAAAACAATAAAATAATTACACCAAACAACAACAACGACATGTAAACAAAGTTAAGACTAAAAGCGTGAGGTAAAGTACAAAAGAAACTTACCACTTGTGGCCAAACTTACACTCAACAAAATTACACCAAATAACAACAATATCATTAGAGGGTATAATGCAAAAGAAACTAATATGTGTGTACAAACTTACAACCTGCAAAGTTATCTATTCAATACACTTTCTTTTTATATATAGTATATAATATAATATTAACAATCATAGTAGTAATAATAACAGTAATAGTAATAATAACAAGATGTTATTTTGGTCCTTAAAATTTGAAATGAATGTCATTTTAGTCCTTAAAATGTAAAATGACTGTCATTTAGTCTTTAAAATGTAAAATGTTTATCATTTTAGTCTCTGAAATGTAAAATGTCTATCATTTGGGCCCCTAAAATGTAAATGACTATATTATCATGGGTGTTATCAAAACTAACAGAAGTAGGTCAAAGGACCTAACTAGCAGATTTCTGCAAATAAAACACAAGAACTAATGTGGTTGAAATGATACAAATTTGAAAAGTATTTTGACAATTTACTTTTGTTTGTTTATGATTTCATGTGTTTCTTTCACAATGATATATTATATTGTTAAAATTAATTAAGAAAATTAAAGCAATGATTTCAAAAAATTTATTTATTAGTTTTTATTTGAATATATTCGAATTTGATTTAAATCGAATAACAGAATTCTTATTTGAATTCAGCTTTGAAATTTCTAAATTTGACTTGTAATTCGATTTGAATAATCACCCTATCACAACTTAGGTCACTAAATTTGTTTAGTTTTATGATTATTTGTATATGAGATACATACAACTCAAACCGATGTCACTCAAAATGAGAATTGACTCAGTGTGACTCGGAGCTTAGACTCAAATCTTTGAGTCCTAGTGGTTGATATAAAAAGCTGGATTTTGTCATATCGAATAAAGCGACCGAGGAAAAAATAAATAAATGAACGTGCATGTAGTTATAAAGTTGAGTTTCATATTATTATTAGCTTTTTCACTTTAGTTTCAAAATATATACTCCATTTTTTTTCATGTGCTTCAACTACTATATTCTATATATGCATATACGATATCAATTTTATAGTACATATGTTCATTGTCCCGGTTATTTATATCATTCAAATTAAATCGATTATTTGAAGTATTCGAATCCGAATGTTTGAAACCGAATTTGAATTCGATTGATTCAAATAATCGGAATATAAAAGAATAAAATCCTTATATAATATAGCAAAATCAAAAAATTCTATGTGGCATTTTTTCATAACTTTTTAGCTTATGTGGCATTATTTGAGAGATTATCTCACAATAATGTTTTTTATTTAAAATATGTATATAAAATTTATTATAATAAAACTAATTACATTTTTTGTCCCCTAATATTTTGGAGAATTTTGAAAAATTTAAGAGTATTTATATTTTTAACCCTTTACTACAAGGGGTGTACGTGAGTCGGTTTATATTTGATAGGGTTTAAAAATGAAACTTATGGATAAAGTTAATAATAATATACAATTAAAGACCTTAGTGTTTTATAAATATACATAACATTTTTATATGATTTTTTTAAAAAAAAAGTAAACTACACCATAAAACTAAGCACTTTATTCTCTTTAATTTGAGTATAATATTGCTATACTAAAAATCTAATTTTTAAAAATATATCATGTGTTCCGTTTTACTACGGTTTTGTCTCAAAACTGAATGAAACATTCATGAACATTCTTAAAAGCATCACTTGAATTGTGGTTCCGAGCGTAGCGCGGGCACTAAACTAGTATGATATATATAAAAGAATATTTGTATATACATATTTAGTTTCTTTAAAATATATATAATTTATATTTTAATTTGAATATTGGGTTGAATCGACTTGAAAAATAAAAATCAGATTTAGTCAAAAAACAAAAATCGGATAATTTGATTCGGATACTAACCCGATTAGAATTTCAAATTTGGTTAGGTTTGAATTCCAAATTTGAGGAACACCTCTAGTTAATTGGTCTATTATCTTTCAATTTAAAAGTTGTCATTCAATTGTGACCTTTTTATATAAGATTTGGATACCCTTACAAAAGAGGGGAAGAAGGGACATTTGTACAAGTAAAATAGCTCAAGGTACTACCACTTCTAGCATACATACTGATTTTGTGTGTATTTTATTGGTTAGATTCGGTCCTATATATAAAGAAAGTTGTAGAGAGAATGGCATCAAGGAATATCACAACATGCATAGCTACATTTTTTGCCTTTTATGTTACATCTATTTACTTTTTAGTAGTTTACTATATACCCCTTTGCTTTCAAAATATAGTAACATTCAACCCTCACATTTCATTAGAGTGACCACTTTTGAACAAGAATTAAAGTTTAGTGAGCCGTATAAGAAGTTCATTCGCATCTCTTTAAATACACACATGTGTGTGCTTGTATATAATTATCAACAAACGAACATAAATAAACATGCGGCAACATTGATGCTTTTATTGATTCGGAACAAAATGTATGTTTACATGTTCGTGTTTAATTATGTTAGAAACATACCAAAGAATTATTTTGTTAAAATAAAAGTTGCTAAATTATATATATAATAATAAGTTGAAACATAACAAAAGTTATATAAAAAAAATAAAAAGTATTTAATAATTACAAAGCTAAGTAATTCGTTTTCATTATAACATTCGTTATACTCAAATTAAAGACAAATAAATTCTTAATTTAAGGGTGCAACGTTAATAGAAAATATACTAAACAAAAGATAAAAATATTTAAATATCTATTTTTATTATTTTATAGTTTTCTGTTTTTTAATAATTTTCTAGTTTTCTCTGGTTCAAAACGGGCTGGATAATACGATTTTGGGCCTGGATCAAAAAGAAGATTAATAGATAGTGTTAGTTAAAACTTAGAACGGTCCAAATATTAGTTTATGTCTGGACCGGTCTATAATCTATATCTTATAAGCTAGAACAAATGAGCCTGACTTCAATGTACCAGGCCTGGTGGAGGCGAGGCGCTGTGGTCCGTCGACGAGGGGTAGGCCACTAGGCCGTCAACGATGGGTAGGCCAGTGGACATAGATGGGACTCTTGCGACCTGATCGATACTCTATCAACTAATGTGCGTCTCTAGTTTACTATGGTAAGGTAGGTTTTGAGACTTTTTTACACGCGTTACCATTAACATGTGGTGCTCGTGCAAGACCTGAAGCATTTGTGACTTTTTTATAAGCGCTATGTTCGTGACAAGGTGAAAAAACCATATCAATCACTTGTCACTTGTTTAAAGAAGAATTACAATCAAATAACGTGGTTTTTCAAGTAGCAATTATGCAATTTGATTGTTTTTGACGAAATCATGGGATGTAATATAATGGATTTGGAAGTTTGAAAGATCTGGTTGCTGTTGCAAAACCAAACAAATCACTCCATTGGTCTCCTGAGCTTCCATGTACTCTATAACCTTCATCTATCAGTTCCTGTCTCTTTTCAGATTTGTACAACGTAGCCGGTTTACCTACATCTGAATCTCCCCTGTTTCATTAAGCAAACAGATCAAGATTGTGAAACGTGCTCATTGGACAATGATAATTAGAGAACGGCAACCGTTACATTCAACTTTAGTACGGTTAACACAGGCTAGGCCACACCAGGTTGAATAAAACAGGATGTTTGGAGGACTTTAGCATGTTACCAGTTAACTTGATTTTTTCAAGTTGACACCTTTGAGATGAAACATAGGGCAAAGGCTCGAAGGAAATCATTTATAAGTAGAAAAATATACATTAGACAACTTCAACTCGTTCAAAAGGTTCCTTTTATCTAATTTTTTTACTGGATCCATTTAACCCGTTTGATATTAAAAAAATCAACTAGCTAATTGTAAATGGGCAGAATTTGGCACTTCGATGAATAAAACTACTTAGGAGGTTGTATGCATTAAAACAGACAATAGACGACTTCAATGTGTTCGACCCATTCCTTTTTAGCAAAACTTTTTTTACTTGACCCGTTGTATATAAATAAGCTCAAATCAGCCCATTCACAAATATCTCAGTCAAGATTGCCACCTCTATGAGTAACAACACGTGTCATTGTCTCATTGACTCACTTTTTTCGAGCAAAATTTACTACGAATATATAACTGAGAGGTTATAAATATTTATAAAAATGTTGGCTTTTAGAAATATTACCTTAGGAGAAGCTTTTCATAGTTGGTGTATCCAGCATACTGGAGATTTTTATCAGTAGACTCCCTTTGAAATTCAGTTCGGCCCGTTAATAAGAAGATCTTGAAGCCTAACTGTTGAAGCTCTGTGTATAACCTTAAACTTGCTGGTAAGGCAGGTGCCTCTGCTGAGTCGACCCACTCATCAAAAGACTTCTCATTGAAGACCTCTGATCTATTAAGTTGAAATTGATTAATCTAGTTAGTAATAAAGGATATGATATTGTTAAAGCATAATACTTTTAGTTGAGGGATTCTGTGTTACAATTTGCATACGATTAATGATAGAAACTTCGTAAAATGGAAACAAACTGCATGCCTTTTACCCAATTTTATCAAGTCAACTTTAACTAATGTTCACAACAGAAACCAGTTTATATTTAGTTAACGGCTATAGCAACAAATAACTTGTTTAACAGTTTTTTTAACGGCAATTGTATAACAGTAGCAGCTCTTTTTTCATTGATTCTTAAAAATTGCTAACATGGCGTGGCAACTTGTATAACAGTAGCAGCTCATTATAGTGTATATGTATATGTATATGCTACATGGCATCTAATGTGACATTTACAAACTATTTTTAAAATAAATGTAATTAATCACTTTTTCAAAAATGTAATTTGATATTTTTCAAATATTTTCACAAAAGCAGTTTTTGCATATGTGGCATTTGATACAGTGGCGGCTGACATGGTATTAACTAGTGCCACACAGCAATTTGCAGGTAAAATCATTTCCATTTTATGCAGTTTTCCCAAAATAATAACCAGCTGTGTAGCTATTTACAACATCATTATGTAATTTGAGTAGAAGCATGACCAAGTGACCATGAAGTCTGATCACATAAACATAGCACTTAAAGTCCATAATCAGAAATGTATCATGATTTTGCATCAATAAGTACTGAAAACGTTGTGTCAATCATTCACATATGAATTTGAAACTATAAATATGATTCAAAATTAAAAACATCATGTTACAAAGGGCTGCTATATAGCCTATATTCAAACAAAAATCACACTGAGGATCAATCACAACTTGTATATTTATACTTTCAATTTGGTTAATCCTACACTACCTACAGATCACATATAGATACAAAACTACATATGCTTAGAATGGCATCCAAACCGGAAGCGTTCATTCACATATAAGAAAGAACTTCATTACAACACTCAAGTTCTCGCATTAACAACCCTATCATAAACATGCCATACGTGCGGATCAAATTTCTTTTGTAACATACACTATCAACTCTCAATTCTATAATCTTCATACATCAATTAACAGATCATAAGTTAACTTACAAGTAACAAGGCACAAACAAAAACTTATTATTTTTGTTAATCTAATGCACATCCATCTAATTTCAACTTTCAATTGCATCAAAGTCATCATGAACATCAAATCTCAATACTTCCAAGAGCATACTAGATCTACCTAATCCAAATGCACAAATCTCAATCCCTATTTCATAACCTATAACACCGAAATCAGTAGATTTTAAACAGAAACAACACAATCATACAATCAAATCGAGTTTAATGTAACGCACTTATATTACCCGTACTCATGATTTGCATAATACGGCAAATTCGACAACAACGTCTCATCAATATCGAAGATCCACGCATCCTTACCATCACCAGAAACATTCACCGTCTTCGCAAACTTCAACGCGTAATCAACAATCACCTCCGAATCAGATCGATACCGTACACCATTCATATACTCCTTAACGAAATCAACACACTGTTCAGGAACAGCGTACCAGATTCCGGCGTCATTAGCTTCGATTGAGTATTTCCAGCTTTCACAGAACGAATCATCGTTTTTACGGTACCGGAGTATGTTGTTTGTATACAGTGGTGGTTGTTGATGTTCTGGTTGTAAGCGGATTAAGCGGTGTGATAACGTGGTGGTTGTGAGTGTGAGGAGGAGAAATGCTACGGTGAATTGGCCGGAGTTCATGCCGGAATGTTTTTCCGGTACGTATGCTTTGCCGGAATATTTAATGGTTACTAAACACTTTATATTGTGTTTAGTTCATTGGACTTTTTCTCTCTAACATTATCGGTCCAATAAATCTATATTTTAATTAACGTAAAAAAAATGAAAAAGTGTGTTGCAAGATGAATTTAACGTAAAAAAGGTACATTTTGCGATCTTTTATTATAGGTATATTGATTTTCACTGGTCCCAACTATCACCTTTTGTTTTCTATCGGTCCCAACTTTTAAATTGGTTGTTAACGGTCCCAACTTTTATTACTTTGGTAACCATTGGTCCCATCGTTAAATTTTTTTAACGCCGTTAAGTTTTTTCCAAATTCAAGACCGATGTTTTAGACCTTTTGATCGGAAGGATAATACGTATCGATTGATGTAAAAGTTTTCTCGAAAAGGCTCTCTGAATGATAAAATTTTTACATCCGATTGAAGCACCGTTAGGTTTAAACACCCGATTGAAGCATTATTTCGTTGTTCGAAGCGTCGTTTTGAGGTAACTTTTCCATCAATCGACTTATATTATCGTTCCGATCAAAATACTTATAACATCGGTATTGAATTTGGAAAAAACTTAACGGCGTTAAAAAAATTTAACAACGGGACCAGTGGTTACCAAGGTGATAAAAGTTGGGACCGTTGACAGCCAATTCAATAGTTGGGACCGGTAGAAGACAACATGTGATAGTTGGGACCAATAAAAACCAATATACCTTTATTATATTAACAACAAATCAAACATTTTACATTAACGTGACATGTAAACATTTTACATTTTACTCTTTTTAAATAACAAAACTTAGTTTATTGAAAATAAAACATTAGTCCTTATAAGTCGAAACATGACCCACTGAACTCTGGTCAAAAAGTTCCCTGCTTCCGTAGCTAGAAAACCAACGTTGAAATGTTATCGCAAGCATGCTCAACTCGAAACTTTAAACATTTGAAAGGGTTAAAGTGAAATATTACAACGTTGACAGGTGTATATGACTTTTTAAAAACTTGAGAGGTTATGTAGTGGCAAATGCCAATTTACAGGGTTAAATTCGAAGTTTTAGAAACCTAAAAGTCAGGGGGTGGATTTGACATTTTACATATTTAGTGGTTGATGTCAAATCTCTAGAAAGTAGAGAAGTTCAACGGTGAGTATTGAGTAAAGTAACGGGGTGTGGGAGCAACTTAGGTTACCGGCAAATTGTGACCAATATTAATATGTATGATATACACATATAATTTCATGTATTATTATGCAATTTATAGTTATTCAGATACAAATTAAAAACAATGTTCTTAAATATACCGCTGTTATTATAACCATCGAACCTAAGCAAGTGCAATCTCATTTTGAAGGAGAGTCTTGTTCCTATAATACAAACTATAACTTAAATATCAATAAGTTCATTCGTAATGGCAAATGATAGGGGCGTGATAGTACTTATGTGACAACTATCACTTGGTGTACATCACTCCCCTTATAAGTTATAGAAACGTTTATTAAGGGTGTGAGTGACACTGATCACAGAAATAAAATATGAGTTGTGCATTATTTTAAAATTTTATTTGTTTTCCCTAACACTAATATTTATACACATGTCACTATTTGTACATGATTTTTACTAAAAATGAAATCAAATGAAAATGACTGATACGTGTGAGATTATAATTTGCTTTTGTTTTGTGAATAATTTCATCACTAATTTGGTAAAATTGTGAGGGAAGAGCTTAAACATCGTGCGATAATGAAGGCAATTGAACAGAAAACATGTACAACAATGACGAAAACACCGCTTGCTCTCAATTCAACACCATCATTAAATCAACTTTAAATCTCACATTTTCTAAACAATTTTCACACAAAAACTCTCAAAATGTCGTGGCAAACTTACGTCGATGAACATTTGATGTGCGACATCGATGGTACCGGTCAGCATCTCAGTTCCGCTGCTATCTTCGGTACCGATGGTACCGTTTGGGCTAAAAGCTCCTCGTTTCCTCAGGTATTAGAGATTGATTTCAATGAGTTTGTGTGTAAGCCATTAACCAACAATCAATGTCCGAGTTCCAAACATGAGACGTAATTTTAATAGTTTATTATTAGTTTGACGCTACAGAGTCGAACCTAGTTACTACTCTATTTAGGTTATTTGTTTATTTGATATTCTATCTTCAATTGTTTTCGTGTTATATCAAAACCAAGATTAGTTATATAACCTCATGAATGCGCACCTTGATGAACCTAACGGTGTTGTGAAATTTGTAAAAACGATCACCAGAAGATATGAGAGTCGTATAATCAATGTCAAATCAATACTATTTGACCAGTGCTAGTGTGCTACCAATAATTAAATCGGATAAAACTTAGATACCAAATTTGAAGAACGAGTATGAGATTGTAGTGGTGAATTTCAAACTAGAATTAAAGATCGAACATAGAGGAGCGTATAACCAGTTTTGGGACAGAAAACTGCCCTTGGGCCCTATTTCCACTTTCCAGGGGCGTTGTCCCCTAATCTTTATATAATATAGCAAAACCATAAAAGCTTATGTGGCATCATTTTAAAGCTTCTGGCTTATGTGGCATCATTTAAGAATTTATCTCATAATAATAATTTTTTTAAAAATATTTATATAAAATATATTTTAATAAAAATAATTACAATATTGGTCCCCTAATATTTTGGAAAATTTTGAAAAATTTAAAAGTATTTATACTTTTAACCCTCTACTACAAGGGGTGTACATGAGTCGGTTTATATTTGATAGGGTGTGAAAATGAAACTTATGGCTAAAATTAATAATAATATACATAACTTTTTTATATGGATTTTAAAAAAAAATAAACTACACCATAAAACTAAGCATTTTATTTTCTTTAATTTGAGTATAATATTGTTATAAAATTTAATTTTTAAAAATATATTTCATGTTCCGGTTTATCACGGTTTTGTTTCAAAACTTATTGGAACGTTCATGAATATCCTTAAAAGCATCACTTGAATGTTGTGTTCCCGAGCGTAGCGCGGGCACTAAACTAGTATCTTAATAAGCTCAAACGTGTTTATACTCTACACCTACAAACTTGTTTGATTATTATCAGGATATAGATTAGACCACCAGTTATTCTCAATTACACTAAAATATATAACAATCTGTTCATAAGAATTCAAGCATCCTTCCAGATGATTAAGCAAAGATTAAACCGTCTTCATGTATTTTCTTTTGTGCAGTTTAAACCTGATGAGATTAATTTGATCATCAAAGAGTTCGACGAACCTGGTACTCTTGCCCCAACGGGTTTATTTCTAGCTGCTGCAAAGTACATGGTGATCCAAGGCGAGCCTGGAGCTGTTATCCGTGGAAAGAAGGTAAGTTCAACCTTTGATTTAAAATGGGCGGCTTTGGCCTGGATGGTACAATTTATCTTTAACAGGTCAAACTAGAACTAACATAAATATCAAGCATGCTAAGTGTCATCAAATGTTTTGTTCCATTGTTATCATTTTTTTAGAAATCGGATACAAATCAAGGTTGTGTCATAATAGGTTTTTTTTGACACAAATCGTAACATGTTATATATGTTAGGTTGAGCCGAAATACTTTTTGTTTACCGAAACACTTTCTGTTTAATTTTCTTAAGTAATGAATGTGTCACATATAACTACAAAAAGTTTTTTCATCTTATTAAGACTATAAATATTTAAACAACATGAAGTAGGTGTTTTACACATTAAAGATACACTTTTGGTGACTTTTAGCAAGTTCGACGTCATACACTTAAATATTATCCTTTTTATTTACATGTTTGACCCGTTAGAGATGGATATTATTCATTTGTTTGAACTAGAATTAGACCGGGCCGCGCGTTGCAGCGGCCTGGTCTGCGTTGATAAAAAAAGTCTCATGTCCCGCACGTCACGGCGCAAAACCGTAATGAGTCACGTATTGAAAAACGATAAAATATCCGAAGTTATATATCAAAACGATAACAATATTGAAGCTGTGTTATATATCAAAGTAAAGTAAGAGACCAAAATCTGAAACTCATCATTGGCTAAAATGACAATTACTTAAAGTCGGGGATTAAAACCGTAAAAACGTAAATAATCAGGGATTAAACCATAAATACGTCAAAGTAAAAAAGTTAAATCGACACGTGGCGTTACGTGACAGGCCGGTGCAAAGTTTGCACCAACCTTGTCAAATAGTAAGTTATACAATATGTACAAAACAAAAGGCAAAAATTTTAATTGTTAGATAGAGGAATCGAACTCACAAGCTAAGCCAATGTCCAAGTTGTTATAAAAGTCAACAAACCAGTCAACCAAGCCACACTTTTGAGTTTTGAGGTATATTTCGAACACAATTATATATAACGTAAGGCAAGGTCGGGTTTTTCACCACCGACCTTGTCTTTTAGGAAGTTATAAAATTAGCACCATCTTTGAAAAATAGTTTTAAGTGTAGTTTACAAACAAAACATAGTCTAGTAAATAATACTTAATTTTACAGGGAGCTGGAGGAATTTGCATTAAGAAAACTGGTCAAGCAATGGTGTTTGGCCTTTATGAGGAACCTGTGGCTCCCGGTCAATGCAACATGGTCGTGGAAAGGCTGGGTGATTATCTCGTGGATCAGGGAATGTGATTCATGTTCTTATCGTTATTCGCAGTACTTACGTGTCTATAGTCTTGAATACGAGGATTTAAACGGTTTTATTTACTGTTATGATCTATGCGTCCTTGTTATATGATCGGTTATGTGTATCGTTTTAACGAACCCATAAGTTGAATAACTTGTTACTCAAATATGTTCAAAAGTTGGGTGTTATGTAGTTTGTGACATTTAATGTCACAAGATGGCATATTATGTGAATAAGAGAAATCTCATTGTATTTACGTTAATGCTAATGATCCAATTGTGTTTCGTATCTTTTTGATTGGTCAAAACAATTTTTTATAGAATTTCAACGTAAAGATGTGTGCATTATGCCTATGGTCAAAAGACTCAAAAACGAATAATCGACTGCGTTTTTGTTGGTGTTTGAGGTGCATACCTTCTTTTTTCAGAGGCAGTTATGTCGGAAAATTGATTTGGTCCTATGTTGTATTTGTGTTTTCCTGATGAAATGTGAGACTATCTCTCTTAAAAGTGAAAATGATGATTTTAAAATTGCAAAAAGCGAAAACAAAAAAGGCACTACAACATTCAATCATATAATAATAATCACATCATATCATATCAAATTTTATAATGCATCTACATGCCTTCCAAATAATCCAAAGATCTCCCATAAGCATAAAATCACATAACAAAATAGAGACCATGTGAACTAATCACACTGTCATAGTTTATTGACATCACAATGACATGCTAATGATACCTTCATAGGTACTTGACTCGGTATCTTTATCGACAACTTAAGAATCTAAGGTGCTATGACCACATGAGTAAACTATTATCCAACATCCACCAAAGAATCTGAAAACACAAATATGCACCTCAAACACAAATACAACATAAGACGAAATCAATCAATAAAATTTATGAATAAATTAATCAACAACACACTAAGTGGTTTCAAAACTTTTTCACAAGCATTTCAAGACCAAAGTGTTTCTCAAAAGTTCCAAAAAATAGTCCTAAGCACGATGGTTTAGTTTCAAAAATAGAAAAGTAGCCATTTTTAACCCGGCCTTATTTTTACCTGAACTCAAACTAGTTAGTTTTTAACGAATATGGTAAAATCCGAGTTACTTTTTTTTTACCCTGTGATTCGTAACTGGTTTGTTGATTTTTATATTGATTGGACTTTTTAACCGTTTTTACACTTGATTAAGGGTAACGCATTGCACATGTCTAAATCAAAAATGTTTTTAGCACATTTAGCTCCTTAGGAAACAACTTTACCATCGTCTTAACGCACATGACACGTGTCAAAGTTATAATGTGTCGTGATGCATTTAAATAAAAACTAAAAATCCTTCTCTAACCCACGATTGTCGAACTTGAACAACAAAATCGGAGCAACAATCGGAAGATGTCATGGCAAGCATACGTTGATGATCATAGACTCCTGTGATTTCAGCATAAGTTCATACGATGAACCCATGGCTCCAGGCCAATGCAACATGATTGTTGAAAGGCTCGGTGACTATCTCCTCGAACAGGGTTATTAATTTGCTTTTGTACGTCTCCAGTCCCATTAACCTTTTTTTTCTTTTTCTCATTACAGGTGACAAATTTTGAACTATTTATTATAGAACGGGTTGATATAGGCTAAACTTTAAATGGATTTGTCACATTTTGTCTGGTTTGGGTTGTCATTATACCCTTTAACGACCTAAACCAGACAAAAACAATCTTTCTATGATTCAATGTACGACGACTAAAACAGGACACAGTGAAAGTATGCTGCTTTTAAAAAAATAAAACTCCAGTAATGTTTAATTCTGGACTAAACGTGTGACGTGTGACGGTCTTCTTTGGAACAAATAAAAAGTAACTAACTTTTTGCTCATTACTAAACCCATGCTAAATTTGCACCATTTCTTATTCCTCATCTCTATTTACTAAAGATTTGAATAACTTGCAGGGAAATGATACAGTACTAGTAGTTAAAGTTGTGGAATAGATTGATCAAGATTTACTGATTTAGTGTGATGGAAGTAAGACACTTGTTTAGTTTTTGTTTTTTTAAGTGGTATGTTGATTTTCAATTGGTTTGCAATATGTTATATTAATATAATTACACTTTTGCTTTTGTAAATATTTTTTTTCCATTATATTTGCTAGTCCATTTACTTTATACAAGTTTAAAGTGGTTTTGTATCTCCCATCTATTGTTCCTAATCGTTCTTAGCATTGGCTTGAACTAAAAGCCAATACTCCGACGCGTGATATTGATGGTTCTTCGTGAGTCCATCTTCACAACACTCCGATGCGTGTAGAAAACGCAGGTTTGAGTATGGGATGCTCTTAACTTGGCATGGCTCAATACATGCTGAGCCATAAAGATTTTGATCCACTTATATCCTACATAGGGGTCATGATGTTGTTAATATAGATGCTGTTTTTAATTGAAAAAAGAAAGTTTAATAGCCAAACCACCTTATAAACTACAAATTATAAAGTAATATTATATAACCAAGTCACCAATTCACCAAGTCAAATTTAAATAAATTATATAACCACAAATACAACAGGAGAAAACATATGTCAACTTAAAGTCAAAAATGCATAATCCCACATTCAAGATATAATATTATAATTCTGTTTTATGTTTTTTAAATCCAAAACTAAATCTGACCAAGTCTCACATTCAATGTGAATTTCATCTCAATTTGCAGAATTTTCAATTTTCTTCCTACCAAAACAAAAACAACATAAAATTATAAAAATCATTTTTCATCCAATCACTCATGTTGACTTTTTGTTGACTTTCCAATCCATTACATAACTCTTGAAACTGTTTTTTAGCCCTGGTGACTTTAACTTTGACTTCTGCACTTTTAGCTCATATTCCACCTCAGCAAATCCATCACCCTTCTTGAGCCCAAACCCAAACTCAGGCCTTTGCTTTGGCACGCTACGCGACCTAACTTTAGCCCTAAAAGACTTGGTGTTAGCCATGTAGCCCGGGTGGCTTGCAAAAGAATCATCCTTGGAAAGCCCATCATAGATAGACCCGTAACTTTCAGGCCCACACGAGTATGCAAAACGTGGGGTGTTGTGGGTTGTTGAGAAGCAAGGGTCGAACTCATTAAGCTTTGATGAAACTGGTATTGAAAGATGGCATGGATTCGTAAATAAAGGGGAGGGGGTTTGGTCGACGGACCAAGTCCGTGTGTTGGTTCTTGTTAATCTTGTTTTGGACTCTTTATGGTCCGGCTCAATAGTATTGAGCCTTCCATCGTTATTGGGGATTTGAAAAGAACTCCCCCTACTCCTTCCCTCTCTAGCCTCCCTCTACACATTTGAAAAAAAAAACAATAACAATTAATTTTTAAAAAAAAGCCTTTGAAACTTATCAAATTAAAGATTCTAAAATTAAAAACCATGTAAAATGAAAAGAAAGAAAAAAAAACTAAACGATAAAATCATATAAGACTGTCACGTACCTAGAACGACTATTAAAATAAAAAAAACATGTAAACCTAAGTAAGTTGGTTGTTTGGATAATTTGATATCCACACAGTTTAGTTAAACTATATTAAAATGACGGATTAACACTCCGATTCAATTTGAAACGTGGCCATGTAAACCAAACTCGCCATATAACCCATTTGTAGAATTTTTTTATTTTTAAATCAAAAGTTACGTATCATAATCATCGATCATTTTTATAATTTAAATTCTTTTTAACACAAGTAACAATTTTAAATTAAAGAAAAATATTTAAGTTCAAATAGTCAAAGCGTCAAAACCAAATCACAATATCATAAAACCAGAAAAACATGTCGGTCTAGCAAAAACACCTAACCTTTTGTCAAAAGTACTATCAACTCATGAAGACCTTATTGAGTGTACTTTTAAGACATTAATAATTGACCAAACTAGTCGGTTTTAAAAAGGGTGATACTATCTGTACATCCCTAAATTAATTCACACATCCCCAATAGGAATCGTATAGGGCAATACGGTTCCTATATGGTTAAAAACATTAAATGTAAACTTCAATAGGAACCGTATAGGTCAATACGGTTCCCCTGCTCCCAATATGGAGTGTATTGGCCAATACACCCCAAGTTAATGTTCAAGGCCCTACTTGGTTGGTGAGACATTAACCAAATACAATCCTATTGGACAATACGGTTCCAGATTACCCGGATGTCTCCTATATATCCAACACTTTAAAAATCGTATCATGATGTCGTTTTTTTGACATAAATTATAGTTTTGGTGATTATTCAAACCAGTCAAACCCACGAGTTTTCCGAACCAGGTCCACTTTTATACGCATCAACCCGACCCTTCTATGCCATCCTTGATTCCTCGTCACAGCAGCCTAACCAATCCATGTCGTTTGTATACTTTTGATATTTTTTGTTTGATTAGTTATAATGTATGTACAAGTTTAATTTGATTTGATTTCACTATAATATTTATTAAAAAACAAAGATCATTTATAACAAAAAAAACCAACTTAATTTAAAAAAAACCAAAATCATTTTATAACAAAAAAAACCAACTTATTTAAAAAAAACCAAGATTATTTTAATATAAACAACTTTTTTTTTTTGTAAAAAATAAAACTTAATTTAAAAAAACTTTTAAAAACGTGTAATATTGGTCATATTGACCAATACACCCCAAATGTGTGCAATATGGTCATATTGGCCAATACACCCAAAATGTATGCAATATGGTCATATTGACCAATACACTTCCTATAGGGTTATGGGATGTGTATATAGTGAATTTGGGATGTGTGGATAAATCCACCCTTTAAAAAAGTTATATTTTTTTAAACTATTTTCTGACTTCACAACTTAACAAATAAAAAAAAAAAAATAACATGTAAACCGGCAACAAAGTGACAAACTACTTCACAGCCCTTTTTAAATAACAAAATAAAGTCTACTTAAAACAAAACCATGACCTTTAGGATCGATTTTAAACACTCAAAATTCATCATACAAATAAAAAAAGTGACCGAAATAAGCAAATATTGGATGCTTACAATTGATTTTGTGTGTTGAAATTGATCATCTTGAAGACGAAATTTGTAGTCACAAACACTTGATCGTGCTCTAAACAAAGCTTCCATCCCATGCAAAGTTGCAACCACTTCTTTCCTCACCAAATAACCTCTCACAAGAGCTTGAATTTTCACTAGTGATTTCAATGCCCTTAATGCTTTCCGAGACTGTTAAATCATCGAAAATTCAAATCAATTCAGATAAAAAACCGAGTTTTCAACCTTTAACTTCATTACAAAAGTCGCTACACGTTACGAGATACGTTACTAAAATAAATAAACTTTTACGTTTAATATCAAAAGTTACTAAAGTTTAAAACGAAATACAATAACATCATCAATACAAATAATAAATAGAAACCGATACATTTTTAAATATTAAAGTAGTTTAAAATTTAATTTCATTCTTTAATATTATAAACATAATAATCATTTAATTCTCATTTTCAAAGTATCTCCATGAAAAAAAGTAAATCCGACAAAAAACGATGAAAATCGTTTACCAAAAATCAGTGAAAAACAGCTAAATTTCAACATAACCGAGTCGGATTAATTTGGTCCGAGTTGGACCGAGTTTGATGAATTCTGAGTAACGTTAGACCGAGTCAAAAAATCGTTTTGGCACCCTATTGAGTACTTAACCGTCTAGACCAATTTTTACAACGCCTTAATTGATACTATAATCAATGAAACAGTAAAATTAGGTTTTTAATTGTTAACACACAATTATCAATTGAATAAAAAACTCGATTTTCAGTTTCAATTGATTGATGCAAATGAAGCTTTTGATCATACATCAATCAATTGAATCACAAAACATAAACGAACGAACTTGAGTTGTTTAAACAAAGTTACCAAATAGCCACGAAACAGAGACTGGATTTTAATAGCAGCTAAATTCTCCCGATCACCAGCGCCGGTTAATCGGCTCCGATTTGTTACCCTAACATACGCAACAGCAGCCTGTGCGGCGGCGACAGCAGCATCGGCGGCAGCAGCGGTGGCGGTGGCAACTGCAATTGCACGTATGTGAGAGTTGTTGTTCTCCGGTGGGGAATTGGTGGGGTGGTGGTGGATGCATGACGGAATGTGGTGGTTCCGGTGACCGGAATTGGAGATTGGTTTTGAAGTGAATAAGTTTTTGAACCACTTAATCATCTTCTTCCTCATTTTCCTCATCAAAGTCAAAAAGAAAGAAAAAAAAACAGAGAGAGAGGTTTTTGTGGGTCAATTGAATTGTAAGTTTGTAACTGCTCGCTCATCAGTTTTAAATGTTTCTATTAAGAGGGAAAAGTCCATGACAATATACAATTTTTTTTATAACTTACGTTTGACCCAACGAAAAGATTGTTATTTTAAGACGAAGTGTAATGAGCGAGTTTTAAGTCATGATTTATCCCTTCATATAATAGAGGTTCACCCAAACTTTTTCTTTCAGAGTCAAATTGATCAGGGTTGAAAACTTGCAATATACCGATTTTACAATGTTGTGAGAAGAAAAAAGTTAACTTTTGATAGTTAGTTACTTCTTAAAATTTACCCTTATGTATTTAAAGGACACGTTTAGCATATGTAAGTTCAATTTCTTCTATTTTTAACAAACTTTAGATAATAGCTCGATTCTTAAATCAAAATTTTGTTATCTTAAAATTTAATTTTATGGATTTGGTTTGATTTTTGGTCATCTAAATATGTGTTTTTTTCCTTATTTTTTTACATGTATTTGGTATTTAGTCAAAAGCAATTAAAAAAATACTTATAAAAGTTTGTTGGTTTTGAATGTTACTAGCGTTTAGTGTTTTAAAGATTTGAAAAATGAACAAAACATTAACTGATATAAATTTTGATAGGATTACGTTATAACAAGTTAGAGATCTAGATGACAACTCATATCTGAAAATTTCATCTCATTTCACGCGTATAAACAGATAATCATACAAAAAGTAAATATTAAAATAACGTAAAGTACAATCGTGATGCCAATATATATTACTATCCTATAGTAGTAACTAGTTTAGTGCCCGCGCTACGCTCGGGACACAACATTCAAGTGATGCTTTTAAGGATATTCATGAACGTTCCAATAAGTTTTGAAACAAAACCGTGGTAAACCGAAACACGAAATATATTTTTAAAAATTAAAATTTTAGTATAGCAATATTATACTCAAATTAAAGAGAATAAAATGCTCAGTTTTATGGTGTAGTTTATTTTTTTTTTAAATCCATATAAAAAAGTTATGTATATTTATAAATACTGAGGTCTTTAATTGTATATTATTAATAATTTTATCCATAAGTTTCATTTTCACACCCTATCAAATATAAACCGACTCATGTACACCCCTTGTAGTAGAGGGTTAAAAGTATAAATACTTTTAAATTTTTCAGAATTCTCCAAAATATTAGGAGACCAAAAATGTAATTAGTTTTATTATAATATATTATATATATATTTTAAATAAAAAAACATTATTATGAGATAAACTCTCAAATGATGTCACATAAGCCAAAAGCTTTAAAATTATGCCACATAAGCTTTTTTGATTTTGCTATATTATATAATAAAGATACACTATACCATAATTTCTTAATGGTTAAATTGCTAATAAATCCACCATGTATATGAAACACAAATTGAGGCAACAAAGTTTTACTTAAAAAGATTTTTGTAAGTAAATACCTTTATCAAAAGGTACGGTATGTGATTTAGTAAATAAAATCCTTTATAGAATAGGGGATACAACTACCTAAATTTTAGGTAAAATAAATGGGTTATTTTTAGGTTTTATGGTAGTATTTCTAGGTCAATCGTTATTGTTTTTTTAATTCGTTTTTGCATCCCGTTTAGCTACTTGTTAGTCGGGTTTTATCCATAAAAGTATGTCGTCCTAAAAAAATGTGAAACAAACTTGGGATGACAACATTTGACATCTGAAGAGGGTGGAGGCCTAGCTAGGAGAATTTTTTATGGTACTTAACAACATCAATGTGATAATTACAATTATAATTACAATGCTTGAGATCGAGTTTTCTTTTGTTTTTTAGTGTTATTAATATTGTTCTTTTTTCTAAAGTTTTCTATTACTTATGTGGTTTAATTTTTTTTGTTACACTAAAGGATTTAAAATAATTAAAATAAAACATTACCATGATATATTATAACATTATTTACTTACAAAACATTTTAGCAAGGTCAATTTATAAAACAAGAAAAGTAAACTCTATTAACTTTTCACATAATTAGTATTTTAATAAATTATTTTTTAGAACGACGTTCACAGTTAACTACTTAATCCATCATATGTCTAACTTTGAAAACTTTCTATTCATTATTAAACTTAAATTTCAAAGTGTTACAAATCATCATGGTTTCACATGACTCCATAACCAAAATTGAGAATTTGATCCCTACTCTTCTAGGCCCTTCAATACAAAATATATATATACACATTTTATAAATTTATATTTATTTATATAACTACTATGCACCGGCCTCTCCCGTCTCGCCTCGCCGGGTTTCAACTTTTTCGTACTTTAACGTATTAACGGTTTTAATCCCTGACTTTTAACGCATTGACGGTTTTAGTCCCCGAATTTTACTAATTGTCGTTTGAGCTCCTGATGAGTTTTTGACTTTGATCTCTTACTCCACTTTGACACATAGTATGACTTCTACTAATTGTCATTTTAGCCCCTGATAAGTTTTCCACTTTGCTCTCTTACTCTACTTTGACATATATATAGTACGACTTTCATTGTTTTTTAATATGTGACACATTACATTTTTTCGTCGTGACGTACGGGGCATGCGACTTTTTTTTTCAACACATATGATGAAGTCAAATACGCAAGACCCGATTACATGACCCGGCCACTGCAACGCGCAGCCTGGTGTTATATCTAGTTAGAAATAAAGTGGACTAATGTCAATTGTTGAAGACCAAAGTCATCTACCTTTATATCAACTAGAATTAAATTAATAATACATTGGATTAGTGTCATTTGTTTATATTAGTTAATTTGATAAATAACACCTAAACAGGACTAAAATATACTTATTTATTTTCTCTTGTAAAAGATGTAGAAAAGTTTGACAAACCAAAAGAAAGAATATAACTTTAACTCACAAAGAAAATAAAACTTGTTTATAATATGACCATATGAGTGGATCACTGGAGCTATCCTAGAAAGTATAATAATAGTAAAAAGTATAAGTATGATATAATGGTATAAAAAATACATAATGAAAAATTAAAAAAATTATAATTCATAAATCAAATCGAGTTTTAAAAAAGTGTGTAAGAGACCTAGTTTCCTATGTCGTCCCCCTTATAAATGATGAAAAATAAGAAAAGTAAAAAATTTACATTTTTATTGTGTCTTTTAAATAAATAAAGAAGTAAAAAAAATATGTGAGTGTTACTTGGGTCCGGTAGTCTAATTAGTGTCTTGAGTCTACAACATAACCTTGTGAATGTTTCCCTATACACAAATTTAGGCATGTACTTGTTTATGGTATACCTGCATGGCTGCATGTACATATAAACACAAACATGAAACATATGAATAATGCATATATGCATCATGCATGTCCTAGCTTTTTCATATGGACCGTTTCACATACCCATGCATATTCACTATATATATATATATATATATATATATATATATATATATATATATATATATATATATATATATATATATATATATATATATATATATAAGCTCAAACATGACACTTCAGTAATAATTTTTCACAGTCGATGGTAATTAAGTTGTTTTGCCTTTATTTATGAGGCGATCGATGACTTTAAATCTTGCAAAATACATGTATATATATTTGATTTATAAAAGTAGATTAATAGTTGTTTTAAAAAGTATAACGCATCTTTAGTAAATTAGCAGTTACAAAGTATTTTTAATATTCTTGTATGTTTCTTTCTCGCTAGTTTCTTACTAGCTTGTTTTATTGAAAGTCGCAGTTCAAAAAAAAAAGACTTCGTACGTAAAAGAAATTTTCATCCAATATGATTTACTTAGTTTCGGAAAACCTTGTTATGTACAATAATTTCACATAACGCTTGCATCTTCTCCGTTATCGTGGTTGCGACTATTATTTGTTTTCAAGTAACATTTTCTTGATTTCAATATCTTTGATAATTTAATGCTTGAATTTATATGAACCGATAAAGTTTATCTATCTAATAAATCAAGGTTTTAGGGGCTATATTTTGGGGGAAAATTTTTTGTTCTATAATAAGAAGTTTTGGAGGGAAATTAAGTGAAATTTTAACCATGTATGAGTTGATGAGCTAAATACTTAAATATTAATATTTATAAATCCTTAAAAATAATGGTTATAATTTAACCCGTATGTAACACACGGGTATTAGACCTAGTAAATGAATGTATTTCAATTAACACAAAAATTACACTATAACTTATACAAATGTATTATTAAAACATTCGGGGAAACAACATGTGTTTAATGTTTATGTTTGACATTTTTCTTCATTAATATTTTCTTTATTTCTTTGGTGTTTTCAATTGTATCGTGTTTTATATTTTTTTTCTCTAAACACGTTTCTAGGCATGTCCGACTATGCAATTGTTCACGTGAAATCTGAATATATGGTGGAAATGATGGCATGAAAGAGCATCTTCTAAGTTCCAATCATTATATAGTTATCTACCTAATAAATTAAAGTTTTAGGGGGTTACTAAAACCTTTTTTAGGGGGAAAATAAGGGGAACATTAAGGGAATGAGTAAAAGAAAAGTTTGAAAGGAAAAATTAAGTGGAGAGTTAATGAAAAAAAATAATTGTGATCATGCTTTTTTATAAAATATTTACAAATCCTTAAATATTAAATATTTACAATATCTTAAATATAATAATTATATTTTTTAAAATATTGTTATTTAATTAACTCATGTGTATCACACGGGAATTAAACCTAGTTAATCATAAAAACATAGGCAAATCTTGATTTTTGAAATTGTGAGACACTTTCTACAAGACGTCTAGGGTAAAAGATGGTTGAAAGCGCTAAGGGGGGGGGGGGGGGGGGGTGCCGTTGGGCACTTTAGGGGCGGTTTGAATGTTGAAAACGACCACTACGCATGATCTAAGGCTTACATGTTTCTATCTGTAACCACATAGAACTAGAAACAATAAATTTTAACACTTATATTTTTAATCTTACATTCTTAACCTAATTGAAAACTAACATAAGGATGACAGGAGTGGGTGACACGAGGAGGTGACGAGGTGGGGGAAGCTCGTGAATGAGGAGGTGTCCTCGTTGAGAAGCTCGTGAAGGAGTTGTGAGGGGACGAGATGGTGTGACGTGAATGTGAGGACCTGGACCACTCCTCCAGCAAGATGGATGTCGTTGGCCGAAAACGAGGACCATTCCTCGCCTAATTCGTTACCTAATTAAGTTAAACCAGTAAGTACATAATATCATTAAAATGATTGGTTTCCTGATAAAGTATTCACTTGGTCGAAATTAACTAAACATTTGAGGATAATATAATCCCGGCCATAAATAGAAAAGAATAATATAATGTAACTCGAAATAAACAACATAGTAAAAAACATTACCCCAATATGCAATTATATGAATGTAGAGTTTGGAAACAAGAAGCAATCAATGCATACTAGAAAGGTTTTATTGCCATTTCTTGATTTAATTTTTAATTATTATTTTAAAACAATTAAGTTATTCTATTTGAATTCAAAATCGTATTATTAATACAAATTGTAACTTATTGAGTTATTGGTAAACTAGTTCAAACAAAAGTACGTCTATATATCGATTATAACCTTGTAACCGGCAACTGGAGGGTCAACGAACCCCATTGACTGCATTTAATACATAAAACCGGTGGGGTGGTGTTTAGATGTTTATCTTTCTCAAATTAAATATAAACATTGCAATATTTAAAGAATCAATCAAGCCGAAGAATCTCCTCTTCTAATAAATTGCTAATCCTTGCCTCCACACAATGTCACTTGTCACCACCATATTAATCCTCACCATTTAAGTGTAATTAATGATTATTATATATATTGTTTATGATCCTTCCATATTTTGAGCAAAATAATTAAAATATAGGAATCTTTGTTTTATTTTAACTATTTTGAATATAAACTTGTACTAATTTTATTTTTTTTATCATTTCATCCGTGGCTTACATTTTTTTATCTGTTTAAAAGTTAAAATTATGTTAATTTTAAATAAATGTTATATGAACTTGCATATTTTTTACTTTACTTATTTAAAAATTAAACATATTATTTTTTCATTTTTACCGTTTCATTCGCGTGAACACGCGGGTGTTAACCTAGTTAACTTATAAACGGCTAACAACTGCTTTTACATATAGCTAAAACAACAATTTGTAAAACTATTTTGCTTACTTTCAATTCTGATATATTTTTATCATTAATATGAGAATATATATAATTTATGAAATACTACAAAACTAATTACTATAATTTCTAGTCCTATTCTCCAAAAGCTAGTGTTTGGTAGCTAGATTGAAGAAGTAACAAGTTAGAAAAACAAAAGCAACTTAATTAATTTGTTGTTGGTGTGGTTGATTGAGGAAAGGGGCCAATGAAGTATGTTATAGTTCACTTTTTAACCATCAAACCTTGCCAATTTTGTGAAACCTTTTAGCCCTCCCATTATTTGTTTTTAGTATTGCCTTACCCCACCAATATTTTATACTTCACAATTAATTCATCTCTAATATATAACAAAGTAATATTTTTTTTATATATGATAACAAGTGAAATTTGCTATGTATCAAAAGAAATGTCTTAATAATATCCAAAATATGGGAACCAAACATATATATTATATAGTTGTTTACTAATAGAATTTTATTTTATTTAATTTGTTTTTTCAAGTAAAAGATATGAGATTTTCATTGTTATATCATTTAAACAATCTATTAGAATTTTATTTGAATTGACAACTAATTATACAACAACTCTTATATTAATTATATATATATTGTATCGTATCATATTACATTAGATGTGTTTCTGTATCACTCAACTCTCCCGATATTTCATATGTCACTCTTTCATTCCATAGGATACTTTTAGTCTAAAAACTTTTTTGGTATAACTTCACTTTGGATACACACATAAATGTGTGTTGCATCGTTACAAAATTAATATAGAATTTTTTCAATCAATTAAATACCAAACATTTGAATGGATGTAATCATGTAATCACATAATATGGACATAAGTTTCCAATCAAGTTACAAAGATAGATGGCCCCGAGCCCAAAGAGGCCCATATTATCTAATCGTTTGGACCTTTTATGAACTTTATGTTTAAAATGTGTTTATATGCTTAAAATTAAAGTGGTAACAATTTTGTAACTAATGTTTCTTTTTGTTTAGTTAAAGAAGATCTTTTATAAATATGTTGTGGTTGATGTCTTGCTAATGATTCTTGAAGTTATATGATCCCGTGCCATGTAATGTTTTCATTAATTTACTATTTATGCTTTCTAAATGCTTGTCATTTTTATTGATCTTTGATCTCTTTGTAGTCATGTTGGTTACCTCATTAGGTTTTTGACTGTGCCTAAAGTTCTATGAGTAATTTAACTTAGAAGGATTGGTATGACTTGTGAGTTCTTTAATAACTGTCACGAGACTATTTATTAACTAACAAAAACTGTCATTGCAACTCGCATCGCGCGGGTTTCCGACTAATACTTATATATCAAGCTTTGTTGAGTCGTATTTTGGTTTTAATTTACATTGATATGTTTAAGTTGGAAACGATGCTTTAAAACTTCCATCTTTTTATCGTTTAGAGTTTAGTATATTTTAAACCTTAGGTGCTACGTAATTCCTTTAACAGCTAAAAGAACGTGTCGCCGTGTCGGTGAGCCCCCTCTTTTGTTCTTTTGTGTGATTTAAACTTCATAGCTTTGGTTCCCTAACTTTGACATATTTTAAACTTTCACCCCTAACCTTGTCCTATTTATCATTTTGACTCATAACTTTGAATGTTTATAATTTAGAAAAAAAAAGTTTTCTTTATCAATTCGTGTGACTAAGTCGCAAAACACACGACATGTGTCGACGTCTAAACTTCACAACTAAGATCCGCCATTGCAGCACGCAACCCAATTACGTAAGTAGTTGAATTTTGATAAGCAATAATCGGGACTATTTGTGAAAAATAGTTTGTAACATATGCTTTGTCCATAACTAATTTGTGATATGTAAAGTTTGGAGCAGTGGCGAAGTCAGGATTTGAAGCCTGGGGGGGCCAAATCTTAAACACTACGTTTCAGGGGGTCAAACCCAATATATATATATAAATTCAACTACTGACCAACAAACCAACACTTCGGACGGAAAAAAGTGAGAGGGCCGTGACCCTCCCCCGTCTTTATGTAGCTTCGCCGGTGGTTTGGAGAGAGGATATTTTAGTTTTAGGCATCACGAATTTCATTGTCACCCCATAATGGAGGTCACTCTATAATGTAGGCTTACCCAATCTTTTCTTTCGAAAATAAGTTGATCGGGATTGAAGATTCATCAACTTACCATTACAGAAAAAACCATGATTGAAACCTTTAATCATAAAATGTAAAACTATTATACTAAAAATTAAACATATAGGCCATCAAATATATTTTCTCGTTTAAGTTTGTGTAGAGTGAAGGTTACTCTTGAAATAATAGTAAAGTTGAGGGTTTATTTTTAATATGTTTTATTTAAGTAAGGTAGGTTTATTATTGTTAATTGAATCCTAGTAGGTTTATGAAAGGTTTTAGGTATCTTGGAGAGGAAGTTTAGTATTAACTATAAATAGGGATTTAGGACATTGTTTTTATGGGTCTCTACTTGTAAGTTCGTTTGATTATATAAAAAGAGTTGTGGGTTGTCTCCTCAAATATCCCGTGTTCATGTTTGTTCGTTTGTTACATCTGATTGTTTGATCTGTCTGGGCCAACATAAATAAAATAAACTTGTGTATACTATCACATCACGACACACATATATAAATTTTAGAAGGCCTTGTCTATTCACACACCCTAAAATTCTATCCACACACCTGTTTTAAAACCAGGCGTCACGGATAGGCCTTGATGCGGCGCCTGAGTCACTTTTCTGTCAACGTCAACCGAGGAATGTCGTAAACGAGGTGGAATTCGGTCAAACCTGGACATATGCGCCGCATATATGACCTAGGCGCCGATGATGTTGTTGGCCGCATATATGACCCAGGCGCCACACCGAGGGCCATGCGCAGCGCATAAGGGTGTTGAAGCGTGATTGACTACATTCGAGGATGTGTCTGGGATAAGAAGTAACCCAGGCGCGACGCCGGGGTTTATGTGCGGCGCCTGAGGGTGTGGGAAATAAAAACATGGGGTGTGTGAATAGGATATAAGGTGTGTAAATAGGATGACTCTTTTAGAATATATATATACACCTTTATAGAAGATAAAGATAAAAATTATCTTTCCTCTTTCGTTAATTATGGAACATGTCATTTAAACACATAAGGATAAACGGACAATAAACATCGATCAAATTCATTTTTTTCACATAAAACAAAAAAAAATTATTTCTTAATTTTATTTTTTCTCCTTATAAATAAATATAAAATAGAGAAAATTTCGGATTTGGTCCCTGTCGTTTGTATGTTATCTTTATTTTAGTCCATTCTTTTCAATTTAACTAATTTGGTCACTGTGGTTTTCAATGTGTTTCGATTTTGGTCCTTTCTTTTTAATTTAACTAATTTGGTCATTGTGGTTTTCAATTTGTTTCAATTTCTTCCCAGCCACTAACACCATCCGAAATTATCGTTAAACACTTATCATGTACCCTTCACGTGAGGAGCACTTTTGTCATTTCACAACACAAACCTTATATAAAACTCACTTTATCCTCTAGTTCTCAAATTGATCTCCACTTCTCCCAGGGAAGAAATTGAAACAAATTGAAAACCACAGTGACCAAATTAGTTAAATTAAAAAGAAAGGACCAAAATCGAAACAAACTGAAAACCACAGTGACCAAATTAGTTAAATTGAAAAGAATGAACTAAAATAGAGATAACATACAAACCACAGGGACCATATCTGAAATTTTCTCTTTAAAATATGAACTGAAATAGTGAAAACCTCTAGAGTGTTTAGGTTATTTTTAAAGTCAATCCCTTTCTTAAAATATTACATAGTGAGAACATATAAATGTAAACACAATACTATAAGGTGTTAAAAATAAGTTAGATTTTTTTAAAATTACAAAAACCACATAATCGTTGATCACATTTTATTATTTAACCCAAACACCTGATACATGCTTAACTTAAACAATTGGTAAAATCAAGATATGGATAAGAGAGTCAACCAACTAATAGTAATTAATCATTCTAATTTTAATCAACATATTAATATTTAAAAAATCATATGTATTTTTTATTTTTGTAAATTCATAAAGAAGTAAATCTGAAGTGTTTATATAATAATTAATTCACTAAGATTATGATAACATCACTGAAAATAAACTAAAATTGTTTATTTTAGTGGTCAATTATTTCATTATTAAAAGAAACTAATAAGGAGTTAAAATCAAATAATTACAAAGAGAAATTATATCACATTAAGTCATCTATTTTTTCTTTGTAGTTTTAATCCAAACAAACGAGAGGATTTAATATCACGCATTATGTCTTTAACTGATTTGTTGAGATTGATGAAAATTCTATCATTTTTTACTATCCAAATGCATCATAATTGGAAAAAGATAGCAAAAATTAGAATTTTAGTGGTTGATCGGAGGGGCCACAAATCCAATAAAAATAAGAGGTCTTTCACAATTGATACAGTGAAGATAGGTAGCTTGCACCAGTTCAACTGAGCGCTCTACATATCTTTTGCACACTAACAACTAATCAAAACATGGTCAACACTTTCCTCATTATGACCGCATAAAAAAACATTCCGTGGATAGAAAGATATTTCTTCTTCCTAAAAGCAGATTTCGAGAGTATACGATTCAAAGACGCCCTCCATCCAAAGACATTCATTTCGCTGGCACAAGTTTTTGAAATATTCTTCCAAGGCCTAACAATAGATTTTTTCACGGGAGGGGAGATGTTTGAGTGACGTTTGAGGTGGATAGCCGAGATACATATTGCCCCAAGTTTATTTTTTCCATTGTTGAATCGCCAACGCAATTTACAAACAATTGTCTTGTTGAACGTATGTCAGCACCCCTATTTTTCTTTGAAGCTAACATTTTCTTCCATGATAACCAACATACTTTTGCCTTGTTTGTTGTCATACCCCCAACAAAATTACCGCCTGAGGCCTTCCAATTCATTTATCACTTTTATGTGAGCTCTAAAAAGAGATATATGGTAAATTCAAGCTTCCAATGATCGATTTTATGAAAGTTTTGTGCATCTGATTGAAAGGGATTTTCTTTCTGTGTATTTAATCTTTTCGCCACTTTATCCACCAAAAGGTTTCCAATTCTTTATCAAACTCATCGAATGACCAACTAGAAGGCCGAGATAAGAAAATTTAGAAGACCCTGATTTGCAACTTAGAAGTCGAACTAAATGAGTTGTAGCATCTTGTTCAATACCAATACCAATGCCCATAACCACACTTTTTTAAAAAAATAATTTTGAGAGTGGATACCCTCTCAAAACACAGTAGGATTCTGCTTAGATTGAGAATGTTTGGACAAAATCACCAATAAATAAAGAATCATCTACATAAAGAAGATGAGAAATATAAGACCCGTTATTAGGTAAATGCACACCTTTAAATTTCCCATTGATTTTACCATATCAAGAGAAGGGCTAAGGCTTCCATAACAATCAAAAAGAGAAAGGGGGAAAGTGAATCCTCTAGCGACGCCCACACACAACATTAAACTCAGAAGTTGAGGAACCATTTATAAAAACGAAGGATCCAACAGAAGATAAACAACTTCCGATCCATTTCCTCCAAATAATGAAGCATCCATCTGTCACATAATATAATCAAGAAAAACCTAACTAACAAAATCATTTTTATAACCAAACTAATAATTCATTTATAATAAATAGTCCATCTAAGTTAAACGACCATGAATAAAAGCCGATCGAGAGTCGCTAATCAGCAAGCTAGCTTATGACCAATTTCAACCGGTTGGCAAGGATCTTCGAAATCGTTAGTGAAGACTGAAGAGGATTGATGATCTGCCGAATAGAAACAAAATGCTTACAAAAATCAATTCTTGAAATAAATACAAAGAATCTTGAATTTCGGAAAAAGATAAGAAAGAATATTTTTCATGGCATATATAAACACATCTTGTCATTTTCCTGATTATTGTCTCTATTGCCATGTCCCCATATTCATTTTCATTTTCATTTTCATTTTATCAACTTCAAATCTTCCCTTTGAAATCATAAATTAAACCAAAAGGGTTTCAATCTTTCAAAGAAATTTTTCCCAAAATCAAACTTCAAATCTTTCATCTGAAATCATGAATTAACCAAATGGGTTTCAATTTCTCGCCAAATCAAGCTCAAATCTTTTTGCTTTAAAAAACAAAAAGGTTTCAATTTTTCAAGAAAAAGTTCAAATCTTTGATTTGAAATCACAAATCAACCCAAAAGGATTTCAACAAATCAAGTTCAAATCTTTGATTTGAAAAACCAAAAGGGTTTCAATTTTTCAACAAATCAAGTTCAAATCTTTGTCTTGAAATCACAAAAGGGTATAAAGTTCAAATCTTTGATAGTAACATAACATGGGTAAGGTTGCAGTAGCAACGGCGGTGGTATGCGCCGCCGCCGTTTCCACGGCGGCAGTTCTGGTGGTCCGTCACCGGATGCAAAACTCCGGCAAGTGGGCCAAAACTATGGATATATTAAGAGACTTTGAGGACAAGTGTGCAACTCCGATTGGCAAACTCCGGCAGGTTGCTGACGCCATGACGGTGGAGATGCACGCCGGACTTGCCTCCGACGGTGGCAGCAAACTCAAGATGCTAATCAGCTATGTTGATAATCTTCCCACTGGGTACATAACACAATTCATCATATTCAAGATTTGTTTTGAGTTGGTGTAGTGAGTAAAGTTGACTTTTTTTTTTTTTTAACTTTTAACTTGTTCAAACTTTTAATACTTTTTACATTGTTTTAAGGAGTTAGGTTGTGTTTTTCAATAAGTGTGTGTTATTAGAATTTGGGTTAAGTTTGACTACATTTATTTGACATTTAGTTTATTTTTTTTATGTAATAGTATTTGTAAGAAATTGTTTTTGACTTTTTTAGTTTGAACTAGTTGTAGATTTTGATCATTTCTTTACTGTTTTAAGGAAATGGGTTGTGTTCTAAAATGCAAGATTTGGGTATGGGTTTGTCTTAGAATGATTTAGATCTGTTGGCGCTGACAAAGTTTGTATTTTTCAAGATGTATATGTGTGTTGTGTTATAAAATGCAAGATTTGGGTATGCAATTATCTTCAAATGATTTTGATTTGTTTTGAGAAAGTTTATTTTTTCAAGATAAAATCTTGGATTTAGGTTATGTTTGACTAAATTTCTTTAACCTTTACATGTTTTGATGTGTTAGTTTTTGTGGGAAATTGATCTAAATGTTACAATTTGAGGCCGCAATTTTTAGTTTTGAGTGTTTAGGTAAACTGACTGTAATTAGGAAGGAAGTTATTTGAACCATGGGATGATTAGTGGTTGTAAGAAAATTGATTATATCTGATAAATGTGAAATAGCCTAACTTTGCCTACTTTTAAGTAACTGATTTTTTAAGCTCCAATAATCAATTAACCGAATGCACATTCAAGCATCCCCTAGAACATATATTTTCCCTTCTAAAGTTTGTATTTAAACAACTTTTATTAAAAAAAAAGATGTTTAGGAATCTTGATGTATAAAGGTACTATCTTGTTGATAAAGATTGTATCGGTTTTGAGATTTAAAATGGCTACGTTTTGGAAAGTTAATGTTTTTCATGTTCGTCCATTCCAAAAGTTATGAACTTTTTGCTTTATGTTAGTTCTAGACTTACTTTATTTGATTCTAATGATTTACCGAAAATAGTTATGAGTTTTGACATGAATTGAATGGTTCTTCATTCGGTGTTTGAATAGGGAAATCATACTTTTAAAAAAATCTAGTGATTGATTGTTTATCATAGTTTGGTGTTGTTAATTACCTTTGAAGATGAACTCACAACTATTTGAACCAAATAGTGATCAGAAGCTTGCAAATTTGATTATTTTGACTGCAAAAGTTATAATCATAACCGTTTATCTAAGAAATGTAATGACTGCGTTTATTCTTATTTCTAGGGACGAAACGGGAATTTTCTATGCCCTTGACCTTGGCGGTACAAACTTTCGCGTTCTTCGTGTGAAATTAGGCGGAGTAGAAAATGTGAAAAAGGAATTTCAAGAAGTTTCAATTCCTCCAAATCTCATGATTGGGAAATCGGAAGTGAGTTTTCTTAATCTTTTCTTTTTATTTTTGCCTTCAACAAGCAAATCTTTTGACGTTAGCTTAAAAGACATTTTTCGATTTTTAGGAATTATTTGATTTTATTGCTGGAGAACTTGCAAAATTTGTGGCTACTGAGGATGAAGATATGCAAATTCCACCTGGCACACAACGAGAATTAGGATTTACGTTTTCGTTTCCTGTTAAACAATCGTCAATTGCAGGAGGGACTCTTGTTAGATGGACAAAAGGCTTCAATATTGAAGATGCAGTGAGTGTCGCATACCTATGCTTTTTTTGCCGATTTACCCTTTTGTACTTCTATAACATAAACCTCAGAAAATTGAAACAAAAACAAAGAATTTATTCCGAAAATAGAAAGTGAGGCAATTTTTTTATTAAAAATATATTTTTTTGTGGGAATTGTGTTAGAAGTACATTATGCATTTATATTGGTTTTCTTTTTAACAGGTTGGGTTGGATGTTGTCGAGGAGTTAACAAAAGCAATGGAAAGGGTTGGCCTTGATATGCGTGTTTCCGCTTTGGTAAATTTTTTTTAATACCTTTGCTTGCATACTTTTCTGTTAAACTGCGTTGTTGTTCTGAATAGCAAATAGAGAAGAACTTAAAAGGCTAAATTTTAGTATGTTGAACATGCAGGTCAATGATACGGTTGGAACGCTAGCAGGAGGGCGATATAGTAATACCAATGTCATTGCTGCTGTAATATTAGGTACAGGAACAAACGCAGCATATGTAGAACGTGCGAATGCAATCCCAAAATGGCAAGGTCTACATCCAAAATCAGGAGAGATGGTTAGTGATTTTTAATTAATTTAATGATTTTCTCCGTGTGTGTTTGTCTAGGCCTTATTTTGTCTCTAGATAGTCAACGGATAAAGTTAAAGAGATAGCGTGTTAAACTGTTTGAAAGTCGAGGGACTGGTGTGTGTTAAAACAAATTCCTGTCACTCACTCGGGTGGTTCTGGGTAGATGCTTCACGGGTATGTGTTAAAACATATATTTTGGTCGGTGTATGCAAAGTTTATATGTTTTGACGGGTCTGTCTTACCTGCCTTGTTTTGCCACGTATATAGTTAGTGATTATATGTAATATAGACACATAATGCATGGTTGTTTATATGTTAAGGTTATAAACATGGAATGGGGCAACTTCCGGTCATCACATCTTCCTTTGACCGAGTTTGATGAAAGTCTTGATAATGATAGCTTGAACCCCGGAGAGCAGGTAAAGATTTCGAATATAGTTATTTTATGTTTTGCATTTTATGTTTTACATTGCGGGTCGTTTGTGTTTTCATAATATTGCCTCAAAAAGTTAAAGAAAATCATTTAAACAGATGAACACTTTGACGTGCCAAACCACCCTATCATAGAAAAACCAGTGGCACGTCACACTTTTAACCTGTTATCGATTATTATGTGCATACAATGGTAAAAAGCTAAAAGCATGTTGCATACAATAAAGGATAGAAAACAAGTTACATTTTAGGGTAATTTCTTTTTGGACTAATGCCGTCGTTATAATGTTGTTTATTCATATTCAATGTTTTCTTGTTTTACAGGTATATGAGAAGATGATTTCCGGAATGTATTTAGGAGAAGTCGTGAGGCGAGTCTTGTTAAAGATGGCTGAAGAAGCTGAGTTTTTTGGAGATACGGTGCCAACCAAACTTCAAAAGCCTTTCATATTAAGGTACAATGTTGTTTCAAATCGTCATTTGATTATCCACAATGGTAACAAGTAATGAATATTGTCAATTTGTTTACACTTTATATTGATGCAGGACACCTGATATGTCCGCAATGCATCATGATTCGACTCCCGATCTCAAAGTGGTTGCAACCAAGTTGAAAGATATACTCGAGGTACATATTGTGATGGTTTTAACGGGTCAAATGGGTGAAGTTAAAACTTAAAAGATTAAATATAATACGTTGAACGGGTTGAAAGTTTTTTTGAAATGTACTCATACATGTTTGGATTTGATTCAATTGTAGATATCCAACACGTCTCTAAAGATGCGAAAGGTAATCGTCGAGCTCTGTGAAATCGTGGCTACTCGTGGCGCTCGTCTATCGGCAGCTGGAATCCTAGGAATCCTAAAAAAGACAGGACGAGACGTCACAAAACAAGAAGAAAACCAGACATCAGTAATAGCAATGGACGGGGGGTTGTTTGAACACTACACAAAGTTCCGAAACGTGATGCAAGACACAATGAGCGAGTTATTAGGCGAAGAGACTTGTAAAAACATCATAGTGGAGCTATCAAACGATGGGTCAGGCCTTGGTGCTGCTCTTCTCGCAGCATCTCACTCTCAGTATCTCGAATATATCGAGTCGACATAAACTTGTAGCGGTTTTTGGACATTTATTCAAGCTTTTTGGATCATGGTTTTGTTTTCTGTTATCTGTTTCAATGAGTCCCCATAAATTATGGGGTGTGTACTGCAATATGCAAGGGCTTAATTTGTATGTTGTCACATGTTTTCAAATATATTAGCAAATAAAGCAATAATATGCTTCATGAGAATATGTTATAGATCATATCTTAATTTTTATATGATTATATAAGATGTATAAATAAACAATTTGAATTATATAGTTATGTAACTATAGTTATGCAAGTATAAATTATACTTGTGTAGATAGTTTATGTATGCATCAAATTCTCATGTAAAATGGGATTCTGATATAATGTGTTCTTGTGTCAAAATTTCATCTATGCGTTAAATAATTACATAAGTGTAACATTACACATGCGTAATTATTTTACACTTCACACGAAATCATTAGTTTGTATTTTAAACTAATATAGGAATGAAAGTAGAGTAATATTTAGTTGAATATAAAAGAATAACTCTTCTATTCGTTTAATAAAAAATAAAAATTACTATTTTGACTCATTAACCTGTCTAACTCTTTTAAGTGCTTGAACTGTAAATGATGTTTACACTGTGTTTCTGAGTTACTTAACGAAAAAAATGAAAGGAAAGAAAAATTGATTCTATTTCCGGGTTTCATTAAAGGAAGGAAAAGAAAAAAGTAAACGAAACGAAAAGAAAAAGAGAATAATTTCCTATGAAAGGTAACAATTTGCTTCACTTTTTTTTTCCGAGTGAACTCAGGAACACAACATGAGCTCTTTCGATATTTGTAATTTCACATAACGTGGAGCTTTCTCTATTGCCATTAGAGTTTCTTCTAAAATGTATCTAGACGTCTAGTCTTTAAATAAATGTTCGTTATCATGATTCATGTACTCGTTGCTACAAAAAGGACTATAATGTTCTAATGGGCTCAAGCCCAAATCAGTTAGATCCAGTCCAATCCTTGCATTGAAAAGCAACATAACCAACACTTAGAAATTGGAATGTTGAATCATTGACAACTAGTTTTTCTTTTTAACGTCTTATGATCATTACGTGACACTGACATATCCGATTATCTTCATTCCTTGTGTATGGAACTGGGGCTTTAGGTTGGCCCGTCTTTGAAGGTAAATTCGTACATCATTCCATCCCATTAGAGTCTCGTTTTGGATAGCACTCCTAGGAAGAAACCTGCATCAGATGAGAACTTTTTGGTCCAGCTTAGAACCCTTATTGTATATTTGTATCACAAGTGAGAGTTAAAAGAAATATTTTATATTTTAATGAAGACTCGGGTACCTTATATCAACTACTTGATCGAAGATCATCCGCTTTTATATGTGTTGAACCAGAGTACTACTAAACAAAGACACATTTTTATTTAACCAGTTTGACTCACAAACTTTCTCTTTGGATTACATAAATCCGATCAACACCTAAGGTATTTATAACCATACCAACCTATTACTATTACAACTAGGAAACAAAAACATAATAATAAACAAAAACTAATTAAAGACTAACTCAAATAGTAATAATAAATAGATAGATTCCATAACAATAAAATTGTTATTAGTTAATTCTTCATCAAGTCACCCCATGAGAATTATCGAACCGCCCTTAATGAAGTCTAATATCGTCAAGTTTAATACTCCCTCTCGATATTAGCTTCTCCAAGACTCTCTCTCAATTGTGACTTGTTCATAGCTCGTGCTTCTTTACTTTTAGTAGTCCTTTAGCTCAATAGTTTTTCTCCCTCTTGAACTCGACCAATAACGAAACTCGATCAACCGGAAGAAACGATAACATGCCAACTGCTTTCAACCAAATTGAATCAAAGGGCTCACCAAGATCCGATCGGGATCTTTTACCACTGCCTTCAAACGAGTCTTCTATTGTTCAGCCTACTAAACTACTCCAACACACGAAGATTTAATCATCCCGACACACGGTGATGACACAACAACACTGAAACCTCAACGTTGAACACCAGTTTAGAGCAATTCAAACTTACCGATATTGATAACGGAGAGAGACTTAACTAAAAGAACTTTGATTAATTTGACGAGCATAAACCTTGCTCGTGTAACTCCAATTCAGAAGGTTGGACCTAGTTTTGATCAACGCTTCATAGATCAGAAACTTCTCCACTCGACCACCACCGTTGTAGCCCCGCACGGGGCTGCTCCTCTTCTTAGAGCATGACTCTCAAACCCACGATACGAGCCCTTGGCTTTGATACCACTTGTTGAACCAGAGTACTACTAAACAAAGACACACTTTTATTTAACCAGTTTGGCTCACAAACTTTCTCTTTGGATTACATAAATCCGATCAACACCTAAGGTATTTATAACCATACCAACCTATTCCTATTACAACTAGGAAACAATAACATAATAATAAACAAAACTAATTAGAGACTAACTCAAATACTAATAATAAATAGATAGATTCCTAATAACAATAAAATTGTTATTAGTTAATTCTTCTTCAAGTCATCCCATGAAAATTACCGAACCGCCCTTAATGAAGTCTAATATCGTCAAGTTTAATAATATGCTCGTATACTACTAATACACTTAGGGGCTGTTTGGTAGCATCTGAATAACCTCTAAATAACCAGTAAGAATATATCTTTTAATGGTTCAAAAATTCATTATAAGGTAAGTTTTTAAGAATATGATGAATTAAGTGAGATTTTATCATTCAGAGTCTACTTCTTAACCATTTAGCATCTTTTTATCATTTAATGGTTCAGATGTTTTGAACTATTAAAAGATAAGCCTTTAATAACTATTAAGAGGCTACCAAACACTCTCGTACTATGACATCTTTTATTGTCTGGTTTTGAGATATTATTGTTTTTTTTTTCAGTTTTTATTTTGGCTTTCGAATCTAAAAATATATTTTAAAGATTTTCACGTATTTCTACAAAATTAGGTATCGATGCTTTTAAAATTGGTGTCTTATAAATCATATCAATTAATTAGAAAAAAAAGGTAAGAAAAATAGGCATACAAATATTGTAGATGATAGATATCGGGCAAAATTCATGGTGACTCATCTACCTGGTCGAGCGTATCGGTCGGCAAGTATGGGTGTAAGCCGTAAATTGCGATGCGTTATTTGTTAAGTTGTTTATTTTTCGTTTTCACATTGATTTTAGAGATGTAAATAAGATGCATTGAAATTTTAAAAGAGAATATTATATGTGATTTAATGTTTTTGATTTTTTCCATATATAGCTAAGAATAGAAGATTCTTAGTTTTGAGCGGGAAAATGTTTCAGCACCCTCTCCAATGAATGACACGTGTCCTCTAAAATCATATTTTATTATAAGGTATAGATATAGTACCCGAAAGAAATATGACGTGCACCACTTGGAATCGGGATGATTTAGAATGAAGATTATTAGGTACTAGAAAAATATCGAGAGAAATCAGACTTAATTTTAACTCGTTTCATTCATATTATTGAAAGGAAAAATTAGTGCCTTTAATAGGCTTATTGATAATTAACAATGGATTAGTGCCTTTAATAGGCTTATTGATAATTAGCAACGGTTAACGATTAAATCATAATGATGTTAATCATTCTTACAGAAGAACTAGAACACGTTTGTGACAATATTATTTATACATTTGGAATTTAAACACCAATAAAATAATGTTACTTGCTTAAATATGCACATTCAGTTTTTCAAGTGTGTGACATCTGTATTTAGTAATTATATTTAGTGGTCAGTATTTTATCGGACGTAACACGAAATGGTATATTAATTGACAATGTTTGCAACTATTAAACGTGTCACTTTCTCAATAATTGCTAAACATTATGTTTCACAATCATTTACCCAAATTATTTGACATTTTTAGTTATAAATAATATATTCCAAGTCACATTCTATTCACGTGTTTTGGGCAATATGTTACAATATGTTTCAAGTTTTACGTGTCTTAATTGGTGTCTTAGATGATTGATTTTTTTTTTTAACTATTTTAAAACTGATAGCGTAGTTTGTCCGTTAAATTTTATTTTGATGTGTGAAACTTAGAAATTTACAAGCTAAAGTAAAAAATGAAACATTAAAAAAAGCCATTTAAACATTTAATTTTATTGGAAAAAGTTGAACATGTGATTAGTAGTATATATACTACAACTAAGAAACGAAAAATAGGTAGAAATGAGGTTTATTGAAATTTAACTAGTTCAAAGTTACCTTATTCGTCATATACCCTAATTAACAAGGTAATAAGATCAATCAATAGTTGATTATTTTCACCAATTAAAGAGACCATACATTTTAATAAGGTTGAAGAAACTGTTAGCTAGTTCGGTGTTATTAAGCGTTTACAACTTAACAAACAGACACAAATGAAGCAGCGTTTGGGTTTTAGAAAGTAATACATGTAACACAAATGAAAATTGTTTGATGTTTTTCTCATTTCTTTGTTGGTTGGCCCTTTTCAAGGTCGTAACGTCCTAGTTATATTACATGTAGGGGTGTAAACAAGCCAAGCCGCCTTGCAAACTACTCGAGATCAGTTCGTTAAAAGATCGAAACGAGTCGAGCTCAAACCCAAGTTGATCGAGCTTGATTTATGGTTTGTTTAATATTTTATATTAACGAAAAAAAATATTTCATGTGACAAGTAGAGTGACACAAACATATATGAGTGTATAAAGAGAAACGCTTAATTATTTAGAACCAACAATATGTTAAGAACCGCGAGACGACGCGTTTCATTTCATTTTTTTACTCTATTATATAAATCAAACTAGGTTTAATGCCCGTGTGTTACACACGGGTTAAATAACAATATTTATAAAGAATTTAGAATCATTATATTTAAGTATTTTTAAAAATTTTTAACATTTAATTATTTGGCCTTATCAACTCATGCATGGTGAGAAATTTAACTTAATTTCCCTCCTAACATTCTTATTATAGATCAAATTTTTTCCCCCTAAAAATTGTCCATAAAACCTTAAATTATTAGATAGATACGTACAATACTACATTTGGGCTTTAAAATATTTGAGCTTTGTTTTGTTTCGTTTTTTTTTAATATGATATTTTTAATTCATTTTATTAAAAACTAGTTTAGTGCCCGCGCTACGCTCGGGAACATAACATTCAAGTGATGTTTTTAAGGATATTCATGAACGTTCCAATAAGTTTTGAAACAAAACCGTGGTAAACCGAAACACGAAATATATTTTTAAAAATTAAATTTTTATTATAGCAATATTATACTCAAATTAAAGAGAATAAAATGCTCAGTTTTATGGTGTAGTTTTTTTTTAAAAAACTTCCATATAAAAAAGTTATGTATATTTATAAAACACTGAGGTCTTTAATTGTATATTATTATTAGTTTTATCCATAAGTTTTATTTTCACACCCTATCAAATATAAACCGGTTCATCTACACCCCTTGTAGTAGAGGGTTAAAAGTATAAATACTTTTAAATTTTTCAGAATTCTCCAAAATATTAGGGGACCAAAAATGTAATTAGTTTTATTATAATATATTTTATATACATATTTTAAATAAAAAAATTATTATTATGAGATAAACTCTCAAATGATGCCACATAAGCTTAAAGCTTTAAAATGGTGCCGCATAAGCTTTTTTGGTTTTGCTTTATTATATAAAGATATATATTCATAAGTAGCTAGATGCATATGTGATATTTTTATACCTTTTTTAAAGATTAAGGAGAGAAAGTAAATTAACAATGAATGAAAAAAAGATTAAAACTAACCATTATGTTTAAAACTTATATTTGTATTAAATTAAGAAGCCTTAATGAACAATTAAGCTGCATCGATTTAAAATTAATCTAAACACATGAAATCAGTGTGCACACGTTGTTTAAAACTTAATTAAAGAAGTAATAGTTGTAAAATGACATGTAATCATTTGGGACACGTAGATTGTCGTCTAAAATAGTTATACTATATACAACTGAAATGTCTCAGTCGGAAATTAAATATAATAATTTAATTATTTATGTACCCATTATTGGTTAATCATATCATGGCCATTTGAAGATGAACTTTCACAAATTTGATATAATTTTAGGTATTAAAGGGTTTACAATTATCAAAGAAAATACCTGAAAATGTCACTAAGATGTTGTCGACGTTGTGGGTCGACGAGCTCTACTCCTTGTGGACGACGTCGTAAAAGAAGGTGATGTGAAGGGTGAGGTGGTACGTCGTGGGGTGCTCGTTGCACGCTCCCAAAACCGTCTAAAACATACACATCTTTTCAAAACAACTATGGAATAAAAACTACCATTTATCTTCACGCGTATACAACAAAGAAACCATCGTGGTTAATTAGCCACCTAAAGTCTAAAAAGTAGCAAAAGTCAACTTTAAAAAGTTCAGGGATTATGGTCAAATCTTTAGAAACCGAATAAGCTGAGGGGTAAGTTTCAATATTTTGCAAATTATTATAAATTTGTTAAATATATATTATATTAGTAAAAAAGTATGTTGTTTTCATTAAATTTTTTTTTGTACCAAAATGTTAATATAGCTTATCAAAGTTTTACCACTTTAAAAAGTTAGAAAGTCGTTTAGAAAAAAAATTACAAGCAAAGAAATTAGTTTATTCACTTTTATGTGTTTGCAAATAGCCTGTCTTTAAACCTTATTTAGTCTTAAAAAAGAGGGTCGTAAGAGATTAGCCCACGAGTAGTTAAATAAAAAAAACATTTTAACATTTATCCTCGTTAAACTTGAAAAACAGTGACGAAACCAGAATTTTTAATCAAAGCGTTTAAAAAACACATAATTTTTTTTATAATCAACTATCGACCAACAAAACCAACACTTCGGATGAAAAAAAGTGAGGGGCTACGACCCTCTCCCGTCTCCATTATCCTTCGCCCCTATTGAAAAACTACATATATATTTTATAAATATAAGTTTTTAATGCGTAATATATAATGCTTTTAAAGATGCGTGTAAGTATAGATTGAAAGTTGAAAGTTATAAAATTAACAAGGAAAAATAATATTAAATATGACACTCTTGTGTAGTGTAGAGAATATAAAAGAACTGAGATTTCTTTATCAAGTGATCAAATCTCGTAAAGTAATGCAAGTGGTAAGAAATGGCTTCCAACTACCTTTTGACAAATATAACTACCATGGAAAACAACCATCTTTAACACCACACGCCAAACAAAAGTAGTAAGCATCAAATGTAAAACAAGATTCACACAAACAATAAATAAAAAGTTAAAATGTACAAAGTATTAACAAATAATCATGTTTTTAGAAATGATTAATTTCATATACCCTTTTATAAACTTGACAAATTTCCTATATACCCAACAAAAATTTCATATATACCCAATTTTAATGAGTATTCACTTAATGACCATTGTATCTCTTTCCACCACATTTGAATATACACTAATTTTTTTTTATCGACATCAGAGTAGAATCCTGACGGTGTTCCTTTAAATTTGATTTTTTTTAGTGAATCGGGCATGTATGATATTTTAAATAATTTGTAAGAGCAAATATGATACTTTTAGTTTTGCATATATGTATATATATATGATATTTGAAATACTTTGTAAAGACATATATGATAATTTTAGTTTTACATGAGTCTATATGAAATTTTAAAACTTCATATGAGTATATTTGAAATTGCCGCTTTTAGAAATCTAGTTTCATTATTATTTTTCTAATTGCGGTATTGAGAATTTTATTATATTTAATTAGAGTGTATGTGTGTATATTTAAAAATAATGCTTTTATAAACATGTGATTAGCAAGTATAGTGGTTTGTATAAACTAGTTATATATAACGTATGGTCTAATATATGCCTAGTTACAAAAATATGTCTAAACTAGCTAGTTTAGAATGATAGTTCTAAACCAAAATATATAATAGGAATATTTACTATTAGTTTTAAAGGACTATATATATAACTCATATCTAATAGACAAAATATAATAATATAATTTACCATCAACCGAGTAGCGTGTTATTATTATCACACATAAAAGTAAACAAAATAAAGAATGTACATGTCAAATATCAAACAATTTTGACATGCCTATAATTGATGGTCTAGGTCCACCAATAATTTTCTTCTTATTGTTGGTTAAATCAAAATCTCAAATTAATAAAAGAGTAGATATATAAAAAGACAATAATCATAAAAAATAAACTATTATGGGTGAGCATCTTAATTCTTAATTAGTTATATGCTTATTTGAAAAACCGACCTGAACCGGCCAAATACAAATCTAAAACACGGAAAATCTGTCTGGTCTTTGTTTTTCATCTTTTTGATTTTGATCCCAGACTCGTTTGATCTGAGTTGATCTAATAGTTAACTCATGATCAATCTAAGAGTGAACAAGAGAAAACCAATAAACCGACCCTAAATAGACTTGTGACCAATCAAAACCCACAAAACAGATATTGTCAATCCCTATCCCTTTTTTTCACTTCATATTTTTTAACCGTCTTAGTGATCTTTAATCGTTATAATAAAACCAAAACCTTTAATTAAAGTAACAATCCACTCAAAACAAAACTTTCATTTATAACATACCCATAACAACAAAAACTAAAAAACAACAAAAACTAAAACACAACAAAGAAACCAAACTACAACTTAGCCAAACCACCACAACTCATCGGACTTGAACCCATCTCCGGTCAAACACCGGCGACGGCGGTTCAAGGGCAATTCTTCTCTTCTCTTCTCTTGCTTCAATTCCTTATAAAACTTCTTAATAAAGTCCTCAGCCAACTTATCAACCTGAACACCATCTTCCTCCTCCATACAATCTTCCATGAAGGGAGAGTCCGTCACTCGAAGCTGACGGACTCTTCGACTCCCCCCAAACCCTAAAACCGTCAACGGAGACTTTTCGGGCTCCACAAATCCCACATCCTCATAACTATTCAAAGCATCAAAAACAGCCTTCACCTTATTAATTGTCATGAACTCATAATGATCATGATCATAATGTGACTTGCGGTTGTTTTTACGTTTATGGTTAAAGAATGGTGTGTCACTACAGCTGAACTCGTGTTCGACCGGAGCGATGAACGTTTTGTGGATGTTTGTAGGGTGGCAAGAGAGGGATTGGTGCTCAAGAAGAAGGTTTGTGATGTGAAGTTCAAACCATGGTTTGGTTTTTGATAAACCTTTTTTCATCATGTAGAGGATTGATCTTATAATGGAACAAAGCTTTTTGTGTTTGATCTTGATCATGTTTTGTTGTAATGAGCTAGAGAGATATGTTGGGGTGGGAAGTGGTGGTTGTAGAAGAGGTGTTGTGTATATATAGGACATGTAAATGGAAAAAAACGGGTAGGGTTATTAACTTAGTTGATATGAATTTAAATACAAAGATTGTTTTGTACAATATTAACATTTATTGTTTAATCTTTTCTTAAAATAAACAACTTAACAACTTATTTAAGTTTTAAACAATTTTTAAACGATTCTTGCAGGGTTAAGTTCATGTGAAAATACTAAACATTTCGAGTTAAAAGTTAATTAAATTCTTAATTTTTTCAACCAAAAACTGTTTTAACATATTATAAAAAATTTAATGAAATGCAATATTTGTTCGATCATTAGTTTAGAAAATGAAATAATAAAACCGAATAGATTTTGTTTATTTGAAACCTAAACACATAACTTAAGCATGTATAGGTAAATTTAAAATACTAAAAATACATACGGAAAAATAGTTCAGTTATTTGTATTTACATATACGATTCACATTTGTACTTAAGAAGTGAATTTAAAAAAACCATTAATAAGTTTTTTAGTTATTTTGTTTTTTTTACACTATATGAGTATTCTTAAATTAACTTTATTCAATAACTCTTAAGTTATTGTTAAACATTAAATATACTATATCTATAAACTACTAAAGTAGTATTACATGTTCGTAGGATTCGAACCATATATTCACAATTTTTAGATTGAAGATAACACGCAACTAACAACATTCACATCCGATTCTCGATCACCATCTATATAGAACCACTTTAATTAGAATACTACATAACCATTGATTTACATACATGTAAATTAAGTAGTTATCTACAAACATGTAAATTAAGAAACCATTGATTTACATGTATGTTTAATAACTTGATCAAGGACCAGAAATTATTATTTTTTTCTCGCGATAAAATGTGTTCTGAAATTATCCTTATTCATAAATTAAAATAGAGAAGAGGCCAATACATATATATCATTTTTTAAGTTACCCGACCAATGAGGCAACGTGCCGACGTCCCCGTCCCTTGCCCGTACTCTATTAAAAGTTATTAATTATACAAAATTTATGAGTTATTGGTTGGTTAACGATTTTCCCACATAATCAAACATAATTCAACCAATTCCATAACTTGTGAAGATAGCCTATTCTCATAACTTAAAACAAAAAAAAAAACTTGAGACCCGTTCTATATATATGAGGCTTCTTACCAAAACACTACCTGATCAAATTATGCAGTATTTATAAATAATTAGTTATTTTATAAACACTACATATATTTCTTTTGCTTATTTTGTTTACACATTAATTTTTTTACGGGTTGTTCGAATCACTGCAATCTAAATAACCGAAAATAAATACGAATAAGACTCAGATGTTTTATTTATGAATAGACCGATATAAATAATCCAAAAATAAATACGATGCTAACATTTATATTCTTTTTTGCGTTTTGGTTGATGAATTAATAAAACTATTGCCTCCATTAATATATAAATGGCTCTAATTTAATCACTGGTCTTCTGCACGGATTTTAAATGCTGCCAATGTGGCAACCTCGTAGGGTACAATGTACAATTAGCAGTAATAAAGGTGACAGGGCATGAGTTATAATGATAGAACCAATAAGGACGAATTATCTCAAATGGAAAAACTCGTTGGCTTAATCTGTAAACTCTATTTTTTATCCCGGATGGACTTGAACCTAAGCTTTTACATTTTATAAAAACTTATGTATATTATTTCAATCACCTGAGGTGAGGATCATTGTCGTGATGGGCATTCTATTTTGAAACTTTTAAACTCATCACCCTACCCAATCAACTGATGCCACATCATTTGAACAAAATTGAAACCATTTAAACACAAAATGAAGCGTGTGTCTCTTTTTTAACCAGTGTTTTTAAACCGGCCGGTCGGACCGCTTTTTTTAATAATCCTGGTTTAATTAGACACGGTTTGATTGATGTTTCTGAACCGCTTCGAACCGTACGAACCGGTCCGGTCGGACCGGAACCGAACCGCTATTGAACCGGGTCAGTCATAAAATATATATTTTTATGTTTTGATTTTCATGGATTTTATGTTTACATCTATTTATATTTGTGTTTTTTGTAATAAAAGTCAATATGTTGATTTTTTAAGTGATGAAAATGATGAACTCGTATTATTTTGGTGTTAAAACTTGTTTAAATTATGATTTTTTGGTGATTCTTGGCGTTAGAACTTGTTTGGATTATTACTTATATGGTATTGCTTTGATAAATATACAATTATCCTACCCCGGTCCAACCCCGGTCCGATCGCGGTCCGACCGGTCCGATCATTAAAATTAAAATAACGGTTCAGTGTCCGGTCCGGTTTTCAAAACATTGTTTTTAACACGTTGAACCATGTCCAATACATACTCGCATTACAATGGGGTTTGCATTAAGGAGAGAAGCTAAGGTTGAGCATGTTCATGAACCCAACAAGCATCGAAAAACCCAAACTCGCAAGGATTGTAACTATTTATCACACCCTTTGAACACGTGAGCCGAACCCAAGGGTGCCCCCATTACTCTAAGGTGTTGGTTAAGGCGTATCACTGTTATGTGGTAAAGGTTTAAATCTCGTTGGTAATGAAAAACTGTGTAATTTATAATCATTCAATCCATGCATGATAGTTATGACGTAAGTGTAATTATAATTATTCCGTCCTCATTTCGCACGCTTCACACCGAAATGGTATTTGTATTTTAACAATTTAGCCTTCCTCCATACTAGGTTGGATATATTTTTGGCACATAATTACGTCTTATTTCATGATGTATGTGTATATATAAGGGATGCATTGTCAAAATGCAATAATTGTATGTAACAAAAATATAGTAGTCATTATAAGTTTTAAGATTAAATGCGAGTTGTCAATTTCATAATTAAATTGGGGGCAAATGTCAAGTTTAATGCCACAAAGCATAATTGAGACTTGAGGGGTACATGCATTATGTTTTATTCTAATTTATTCTTTTAGCTAGTAGTATTTCTATGAAATTTGGATTAAAAAAAACTAGTATTTATATCATGATGTAACGTGGCAAGATTTTTCAATGCGGTCTAGTATGGGCATCAATAAACAAAATTGATTCAGATTAAGGGTGTGCTTGTTTTTAAGAAAATGTCTTTTTGACCTCTTTTGTCTGCACCGGGTAGATCACGTGCAAACGTTTTGGTCTACAATGCGTTTGTTTTTCAAAATACATTTCATTAAAAAATGTATGTGCGTCTTCTTCTTGAGGTAGACATTACTTCTCCACCACTTCTCAACATCACGCTAATTTCTATCAAACCCTAACAACCCCTCTCCTCCTTCCCACCAGTCGTTATACGTTGTCGCACCTCTTTCCTCCTCCCTCTAAGTTGTCGCACCCCTCTCCTCCTTCCTCTAGGCACCGTAACTAGTTCGGAACTCAAAGCCCACATCAATCGGTATGTTTCGTTGTCTTATCTTTGATTATAACTTGATTTGGCATCAAATATTAGTTTCCACAAGATAACAGTTGCAGATTCCATACATCAATTTGATTCCCTACATCGTAAATTGATGCTTGATGTTATGATGCTAAAGTTTGAAACTTGTTTCGTGGTTCAATTTGACTGATTTGACTATCTTAAATAGAAGTGTGTGGTTCAGTTTGACCGATTTAAATCACCTGGTGTATCTATATGAGCCCCATGTAACATTTTGTGAATATTTAATATCATTGTTATCACAACCAGTTATCCGAACACCTTAAATAAGTTTTTTACATGATCATGATACTTAATTCATGTCTTAAATTTAAATTTAAAATTCAAAAACAAGGTCTAATTTCAGTGTTGTTATGGTTTTTATGAATATTAATTTAGTTTAATAAATCAGTTTATTTAAATTTCAATTTATTTCAGCTGTAGAAGATAAAAAACAAACGGTGGTCTTCTTCTTGCAAACAGTAAAGATTTGGTCCACCTCTTCTTATGCAGATGTGGTCCACAAACTGCAGACATTTTCCTGCAGAAAAACAGACAACATCTAAGTGTCTACCATAAAAAGGGTTAAAAAAAGATATAAAATGACAGATGAAAATGCTTTTAACTATTAAAATGTATAAAAAAATAAACACGCAGAGATTGAACCTTAGCTGGTCAGGTGAAGACAGTAAATTAGATTTAGGATTAAAATAATTGTTTTTTACATTTCATTGCTACAAGCGTTGATATGCATCTTCTAACATAATTGTCTTCAATAGGACATTCTGATGGTAAAATAGTATCATTACATTTTCAAATAGATAGTCGTTGGTTCAAATCCTTTAGAATGCAAGTGTAGTGATTTTTGAAGTAGAGTTCGTTTATAGCAAACCGATTATATGCCATTACATATTGCGATTTATTGATACCAACTGCGTTTCATTTATCCTTCAAAATTTATTTAAACAATAGAAACTTATAAATTTCATTTTGAAGATAAATGGGTAACAATCTTGAATGAAATTATAAAGTTTCTAACAACTTCATTGTGTTTGTTTTCTTCTTGTTGGAATGTAAGTTCAAATATAAATAATTGTGACATAATTCTAAAAAAGTTGTCACAAAGGTATTTGAAACCGATCTTCAAAAAGTTCATAAAAGAAAACAATTTATTTAAAAACTAACAAAACTATTAAATACTTAATTACAGTTTTCATTTAGAATCTATAGTCATAAGTCTTTTAGACTAAATAAGTAATAACATTAAAACATACAGGTTTTTTCAGAAACCGGTTTTTCTAGGAACCAGTCCTGGTTCTTTCGAAAACCTGGAATTTGGGAAAAAAAAATATATAACCTATTTAGAACCTACGGTTCGATTAGGCTCCTGTAGAACCTGTTGTTCTAAGAATCAGTTTTCAGTTATTATATCGGTTTCAGTTCTGATTGTTTTATGCACGTCTTTTTATATGGGTATGTAACAGTAAATACTAAATAGGCACCTGACAAGTCCAACATATTCTAGTGATAAGTCCATTACGCTATGAATTGGCCCATATGATACAAGCCCACTAGTGATAACTAAACCCACTCTTAATTCACTCTTCCATAACCTCTAAGCCCTCGTTTCCCCTCCCCTCGACAGCACCGCTCGGTCCTGGTTTACTCTCCTCGTCACCTCAGTAACAGTGTGCTCGCGAGCTCAGCACACCTCACCACCTTCCTCGTTGCACACTCCCACCACCCTTAGATACTACACGAATTTTAACTTTAATCCAACACTAATACGAAATAATCAAATAAATAGTAGTAATAAATAATAATAATAATAATTATTATTATTATTATTATTATTATTATTATTTATTATTATCATTAAATAATTAAACAAACTCAAATACAATTAGTGTTGCCAATTCGTTTAAACAATTAGTGTTCCAAATTATGTCCTGCTAAATGGAGACAAAGAGTAATTATGTAATTTCAATTTTCATGGTTCATATCCTTAAAACAATTTCTTTTTCATAGTAAAAAGTTGTTCAAAAAATCAACCAACAATGATAAAAAAAATGAAAAGTGTAGTACAAAGTCAAAACACATAAAATAGTAAATGCAGCAAGCAACTCTCATGTAAACGGAGCTCCAGCAACACTTCGGGTCGAATCACCGCCCCTTTTCGAACCCAATGCTGGCCCGACCCGACGCTTCATATCCATCTAGCGACCCACGACCACTTGCTCTCATGGCTCCACCCTTAACCTCTGTCAAAAACTGGTCCAAACCATAAAGATCAACATCTTCAACCGCATCCCTCTCAAACTCAACCGGACCGTCTCTCGACCTGCTTTTCTCACCCGTAAACCCTTTACCGATTTGAACCGGTCCGTTTTCATAATCTTCTCGAGCTGCTCGTCAGCCTCACCTTGCATATCCTCATCACCACCCTTCTTTGGCTTGTATAAAGTAGATAAAGTCGGTTGTGCCGTAAACAAGCCTTTGTCGTATACATTGTACTGATCATCGGTTACAAAACCCGAACCCATTCCCTTTTCTTGGTTGAATAACCGTTGGTCGTACATGACCTCGCCCCCACGGGCCAACCCGGCTGATGCCATACCTAGAGCCACTTTTTCACTTATGTCACGATCCCCGTCTCGTGTGATCTTACTCTTTTTTCCTATGGCCGCGTCTTTAGCTTCTAACCGTCTTTCTCTTGCTCGTTCTCCACGCCTTTCTACTCGGATTTTTTCTCTCCCGACCCGTTCTTCTCTCTCCTCTTTCGTCTCTCTTGACAGGTCCCACTCCTGATCAAGCGTCTGTTCATGTTCATGTTCATGTTCATGTTCATGTTCATGTTCGGGTCTTGTTGGCTCATCAGTGCCCATTATGTTCATCTCACGTGCAAAATAACCCGAGCCAGCAGTGGGCCTGGTACCGGTTCTATCGGACCGGGCTTTTTGGGCCAACACGCGCAACTCCTTCTCTTTTCTTTCTTTTTCTTTCATCATCATTTCCTTTTGAACTTTGGACCTCATCAAAACAGCTTCACGAGCTCGTTGTTCCGCTACATATAAAGCTTCCGAAATCTTTGCAAAACTATCATTAACTCGAACCTCTTGAAGTCGTCTACCATCAGCTGCTAGACGTTTCTCAAGCGGGATTGTGTACCCTTTTGGGTTTTTCCAGTTAGAAACACACGGCGGTATTTTCCAATCTTGTTGATCCTTAACAGTCACAGGTCGTGGCGGGGACTGCATAACAGTAACAGGTGGTGACCCGTTAGCTTTCGGGACACGCTTATGTTTAAACTTGGGTGGCTCTAACGGGTCAACCGGCATTTCCACCATCCTGATGACTCTTTCCTTTGCACCTGAGTTAAAAGCAGCTAATTGCTGTGACGGTTTATACTTTATATATTGCGAATCTTGCGATTGGGCTCCAACGTTCGCGTTTACAATCTTCTCAATAGCTGCTAATGTTTCTTGTCTTGTTTTTGCAATCTCTTGTTGTTTCTCATCATGTTTCACAATTTCCATTGTTACAAAAACCTACAAATATGAACATTGAAATAAATCAAACACATCATTCTAAATTATCTTATATTAGATCATAAATCTTGAAGCTACTTATGGTGTGTGCATTTCAATCATATATTTTCATTGTTTGATATTACAATATAGTAGCAAAACAGGTTAAATACGACATGATTAACAGTTGTAAAATTAGTTAATAAAAACGTTACACGACATAACATGTTATTAAAAAACAGATAATTGTGTCATTTTCTTCAAAAACCAACACGAACATGTTAATAAACACGTTACACGACACAACCTGTTATGACAAAACAGGTTAAACACGACACGATTAACACATATATAAAACACAAACATGACATCATAAGATAACTGGATCATTTTCTCCAAACAAGCACAAACATGTTATTACACAATCAAACATGTGTCATGTCGTGTTAACATGTTCATGTAATCGATTGTTATAAAATCAAATCAGTTATACGGAGTATTATGTAATGGTTATGAAATCAATTATAATTGTTATCGATGATCGCAAATTGCATGTAAAAGATAATGATTAAAAGAAGAAAAAATCGACTAACCTGAGATTAAATCGATATTGAATCAATCTAGGGTTCTTGGAATAAAATTTTCGTGTTGGTTACGTTTAAAAGATTTAATAATAAACCAAATACCAAATTAATCAAGTCGGTTTAATTTGTTTTTTGTGTATGGGCTGATTAAAAATAAGTAAGCATGGGCTTCATTAATCTTGAGTTGGGCTAGCTTTAATATGAGGCCATATGTATATTGTATTGTCTCTCACTCTCTCAGATGCATCAGTCATAAACCGTTATCGTACTAACGAAACACGCTAACCGTGTCATAACAAAAAACGGTTGGGTACCAAAACAATTTTTGGTTACAAAACGGTGGCAGCTACCGAATATCTTCAGAGGCTCTTCCCATGGCACCATTAGCAACAAAAATAAGTCGCAAATGGTTATTTGCCACCGCTTTACGATAAAAAACATGTATTTGTAGATAGTTTTGTAGTAGCTATTTAGGATCAGGAGAGAGGTGGTGGTAAATTTGTGTTTTGTAAGGCGTGCATAATTCTATATAATTCTAAATGTGAAGGTCGGTGACACCGACACGTGTCACCGACCGATTCGTCAACGTATTTTTTAATTTTAAACTTTTATATATTTACGGTTTTGACCCCTAACTTTGATATATTTACGGTTTTGACCCCTGACTTTGACATATATACGTTTTACCATCGACTTTGACTTGTCACTTTATAACGTTGAACCGTTACTCTACTTTGACATATTCACGACTTTGCTTCCCAGTTTTGACATCTAAGTTTGGATATTTCTCCGTCTTTTAATATGGGACTTTACACCGTAATGTACGAGACATGAAATTTTCTTTTATGTGTTTACGAATTTGACTCTACTATTCTTCTTTGACAATTCTGGCATTAAGCATCTGGTTTTAACTTATTTTAATTTTGGCATTTACGTTTTTTATATACTCTTCTTTTAATATGTTACGTATTATAACTTCGCACCGTAACGTGTGGTACATGGAATTTTTTATCAACGCTTGTGACGAAGTCACATACGCAAGACCCGGCCGCCGCAACGCGCGGCCCGGCATAGAAACCTAGTTTTAGTGCTATATTTGTTAAGTGAAAAGGGTGTTTCATTTTGTTTAATTGTTTTTATTATTTTTTATTCCAAAAAGTAGGATGTAAATAAAAATCACAATTTGTATTTTGAGAGAAATGAATGAATCTATATTCTTATGTTTTTTTTTTATAGTTGTCATTCGGAAAATAATAGGTGAATTAATTGCAAAAAGAAAAAAAAAGGTGTATAAGTATCAAGGAATAGTATATTTGTATCCCATTGTTTCACGTTTATAACGTAAATTAGATGCTTATGATACCTAGAACAATTTGGTTAAGGTCCTGAGTTTAAGTTATGTTATGTTTTTTTTTTTATTTATGTGGGCTTCCTTTAGGAGTTTATAAGGCCAACTTGGGAATGTTAAAAATTTGAAAACGTTTTGGGTTTAAGTGTTAACTAAATTGTGATAGATTAAAAGTTTCAAGATAGGTCATAAATTTTCTCATTTAAAGTGAGTTTAGTTTTGAAAATAAGTTCCGATTCAAGACTGATGCAAAGGTTTTCCTTTAAATAAGTTTCAGCCTAGAACTCTAAGTTTCCGTACTCAGAAATAAAGATGATCGGGTACCAAAACACCACATGCGATCAACCTCCGGTCACCGCAGTTTTCTTAATAATTCCGGTTGCACGTGGAGGTTTTGATTTGTATTGAAACATAAATCAACATGAATGTGTGGTAGATATGAAGCGGTGAAGTGTTGCCGGAAAATGCCAAATGGTGGAGGACCCATCACTATTAACCACCGACAACTGCCGTTGCCACCATCCCCACGACCCTACACCACCGTCCCACTTTTCATCAAACAACTTTGACCTTTTTGGTCAAAATTGTTCCAATTCATTTCAAAGTGATCGGCCATGTCTCCATATCATTATTAAAAGCCATTTGTAGAAATTAGTGTAATGAAAATCATTATCAAATCCTTACTGTTTAAATTAATAACTAACTTAAAAAGTCAAAATATGATGATTAGACTAAATTTTTTTTATAGTTTTTGTTGGTATATATGCACAAGTGTAACGAGTCATGCCGGCTGGAAAGCTACTTATGGTATGTTTAGTAAAATCTTCAATCGAGCTGAGTTAAACAAGATCCAACCTGAGTTCGTATTACATGTACGTAGTTTAATAATTGTGGTTGAACCTGAGCTTCACGTATTGAGTTTCAGTCACTTCGCAAGCTTAATAAGCTTATTAATTATTATACATAAAGTACTGATATGTAATTGTAAAATAAAATATCTTATGTTATATATCACATTTATGATTTCGTACATGCGTCACAATAAAAACAATAGGATTTTGACATTTGTGGTGCATTACAGTGATATAATATTGGTGGCCGGTGAGCTCACCACCGGCCTTACATGTAAAAAGCTAGCTAAATATGTAGTTCCTGTATAATATAATTAAATTAAAAGAATTAAATAATTAATTAAGTCATAAACGAGTGAGGTCAATATGAAAGGAACTAACTTGATAGAAGTTTTACCTATTAGATTAAGTGGTCATAGGTTCTAAACAAACCAAACTTGAGCTCTCTTAAATCAAAACAAGCTCGTCTTCTTTTATATACACCTCTAGTTTTTAGTTTGCCAACACAATTTATCTGTTTAATTACAATCACAAATATGCTCATCAGGTATTAACTTTTAAATTTTAATACGTTGTATCAAATTATATTCCTCTTAACCTTTTCACATTTAATCATTGCGGTGTAGATGAAAACTTCCATGATAATTATACACCTAACTCATAACTCATATAATAACTCATATAATGTTTAACATGTGGAAAACATATTAGATATGTTTTCTATATATAATTGTTTACTTCCATGATGTGTTATCTTTTATGTGTATTGTAATTCATATAGGTGTGTTGTAACAATTAGATTCAGAATTAGTTGATGTGTCATTTTTGTAAAATTTAAAAAACAATATTAATATTAAAACATCAGTCATCATCAGACACATATTCGGCTTAGTATTTACTATACATCACTAATTCGAGTCACTAACTTAACTAGCTTTTGATATCTCTTTTAGTGTCTCGTCTCCACGTTTCACACATTAGCTAGACACCTCGAAAACTACCATGGAGAAAGAATAGTACAGTGCATAGCATAATGCGTATTGCACGAATATACATATACTAAATTATCAATAATCAATATGTATAAATGTATTAATACGGTCGGCAATGAGAGTGATAGAAGTGTACATCTCATATGGAAGTAGACATCCATGAATCAAAGTGTATATACATCACTTTGTATTTATTCATGGTTTGACTTTAGGGTATAATTGGTCAATTACTTTTTATCATCTCCAACCATTATGGCATTATTCATCTACCCTTTTTGCGCACACAAGAACGTGCTAAAAGTTGCTCATATAGTCTACAATCTCATTATACACTATACATTTTGCAAACCTTTTTTGAAGAATATTAAAGTCCACTTAAATCCTTGAAAAATAGTAAAAAGATATTAATTAATACTTTTAGTGTTGTAGATTAAAGTAACAATAGTTACAGCAAGGAAACATGTCGGTATTACGATAGCGATAGTCGACAACATGAGTTGTAAATTGTAATGATAGAACGAATAAGGAAGATTTAATTTTCCAAACATCATTTTGTAAACTACTTTTTTCTTATTCTCTAAAGTTATTTTCATCATTTTAACTTAGGCAAACTGATGTTTTAAGACTTTGATTGGGAGAATGATACAAGACGAATATTAATGTAAAACTTACATCAGACCAGTGCTTCAAATGACGAAACAATGCTTCAATCGGTGTTAGTTTTACTGTTTCATCGTTTATAGCACGATTTCGAGGTATGTTTTATATCAATTTGAAATTCATATCCGATCAAAAGCATTAAAACATCAGTTTGAAATTCAAAAAAACTTAGTGACGTTAAGTTTTTATTAACTGCGGGCAATTGTATGAAAAATTGTTAAAAGTTTGACTGATTATTGTAAGAAAAACCAAACTAACGTCTTACATAGAACGATAATTTTTATGATCATTTTTGTATCAACTCATGGACCATGTCTTCATATAAATGATAGAAGGTTTGATCGAGAGTCCTTCCTCACACAATCAACATTACTGGGAACCGCCCTTACCATAAACAGGCATGGGATACCAAATTTCTACTCATTTCTACCCATTCTTCGCACAAACACATATAATTAACCACTATTTAATACTAAACAATTTAATTTGTGAATCAAAAAAGTTTAAAAAAAGGAAAAATTGATGGATGGCATGTGAGTCGCCCGCAACCACATGCCGAAGCCAAAAAATTCCACAGCCTCAACAATATCCTTCCTTTCACTTCAAGCAGTCCTTATATGCATTGGGTAAGTTTTATCGAACAAACTTTCAACAACTCAATATTTATGACAAGTGTATGATAACTTTTTTGATAAATAATAAAAACGAAAAAGAACCTAATTTATCTCAAAATTTCCTAACAAACCAATCAAAATTTGTCGTTATTTTATCACAACCCAAAATATATAACTAATTTATTAAAAAAAAGAGTAAACTAAAAAAACGTCCTTTATGTTTATGGTTACCTGCAAGTTAAGTCCTTTAGTGAATATATCTACAAATAATGTCCTTATTTTTGTAGTTTTTTACCAATCTCGTCCTTTAAACTAACTGCCGTTAGAAAAGTCAGTTAAATCAGATCACATGCCTCTCACATGAGGGCAATAATGTCTTTTTACCTCTTTATTTAATATTAATAATTTAATATATATTTTAACAGTTTTTAAGTGTATTAAAACACTTCACCACACCACACCACACCATTTCACCACATCTAAGATTCACAATTTGCCATCACCTTCATTCACCAGCACCTAAACCAACTTCCATCACCACTATTGCTAATCGTCACCCTCATCCTGCAAGGTTGTTTCAGTCCACTCATCATGCTCATCATCGCAAGATGTTGGCGTTTGTCTCTGATTCTGTTGAACCGTGTTTTCGCAGCCTAAACAAACTTCCAATGGGCCGACTCTTCTTGTTCCCGTGCGTGGTATAGTGGGTTTCCGGCCAATTCAAATTAGGATTGAGAAAGTATCAGATCTGATCTTGGGAAAGAAAAGTGCAGGTCTTCGATTCATTGGGAAAGATGAGTGGGTGGGTGGAAACTGGTTGATAGACTTGCAGGTCTTCGATTCATTGGGAAAATTGGTTCAAGCGACGGTGGAGGAAACTTCAATCGTTCAAGTGATGGTGAAGGAGGATGGCGGTGATGAAAATTGGTTGAGAGGGAGGCAGAAGACAGTGTATCAGTGATGGAGATGGTGGGCCGATATCGAACATACATGAATGGGAGAGATGAGTGAGTATAACTGTTATGAATCGGTGTTACTGTGGTCCGATTGATAGATCTGTGGTTGCTAAGTCTATGGTGATCATGGATTTGTGGTGGCTATTGAAGAGTTCAGGTTGTAGGTATGGAGGCCGGTGGTTATTGAAGGTTGTGGGTGGAAGGTGGAGGGGGTGATATATATATATATATATACACACACACACACACTCACACACACATAATAAGACAAAATAAATTACAAAAATAGTCCTTTACATTTGAAAAGACTATTTTACCCTTTTATGTGCTGCACATAGTTGAATTTAACTGACTTTTCTAACGACAGTTAGTTTAAAGGACGAGATTGGTAAAAAACTACAAAAATAAGGACGTTATTTGTAGATATTTTAACTAAAGGACCCAACTTGCAGGTACTCAGAAACATAAAGAACGTAATTTGTAGTTTGCTCTAAAAAAACTAGTTTTATGGTTATGTTGTCGCAAATTTTGCGACAACCTAGTTTTGTAGCACTTTTTTAGCTAAAGTTGTTACTATGCCGTCAAATATAAATTTGCTATGGTTTTTTGTTCCTACAATTGGATTTTTTAGAAACTTTGTACATACTTGCGTTTGGTGATAATATTACGATTTTACTGCGAAAACTATGTTTGTCTCAAAAATTACATTTTTTAGTAGTGTAACTTAAAAGCACATATCTAGATATAATAAAAACGTATTTAAAAACTGTATACTTTTCTTATTTGAATCGAATACAAATAGAGAAAATCATATTCGTATTCAATCCACATTTGACAAGATTGTTTGAATCAAATCTGAATGATCGAAAGTCAATTTCAAATGACTTTACTCAAATTCAGCTCGAATATCGATTAATTCGAATCGTAAAGACACGATCTATAATTAAAAGAAAAAAGTAGAATAATGTGTAGGAACCATTAGCAAAAAAACTAATAATACTTTTATAAATTCGATTACAATACAAAGAAAATGAAGAAAAGAAGTAGATTACAATATGATTACAACTAAAAATAATAAATACAAGAAATGAGTAGAAGTAAAATTGTAAAATGGGCTGAGGACTCGTATTCAACTCGGGTCCCTTAAAACAAATTCCGAGTCTCCCAAGAGAACTCATTTGTTTCCAAGGGTACAACAACCGAAGCAGTGTGTACTGCCGGGATGAACTCACAACCCGAAATAGTATTTTTATAGAGAAGGGAGGATAGCAAAAATTTTAGAGAATGAGAGCTTTCACAATATGATTTTTGGTGTTTCAAGTGTGTCTTACAACTAAGTTTCGCCTACTATTTATAGTGAACCCAAAGTTAAAACTTTTTTCAAAGCATTAATAGAGTATTGAATTCAAAATTGAATTCAATATTAAACTCTATTTGATTTGAATCTTGAAACAACCAATTTTCACTATATTATTATTTATTTATTTTCACAAATAGTAAAAAGGATTTCCAACATAATGATATGTAAGGTTTTGAGTATTTGATGAGTGTTTGGATTTTCCGATAAACATCATGTAATAGTTGCTCTCAGATTGACTTATTTTGTGTACATTCAATGCTCAGTCAGATAAGAATAAGAGATTTAAGAATGAAAATAAATTTGCTAGACAACTTCGAATTTATGTTCTTAACAAAAGATTCAAGAAAGTTGACAACTAGCTTCCAAAGAACAAGTTTTTCTTCCGAAATACATACGACCTTCCGAAGTACAATTTTAGCTTACGAAAAACTACAGTCATTTCTGAAACTAGCCAAAGGCTTTGCTCCTTAGAACCAACTAAGGGTTGTTGCCCCTAGGATCCTACTAACCAAGGTGGTTGGGATGTTGCCCCCATTGGACTTCATGATATCACAAGTCGTCGCCGTAAATCATTAAATCATCAAGCAAGTGTGTAATTCACGTGCATTTACCCTACTGACTTGTTTAATGTTTCGTTATGACTTCTCTCTTTTGGTTATTAAGTCGAATTACACGAAAATAGCTAGGTGATACTAAAATCACAAAGATGATATATGAATATTAATTAATTTATTTATGGTTTTATGTATAATAATAACTTTAAATTAAAAAGTTGTATATAATAATTTAACATTGATGGCTTTATCTTCTTTTTCTTGAACCGTCCATATCGAAAAAGTTTGTAATGCACACACTAAATGTATGTGTTGTGGATTTTCTTAGAATTTGTAGACATTTTATAAAATTACAAATAATATTCTAGCTACATGCATGGAAGTATGAATGATTATTATATCAATAATTATAACAAATTTTACCCTTAAAAAGTTATGTCACGATCGTTTTATTTTAGGATATATGATAGCATGGAAAAATAGCGATGTACGTTACCCTACAAACTTACAAATGAATGTCATGCATGGTGTCATATATATCATGGCGTTATCTGGAATAACAAAAGGGGCCTACTTTTTAATATTAAAGTTGGTGTCTCTTAATTTTTTTTGGATATATATATTTATGGCGCAAAAGAAAAAGAATAAAAAATATAAAATATCTTTTTATTATTGTAATAAAAAAATGTATAGAGTTTCAAAAGTGACACGCTTCACTAATCACTACTAGAGAGTGATCGAGTTCACATATAGTCATATAGAGAATATGTTGGTGATATATATCGAAGTAACGTTCTTTTATAATAATTAGTACGTACGTTTTAATTTGTGGTCTTTGAAAATGAGGTATATATATTAATTACTTTTAAAATAAAGTAACATTTTCTTGTATTAATAATCAGTGGTACTAGCTAAAAGATAGTTGTTAACGTATATAAAAAAAATTATGTATATTAAAAAAAACAACTTAGAAATTTGTTATGAATTTTATTCTCATAACAAAGTTTGTATTGAATAAAAGAGAATTGATTCATTTGAAAAAAATATTGTAAGTAAAACAACCGAATGTGTCGTTTTCAAGTTGTTTAAAAAAATATACACTACAAAAAAAATTAACCTATTGCAACATTTTTATAACTTTTTTGCAACTTTTTTTATCAAAACAGCTGGCACCTGCATTAAAAGAAGTTGCATTATATCTAATGCAACTTTTTTGTTACCTATTACTACTCTTTTTCAAAGAGTTGCATTTGAAAAAAAAAGGTTGCATTTGAAAAACAGTTGCATTATGTAAAAAAAACTGGTTGCATTTATGTAACAAAAAGGTTGTAATAGGACTAATGCAACTTCACTTAATGCAACCAATTTTTTACCAAAAAAAAGTTGAAATATGCTCATTTTCTTGTAGTGATATTTCACAATTTTATTCAAATTTGTCATGTTAAGAGACTTTAATGTTTAAAAAATTGTCTAGTGATGACTTTCGTAAGACAAAATAAAACCCATGTTGGTTTTTTACGTGCAAAAAAATATATAGGAACTTTTGTAAGAAAAAACAGAAAATATGTTGGTTTTTTATGGTATTTGCCCTTTTTACTTTGAGAATTTTCGAGATGTAAGGTTTTGTCATGATAAACGTACTAAAGTGTTAGAATTGAATCTGGTGTAAGTTTTATAATTCATGGTTTTCATATTTTCTTAATATTGCATCGTGTTAAGATACTTTTAGATTAAAATAATTGTTGGCGTTAAAAATTTTATAAGATCACCCTAAGAGAAATCAAGAAAATGAATATGCAAAAGCATAATATCTGGAACGAATCATCACAACATTTCAGTCGTTGGTGGTTGCTTGTTGGATGTTGATAGTTGGGTGGTTACATCGATGATCGAGAAGCCCCTTTGCAGGAACTCCATCCATAGTAGCGTCACAAATTAAACTATGTATCACAAAACTTAATTTTCCGCATACCCCCACCAAGGGGACACCTCCCATTGAAGTCCTAGTTAGATTCATTCCGTAGGTGCATGAAGTAAGATAGTCGTACTTCAAATTAAAATATTTGTACTTCAGATAAAATATTCATGTCAAACTGATTAAATATTCGTACTTCAAATTAAAATACTAAGTTTGCTTCCACTCGTTAAAGAGTAATGTACGCAGTGGTAGCTATGAGCATCGATCACCCCCCCCCCCCCCCCACCACACCAAAAAACATTCTTTTAAAAATTGTCATTTTACCACCTAGTTTTCTACCTTTTATTTTATTTGTGTTTTGACACCATGTAACTTATAAGCTCTTCTTGTTATTTTTTTCTTTTGTTTTTCGACATTACTAAATGACAACTTCACCCCTTCAACTTTGTAAGTTTTTCATTATTACACCTTCTTTTTCCATTATTCTCATATAATATTCAGAAATAATTTTACGATCCATATATCACGTAACAATGTTTTATTTTTATTTGCGTTTTATATTATTTTCTATTTATGTTTCATTCTCCATCACTGATCTCTCTAACTTTATACGTTTGTTTTCATCTTACATAATCTTTTCGGTTACGAGGTTTCAAATGTGCCATTTATCCTTAGCCACGTGAATGCCATCATTCGCCTCATCGTAAAACACGGAAAAACTTTATAGTTGTCATGTATTACAATAGAAGATGACTATTGGCATTTCCAAAATCATGAATATATTAAGCGGCTAACACGTCTATGCACTGTGTGAATATGTACTATCATCATATACTGTCAGTGTCATTTGCATGTGCATGTTTCTTGCATGTATCTAAATTTAAACTTCATATCAAAACTTCTATCATGTCGATCTATTTGTCCAGGGTAAATGTATATTTACAATTTTTAGCATATACAATTGATTTATATTATCATTTCTTACATGAAACTTATAATTAGAAAAAATTAGAAAAACTCGAAAGTTTTTCACATTATATGTAAGTTTTTTTTCTTATTTCTACTCACAATAAACTACACGAACTACTTCGTATGATCAGTTAATTTATGAAGATCAGGTGAGTTCATTCGAGAACAGGGATGAAGTTATGAAGAGCTCAGGGATAGTCCGGGCTACCCCTCAACTTTCGTTACGAAGTACAATTTTTACAGGTTTAGGTATCAGGATATCATTTTTTCTTACGGCTTTAATTATCGGGATAGCCCTAAAAAAATTTATGATACCCTTGAACGAAATTTTTTGTCATAAGATACCCATGATATTTAATTCTAGATCCGCCACTGTTCGAGAACACAATCTATTTTTTAACTTATTTATTTTATTTTTTTAGTGCGTGAGAAAACTTTATGACAGATGAACGATAAACTAAAACTTTATTATTACAAGAGAAAACTTATTTAAAAACTCGTTATACTAATTTTCTATTGATCATCATTCATTCATACCAAAGTATGTCTCTACCAAAACTTTATATTTATATTTCTAACCTATACGTGTAAGACTATAATACAAATAACTAAATGATGATTAATTTCTAAATATTAGAGATTTGACTTAACTTATCATATCTTATTAAAACTCTACCAACTTTTAAATTTGATTTAGGAACTAACTCCTAACATATATAATGTGTGATTTCTTGTCCAAATATTATATATAAAAGTTCTAGCTGTTCTTGAATAAATTAAAAGTGGGCGTACAAAATTTATTCTTGTATTTAATTGTAGTATATAAGTACAATTATTATCAAATTCACGTGTAAGCAATGACAGAGCAGAATTTTATCTACGGGTTGGATTTTTTTTTGAATTACAACAAACTAGAAAATAGTCATTATTATTTTTCAGGTCGATTAAATGTCGAATCTTATCATGAAAAAAAAGTCACTCTTAGTAAAAAAAAAGATAAACGTACATAATGTCAATAAAAAATAACAAAAAAGCCTATATAGTGGTCAATGCGAATCAGGGACTGAGATGAGTTTTCTGGGTCGTAACTGGGATTAGGTTAGGGCCACAAGATAAATTTAATGTGCTAATCAACTACCTCAATTTTATTAAATAGCCCAATTTACAATTAACCAACTAAAACTATTTTAATTAATTGTTTAAGTTTTTATAAAACTTTGTGATTGTAATTTTATAACGTTAAAATTTTTTAAAAATAATTAGACAAGATGTCATTAGATAACATTGAGGTCGGTAATAAAAAAGACCGGGGTTGCTTAGTCTTTCGGTATATAAAGTACTCCAGGCGCCGTAAAAATATTGGGTTTAACCGACCCCGATCGGCCCTATGTGGCTCTGCCCCTACATGTGTGTGTATATATATATGTGTGTGTGTGTGTGTGTGTGTATGTGTTGGTGCACATTCTATTGAGAACACATTTTAACTTGAAAAAAAATTAGGAACCGCTTTAGCTGTCGCATTTTTTATAATAATATTTGACAGAATGCTTATAGTTCAACTAATTTTAATATCTATTTAAAACAATATGATTTGTGAAGTTGTTTGTGTAAACTAGTACACAAACGTATATTCTGGGTGCATATATGCATTCTAAAGCAACTTAACGAATCATATTTTTTTAAATAGATGTTAAAATTAGTTAAATTATAAGCATTTTGATCAATTTATATTACAAAAAGTTTGACAGTTTGCCTCCGTTTATAATTCGTTAAAGTTATACTTTTTGTTCTTAAGAAAAAATGAGTTCTCACTTGATAGTGAGCCTATATATATACGGTAAGGTGAAGTGTATTCTAAAAAGATAAATAAATGAAAAAACATGTAAAGAAATGTGTATTGACCTTGTACGTTTATACTCACAACCATACAATACCTTTCACAATCATACAGGGTACATGGCTCCAAAGTCTTTTTAACAGCCACAAACGTACATTGCAGTTAGTAAATGGAAGATATAATATATACCTTAATATTGGTGTCATACCTTTTTCTTTTAACAGAAATTTTATTAGAAACAAAAGAGGTCGCTAGCAAGACGCTAAAATCCCCAAAACACACCCCAACAACACAAACACAAAACACTTACAACAAAGGATTAAAACACCAATATTGCCAACCTATATGCTATATCCTTGCATGTCATCTATAGATAAGCTATTGCAATGATTGCCGGTGCCTAACCATTAATCAATAGTCCATAAACATAATGATTGACAAAAATCAAGAAAATGTACGAAAACTTTTTAGATACAACGAAAATGGTTAAAATCATCAAAAACATGTTGAAGCTATGTTCAATATAGGCTCTTTATGACTTGATCAGATATACCAAGACAAATAATCGTGGCAACAAAAAAACTCATACTCAAAAAATCAAAACTCACAAACAAACAATCGAAACCTAGCTAGATCCAACATGCAATCAATTTAAAGATCAATAGAAAAAACACAAATAACACAATATATTCTTTTCAATTAAAAAAAGATATTGATAATAAGAAACAATGACACATTTTATGGTCATATATAGACGACAAAGTGTAGATTCGAACCAGGTTAAAAACTATTCATTTCACTTACTATAACTCTTGTACGTTTTAGGTAAGTTATGATTGTGTGCATCCAATTAACTTTTTTTCATGAACAGATAAGCATAAACATAAACATTTTAGTTTATTATTATCGTTTTGTTTTGTAACAAACAGAAGCCAAGCCAAGGGTCAGCTTGGCTCCTGGCTCATCGTCTGATCGTTACTATACTATGTATTAAAAGACAAGTTTATTCTATTGTTTACTTTTAATCTTTTGATTTGCCACTAAGTTTTTGTTAGTTTACAATTTTGGTCATTGCCACGTGTTTTTTGATAGTCTTTTTATACTTTTATCACTAGTTTTTTACAACTTTGATCATTATCATTTGTTTTATTCTAATCGAATACAGGATAATATAGCATCTTCATTCACAAGGATCTTTCGTCGTATTAATTAATACAAAAAATTCATCCTAAACCCAAACTAATATCCGAACGATGTTTGTACGGATGTTAATTGTTAAATGGGTCGTGTTCGCAGATGAGACCCTACAAACCCGAATATATAGGACAACACCGAACATGAAAATCGTCTTAGACATATGAACCCGAACACAAGTTGAATATTTTTGGGTTGACACAAGCACAAATTGTTTAAGTTGAATTTTCTAAGAGTTAATTACATATATGGTCCCTAAGGGACCGGACAAAATAACAAATTTGGATATCAAAATTGAAAAGTAACGGATTTAAGGCTTGTATTATCAATTTTGTAGCAAACATGGTATTAAAGTTATTTTCTATTAAAAAAATTATAAATTAGAGTGAATCTACAAAAATATTCTTTAACTTATTAAAAGAAAAAAAATTAGTAAAAGTATAATGACTAGCTATATATGTAAACTTCATAATATATCTGTTGGCAAACATTAACAAAAACAATTTCTTTTTCTAAAGGAAGAAATCCACTTCGAAAAAGAGAAAAGGCTAATTTGTTTAAATTAACATACTAAAAGGTGAAGTGACATTATGAATAGGAAAAATATTCTTGTCTTTTTAACGGTCAAATTAATATGATGTTAAATGTACACTCAACTAACTGAACACGTAATTATATATTGATCACATGTTAATTTAATTGTTGTGTAGCTATGATATGTATTTATGTTTATGTGTATACATGCATATACTCCTGATCGATCATCTACAACACAAGTGTCGTATCTGATGATCTCGTATACTTTGTTTAGAGAAGACGCCTGTAACGCAAAACAACAACCACAATATTACATAAAATTTGTATGCTATGACCTCTTCATGTGTAACACGAAAAATACTTTTGATATAAAAGCTAAATAGCTATACCATGCATGTTTTAAAAAAATTAGTAGCTTATCATTACTCATTATTCAAAAAAACAAACAGGAAAAGATTTTTGTTGGATTGTGTTTAGGTAGTGGAAGAATAAAAGGTGGACCAAACTTAAATGTTTTTAATGTGCAAATGTGCACAACATTCCACTTTTATATACTTTCAAAGGTTTCATATTTCAAGTTTTTCACATGATTTGATCAAAATACTTTAATTTGAACAAAATATGCAATGTATGGCTTTTTCTACTTAATGGATTGTCAAAATGAATTGGCTAGTGTTAGGTGAACCGGTTAAAAGGAAAGAAATTCGTCAATCTTGCCTTCTTCTTTCCTTAGTGATTGGTTTTTAAGAGAGCGTCGAGATCTGTTGACTTTAGACTACTTAGGTGTTGGTTCAGTTAACATACCGTTTTTTTTAAATTAATATATAATTACGTACAATCGTGCATGTATGTCGATCTCCTAACATTTGGTCCAACCTCTTGCACACATTCAAACATCTTTACATGTACGTGTGAAAGAAATAAATGTGTAAACAAAACTAGGACCACATTGTTTAATTAATTCTTGAAGGGTATACATCTCTTTTAAGTGGGGGTAGGGGTACCCCTTGAAAGTCCATTTGAGAAGGTAGTGTAAGTTATTCATAGGAGTGGTCATGGGTAACATTTAATCTCAACATTTATATCCGGTTGGTGATGTGTTTCCGAGAGTTACGCATAGACACACTTTTCTGGTCCATAGCTAGGGGAGGTTGATGATAATGGTGATTGGTTGATAGCTGGTAGCGGTCAGTCTGTTTCAGCAACTTATTGTTAGAGCATCTTCAATGCAAAGACATACGAACACACTTAACATACTAAGAAAACAAAAATCAATCAATGTCCATAGTCATGTACGTATGCTTGAAAATCTTTCAAAATTCATAGCCATGTGTACGAAGGGCGTTTATCATCTCATGAACATGTGGCTTGCAGATGACCTTAGTTATAACATTCGAAATCTCATACCAACCAATAATATAGTCTGCACGCTCTACCAATAAGGAGTACTTAATTTTGTTTTTGGTTACTCAGGTGAAAACTTCTTAACCGATCACTCAATATTTTAGGATTTCTCCCACCTATAACTTTTAAAAAAAAATATATAGGTTTGAAATGATCAATTTCGGATCACTTAATGATGGTGTGCATGCATATATATGCATATATATATATAGAAGTGAATTATTCATGACATATTTCTTGGTAAAGTACCAAATATGTACATGTGAATTATCTTGCATATGTATATGTGTCCAATAATGTACATATATTCTCAATCGATTTGGAATCTTGAATAAGTTAAAACTGATCACTAGCTAACTGAGTGAAAGCATGATTATAAACTGATATTCTTGGACGAAACTAAATACTTCAAACTCATTTTGTTTCTTTCTTCATGTTGTTATCTTCTCTCTTGTTTTCTTGTTTTAATTTACTTTGTTTATTTTGTAGAAATATATATTATTATATTATATAATAACTTAAGATATAGGATATGTACTATTATTTTTGTATTATTTTAAAACTTTATAAAATGAGTAGGTTTTAAGTTTAATTAACTCTCATTTGGGATTTTAAAAAATATGGTTTTCTGGTTGGGTCATGTGGTTTTTTCGTCTTTTTTAACGACAAGTTAGTTGTTGGTATATATATCATCAAGTTAGATTAAACTCTACTACGTGCATTTGAACGTAGGACCTCAAGGAGTAAAATTAAAGTCTCTCCACCTCCCTCTTAATTACCAGTCAACCAAACGATCGTTGGTGGTTTCTCACTTAAGGTGGGTTTTCTCATGATGAGGAAATGAAGATGATCAAGTAGGTCAAAATGTTATTTTTAAACATTGATACTAAAGATTGAAGGTTATTTAGAATTCAGATATATTATAACTTAATTAGAGGATTTGTATAAGAGAAGGGTTCACGTATAAAGTCATTTTTTGTTACAGAGTGTAAGAATAACACAATGATAAAAAAATACACAATGTCACATTAAAAAATTATAACTCACAATATAAATCGAATTTCAAAAAGGTGATTCGGAGAACTTGTTTTTACGTCGTCATCCTCTATAAAAAATTAAAGAAAAATACAAAAAAATTAGCGTTTTCATTGTGTCTTTTTTTACATTCATTATGTCTTTCATTGTGTCTTTGTTACAATATGTACCATTTTTACACTTTGTATGATAACTTCACTCTTTGTATGATAACTTTACCCTTTGTATAATGTATATGATTGTTTTATCATGTGATATAGGCAAGGGCGCATCCTTTAAGTGGCTGAATGGGCGCCAGCCCCTGCGCGTTTTCTTGCTAGTAGTTCCGATTTTGACCTCGATATCTTTTATATATATATATATATAGATCTCACTCCAGTGTAAAAAAATTACATATTTAACTTGAGAACAATTGTAAAAAAATTATATATATATATATATATGGACACTCAAATGTATATATGATCACCTTCTATTAAGAACACATTTAACTTGAAAACAACTTAGGAACCGCTTTAACAGTTGTATTTATTATAACATAAATTGACCAAAATGCTTATAATTCAACTAATATTAACATCTATTTAAAAAAATATATGATTTGTGAATTCGTTTGTAAAATGCATATATGCACCCACATTACTTACACAAACGCATATTGTGGTTGCATATATGCATTTTAACAAATGACTTCACGAACTTTTTTAAATAGATGTTAAAATTAGTTGAAATATAAGCATTTTGGTAAATTTATATTACAAAAAATTCAATAGTTTGACTCCATTTATGATTCGTTAAAGTTGTACTTTTTGTACTCATTTGAGTGTCCCTATATATATATATATAGGGGAGGGATTTTCTAAAAAGGGCAAAAACTCTAAAAATGCTAAGAAGGATTCTGGGGCGTTGGATCTGGTTGTCTACGGCCCAGATTGACGCGGTGGCGTTTTTGTAAATATTATGATGTTTTTGCTGACGCGACTTATAGTTTAGGGGTATATTAGTCATTGAGCGTTTTCACTGTCCTGCTTAAAAAAACACCATGAATAAACTGACTCTCTAAAATAACACCATTCTAATGAAAACATTAACTGATAAAAAACGTCATAACTTACCTGCAATGAGTAAACACTGAAGTCGAACGAAAACGTCATAACAATGATTAATACGTAAAAAACACGCAATACATGATCAGATGTTCATAATTAATAAACGAAAACGTCAAAAACATTGATCGGACGTTCGTAATTAGTAAACGAAAACGTCAAAAATTAAAAACGAAAACGTCAAAAACACTCTATACATGATCAGATGTTCATAATTAATAAACGAAAACGTCAAAAACATTGATCGTTCGTAATTAGTAAACGAAAACGTCAAAAATTAAAAACGAAAACGTCAAGAACACTCCATACATGATCAAATGTTCGTAATTAATAGACGTAAAAAACGCCATAGATTTCAGTATTCGCCATAGATGAAAAATTATGGATTCAAAATTAAAAACAAAAACGTCACAAACACGCCAAACATGATCGGATTAATAGACGTCAAAAAAACGCCACAGATCAAAATCCCCAAACATCAAGCGTGATGGCCGGGATTTTCAAATCAACGTCATATGTATAATGATGTCGCTGCCCCTCCGCGTTTTTTCTCCCTCATGGACACGTGTTTGTTTGTAATTGCTTCCTACACTTCTTAGAGTTTTGACCCTTTTTAGAAAATCCTCAATCTATATATATATATATATATATATATATATTGAAATCGTCTTTGTGATTTTCAGCCTCCGTGCCATTAGAGATAGAAACATAACCATGCAAACTAGTTATAACACGTGTAGATAGTATTAAGATTTCATATTTTTTTAGTACTCCGTAATATATAGGGCAAGAGAGTTATTTTCTTAAACAATTATTAGTCATTGAGCTTCTATCATATTAATTAACTAGGTTTAATGTCTGTGTATTTCACACGGGTTAAATAACAATATTTATAAATAGTTTACAACCATTATGTTTAAGTACTAGTAAATTTTTACTATTTAAGTATTTGGTTCCATCAATTCATGCATGGTGAGAAATACCACTCAGTTTTCCTCCCAAAATTACTATTGTAGATCAAATATTTCCCCCCTTCCCCAAAACTATCCCATAAAACCTTAAATTATTAGATAGATAGCGTCATCCATACTTGTCTTTCTTAATCTCACTTTAGGTTTATAAATATTTGATTGTTATCGTGTCCTTATCTATTTTAGGCAAAATCATACACCCTCTATATATATATTATTTTTATAACGATAGTAGTACTATATAATTATTTATCTACCGTCCATTGGTTGTTATGATCATTAAATAAACCAAACGTGATATTATTTTTTAATTTTATTTGCACACGAGATCCTATGCTCGTGAAAATGAACAACTCAGCATAATATTCATCGTTGAATGATCCATTTTAACCGTGAATTTGACGTGTATTATAAAACAACACATTTTTTTATTATTTAATTAGCATCGATAATGCAATTATTTGTGAAACCCTAGTTTTTGGTGTTATAATGTTTTTTAGGATATTATGAAACTAGATTAGTATCCGTCTACTATACGGATTTTAGTTTTATAGGTTTTAACTCAATTTACATATCAAATTTATTTTTAACATATTTCTTATTAAATCGATTTGGATATTACAAATATATTCATATAAAAATCATATGTTACAATAAATGATATGATTTATAATAGTTGGTAAATTTTTATTGGAACATATCGGGTTAAGAGATAATTCATGATAATTGTTAATTTTTTTATTTGAACATATCGAGTTATGAGATAATTAATGATAATTGGTAAAACTTTAATTTGAACATATCGGGTTATCATAAATCATAATAATTGATAAGTTTTTTATTTGAACATATCAGGTTAGAAGATAATTCATGATACTTGGTACATATCGGGTTAAGATATAGATCATGATAATTGGTAAATTTTGTATTTAAACATATCGGGTTAGGAGATAATTGATGATAATTTGTGAATTTTTAATTTAAACATATCGGGTTATTTCGAATATGGAGCATACCATGACCCATCTAAAAATTCTCCATCAAATTAATTTAGAACATGACACCTAAGCAAAATCCTATGTGGAGTAGTTAAAATGGTGACATGTGGATGTGTTACTCAATTATTAGAATAGGTTGAGGTTGATTGTGAATCTTCAAACTTTCACTTCCCGTTTAGTTGGTTATTTCACATTTAAATGAATATAAAATTTTAGGAACTTTGCATATATCTCCCTCCAAACCAATGTATTTGTGAATTTACCCAACTCAAATTTAATATTACGTATATACCCATCTTTTATGATAATTATTATATTGACCAAACTACCCTTTCAAATACTAATTATGATTGAATAATGGTATTTAATATCCAATTATGATTGAATATGTATTAATTTTATAAGGTATATAAGTAAGGGTAAAACAGTCAATGTATAATTTAATTTTTACTTAATTAAATTAAAAAGGGTAAATATGTAATATTTTTTCTTAATGAAGGGGAAATATACAATAAATTTTTTTTGGGTAAATATGCAATTAATAAGGTTTAAAGGGGGATATATGCAAATGCCTCAAAATTTTATATTGTTGGTATTTATTTGTGTTCATTTAATTATATAAATGTTGAATCAGGATTAAAAAAGACCCAGAGCTTGTTGGAAAAACCTGAGACTCAAAACAAATAGAACAAACAATTAATAAGACGTGTATTCAAGTTTTGAAATAATAAGAAATTACGAGTAGAAGTACATGTATGGTATTAGGTGATACCTTGTCTAATACCTCTTTTCCAAGGGAAACATAACTTTAGTTATCCGTGGTGATATGACATATATCACGTGTCGATGAAGTAACATCTACTTGCGTAATATACCTAGAAAACTTAATTACAAATCACATTGAAAATCTCTCGGATGTTCCTATGTCAAAGTCATAAGTATACTCTATTTTTAATCTTTTTAATCAAAAGGAAGCTAGGTATTGGTTTTAATTTCTTCCAATTTTGTTGAAACTTGAAACTGATCTTTAACGATACAATATAATTTTGATTGTTAAATTTAACAATAATAATAAACTTATATAGCTTAGATAATGTGTATTAGATAAAATACCTTGAAGCATTTTGTGACTTTTGTCCGCAAAGTATGTACTCTTTAGTGGAGGTGGGGTGTTTTAGGCGTTTTTTGGGCTCATTTTATAGACAAAAAGCCCCGATACAAATAATTTTACAGTTTTAATAAAAGAGTGAACTTATTATACAATTCTCAAAATTTCCTTCTTCTTGACACACAAAAGGTCAACTTAATAGTTAATGTCACGTGTAAAAATCCCCTTGTTTAATGCTAAATAGATTATTAGATAGTTAATTTATCTCTCCTTGTGGCCTAATGGTAAGATGACTTAAGTTCTATCTCCATTAGTGTCACTTTTGGTGGCTATTGGCAATGAAGCTCGTCCCGGGTTACCACCCGACTTCGTGCTGAGCCTGAGGGTTTTACGTGCCATGGTTAAAGGTTCCTGCCCGATTTTCCCTGAAACAGTTGGTTGACGAGTTTCGACTCCGATCAACTTGGCCCGTAAGGAAGGTTGTGGTGAGCCTCCGTTGCGTTCGTAATAATGGGGGAGCCTCAATGCCGACGAAAAACACCTATAGGTGTTAGAGGCGGGGTTTCGATCTCGGTCTTTGCACCTCTGAGTGCTTCGGTCATAGACCATTGCGCCAACCGCCGTTTTAAAAAAAAGATAGTTAATTTATATTTATATATTTAATGACACGAATGTAGTGGAAAAATCGGATTGCTTTTATATATGGAAAAATACTGTTATGTGACAACGTAAGTTTCTTTTAGAAACAAGTACTTGCCTGTTAACAATTATGTTTTAATAGCAATGATTTTGAAACTTGAAAGTGTATGTTTTTTTTTACTTTGACTTTAAATTAAGAGAAGATTGATATAGGTTTTTTTTATAAAGTTATTCCTATATACTTTATTTTATTATTTGTAAAAATTCAGTTTCTCTATTTTTTATTATTGAAAAATTGGATTTTAAAAATTATAATTAACTTTAATTACATCTTGACCGGAGAAATCTCAACTGAGAAAATTCATGCTAGAGATCTTAACTTTCAAGTAGATTTTTTTAAAGAAAATCCGTTAAAAACACTTAACGCCGTTAAGTTTTGTTCGAATTTGAAACTAGTGTTTTACAGCTTTTTTCTGAAGGATTATAGGAATTAACTGATGTAAAAGTTACATTGAACCGGTGCTCAAAATGATGAAACAATGCTTCAATTAATGTAAGACTTAACGTATTGTAAAATCGTTTCATCTTTCGTAAAAGAAACTACGACGACTCCTCTAATATGAGAAAAATATAAAGATAGTAGAAAAAATAAAAAAATATGAAGTGACGCTAATATATGACATGTAAAAAATAAGAAAATATGAAATGACTCCTTCTCTCTAAGGCATGCATACATGACGACAAAATATGTAATTGAAATGAATATTCTTCCAAAATATATATAATTATATAATTAGCATATATATGTACACTTTTGGTAAAGGGTTGTTATGATGTATCTTTCGAAATGAATGATCGCCCTCTAATAGACACACATACTTGTATGACTCCGACCCATTACTTTATAATAAAAGTTAATTGACACATGCAAATCAAGCTTCTCCACTTTCTTTAATAACGACTCTTTCTTTCATAATATTCTCACTAATTAACTTACCTTCAAATTTCAACGTACTATTTTGTTTTATAAAATATATTATTTTCTTCTCAATAACAAAAAATAGTAGACAAATTAATTATAATGCCACCAAAATAAGATCAATTAAATTTCATTTAATCTGACTTCTTAAATTTTGTAGATTCAAAGACTTTTTACAATAACTTCACCCGGATACAATTTCAATATATACAAACGACCAATTGTGTTATATAAGTTTCATTTAAAACCTATTATTATTATTCTTTCTCGTACCCGGGAGTTTAAATCTGGTAGTATATATGTAAAGAATGTAGATTTAAGATTAAGATTATAGATGTGTATATATGATTATTGATTAAGTTAGCTATTTTGAAAAATAAGATATAGAATGATTGAAATACGAGTAAAATTATATAAATGAATTAAGTATGTTATGGAGTTTGGAATTTAGTTTATATGATCTACATAATTAAAAGGTGTATTTATTTTAATCGGTCCAACTATCACCTATATTGGTTTTTATATGTTTCAACAAATAAATTGGCCGGTAACAGTCTCAATTTTTATCACTTTGACAACCAACACGCACTCATTAAAAATCTTTAACGCCGCGTTAAGTTTTTTTGAATTCAAGACCGATGATTTAGGGCTTTTGATCGTAATACGAGTCGATTGATGTAAAAGTTATCTCGAAACGACGCTCCGAACGACAAAATTTTTACATCCGATCGAAGCACCATTAGGTTTAAACACCCTATTGAAGCACCGTTTCGTCATTCGGAAGGCCGTTACGAATTAACTTTTACATCATTCGATTCGTATTCTCCTTCCGATCAAAAGTCCTGAACATCGTTCTTGAATTCGAAAATAACTTAACGACGCTATTTTTTTTAACGTTGACCTGCTGATTGCTAAAAAGATAAAACTTAAGGCCGTTACCAGTTGATTCGATAGTTAAGACCGGTAAAAACCAAAAGCTAAAAGTTAATACCGATTAAAACAAATTTACTTAATTAAAATTCTATTTACTTTTCAAATGGTATACAAATTATTCTTTTTTATTTTTGGCTCATTGAGTTGTGTCAACCTGTGGCTAGCTAGCTATAACCCGACTATATATAGCTGTTTTTATAACAAGTATATATATATACTAGGTTATATTTAAAGAAAAAAATAACTTTAAAATAATGCATTTAATATATTTTTTAAATAGAACTCAGAAATAGAACGTATTTTTGTCCATGGACAACTGTTGCAAGATAATGATATTTAAGTTCTTTAAATGTGTGGTATGCATGTGGGTTCGTTCATCACTATATATTTTTTTCAAAGACATAATAAATTATAACAGATGTAACTCGACCCGTCACATGGGGTCCATAAATCAAGTCAAGTAATCATATATATGTTGTCGTAACTGAACTTGTGTGATGCATCTAACTTGACAGATCGCTAATAGAGAAACCTATACAGAGGCCGGAGTAGCATGAGGATTCATTCTAAGACTACATATATAACTTTATTTCGAAAACCTTAACCAATAAATGACTTGAGACTGCATAGGACTTGTTTTTTAATTACTTTGTAACTAGTTTTGAATGGTTTGTGTATAACTAAGGTAGTGTGAGAAGTTAAACCCATAAATGACATATAAGACTACTTTTGAATGACTTAGCCTTCGTTTTAAATGACTTAATTATAACTAGTTTTGAATATATAGCTTGTAAAACTAGGAATTAGGTACCATTTAGGGGCTGTTTATTTACCTCTTAATGGTTTAGTTCAGTGCTTAACCATTCAGCATTCAGCATTTAGAGCGTTTGTTTCAGAAAAAAATAGCCTCTGAATGGGTCAGTTAAGTGCTGAATGGTTAAGAGACTGAGAGATGCTGAATGAAACTGAATGGAGCATATACTAACTTTATACTCATCTGAAGTTGTACCCCAACATCCATCTTATTGATGGAACCTCTTAATGGTTCAGACCTCTTAACCATTCAGCACTTAATGATTCAGATTTTGCCAAACTGCCTCTTAGTGTTCAAACTCATGGGTTTTACATGTCATTTAAAAAAAATAAGTTGAAGTCATGTACTTTTTGAGTGCAAGTCATTCATTGTTGATTATAAGTCATTTATTGTTTGGTATAAGTTAATCTAAGAAAGACAGTGTAATCACCTACCACATATAATTACTTACCACATATACCATACATTGCATGCAAGTCGTTTTACTTTTGCTCGAGTACAGCCGTTCATTGTTTGGTGTAATTAAGTCATTCAAACATTAAGTTTAATCCATTTATTATATGATGTAAGTCATTCAAAGTCATTTGTAAAACCCACATACATAATAATTACTTAAAAGTCATTTGTAAAACCCACATACACAATTACTTTTTTAACAGCGAAACGAATAAAGCCCGGTTATCTGGGATAACCCAATGGCGAAATACGACCCCAAACACTCTGCAAACACGGACAGCACTTGGTAGCCGAAGCCCACCTATTATAACCCGACAGCACTTGGTAGGAAAGTTATTAGCGAGTCCAAAAATATCAACATGTGAGTATTTCCTTTTCTCCCCTTCCGCTAATACCCTTCGTGTGTATCGCATGGAATTTCATATATTATTTTACCCTCAACTTATATATGTGTGTGTGAATTTCGTTATATTATATTTTAGTTAGTAAATTTGACTCGTAAAAGAAAGTATTTTTATTTTTATTTTTATTTTTATTTTTATTTTTATTTTTATTTTTATTTTTATTTTTTATTTTTTATTTTTTTTTATTTTTATTTTTATTTTTATTTTTATATATGTAAAGATTAGGTGGTATGAACTAGGGTTGTTTACGGGTGGAGCTCAAGTCAAAATAAGAACAGCTTGGGTCTGCAACCAACTCATAATAGTATACTAAACAACTTGGCTCAGTTTTAAATAATCCATCGAGCTAAAATAAATGTAAGCTCGGTCTAATTTTAAATAATCAACCGAGCTAAAAGTAATACAAGCTCACATTCAGTTTGGTTTTAAATAATATCAATAGAGCGGAAACTAATATAAGCTCACACTCGGCTTGAATATAACCTGAGATAGCTCGACTTAGCACGTATATCCTGACTTTGATAACTTAAGGAATGTATTTTTTTCTCATAGGAAACAAGTGGAAGTTTTATTCTTTAGATATATGAATAAATTTTGGCATTTAATAGTTATAAAAACCTAAATCTTCTATATAATATAGCAAAATTATATTTGCTTACTTGGCGTTATTTGAGATCTATTTGCTTAGTTGGCATTATTTGAGAGATTCCGTCAAAATTAATAATATTGTTATATTTAAAAATTATATATCTATCCATAATAATTTATTAATAATATTAATTTTCATTTGATCCCCTAATATTTAGCAAAATATTTAAAAAATTAAGACTATTTAGTATTTACATTGTCAACTCTCTCCTACTAAGGGTGTGCTTGGGCAAGGTTATATTTATTAGGGTATAAAAATAAAACTTAAAAGATAAAATTATTAATAACATACAATAAAATACATAATTATTTTTTAAATATACACAACTTTTTATACGACATTGTTTTAACAAAAACTACATCATAAAACCGAACGTCTAATTCTCTTTAATTTGATTATAATATGGTTATACCAACACTACTACAAAAAAGGTCTTTAATGACACGCAATGCATGTCATTAAAGGGTATATATGACACACAAAAGTGGGTCAAGGAAGCCCATGTCATAAAATAAAAATGACATACAATTGTGTGTCATATTTTTATGACACACAATTACGACGCACAATTATGACATACATTTACGACATTCATTATTGCGTGTCATGATTTTGAAAGTTAAAAAAATTGTCAAATTACTAGTTTACTTTCGATATATAATAACCAAAACATTATAGCAAAAACAAATGCATTTCAAAATAAAGTTATATGAGCTAAAACAATCCATTTCATATCATACCAAAAATAATTGTCGATATATTATTCGACGCCTAATGTTATTGTTTGTCAATATATCTATATAACACCTAAAATGATGTATCACCTAAAAATAAAAGTTGCACCAAAACTAGACCATTCTTCCCGACATCCATCAATATCCGCATATGTGTATTCGTCTTTGCCTCCTCCAACCTAAAAAAATGAAATAAAGAAAATCTTAAAACAACAATCATATTGGTACCTATGAGACGGGTCAATAACACAAAAGACATTAGCATATGAGACGGGTCAATAACACAAAGTACATTAACATATGAGACGGGTCAATAACACAAAAGACATTAGCATATGAGACGGGCCAATAACACAAAGGACACTAGCATATGAGAAGGGTTAATAACACTAGCATAGTACTTAACTATTATTATTTTGTCGTTTCCGCCTAGTCGCCTAACTTTGTTGCGAGTTGCGAATTCAAAGTACTCAAGTGGCAGGTTTTCAGTGTCGGGAATAGGGGTGTTGGTTGCATATATTTCAACTAGTCTTCAGCTGGCATCCACTGCAAGGACAACAAAACAATTATATTTCTTGAACAAATGCATTTACTCCCCTGTTTAAAAATAAGCAATTACTAGAAAAGTAAGATGAGTTATTTGGTATACTCCCCTGTTTAAAAGTATATGCAAGTGCAACCACCTCTTTCTTGATGTCAATTTTGAATTCTGAACTTTTAAAAAAAGGTCAAATATATGCTTTGGTCACTAGCTGAACCACTCCTTGTTACCAGCAACCGAATGAACGAATGGTAACACATTTTTCAGTTAATTAAACAAGACAGTCAGGTAGCAGAATGATGACACACACGCATATGCATATAATATAGATGACCAAGGCCAGTAATAGTAACTGGTTTTTACACTACAAAGATGACAGATCAAAGAATAGTCAAGGCCATTCTAATTCATCATGATCATACAAGGTTAACAAGAAGTCTGTTCTTCCAGCTTCTTAACATCTAATTCATCAATTGACACTGGATCAACATCATGATCCTTGACATTTATAAGTGGAAAACATGTCTCAAAGTTAATAATGATTGAATAATTTAACCAAATATGTGTATGACCTTAGTACACTTATATGTGTTATGATCAAACATGCATCAGTAAACTTAAATCATTATATTTGAATCAATTTAAAGACTACTTTCATAAGTTATTGCAGAAAAATCAAATCATGATTTTTATTAACAGTCCCTTACTTTGGATACAACAACTTCATTTACACTTTCGCAAATTATGAACACAATCATGATTGATATGTAGCGCTACAAAGTACAAACTATAGAGCAGAACATTAGTTACCGATTCAACCCGTTCATAAACACAATCAATCAATTCATATGCTAATTGAAGAAACAAATGTCAAAATCGAATATGTTTCCATAAATTTATCACAAATTGCCCACAGTCATATCCAATTGAAGATTCTTAAAGTTTAACGAACGTCTAATTAATCTCTGACAACAAAAAACCGAGTTGAAGTACTTAATAGGAAACAAAATTGGAGCAAAGTATATATGTTAATGAATAACATCGATTAGATCGAGAACATAATAGTAAACATAGAGGATAAATTTGTTACCAGAACCGATTGAAAAGTCTCAAACTCATAATCGATTAAGAAATGAGAAGTAAACCGCTAGAGCACCATTGAAGAAGCTTCGATTGAAGAATTTTTTCCGGTGTGGTGGTGGTTGTGTTCGTCAGTGTGATGGTGGTGGAGGTTGTGTTCGTCGGTGTGATGGTGGTGGAGGTTGTGTTCGTCGGTGTGATGGTGGTGGAGGTTGTGTTCGCCGGTTTGGTGACTGCAAATGTGGTGTTTAAGTTCAATTAGGGTTTGAGTTCCTTATAAAGGATCCGAATAGTAGGTCGGGTACAAAAGAGTCCGCGTGTCTTTTTAAGTTTAATGACATTAAAAAAATGACACTCATAAATACATGTCATCGTTTCTTCAAAATTTATAAAACATGACAGTTTTTTTATGACAATCACCTTTACATGTCATGGAATTAATGTGTGTCGTTATTCGCGTGTCATTAAAGGTCTATTTTGTAGTAGTGCAAACAACAAGATTTTAAATAAATTTTGTGTTTCAGTTTTATCATAGTTTTATCTCAAAACTGATTGGAACCGTTCATGTCCATAAATATCCTTAAAATCATCACATGAGTGTTATGCCTCGAGCGTAACACGGACACTAACCTAGTATATTATTAATTAAAACAGGAATCTTGTTTCTCGATTTTTATAATATTTTTTCTAGGTCTCTTCTATTCAATTTTCTTTTTTGTATATACATATTACCAGAGTGGAGTTATTCTAGAAAGTTGAAAAAGGCTACAAAGTCTAAGAAGCCATTCCAGCCGTCGGATCAGTACATCAATGGCTTAGATTCACGCGGTGGCATTATCGTAAATACGGATAAGTTTTTTTAAAAGCGGAGGGTACATATGTAATTACCCACACAAACCCTCCTCTATACCTTCTTCTTCGCAAATCAAAACCCTCCCCATTTCACTGCAATCGTGTCGATAATAAAGAACAAAAATGGATCTGGAAGAACAATCAATATCTGGAAATCTTCGAATTTCAGAAATCGAAGAACAAGCTTCACCATCACACAACGACGAGGTGGAAAAAAACACAAAGAATAAACGAAAAAGAAACAAAGAAGGTAAAATTTGTTATGTTCATTTTGTGTCATATTCCTGTTGTGTTGTACCTGTATAATAGGTTGTTCAGCTGTGTTATATACCTGTTGTGTTATATTATTGGCTAATGTGTTATTCTCTTAAGTACACTATGTGTTATATTCTTTTTTTTTTGTGTAACACAATAACACTATGTTATTTTGTGTCATATTCCTGTTGTGTTATACATGTATAATCGTTTGGTTTGGTTAATGTGTTATATTCATTTTGTGTCATATTCCTGTTGTGTTATACCTGTATAATCGTTTGGTTTGGTTAATGTGTTATATTCATTTTGTGTCATATTCCTGTTGTGTTATACCTGTATAATCGTTTGGTTTGGTTAATGTGTTATGTTCATTTTGTGTCATATTCCTGTTGTGTTATACCTGTATAATAGGTTGTTCAGCTGTGTTATATACCTGTTGTGTTATATTATTGGCTAATGTGTTATTCTCTTAAGTACACTATGTGTTATATTCTTTTTTTTTTTGTGTAACACAATAACACTATGTTATTTTGTGTCATATTCCTGTTGTGTTATACCTGTATAATCGTTTGGTTTGGTTAATGTGTTATATTCATTTTGTGTCATATTCCTGTTGTGTTATACCTGTATAATCGTTTGGTTTGGTTAATGTGTTATGTTCATTTTGTGTCATATTCCTGTTGTGTTATACCTGTATAATCGTTTGGTTTGGTTAATGTGTTATATTCATTTTGTGTCATATTCCTGTTGTGTTATACCTGTATAATAGGTTGTTCAGTTGTGTTATATACCTGTTGTGTTATATTCTTTTTTTTTAACAGTCCTTGTGTTATATTATATTAGGTATAAAACCAAGAAAAAAGAGTGAGAGATTACAACTAAAATGCTTCAGTAGATTTAAAAACGACAAGTCTTCACCAATTGAGATTGATAACGATGATACTGAAGAAAAATGTTAGTTTACATATATATATTCAGTGATTAATGCATTTACGTTGTGCTAATGTTTAATGTGTTATTTTGATTTTTATTTTGCAGCTGAAAAGGAGATTGCTGATACGGATATTGCTGAAAAGGAACCAAGAAAACAGAGGTTGAAACTTAAAAGAAAAGATTACAAGGAAGATAATAGTCCAAAAAAGAAAATAAAATTTCATGAAGAGTCAGCAACTCCATGTTTCCCTTACGATTGTGAAAAGAAGCTGCATTTAAGATGCTCTCCAAAACTTCTTGTATCGGTTTTGTCAAATTTGACAAAAAAACAAAAGGAGGCAGTAATTGAAATGGGTTTTGGAAAGTCGTTGTGTCTATCTATACACTTCATACCAAGTTGTCTTGGATATTGGTTGTTAAAAAACTATGAACACACAACTGACATTTTTAATGATGGTAATTTCCAGTTCAAAGTTACTGATTTTTTAGTGAATGAGGTATTGGGTATACCTAATGGAGAAAAAACCGTTGAATACAAGTTGAAGCCAAATGCAAGTGATCCCGTTGTTGCTGAATGGAGAAGTCAATATGGTCAAAACCTTTCCAAGAAACTCTTTATTAAAGAATTTTTTGATTCTATGCTCTTACAAAAAGAATGTGGAAGGATCTGGAAGTTGAATTTTCTGGTATCATATATGACTACTATTGCAGAATCGATGTTGAGCAACACTGTAAACCAAAGGTTTTTAAGATCAATAACAAAGAAGGCAGATATTTCAAAGCTTAATTGGTGTGAGTATATCATTTCCTGTCTTAGAAGAACAAAAATAGCATGGCTTCGTGATGAGAATGAACTCTATAGTGGCCCTCTTCTTGTGCTCGCGGTAAGAATAAAAAGTTGTATTTCAATATAACACAACAGTAATATAACACTTCAAATTTTTTTAGATTTCTGTTGTGTTTTTGTTTACAAGAATATAACACAACAGAACATAATTCTGTTGTGTTAAATTATACATTAGAATATAACACAACACATGACAGAATTTTGTTGTGTTAATTACTCAATATACTATGTTTTTTTGTTTTCTTAAAGTATAATACAACAGATCAGTTTTCTTATGTAGAATATAACCCAACATATTTATTATGTAATATTGTGTTTTTTATGTTTAATGTAGCTTGTATATGCCCACCAACTTGAAAAAAGGAAAGTCAATTATAACAAGTCTAAAGAAGGAAACATTCTTGAAAAGTTTGATCACACATATTTTGTTGAATTGGAAAAAACAATTAAGTTAAATCTGAACAATGAGAAAGAGGAAATGGTGAAGGGAAAAATCAAAAAATCTGAAGTGAAGAAAAAGAAAACAAAGAATGAAGGCATATGCAAATCTGAAGTGAAGGAAGTTACAATGAAGAAGAATAACACAATTAAGGAACAAAAAATAAAGAAAGCTGATTTTTATGTTAAGGAAGTAAGTGGAATAAAGATAAAAGTAACAAAAACATATGCTAGAAGGAAAGATGCAAAAGACACAAAAGGTATTCTTTCATGTTTCTTTTATCCCTATGTTTATATTAATTGTGCAAAAGACACAACATGTATTCTTTTATGTTCTTATGTTTTTATTATATTAATGTTATTGCAGAAAAGGATAATGTTTTGATGGATGTTGAATCTGATAATGATGTTGATTTTGAGAGCAATTTACAAAAAACAATTGAAAAGATAGTTGAACATGTTGATATAGGAGAATCTGGCGTTGATGAGTTGTTAGAGGATGGTGGTGAAGGTAATGAGTTGCCAAAAAGAGATAACAAAATGAAGAATGAAGAGGTATGATTAATAATTATTTTGCTTTAGCATTTAGTATAATACAATATAGTATAACACAACAAATAAAAACACAGTAAGATATAACACATCAGAACATATTTATTATGTGTGTGATATTCCTGTACAAATACAACATAAGACAACATAAATCTGTTCTTTTGTGTTATATTGTTCAAAACAGATTTATGTTGTGTTATATTCCTGTTTACAAATATAACATAACACAACAGGAATATAGCACAAACATATTTATAACCCAATGATATATAACACAACATAAATCTGTTCTTTTGTGTTATATTGTTCAAAACAGATTTATGTTGTGTTATATTCCTGTTTACAAATATAACATAACACAACAGGAATATAGCACAAACATATTTATAACCCATCAGGAATATAACCCAATGATATATAACACAACATAAATCTGTTCTTTTGTGTTATATTGTTCAAAACAGATTTATGTTGTGTTATATTCCTGTTTACAAATATAACATAACACAACAGGAATATAGCACAAACATATTTATAACCCATCAGGAATATAACCCAATGATATATAACACAACAGGAATCTGTTCTTTTGTGTTATGTTCCTGTTTACAAATATAACATAACACAACAGGAATATAGCACAAACATATTTATAACACATCAGGAATATAACCCAATGATATATAACACAACAGGAATCTGTTCTTTTGTGTTATATTGTTCAAAACAGATTTATGTTGTGTTATATTCCTGTTTACAAATATAACATAACACAACAGGAATATAGCACAAACATATATAACACATCAGGAATATAACCCAATGATATATAACACAATAGGAATTACAGAATAGGAATTTAATAAACTATACTTGTTTCTTAGGTTACTGCAAAGTTGTTGGAGAAAGAGTTGGTTGAGTTTGATGAACATGGAAAAAGGATACAACAGTTGTTAAAGAAGGCAATACATGATTTTCCAGAAAGCAAAACAATTAAGGAACAAGAAGAAAAATGGATATCAGTGATAAGAAAATATAACACAACAGAAAAACATGGCAGTGTTATTAACAACACTCCAGTCATTGTGACAAATTCATTAATGCAAGATATTGATAATGCATTTCAAGCACAATCAATGATGTCGAAAGAGCAACCAGTAAACGATAAACAGTTATTTGAAGAACCACAACCTGGGGCTGAAGGAGTTGAAATGGGTCAAAAAAAGGTTGAGGGAGAAATACACCAACAGCAGAAAACTGGGGCTGAAGGAGATGAAGAACCAAGATTTGATTTAGAAGGTGGTTCAGGAAAAAAGTTTGTGGAAGAAGAAAAGAAGGCTGCGGGAGCTGGGGATGAAGGAGATGAAGCACCAAAATTTGATTTACTAACACCAACTCCAGAAAATTTAGAAGGTGGGTCAGGAAAAAAGGTTGTAGAAGAAGAAAAGAAGGCTGAGGGAGCTGGGGATGAAGGAGATGAAGCACCAAGATTTGATTTACTAACACCAACTCCAGAAAATTTAAAAGGTGGGTCAGGAAAAAAGGTTATAGAGGAAGAAAAGAAGGCTGGGGGAGCTGGGGCCGAAGGAGATGAAGGACCAAGTTTTGATTTACTAACACCAACTCCAAAAAACTTAGAATGTGGGTCAGGAAAAAAGGTTGTGGAAGAAGAAAATAAGACTGAGGGAGCTGGGGCAGAAAGAGAGAAGGTTGAAGACATATTGGAAGCTGAAAAAAAAGAAATAGTTGACAACAATGACACAACATCACAAGGAGAAAATGATTTTTCAACTCCAGCTTCAAAGATTGTGTTAAATGCAGTTCCAATATCAATAGTGAAACCCCCACAAGAGAAAGAAAAAAGGCCAGAAAGAAATAAGCTTCCGTCAGATGCATGTTGTTCCCCTTATGTTCAAAGGGAAGTTGTGATGAAAACAAGAAGGACAACTTCAGAAAATAATGTTTCTCAATACTTGTTTGCAGCCACCGGAGATATTTGGTAAAATATTCTTATATACATTATAACACAACAGGAAGATAACACAACATTGATGTATTTTTAATTTTTTTATCAGGGAAACTCTGTTTGAAATAAGTGATATTCTATATATTCCAAGAGGGGTGCTGGAGTGCCTAAAACCCGGAGTTGAAATTGAAGCGGAACTCATCAAATCATGGGCCTGTTTACTTAATGTAGAAGAGAAGAAGAAGAACAAGACCTCAATGAACAGGCTGTATTGTAATCCTGAAGTTATTGTAAGTTATTATATAATTGGATAATCAAATAATTAAATAATGGGAATTATAACACAACAGGAAGATAACACAACAGATTTATAACACAATTGGATAGTCAAAACACTATAACACAACATGAAGATAAGACAACATATTTATAACACAATTGGATAGTCAACAAAACACTATAACACAATAGGCTATTACACAATACGACATTACACAGTCAGAATTTTGTTTTGTAACACAACAGAAGTCTGGTCTGTTGTGTTATATTCTACATAAGAAAACTGTTGTGTTATATTATACATTAGAAGTTATATATTTTGTGTTAAATTCCTGTTGTGTTATACATGTATAATAGGTTGTTCAGCTGTGTTTTATTCATTTTGTGTTATATTATTGGCTAATGTGTTATAATCTTTTTTTTTGTAACACAACACCAATCTGTTATTTTGTGTTAAATTCCTGTTGTGTTATACTTGTATAATAGGTTGGCTTGGTTATTGTGTTATATTCATTTTGTGTTAAATTCTTGTTGTGTTATACCTGTATAATAGGTTGTTCAGCTGTGTTATATACCTGTTGTGTTATATTATACATTTCAAATCTAATGTATTATAACACAACATAATATAACACAAAATAAATATAACACAATAGGTTCTATTACAAGTTATATAACTGTTTTATTTGTTTTACAGATTAATGACGAATTCTGGGAAAAAGAGCAAGTTGAAAATAATGGGTTTTCAATGGAACTTGAAATGCTTCTACAAAAGTTAAAAATAAAGGATATAAAAACCTTTGATCTTTTTTTCGTTCCAATTTATAGAAGTTCACACTTCTACCTCATATGTTTCAATTTAAAAGATGAAAAGGTTCTAGTGATTGATAATAGTGCTGCTGGAGAATATAATGCTAAATATGTTGGCTTTCCAGAAAAAGTTGTAAGTACATGAAATCGATATGCGTATTTATAACACAATCTGAAGTTTAACACAATTTATTAACAGAATGCACTTTTTTTTTCAGAGAACATTATTTGCAGATTATCTTCATACCTCTTCACATCCAAAAGCTGAAACTATAAGAAACACAGAGATAGTTCGAGCAGAAATGACTTGGAGAACAACTGAAAATTATCTAGATTGTGGGTTATATTTAATGAGGCATATGGAATCATATAAGGGTGAAGATATAAAAAAATGGAACTGTGGATTTAGTACTAATCAGTCAGAACATACAAAACAAATTGAGGATTTAAGGAGGAAATATGCAGCCAAATTTCTGTTGCATGACATGAATGAGGTAAGAGATAATGTAATTGAATATATGAAGAAGTACAACTCTTTACCTGCTGCAGAAAAATCAAAATTACAGAGAAGTTCAAAGCAACGGATTTTGAATAGGCTAAGTTCTTAATATGTGTCATGGTTTGATGATATGTTTGGTATAATGGTACAATGTTGTCATGGTTTAATGATATGTTTGGTACAATGGTAAAATGTTGTCATGGTTTGATGAAATGTTTGGTACAATGCTACAATATTGTCTTGTTTAATGATATGAAGTTCCTGTTATCACAATGTTGTAGTTGGTTTGAATCACCAGTGCACACAATATAATAACACAATGATGCAAATAACAAAATGTAACAATGTCATTGTTATTTAGACACATTGATGTATTGTGAAGTTTTTTGACAGGTACATTCTATTTGAAACAAGTAATATTATTATGGACAACCTGTTTGAAATATGTAAAATAACAAACGAAGTTTTCTTGAACAGAAAAGACACAATGAAATAAGGAATATAACACAAAATCAATATAACACAAAATCAATCAAAGACACAATGAAATAGGAAGTCAAAAAAGAATTGACACAATAAATAGATTTCAACTGTGAAATAAGACACTATAGTGTAAATAACACAATGAATAAAATCACACTGAACTAAGGTGATGAACTTATGTTTAAAAACTAATTAAACAACTTAAACTTACTCAATGACAATAGGACTTTAATAAACTATACTTATTTCTTAGGTTACAGCAAAATTAATAACACAACAGGAATATAACACAACAGGAATTTAACACAACAGAAATCTCTGTTGTGTTATATTTTACTGAAAGTCAATGTAACACAATAGGCTGTATAACAAAGTTATATAATTGGTTTGTTTGTTTTACGGATTATAGTCAAAAGAGACTTGACACAGTAAATAAATTTCAACTGTGAAATATAACACAACAAATAACATAACACAATGAATAAAATCACACTGAACTAAGGTGATAAACTTCTGCCGAATAAAACAATGTGATAAAATATCTAGACAATAAATAGAAAAGACACCATTTGTCTAATAACACATTGAAACAAATGACGTAATAAACTGTTAAGAAAGTGCTGAACTACTTGATGGGTGCGGTGCTGAACTACTTGATGGGTGCGGTGCTGAACTACTTGATGGGTGCGGTGCTGAACTACTTGATGGTTGACATTGTTGAGCTGCTACAGTTCTCATCCTTTTTGCCTTTTGACCTGATTGACTAATTGCCCTATCACGAGTTGTAATTACACGTTTAGGATGAATACCAGAACCTTTTTTCCTTGTTTTAACAGGAACACGGAATGTAAGATCACATGGTTCAGTCCTTCCCGTCACAGATGCAAATCTGCTTTTCCTACTTGGAGGTGGTGCAACAACTTGAGACTCATCAATCTTTTTCATGTAAGCTTTCAAACTATCTCTATACTCACACAAGCCTTCTTTGTTCGTAACCAAATGATTTATGATATAATCATTTGAAAACCTACATTCACGAACAACAACTTCATTATCAAACCAACTCTTATCACAGCCATCCATTGTATTAGAAGACTTTAATGGACTATTTGGTACAGCTTCCCTTGTCCAACGTCTACAAATATATTTCTTTGGAAACTCTCTTATATCAAAAATTCTAAGAACATAGAAACTATGCCGACATAATAACCCAAACTGTTCAAACCGATTACAATTGCATGAAATTGTCAAATCTTGTTCTCGAAACATAACCTGACATATAAAAACAAAAGACAAATTTAGTACAGAAAAAGACACAATTGAACAAAAAAACACAAAAGAACACAATGCAAGAAAAAAACACAATACAAAAAGACAATGTAAAAAAGAACGGCTAATTCTTACCTTAAAATATGAAGTACATGGTTGCAAGAAATCTTTAACTTCAACCAATACAAAATCATCAACCTTACTGGTGCTCATAGCTACACAATTGTTAATCGCATAATCTATTTCCAATTGTTGGTCCAAAAATATTGTACGTGTATAAATTTGTGCAGCTTGTCGTTCAAGATGAAAAGTACTCCACAATTGTGCGTCCGTGTATCTAGTATCATGATCATTTTTTCTATGATCATACCTTTGAACTTCCATTGCAGAATCAAAATGACTTAAAAACTCAACCAAATTAGATTTTCGATTGCAAAATTTCTTGAAAAAATGATTCTCACTCTCGCATCTTGATGTGGTACGCATAAGCCCAGACAACTTCTCATCCTTATAATATGCAGGAATCCAATCGTGCCTAATATTATAGATATCACCTAACCATTCATGCTCACTTAAATTGAAATCAGAAAGTATTATAGGCCATTGCCTTTCAAACTCATCAATAGGTATAGAATCATCCCATACTATTCTACCCAACCTCTTTTTGAAATCTGTAGTACCACACAGATTTGCACCAACCTATAATATATCAAAAAAGCAGCAGAATATATTACAAAAGACACAAATACTTAAGAACACATAAAAAATAACACAATATATTACCTTGCTAGTAATTTTGTCCCATATATGCCACATACACAATCTGTGTCGGCTACGTGGTAACACATCTTTAATAGCCCTCTTCATTGCTGCATCTTGATCAGTTACAACCACTTGAGGTGGAGCACCAAATGTGCTAAGAAATGTTAACAACAGCCACCGGTATGAATCAGCAGTCTCATTACCAAGAAGCGCAGCACCAACTGTAACATTCCTATTGTGGTTATCTATGCAAGTGAAAGGAACAAACACCATTTCATACCTGAGAAAACACAATGATGAATATAACACAATAGAATTTCACACAATGAAAAATATAACACAGTAGAATATAACACAATGATAAATAAAACACAATAGAATTTATCACAATGATACATATAACACAAATACAATATAACACAATGGTAAAAAACATAATATAATAACAGATTGGAAATTTTAATCTCACTTATTTGATTTATATGTCGCATCAAATCCTAGCACATCACCAAAAACAAGGTAGTTTCTCTTTGCCTCTTCATCAGCCCAGAACAAGTTACCTAACCTTCCATCCTCTTTAATAGTATAATGACATGTAAAATTGGGCAAGAACTCCATCTTATTCAAAAGACGTTTCAACATCATATCTGCATCATGCTCACCAATATATTCATGAAAATCCCTTTTATAATTCTTAAAATCAGACTTTGTAGCACCTACATCCTCAAAACCACCATACAAACATTTCCAAATGTTATACGTTTTTACTGGACCAATATTGATAGCAGACAAAGCATCAATTGCATTTGCTTGAAGATGGGTAACTTTTCTCGCAGCAGTCAAAAAATGAAAATCTTCATCACCAACAAAAAAGTGGTTATGTCGTTCATCGAACTCATATATCTCATATTTCATATCTAAAGTTAGCTGCAGTTTAATATTTGCTTCACAACCACATCTCTTAGAAGGTTTCCTACGCCTTGCCTTCCCTTTACCAGACTTAGAATTTAAGGTATCAAAAGGTTTACCCTTATTAAAACCTTCCCTACTGCAACAAAAATACTTGAGTTTAAGATCACCTCCAAATTTATATCCTGTATGTCTCCTAATAGAAAAACCAGAAGAACGAGCATATTGCTTGTAAAACTCAAAAGCTTCATCAACTGAATCAAAACACATTCCGACCACTGGTTTACTTGAACTATTTGCGACAGGTTTGTAATACTTTATCCCAGTACTTGGTGACACAAGCTCAATACCAATTTCTTTATATGTTGAAAAATCTACAACAATAAACACAATGTCAGAAACACTTTAAAATCAGTAACAAATTTAGCATATATATATTTAACACAATATATAAAGACACAAAGATGATACACTGATTATTATTCAATAAAATAACACAATGACATTAAAAGAGCATACATATAAAAAAACACAATACAGTAAAGACACAATGACATATTACTAACAAATTTTACTGTATAACTATAACACAATGTATAAAAACACAATAATTATAGACAACATACATAAAAGACACAATACAAAAAGACATAATAATGATGTTTAAACAATGACACTAAGACACAATGTTGTAAAATAACACGATACACAATATATTAGTAACAAACTTAGTATATATCTTTAACACAATAAATAAAAGACACAATACAAAAAGACACAAAGATGATGTTTACACAATGACATAAAAAGACACAATGTTGTAAAATAACACAATACTGTAAATACACAATGGCATATTACTAACAAAATTACTGCTTATCTTTAACACAAAAAAGGAAAAACACAATGATCTAAAAGACACAATAACATATTAGTAACAAATTTAGTATATATCTTTCAATAAAACACAAACATGACAGAAAAGGCACAATTACAATCTTACCAGTCCCAGCTGCATCATCCATGGCGATTACGTTAAACGAAAACTGTGATTAAATAAAAATTAACAAATCGAAATTGATTGATTCATAATCGTCGACAGTTGAAGCGAAAAACCTTGATGAACTTCGTCCGCTTCCGTCTCTCCTCAACAAACGCTAAACCCTAATAACCAAAACCCGTTATGTGCAGATTCCCTAAAATACCCCTCCGTGTATTTTCCAACCTTGGACACGTGTAAGAAAACTATGGCTTCTTAGCCTTTCTAGCTTTTGTAGCCTTTGTAGCCGAACCTTTTTCCATATTACCAATACCACAAATAATATAATAATTTTGATTAGTAAAATAATTAATTTAACATTGATATCGATAAGTTTTTAAGTGAGAGATTTTTATCGCTTACTTAGAGCATTCATATCTCATTTTCTATAATAATATGAGTAAATTTTTTCTATATTTAAAGGAGTTGTTATGATTTGTGAGTAAGAAAGAGATAATATTGGACCCCATAATTTTTTATATTGTTTGAAATGCGTTGTGCTTAAAAGAGAGAAATTATAAAAAATATTATTTAGTTGGAAATGAGAGAAAAAAATAAAGATTTTTAGTGCGATTATAATGATTAAGAAAGACAATTGATGTAGATGCTCTTACGGATTATTGATTGACGTCATTCTTTTATCGATGGAAAATTAAATAAGTATAATTAAAAGGTTGAGTATTCACGGTGCAGAAGTCAAATATAAAGAGTGAGGTTTTTTATTTTTGGGGGTGATTGTGAGTTGTTGTGAGAGGATGAGAAAAAATTCATGATGGAGGAAAAATAAATTTTATATTTGAAAAACTAGTGTTTATCACTTAACCCCGTTTAATATTTTTTAAAAGTGGTTATGAATATATCAAAGAACTCTAATGACAAATATATTAAAATTTTATTATTTAATTAGAATGAGAGAGCAAATATAACTCTTTTTAATGTAATTATGGGAATGAAGATAGGGTGTTCACAATTCAGTTTCAAACCGTGAAACCATTCAAATCAGACATCGGCTTTGTTTCAAGGTTGGTTTTTTTCGTAGAGTTTAGATTGATCGTTTCAAAATTTCCAAACTGTATTGAACGGTTTGATTTACGGTTTCAATAAAAAAATCCGCAGTGAAATCGGACCGTGTGTTTATATATACACAAATATAATATTGAACATTTCTATTAAAAATTAACATTTATTCATTTAATTTCATCAACAAAATCTGATTTAGGCAAATATTTTTAATATAAAGTTGAAAATCATGAAGTGCAATAGGTTGGACATTTCGGTCCATTTGTACATGAAATGCTTTTGGAATTTTATTTAGAAGTTGGAACCGTCATGTTCTTGCTAATATATATGTTTTGTATTGTCATTTTTTATTTTGATGGTTAGACAAGAAAAAAAAGTGTTGTTGGACCAAAATTAAGTGTTTATGTTATTTATAATATGATAAATATAATAGTATATATAAATCTTTATTAAATAAAAAAAGTCTAAGACATGTATTTAGCTATGTCCCAAAAAAAGGAATGATGACTTCCCTTTCATAAACGACAGAACAAATAAAAGTCTTTTTTGTGGATGGTTCCTAAAAGAAATAATTTTTTTTTATTTTGAAAATACATAATAAGAATAAAAACAAAGGTTGGATATTGATATTCTAAATTTAGGAATAGGATCCTTCATGTGAAATATTGGACCATGTTGATCATAAAGTAAAAGAAAAATATTTTTAAAAAAAGCATAAAATCTTACTTTGAATCAAATATTTTTCCCCATAAAAGTTCCATTTAAGTTCAATGCATAATCAAAATAACAGTTGAATTGAGTTTAACAATTAACATTATCCGAAACATTATTACAACCCCTAGTCGTCGAGATTTCGTTGGTAAAAAAGAAAATCTTAAAACGACGCTCTTAGTTTGTTTTTCGCAACTATTTAACTAAAATAGTAGCTAGAACAGTAAGGTGTCTTGGCACGTAACGAAGTCGGTTTGATTTTAAAAGTGACAGATAGTGAAGTAGATTATTACGAGTAGATAAAATACATTTTAGATTAAATACAAAAACATTATATATATGTAAACAAAAATGGAAACAACCAAAACAAAATAAAATCTAAAAGTGAAAACAATAAACACGTACACAAACCATTTTCAATAATGTTGCCATAATAAGCTATCATCAAAGAAAAAACTACCGGAGGAAAAAACACCACCGGAGTGATCATACTCCTCCGTCCACGTCGGCGATGTATAATGATCCCAAACTGAGTCAACAAACACAAACTCAACACTCGACTCGCCCGAGTCATAACTCGCTCCCAAACTCGGCAATTCAACTATCTCACTCAGCTCTTCCGCCGGCGCTGGAGCCGGCGCCGTCGATACTTCTTCCGACGTCACCAATGACGCCGTTGACGGTGATGACGTCAGAGTAGATATCCCGGAGTAACAAGAAGATGATGACGTGGAGGGTGTCTCCGGCGGTGTTGACGGCTGAGTTGCGGTGGTTGTAAGGTGGTGCATGGAGGCGGCTTTGGTGGCGGCGGCTTGAATGTCACGTGGGGCACGTGACTCCGGTCGAGGTAAAACATCGGCGAGTTCGGGGAAATTAAGGATGGCCGATTTACCTTTGATGGAAAGTGCGGCGACATCATGTGCACGTGCGGCCATTTCCGGGTTGGAAAATGTACCAAGCCAGATCCGAGATTTTTTCTTCGGTTCTCGGATCTCAGATACCCATTTGCCCCATGCCCGCTTCCGAACCCCTCTATAAACCGGATGCTTACTATTATTACCATCCGGTTCCTCGTGGACTCTTTTCGGGTTCGGTTCGGGCAATTTGGCAATTGGGTCGAGTAATGTGGCGGTGGTGGACTCAGTCTCTGGTTCCATCGCCGTCATTATAGGTTGGAGGTCCGTCTGATAATACGGACTTTTAACCAGAAAATCTTGAAATGAATGACCTGATTCGACCCGAACCGAAATAGAAACAAGTTTTATAGAGGTAGATGTATTTGAGAGAGAGGGGGGTGATGGGATATCAATGTTGCCACAAGTTTTAGAAGTGTTTGGTGTGAGAGTAGTTTATATATATAGTGCATAGATATATAGCTATATATATATGTGTGTCAACATTTATTTTTATATATAAATACATAAATAGAGAGAGAAGGGACCTAAGTTGAAAGGGAACTTATAAAGATAAATAAATAATGAAGGGTAACACAAAAATAAATGGAATGTGAAAAAGAATTTTGATGAAAGAAAATGTGGAAAGAGAAGTAACACCTACTTGGAAATGTATGGTTTTGAGAGAGAGAGAGAGAGTAATAGTTATGAAATTATACTTTTATATTTAGGTAGGTCATTATAGGTGATATTTGCAAGTACTAAAATATTCTAGAATTATATCATCTAACTATTTATTTTATGCTATAAATGTTATATTCAAGATTGTACCAACAACCAAGTGATGCTAACAATACTGCTTTATTAGTATAATATATAATTGTGTTGAAAAGATTTACAAGTTATAAATTTTGTTAAATATCATGTTTAGTTATAAATATAATGCTTTTTAAACATCTTATTTTGTATCATTCTTGTTATATTTCTCTCGTGTGTCATGCGTGAACTTTAATTTATAGTCTTGTAACATACATTTTCTTTATTTTTACATATTTTTTCATTTTGTGTATAATTAAACTAAATCATACTTGAAAATATTCAAATTTCCCTCTTAATTTTTGAAAATATTATATGTTTTCCTCATAATATGGTGATGATTGGGATCTCAAGGCATAATGAATGGGTGATGCATGGGACAATGAATTAAAATTAGGGTTAATACTTACCATGCTTGGCCTATAAATGGGGTTGGCTCACCTTATTCATTTATAAGAAATTAAGGAACCTTCATAATACCATCCAAAGATAATATAAATTAGCTCTATATATGTGCCAAATTTATGAGTTATGTTTTTCAATATTATATATTAAATATAAAATGGATGAATTAATGCTCAATTTATATATTTGTATGTGCTTGCATGTGTGCCTTCCCATTTTTAGATGTTTCCTATGTTGAATATTTATGACCTCTCCATGCCTCTCTTTTATTATAGAGTTATTATATATTTTTATATTTTTATAATATCATATTTATTACGTTTGGTTTTATCTTTCAGGTTCTGTTTATCGAAAACTCATGAGATTCATTAAATTTTTGTTAATATCATAAGTTAGATGAGTGTTATTATACAAACACAATCCCTTTCTATTTTTCTATACACACGCACATATATATATACAGAGAAAAAAATAAGTGTTTATATAACTATATAAGATGCGTATAATCACACCTAAATAAAAGACATCTTACATTATATAGAAGTCATACAAGTACTCATTGTTTTTTCTTACTTATTGCGAATCGAAATAGTTTTGCGACATGACAAGAAGTAATAGCTAGTTAAGTAAGTATAAAGTTTCATGTTTCTTGTTATTGTTTTAAACAATTAAAACGTTTACATTAATTTATACATAAGAAAAAGAGATGAATGTAATATAAGGAAAGTACTAGTTTTCAATTCCTTGCAATATTTAGCCCTAGAAATTTTTTTTCCAATGCCACATTTTTAAACTCGAACTTTAAATTTCCTAATTTAATATTTTTTTAAATTCTAAAAAATGATGATAAATTGTAAATATTCTATTTTTCATCAAATATCTGACAATATTCACATTACAACATAGAAATTAAGATCATTTATTACAATGTTTTCCATTCATGAGCTTCTTTTTATCTTCTATCCAATTTTATATACTTTTTACGAAGACCAAGATATCATATTTTTTAGTTTAATAACCATAATCATTAAATATTATATAAAATATTCAAAGCACCCTTATAACTCATTAAATAAGATCCAGTTTTAGTTAGTATATATTAATGAGACTATTTGAAAGTAAACAATAGCGGTTATTTTAGGGTAATATAAATTTACACTATTTGAACTTTGAAAAGTGTCATTAGGCGTCTAGGCACTAAGTTTTAGTGAAAGCACGAATCGAATATTGTCTATCATGTAAACTCACGAACCGTTTAGTCCAACCAAATTGGTCTAATAGGCATGTCTTTTGATTAAATCAACTTATTTAACCGTACTAAGGAACAACGGCGGATCCTGAATTTTTGTAGCATATGGGCTGAAAATCACAGGACCCATAATTTGTATTTTATATGGGAGCGGGATCAATATATATATATATAAGGTATCTTGGTAACAATCGAAACTTCTCTCAAGAAAACGCACAGGGCCGACACTCGATCGATCATCCCGGCTTTTTAAATAAAAAATTTATAAACCATGAGCTAAAAACCGAACTTAGTATATTTTATTCAACTTTTGATCCATTTGAAATTCAACCTACTTCAATCATCTATTATCATATGATTTTATGTCTTATTGCAACATCATTAGAAGATGTTTTGGAATTAAAATACTAACATAATCTAAATCTCAATACATGTGCATATACTCAATCATATATCAGTTGGTTATAAACTTTTTAATGTATTTCTCCATCACTTGATTCAAACTACTAATAAATTAATAAATTAATTAATAAAATAAATAAATAAAACATAAAAGCAATAATATGTACTTTATCATAGCAAACAACATAACTGGACTAGTGGTTATGTATATAATGGGCCAGTTGCTGTAATGGGCTGGCCAATTGGGCCCACTTACATAAAACATGTTTCGAAAAATTAAATAAACCGGGTCCATTTAATAAACAAAGATATAATTCTGCCATTTTCATACGAGCTCCTAGAATATTGTAGACATTTCATAAGCTCGTATGATATGTAAGCATAACACCTCGTATAAGTGTATAACACCATCTACGATTTGCCTAGATCATATGACTCGTATCATGTGATTATAAGTACTCTGTTTGCGGTGTGTGTATAGTTTTCTTGATAAGTAAAAACGAAAGACAAAAAATGTGTGAGTTATTTGCAGACCTAGCAAGAATGTCTATAGTGCACGTCTATTTAATAGCACTACTTGACGTTGTTGGTGTCTTGGACTTTGTTAATATAATTTAGAAACTACGGTGAACAAAAAAAATATAAATAAAACGAACTGTTAAATTTAATTAGAGTTAATTACATAAATGAGACCTATGGTTTATCTAAAATAACAAGTTTGGGTACTAAGGTTTTTTTGTTGCAAGTTTGGGTATTGTTGTTTTAAATTGTAACGAGTTTGGGTACTAACACTAATAAATAAATAAAGCTGTAGACATTATTTCATTAACAATATTAAATGCAATTAGATACATCTATTCATGAAATTAAGATCTAATTTGGTTTAACAAAATCATGGTCGATAATAAAACTGTTTTAATGAGCGACCTATCGATTAGTTGGTGTAGGGTTCATAATTTAAATAGTTGTGGCCAAATATTACCATCAAATCATATTCTCAAATAATACCAAGTCCAATCACATAACATACATACAATTATTACACTCGAGATGTATGTGATGGTGTGGCAAGTAACAAACGGTTTGGGGCCCGTAAGACTTAAGCACGGCTATCTCTTCATAAATCATCTTGTTTTTTCTTTCAGTAGATTGTTCATGTGTCGGGAAATTGGCTTTTGCATGTCTCTGTTTAAATGGTCGAGCACTCCTGACTTAGTCATGTCCAACCCAAAAAGCCTTTCGTTTCAGTTATGCTTGCTTGTGAATCGCCTTATAGTTCATAGAGAAAATATGATTTTTGTAAGCAGCATCTTATATGTATTAGGACCACTTGCATTAACTTGGGCTTGATTATATGAGCTCAACCAATATATATGACCCTGTATTAGTTGTTGTAGGGTTCATTTGGTTAATAGCCAATAGTTTTCTACAAATTATCATATTATTTGGAGCCAGTCCTAAGATTTTTTAGATTTGTAGTGTCAAATTAGGGGACATTTATGTTCCCTGCCATATTAGTATTAACCATGTTAATTTGTTCTATACATATATATTTGGTTAGAAAAATCTATAGATTTTGTGTCAAGATACAAAGGAATGTGATGTTGTTTTAGTTTTCAATGATTTATATATCATAAAAACAAATTATAACTTAAATATTTTTAACAGCAGTTTGAATTAACCCACACGATCATTTTTATTGCCATATCAAGATGAAACTCACTTTATGTGAGAAAACCTACTAACCCAACATGAAAACTTAATATATTTTATGTCCTGACTTAAACTCAATGCTTCTTTATTTTATGAAGTGTTATGTACCTCACGTAAATAATTTATATAGTTATAACTAAAATATTCCTATCTTCATATTTTCATATTTTGATTCAATTGCATCACAACCTTAAAGTTGAATCAATCTCATTAAACGGTGTAACCTTTTGATTATTAGGCATCAAACCTTTAACCTTTGTGTTTCAAATGATTTAGTATTGTATGACAAATATGTGTATTATTATTATGCTTCAAAACTCTTATACAAACATTTAACTTTTGTACATCAAATGGTGTATTTTCAAGCATCCGAATTGAATTCATATTTTATTTAATTGCATTACATGGTTGAAACCTTTGATTAAATTGGAGCAAACGTTAAGTTGTTAATTTCTTGTTAATGTCTAATGGTGTTCATCAAGCCACTTTATTTTGCATCAAACATGTGCAATAAGTCGTTTTCATTGTAATAATGTGCATCAAACATGTGAAGTGTTAAGCATCACATCTAAACAGTATTACAAATGTATTTTTTTCAATGTAAAAAAATATTCATATTTAATTAAATAGAATAAAGTTATGGACTTAATATATTTAGTATTAGAAAAAATTACATATATCATGACAACTGATAGTATAATAAGTTAAATGAGGTGGTGTTTAGGGCAAATGGGCATGGGTCATAACATGTCGACACATTCATGTCATGATTAAAAACGTGTTTAGAGAAGTTCAACCCTTTGTTTATGACAGACAACCATGCATGTTTTAACTTATCATATTATATAGGTTAATATTAACGTTACACTTTTTTTTCTCAATTTATCAAAACAACTCAATTTATCAGAACAACATAGTTTTATAGTTTTGTATATGAAGAAACATATATAATAACTATATAATGGATGTATTTTTGGTATATTTTGCATTATTGCGTTAATTGTGCCTTACTATTTTATAACCTTGTTGGTGAATCATGTCAATAACCATGTTAAATACATCATGTTGCTAGAATATCTAATTATCTATATATAACCATGTTAAACGGTTTGTTGTGTCTTGGTTGTGTTACTAAGCTGGTCACCTTAAATAGTGTTAAACGTGTCGTGTTATGCAACCCTCTTGTTAAAGATTCATATGTTAATAATATTAAAGAAAATGAAAGGTCTAGGCATAGTGTTATGTTCTTGTTTACTAGTCATATAAAACGTGTCGTGTTATGTAACCCTCTTATTAAAGAGTCTTGTGTTAATATTAAAGAATACAACGCGTTTAATCATATATCAGTTTGGAAATCAACAACTCGATCCAACCAAGTTTTCAAACCAGTTTAAGACTAGTTCCTCACCGTAATCAATGAAACCTAAACCAATCGTGTTCCAAACGCAATTCAACCCTTCATAAACCCGAACTCAAACAAATTCCAACCCGAACGAATTTCATAAAATATCCAGACTTTTATCATCGGTTTAAACCGGTTTCCAACCCGATATGTATTTGGGCTCATGAATACAAACCTAGAAGTAACAATATTGGGCCTGGCCCATATTCATATCATATCGAAAAAAGGTAACATTTTTTAGGGTTTATATCAAAAACCCTCATTCAACATCTTCAATCTCCCTGAATATTTTTCGTTGCCCTAAGGTACGTTTTCAACCTCAAATCGTCAATAATTATTTCGTTAATCATCTATCTGTTTATGTAATCGATATTGTTCGTAGGTTAATTATCAATCTCGTCTCTTTAATTCATGTGAAATTAGTTCTAGGTTCTTTCAGATCGATTTCGGAGCAATTTGTTACTTTTAATTTCATTCGGTATGAGATTATGTTATCATACTGGTTTGACATGTGATTTGATCATTTGATTGTGTTCATGAAGTAGCTTTGGTTGTTTTGAAGGTGCTGTGTCAAAGCTACAAGGTTATAGTATAATTTAACAAAGTATGAGATTAGTTGCGTCTGGAAGAAATAGTTAAGTTAAAATGATGCAAGTTTTGTTTTGGCTAGAAACTGATTGGGATTATAACAAAAGGAAAAAATTATACTTTTTGAAAAGGGAGAAAAACTTGTAGGTTGAGACGTGTTTATAAAGCCGCGTGTTTCGAGTCACGAGTGTTTTGACTTGTTATCATGCTATCATGGTTTTCACATCATTGCTCTATTGATTAATGTATTTTTGGAAAAAGTATGAATGTTATTTGTTTCATAACAAAATTTGGAATCATTTATTGTTGTTATTATGAAACAAGTTTTTTCTATGATTTTTTCTTGTTTCATTGGAGTTGCATAATTTTGTTATATGTCATTTGCAGAAAAACTAGGGCTTGTTGTAAGATTTAGCGATGAGGTTGGAGAAGTGTTGGTTTTGTTCGTCTACTGTATATCCTGGACATGGTATTCAGTTTGTAAGGAATGATGCAAAGGTAGTTTTATTTATTTTCTATAGATTATTTGTTTACCATGAGCTTATTTTATTTGATGCTAAGCTTTAAAGTTTCATGCTGCAGATATTTAGATTTTGTCGATCAAAATGTCACAAGAATTTCAAAATGAAGAGGAATCCTCGTAAGGTGAAATGGACGAAAGCTTATAGGCGATTACATGGCAAGGACATGACTCAGGTAGACAAACTTACTACCACACTTTGTTTATTTAGGTTTAATTTAATATGTTATTTTCAAATACAATTTTTATGTACATTCTTCTAAATTTCATAGTGTTGTATTTAGTCTTTCAAAACACTAAAAATTTCATGATTCACCATTTCATATTATTGATAGTAGCAATGTTTTTTTTTTCACTTAACTAATAAATACAAAAACAAGGTTGTTATGCTAGATCATCAGCACATTCTGTTCCTTTTGTTGTTTTAGTGAAGGATGCAATTTTTAATTGTTGATTATATCTATATTTTAAATTGTTTGAAAGGGTATATGTCATGAAATTTAGGTGAATGTATATGAAAATTTGAGCTTTTTGAAGGATGTTAATGAAATAGTATCCTATCTTTATGACAAAAATGGTGGGTTGCTAACTGTTATATTATTACACTTTTAAGGATGCAACATTTGAGTTTGAGAGGAAGCGTAACAGACCAGAGAGATATGACAGAAACCTCACAGAGAACACACTGAAGGCCATCAAGACTATTGACAAAGTTAGATTCCGTAGGGAGGAAACACATCATAAGAAGAGGTATGTTTTTTTCTTGAATCCCGTTACAAGTATGAATCTTCAATCATTTTATTGTTTTACTTTCTAGAGGCAATGGTTTTGATTCGTCTGCTTATTAATGGTCAATATGTGTTATGTTTTCTCTGTCAACCCAACCCCACACAAATATATCTAATTCTACATCGAACTGTCTTTCTATTGTTTTACTTTCTAGAGGTCTCGGTTTCCATGTCTTTACCATAAGACACTGGTTGATTTATGTTATGATTTATCTCTAACATTGAAAATGTTAGCTAATAAATACCTTAGACTCAACCCCGACCATAAAGTTCAACACTTTTAGAAGACCATTGATTTGTGTCAGCCCAACCAAGTCTGCACAAAAGTACACCTTTTGACCAGACCAGCATGAATTTATTCGACTTGACCCAACCCACTGTTAGAGTTTTTTAACGTGTTGTTTATGATACTGATGATGCAGGATGAGTGGTAAGTTGGCTAAGGAAACAAAAGAGGCTAGAAAGGAACTCGACCAGCAAATCAACTTGATCAAAGCTCCTGGTGCAATGGTTAAAGATACATCGTCAGCCAAGGTCACTGTCAAGGTTCAACATGAATCTGATGAAAATCGCATGGAAGAATGATTATAACAGTAAAGTTGAATATTTATATTGTTTCTAGTTATTCTCCAGTTTTGTAACATCAGTTGTTTGGACCTTGTATTACTCTACAAGTGTGTTACTTTAATGAAGATTTGAAGTGTTTGGTACCCCACGGTCCCTTGTCTGTTGCTTTGTTACCGAAAAATGTATGTTTTGTTGTGTGTCACAATCGTGTTATTAAGAACGATGAAGGTTTACACACAAAAAGTAAGATGTTACATCACTGTAAGTGCAAGTATGACAACATGATCCGCCAATGTGTTAACTAGTCCTTTAGTTTTAGTTTGAAGTTAACCAAGCCGAGTTAACCTGTCTTAAAGTTAAACAAGGCGGCTTGACTCGTCCTGAAAGCTTTTAATGTGATGAAACTTAAACTCGAGCCTGACCTACATAAAGCTTGAGTTGGCATTAGAAAAACTGTATAGAACCTATATAAGTATACAGCTTTAAGTTTAACTATATATATATATATTACAATTACATAAAAATTCTATTGTTCCAAATTGAATGAAGAATCATATGAAACAAATCAAATTTTACAGGCTTCTTATGCCAGATAAAATGCTGCTGCACCATCTTCACTCTCTTCAGCATCTCTAAATACTTTTCATCCGGTATCGCTCTAAGAATACGACTCAAATTCACCACATCTTTCTCCAAAACGAATACCGAGAACGCCTCCCAGTTCAAAACTTCAAAAAAAGGCGGCACATAATTATCAGATATTATCACAGGGACACATTCGTAGTATATCGCTTCCACAATTCTTGGACTATATACTTCATACCCGCGGGCACAAATACAGTATTTACTACTCTTCATATACATACGGTATTTAGCTTTACTTTCAATGTCTCGAGCCATTGGCCCGAGTATTTTAATATCAGGTTCTTTATCCTGCCAGTTTTGAAGTAATATTGGTCTTAAGTTTCCATGCATTCCACCTGCAAAAAATGCAAAAATGGGTCGTTCTGAAGGCGGGTTTCCACCAACATCTTGAACCGGGTTATCTGCACTGCGGATATATGTAGCCGGAAGAGTGGTATCTTTGCCTATTTTGAACCCGGTAACAAGATTCGAGTTGCAAAGAGATCGAATGCAGTTTCCCATATGATCTTTCGTTAGCTTCATCGCCTGGTTTTGACAGGAAAAAAGATAGATTCAACAAACGTACCCAATCGTGACAAGCAACAAGAAACTATTGATTCATTGAAAACAAACATACCCAATCGTGACAAGCAACAAGAAAATGATCAGCTCCATTAGTTCTGTTCCAGAAAGGATATTTTCCGGCAATTAAACTTGTGTAATCCTTTAAATGTTGTTCCAAATCTTTGTGGGATCTGGGATTTTGCTCTTGAGACGAATGTCTTAGTTTGAGTGAACTAAACGGTAGATAGAATAAGTGCGCCTTTCTAGGATCTTTTACAACAAATTTTCTATTGTTCTCCATGAGTTTCATGAACCATCCTTCTGAAGCATAGATTCCCCTTAGTTTCGGATCGTGAAAAATCGGCTTTTTCCCTTCCTTGTAGATGTAAACTTTTAAAGTATTTTCCATCAGTTTGTAACTCCTGTATAACGGTCAAGAAAACGAGAAAATTTTATCACATATTATTAGTGTTTGGATGTGTTTCTGCTTCTTGAAGTTGCAATAATCACTTCCTTGTTGATATTGTTACTATTGTATGGCAAATTCTACTCATTTAAGAAGGCTAAAGATAACATAAGGGTACATACTACATAAGCAGAAATATGTCACCAAACATTAGAAACTGATAACTCGGATATAATCATTTTCAATACACGCATCAAAACGTCCCATATATGAAGATTTTAGATTTCACCTTAAAAACTTGGAAATATTGCGATAAAGAGAGCCTTGAAGTCCCTCAGTGCTCCCTAACATTGATCCATTCTCAATCTTCATCAATGCCTGCTTAAGTTCCCGGTCACGAGCAGATAACACCTTTGTTTTCTTTGACATTCAAAAAATCAAGAACTTTAGTAAAGATTAAAAATTTAAAGCTGACATTCAAGAAATGAGAAAGTCCCTACATTGGAACGAGAAGCAACCGCTGATTCAAGAACCGAAACCATGTAAGAAAGCCGTGTTGGTTGTAAAGCAACTGCAAAACTTTGACCAGTTTGCCTCAAACCATTTGGTTTCATTGCACTTTGCGAGAGTAAAGATCCATGACTACAATCATACCCTTTGCACCCTTCTTCTTTCGACTCATTTACTTCTATCTCATGCTTACCCGACAATGTTTTCAAAACCGGACCAAACTCAATACTATCAGAAGTGTTCATCTTGCGATAAAAACCCACTTCATTGACCAAATTATCCTTGATAGTAACTTCAACACTTTGACCAGCTTGACCCGTTTGACTCGAACCATTTGGTTCCATAGCACTTTGTGAGAGTAAAGATCCATGACTACAATCATACCCTTTGCACCCTTCTTTCGACTCATTTACTTCTTTCTCATGTTTAACATACAATGTTTTCAAAACCGGACCAAACTCAATACTCTCTGAAGTGTTCATCTTGCTATAAATAGCCACTTCATTGACCAAAATACCCTTGGTAGCAGATGGTACAATCAAAGTTGAACTATTATAAGGAAGTGTAATGAGCTGAGATAAAACTATGATAACAACCACAAGACTTATAATTAACACCAAAAGCTTCAAGATTTGCAGTCTACATAACCTTTTGGTTTCCATGATTGTTTATGCAACTAGATTTTGGGCATTTGGCTAAAACCCTAATTTCAATCCTAACTACTGAAACTAACTTGCTTAATGTAGAACATATGTATTACATTATGATCAACAAATGTATCAAATAATGAATGAGGAGATGATGATCAGAATATAAATTGAGGGAAAATGAACTCAAATCTTACTGAGCTATGAGCAAGGAGCTGAAATTTGGTAGTAATGATGTTTAGAGATAGTTGAAAAGATACCCATGAATAATTTTTACGAATAATCATCGAAAGTTCAAAACTTTGCAACTTTGATCTACCATTTCAAGATCGTATAGCAACTCATGCCCCATATGCCATGTCCACGTGGATCATCCGTTTTAAATTTCCAACTTTATTTTTTATATGCATTTAATTTAGTTTTATAAATTTACTTCTTTATAATTTCTGCATTTTACTTAATTATTGAGTAGTGGGTCTAGGTGGTTACCCATGTTTAGAAGTAGTTTCTAATTTGTTTTCCTATTTAATGTTTTCTCATGTAATGAATTTGGCAGTGAGTTTATGAATGAAAATTATGTTTGTTAATTTTGCTCATTGGATTATGGGTTGAGATAATTCTTCCATGCTAATTCAAACCCGACTAGTTTGAATGGTGTTCTTGGAACCTAAACTTGAATTGAGTGGTGATTTCTGTATCTCAGTTTCAGTTTAGTTTGTCCAACGGATCTGATTACGTGGTGTATCTGTATCGTAATCAACCGTTGCCTATCCGTTTGTTTCAATTTCTTAATATTACTAACCGTTGCCAACTTGATTCATATCATTTGGTATCAGAGCCGTAGCGATTCGTTTCGACTCATTATCCTTCATATATTCTACTCTAAATTGTTCACAGTTTCAAAAAAAAAATGTTTCTTACTTTCATCATCAAATCTATGTATAATGATCAGTTCAAAGCCCCCGAAGACTTCACTTCTATCCAATATAACGAGGGGCCTTGGTACGATGAATACGGAATGGAACCAGAGGAAGATGAGTGCATGTTTGTCAGGCAAGCTCTTTACGGGATTATTAGTCAAGAACCTACGGTTAAGAATTCTAGTTCAAGAAAAGATCCATTAAAAGCTAAAAAAGATTGTGATGATGCAGAAGTGATCTTGATTGAACATGATGAAAGTAAAGGTGGTGATGTGGAGCAAGGCAAGGAGTTAAAACACGAGAAATTGGTTTTGAAACAATTTGACCAGAAAATTACTTTGTTACCCACATTATCTAATATCCTTCACCATCAGTTTCTATTTGTAAACACATTTTACATGTCGGCTTTACATGGGTTTGAAGCCACTAAGAAAGCTAGTCACCTTGTTCTTAAGGACCATGATGGAGCAAACATGCAGAGCATACAAGATCTGAACTCTCTAAACACAATTAAGACTCTTCATGAGAAAGTCGGTGTTCGGCTAGATATTCCCTTTGACCCGGGTGACTTGGTTTGGATTCATTTTTGATAAACATTTTAATGCTATCGCTTGTAGCAACCGTTTCCAAGTTTGAGGTCAAACTTCTCTCAAGCGAGAGAGGATGATAGCAACTCATGCCCCATATGCCATGTCCACGTGGATCATCCGTTTTAAATTTCCAACTTTATTTTTTATATGCATTTAATTTAGTTTTATAAATTTACTTCTTTATAATTTCTGCATTTTACTTAATTATTGAGTAGTGGGTCTAGGTGGTTACCCATGTTTAGAAGTAGTTTCTAATTTGTTTTCCTATTTAATGTTTTCTCATGTAATGAATTTGGCAGTGAGTTTATGAATGAAAATTATGTTTGTTAATTTTGCTCATTGGATTATGGGTTGAGATAATTCTTCCATGCTAATTCAAACCCGACTAGTTTGAATGGTGTTCTTGGAACCTAAACTTGAATTGAGTGGTGATTTCTGTATCTCAGTTTCAGTTTAGTTTGTCCAACGGATCTGATTACGTGGTGTATCTGTATCGTAATCAACCGTTGCCTATCCGTTTGTTTCAATTTCTTAATATTACTAACCGTTGCCAACTTGATTCATATCATTGTGTGTCATACTGGGCAATTAATACTGTATTTTTTTATTTTTTTTATTTCTTGAGTAAATTGCGTTTTTCATATTAGGATTTTGATGTGTTAATAAAGGTTAACGGTCTATGTTCTTAAGATCTTTAATTTAATAGGTATGTTTACTTTGTTGTTTTTAGGTTTTAGAGTTTGCTCAATAACCGTTCAAACTATTGTTACTTACCCACATCCATCTCTCATGTGATGGGTAAAATCATTTTTTTCTTCTTTTACTATATTGCGATGTAAACATTTAACTGATCCTACCAAAAAAGAAGATGAGTGTTTGAACTTTTCACCTCACTCACTTATGGGTTTCCTCTTTCAGAATGAACTCATTATAGGATGAACTTAGGGGTGTAAATGAACCGAACGAACTCTGTTCATGTTCGCTTATTAAGTTATTAGCGAACTAACAAACGGTTCACGAACACATAAACAAATGAAACTTTATGTTTGTGTTTGTTTTTTAATAAAAATTAAGATATTCGTGTTTGTTTGTTAAATTTGTAAATAAACCCAAACAAACATAAATGAACAGTAAAAACACAAACATATATTAGCTGAAAAATATAAAGAGTCATTGTTAATACAAAAAGTAAGATATAATTCATGCTAGAGTACTTTGCAAGTTAGCATAACAAATTAACAATAGTTATCAAAAAATAAACGAACATTCGCGAACACAAATGCACTTACAGGAACCTTGTTATGTTCGTTTGTTGATCTTGGTAAACAAAATTTCTTGTTCGTGTTTATTTGTTTATTTATCAAACGAACATAAAGAAACTTTCAACTGAACGATTCATCAAACATTTTATTCGTTTTGGGCCTAAAATGATCAGATATCTAAATTGACGTTCAAAATATTTATTTAGTTTTAAGAAATGAAAGAAAAATATGAAAATTTGAAGATGACGAGATAAGGGTTTAATCATAAAGACCCACCTTTCATTTTCCATCTTTTTCGTTATTAGTCATTCACAAAGGATAGATACATCAATCATCATCACAAAGCTACAATCTTTATTAAAGAAACTCATTCTTCTCTTCATGGTAATTTTATTTTCCATTTGGGTATCTCCAATTTCTCAATTCAATGATTAAACAATCGTTTACAAGTAATGGGTCACTGTCAATTTGCACAATTTCTAATGTTGTTTCAATCAATTATAGTTTCTTGATGATGTATTCACAATCCCCATTTATGTAGAGCTTATTTGATTTAAGTTTTGGCTAGTTTTTTGTGGGTTGTTCAATTTGCTTTGATTGTTGTGGATATTTGTGACATTAGTTTAAACAATGTAGTGTAGTATCTACTTATCCCATTTGAATGTGATCGAATGCGATTCGTTTTGATTACTTTTTTTCGTGTTTAGTTATTCAAGATAGATAGTGTTTATATAGTCAAATTGTGATGCATTATGCATATATGTAAATTTGAGACACATGTTAGACATGGAGTTTGATTTGGATAATGTATGTGATAAATAGGATTTAATGTTGTTTCTTTGGCAATGTACTATTGTAATTCACAAGATGATGATAAAATATTTGCATTGAAAATGGATGCAAGTATATTGTTCAATGTTTTAGATATGACTGATGTGATGTCGTACACCATTGTTAGAGGAAATTCGGATCGTATAACACTTTCACTCCTATCGACAAGAAAGGGATAGTTTCTTGTTCTTTCATTCTCAAATTTAGGATATTTGGTTGCTTGCTAAATTTTCTTTAGAAAAATAAACATTTTACTTGATAATGTAAAGCTGTCTTTTAACTTGTTTCAGCTGTTAGCAATGAAATATGACCCAACTTGACCCGTTTGACTTTGATACTTATATGCTGTATTTGCTCAACAGGTGATGAAGAATTAGCATAACTACTAACTGAACTGACCCGAACTTGGTTCATAATCTAAAAACAAGATGACACATGTTATCCCATCATCAACAAGCAGTATCTCTCTTATCCCCGGGTGCACTTTTAGTACTGTAAAAACCAAAAAAGGTTCGATAAAATGCTGTAATTCAAAAACGTCAACCAAAAGAACCATACATGCTCAAGGTTGTGTACTTCCTCTATCAACATCCCTTAGGTTATTTCCACATATCAGGGCATTTGGGCCACTCTGTAAACCAAGATATGGAGCAGCAGCAGCCACTGTGGTGGAGGTGGATGTCGATGTGGATGTACCCGTAGAACAAGCTGATGACCAATTGGATTCTCCTGTTTCGGGTCAAGATTCTGGTCAAACATCAACTATCGCTAAGTCTAAACAAAGACCACGGCCTGTTAGAAAGAGTGAAATGCCACCACTGAAAGATGAAGACTTGGTCCCGGGTGCAACTTTCACGGGTAAAGTAAGATCAATCCAACCTTTTGGAGCTTTTGTTGACTTTGGTGCTTTTACGGACGGGTTGGTTCACGTCTCACAGTTAAGCAATGGTTATGTTAAGGATGTTTCAGATGCTGTTACAGTGGGTCAAGAAGTTAAGGTGAAGTTAGTGGAGGCAAATATTGAAACAGGTCGAATCACGTTGACCATGCGGGAAAATGAGCCTGGTAAGGCGTCTGGACCTAAAACGGGTCAGAAGTCAAATCCAAGACGGGCCCGAGACGAGGGGGGGAAAAGTACTAAATTTGTTAAGGGTCAAGAACTTGAAGGGACCGTTAAAAATATTACACGTTCGGGTGCTTTTATAAACCTTTCAGAAGGTGAAGAAGGGTTTTTACCGGCTTCTGAAGAAGCCGATGAAGGATTTGGAAGCATAATGGGTGGTGGTTCATCACTTGAAATTGGTCAAGAAGTCAAAGTTCGAGTCTTGAGAATGGCTAGAGGTCAAGTAACTTTGACAATGAAGCAAGATGACAATAATAAAGAGTTTGATTCAAAGCTTCAAGGAAAAGTTTATACTGCTACAAACCCGTTTCTTGCAGCTTTCCGTAAAAATAAAAACATTGCTTCGTTTTTAGATGATCTGAAGAAAGTTGAAGGGGAGGATGTGGAATTTTTAACTGAAGCTGATAAAGTCAAACGTGTTTCTGTTGAAAAAGTCAAAGATGAAATTGTTTCTGGTGAAGAGGAAAACATACTCAAAGGTTTGATTTCTTGCTCATCTGCTGATAGAGGTAACGGGTCGGATTGCGTTATGAATAATAGTTGGAATTTTTTAACACTTTTGTGGGACGTTCATCGATCCATTTAACCCGTTACCTTTTATTCTTTTTTCTTTATTGGATTAGTTTACAATTCAATATCTACCTTTCAGAACACTAAAAATGTCATATTTACGCCTATCACATGAAACAAATAAAACCAGTTAGTTATAATAGTGTCACTTTGTTCATTTAGTGAAACAAGCAAGTAATTGATTCGCAACAAACAAAGAGATGATAATGAAATAAAAATTTGTTACGTTGTAGGGTTGTATAGATCACTGGTTTGGGGAACAGTCGACCCGTTTGACTCATTTGATTTGCTTTCTTTATATACCTTTAGCTAACGTTTATTTCTTTATATCAACTATTTGACCCGTTTGAGATGCAAACATAATAAAACCGCCTTGTTTAGAAGTAGATTAGTTGAAATAATAAATCCTATCAACTGTAAACTGCAAAGATCTAATAAGTGACTGTAATTTATGCGGTTTTGTAACTAGTGATTTGTTGTTTGTGCTATTAGATACTGATGTTCAAGTTGAAGCGCGGGTCGGAGTGGATGCTGAAAATGCTGCAGCTAGTTGAGGACTAAAGAGTTGTAGATTAATAGTGTGTTTGGATTAGTTGAATAGTTTTACTTTGATTTAATGAAGCTTTTTATGTTGATAAATTAAGGTCCCTTGAAGTTATTAAACGTTTAACTTGATGGTATTTAGAAACATAATAATAATCTCTTAATAGTTGATCAAATTGTATTATAAATGTGATTCTTTTAACGTGTTTCACGGGTCAGGTCTGGTATTTTTTATATACAATATATAAAAGCCCCAAGTCAAATGACCCCGTAACTTTCAGACAATACTCCTATAAGTTTATACGAAAGAAGTAACATTATACGTTGAATTGGTATTTTTTTTTTTTAATAATAATACTCCGTTGCTTATATTAAATACCAAATGAATTTACAATAAGGTAGCAGGTAGACGGGCAACAAGTTGCGCCGCCACCCCCTTTTGAATAGCAAAACCTAGCCTACTGAAGACAAAACCTTGGCCCTTAGGGGTCGAAACATTGCTATGAATGACCCGTTGAACCCTATTCAAGAAGTTCACTGCCTCAGTGGCAAGGAAACCAAACGTATCGAAAGCTAATGGAATAAAAACATGTTGATTTTCCAAACATGCTTTCTCATGTTTAGCAATCTTACATGATTCCGCCTTTGATGCCGCTTGTCGAGCAACAAATCCAGTGTCCCTGAGCGCCACCAAGGGGGACACTCCCGTAAGGTCCAGACAGGCATGTTTTCCCCCTTTCCAACCAAACACTAGAATATCAGCCGGCCTTAAGGTAGACCTACTCTCAAGCGGATCTGTCAAAAAGTTCACAGGGGCCTCCTTTTTAGCTGAAATCCCTGCTCGCTTAAGGATATCACATAGGACATCCCTAACCAAATCGTGTCTGTACTTGAAGCCGGGTAACTCCTTACAATGGACTGCAAGCTCCCAAAAGCATCCAAACAAACCTTGCGGCAAACGGGACAAGGCTCAAAGTGTTATAAAGTATGATATAACAAGTTCAGCTAACGATCATTTGTGGCCAAGCTAAATAGTCAATAATTAGTTAAACGTGCACATACAATATTTTCCTAGTTTCCTACCAAACAAAGTGTTAATATTACCAAAAAAAACACAAAAGTCTACTTACAAATTGAAACCACTTTTAAAAATTCATGTGAAAGTATGAAACTAAATAAGAATTTCTTGACATGCACTACAAATTTATATATTTTAGTAACCGTGTAACTATTTTACTAACCGGATTAATCTGATAAATTAATTATAGGTTAGATGAGTCATATTATACGTGCTTAAATTTGTTTTCAACTACACTATATTCATATACTCAAGACTAATAACAAATCATAAAGCGTTCTTGACCTCCCGTCTCGATTCATTATAAAAAAGAAAACTCCTTATCATTATAAAAACAAAACCTAAAACCTGGTCAGCTCTAGAATACGAACACGACGTAAGAAACCGGCCAGATGCATTATAAGATTCTTTCCCATTTCCTACACTTGTATATTCAAGATTCGTTCTCTTACTTCCAAAAAGTATGAGTTAAAATCAAAGTTAGGTGCCGTTAGAAAAACATTAAAATTAGGTACAACAGTTTTTCATTACTCGGTCAAACTATATAATAATAATAATAAATTAATAACAACAAATTAACAACTGACAATTTATAGGTAAACGGATCCCAAATTTTTATACAATCGACTTTATTAATCCCGTTCAAGTCCGCTCCGATCAACTCTATAAATCTATCAACCACTAATCAATTAGCAACATCATCACCGTTAATCGCTTAACCGGAAAAAATGGCTCCGATCAGTGCTGGCGACACACTTCCCGACGGAACCCTAGCTCACTTCGACGAAGACGATCAGTTGCAACAAGTTTCCATTCATTCTCTCGCCGCCGGTAAGAAAGTTGTCGTCTTTGGTGTCCCCGGTGCTTTTACTCCGACTTGCAGGTAGTTTAAGCTTCCAATTTCACTAATTTGTTACCAATTTTAGCTTTTGTTTATCCATTGTTATGAATTGTGTGTATCTGGAAGCAAATGCAATTTTGGATTTAGGGTTTTGGTTATTGGATCCCTAATTTTGATAATTAAGGTTGTTTTGTGTGTGTGTGTGTTGTTTTGAAATTGTTTAGTTAAACTTAGGTTTTATAAGCTTATATGTTTTCATACTGTAGTTCTTTCCATGTTTTCGCAGCTAGGACAAACGTCGAACCCGTCTCCTTATCGGTTGGATCGAATTTAAGAACATGATGATGTCATTAATATTTTAAATATAAATACATGAAAAGTATTTGGGAAATACACTAAAGGTTTCATTTTTGAATTTGAAGCACATCCCCTAAAGGTTTCATTTTTGAAATAATGTGATCTTATTTTTGCATAAACATGTTAAGATGAGTTAAATGAGATGTTGTGCATTTGTGGTATTAGAGCATATACAATAGAGCCTCCGTTTCGATGTGAGTGGAGGCTCCGTATTTTAGAGGGTGGTTATGAATAGTTGCAAGTGTAGGAGAGAAAATATTTAGGAAATACACTGTGCAAATGAATGTTATGAAATGGTGCTAAATGCTTCATTGTTAGCCATTTAGATGCCAAATGAGATTATCTTTTTTATATTGTAACAAATTCTTGTTGATATTTTGTGTGGCATAGTTTGAAGCATGTCCCGGGCTTCATCGAGAAATCTGAAGAGCTTAAATCAAAGGGTGTGGAGGAGCTTTTGTTAATTAGTGGTAAGTTTTTTTCTATAAAGAAGCAAACTTATTCATGTGTGTCATTTTTTGAATTTAACGTTTGTTTTTTGTTCTTTATGGAGAATGAATGCAACTAATTTATGAGTCACCCAAGTATGTATGGTGTATCTTGTTTCATTAATGCGAGTTTTAGTCTATAGGATGACCTATAATTCTATAAATTAGTCTCGGTATATGGATGACCTTTATGAAAAAGGTTAAAAACTTGAATATCCTTATCCCTTAAAACTACTTGATAGATCACCTAATGGGCTGTTTGTTTGCCTTTGAATAGTTCAATTCAGAGACAACCTCTGAATCTTTCAGCATTTAGAGCGTTTGTTTCACTAAAAAAGAACCTCTTAACGGTAGATAGCCTCTAAACCGTTAAGCTCCAAACATATGCCGAATATTAAGGGGACAATAGTTATTCAAATGCTCAACCAAACAACACTTTACTGGTTCGGCGCTTATACAGATTCTAAACTAAAATCACGTCTTATAACCAAAATGCCTTCGAATTCAAAGGTCCTTTTCCAACGTGCTTGGCCGGAATAGGATATGTATATCAGTAGCTTTAATGAAAAAAAGTTGAATACTTGGGTGCCTTCACATATTCTTTTTTAATTAAAGTCTTTATTTTTGGCTTAATTTGCAGTAAATGACCCATTTGTGATGAAGGCGTGGAAGAAATCATACCCAGAGACCAAGAATGTGAAATTCTTAGCCGATGGGTCTGCAACCTACACCCACGCACTTGGGCTCGAGCTTGACCTTGCTGAGAAAGGGCTTGGGATCAGGTCAAAGCGGTTTGCTCTGTTAGTTGATAACCTGAAAGTGGTGGCTGCTAACATCGAGTCAGGCGGTGAATTCACTGTTTCCAGTGCAGATGATATCTTGGCAGCTTTGTAAATTTCTTTACAACATGTCAAACATTTTCTTTTGATGCATTATTGTTCTTGTATCTGAATTTTATATCCTGATCTTCTGTTACAACAATTGAGGTTTGTGAAATAAATGGTATGGAACCTAATTCATTTTGCTTTATATAAAAAATGTTAGAACAAATGTAATGTAAAAGGTTTTGTTTCAAATAATTTCATTAGTATTTGTAAAACGAACTAATTAGTTATCTTTTAAAACACCTAAAAGTTGTATATAATAAAAGATACATCCTTTGCAGTCAAAAGGAAAGCTGATATTAAGCGTAAAATTTAGAGTCTTAGACCATGTATAGTGGGTGTATGAAGCTTTTATAACCCCACCCCACTACGCCATGACGTTATAATTTCAAAAATGGTGCAAGGCGTTGTGTGGGTAAGTAGGTAAACACACACTCCACTAACCCACGATCAATAAGATTTGTTTGTTTTTATTTTAATATTAAATAGAAAAATAATAATTAGGTCATCATTAGTAGGGTTTAATGAGACTTCATCCATTACATAATTTTCGTCATAAAGCTCATGTTAACTGCCTGACTAGCACGTTACATGACAAATATGAGATAACCCTACTTAAGGCTTCATCCACTACGCATGATTTAAAAAAATAATTGGAGTATAGTGTTAAGATAGTTTCACAAAACTTTCCAATAAAGATATAAACTTATATTATCATTTAGAGTCTTGGAGCATGTGCAATTAGAGTGTTATGGTAATCTCATATAAACTTTACGATAAAAGTATAAGCTTTATATTATCATTTAACTATTTGTGACCAGATCAATCAACTTTCTGTGATATAACAAGAAAAGAGTGGGATCAATCAACGCGGGTTTACGTATCACCATTGTTTACAAATGAGCCCTTACACGTTTAGGTGTTTTAGGTGTTGATATTGGCGCACTTTGCAAAACTTGTGATCATATCAGGATGGTTTGAACGATGATACAAACCCGACAAATAAAAGCTAGTAAAGTGGTGAGCGGTTGCAGTCTCACCAATTGAATACCCTTTTCTGCTATTTCTTCTATAAACATTAATAGCTTTTAGAAGCCAATGCATTTTCCATACCATTTCTTGAGACTTGCATATATTCTTCTATGTCTAACTAAATCTCCTCATTACACAATACCACCGGTCCACCACTACGGTTAGCTTAAAATGCTCTTTCAAAATATCAAATGTAAAATATGATGTCATATAAAGTAAAAACCTAAGAAGATCTTGGGTTCACATGTAAAAATACGGTGACAAGTAAAAAATTACATTCATTTATTCTATTCATAGTTCACACACTAACACACAAGTGACAAATACTTATAACACACTTTCACCCATGTGAATGGCTCTATGTCGCGTCTAGTAACCGTCTACAAAGCATCACTTTTTACACTTTTTAATAACTATCATTCTTCAACGACGTATATTCAACAATAAATTTAAAACCGCAAAGAAGATAAAAAGAAAACAATTTGTACACCTTCATTTTGCATTATGAAATGGGCTTTTTATCCGACCCGACACCATATACACAAACTTACCTTTAAATGGGCTTTTTACCCGACCCGAAAACCATCATATTGATCATACAACAACAGAAAACAAGAATCAAAATCTTGATTTGTGCATTAGGGTTTTAATTAGGGTTTTTTCTTCTTCTTCATGGCGTACTCAAGAGCTGTATCAAGATTATGCTTTCGTCTTCAATCATCAACATCCCCCAAATTCAACTCCAAATCTTCATTTCCATCTTCCACCGATTCATCATCATTCATCAAATCCGCATCAAAGCCCCAAATTTCATCTTCATCTTGTCGCCACACTTCAAGGTTTGTTTCAATTTCAATCTCACAATGCTATCAACTGATAACGCAACAATGAAATTGGTTAAATCTGCAATCAAAAATAAAAAAGTTTGGATTTTGACATTAAAATGTGGATGCTAACAGTTGAATTGAGTGTTGTGTTTATTGATTTGATTTAATTTGATTTGTTGTGTTTTGTTAGGTTACCAGTGGAATTGAGTGCATTAATAACTATGATGCCATTGCATAGTGCTATTGCATCATCATGTTTGAAATCAGGGTTGTTGATTGAATCACACAGTTGGGGATTAGTCCCTCAAGGTTTGTTTTTTTATTCTTGATGTTTTATTTATCAGTGTTTGATTTTGAATGAAGTGTTATAGACCTCGTTAGGCGCTAGTTGAGCAATGGGGTATTGATGGGATGAATCGGATAGGGACTTTTTTATGTAACTTATAGTTTTGAATATGCATAGTTACATACAGATATTTTTATATGTAATTTCTATAAAATGTTCAGCTTTTTATATGCACATAGTTGGCCGGGATTTTTAGGGTCCGGCTGAAATTGTTGGAAAATCGCAGTTTTTTTGGCTTATTAGGACTGCCTATAATTGGCCGATTAGCTTTATTAGTGTTTGATTTTGAATTATTGACCCCAAAGCATAGTGGTAAAAAGTGATCAGCTAAGTAGTTAAGCGTGTTTGGGTAGTAGTAGTAGTAGTATCTAGACGTGTGACCTTGTAGGAAATCTACAAAGGGGTAGTAATAAAAACAAAAATGTGAGCTTGTGATGGCCAAAGCAAGAATATATTGGTCGGTTTGAAGGGCTGGTGTTACAAATAGCGTATCAACAAACTTCTTTGGAAAATCGCAGCAAGTGGTTATATAATCTTACATATCTAAGTGGTTTTGATGAAAATAGTAAGGAAAGAGTGGTTTAGTTAAATGTGTTAATCAATGTGAATGTGAGTTACTTACACTATGTTTAGTTATTTGGTTCTAATATTCTTCATGGTTGATATTGCAGGAATTTCAATGCCTTTATAACACATTATCGTGGCGTCTTTCAACAAGTAGATGTCTGCATAGAAACACAAGTCAAACAAGTTTCTTATTTTGACATGTAATGCTGTGTAGGATAACAGGATTTCTGTTTGATTCAAGTCATACAAAAGATCATATTTCATCTAATTTCTGTTGCTTATTTTGCATTGCTTGTTGTTCATTGAATAATAATAACATGAACTATAGTATTATCTTTAAATGTTGATGATGACATGTATGTTTGAATTTACTATTGAAAGAGGTGGGTGTCAAGTATTCCACTTAACTTGCAACTTAAATACTCTAAGCCCAAAAGTGAAAGGGTTAGGAGCTTCTTTCTAAGCATAAATTTTAAATTTTTTTAGGATAAATACATCACAATTTACGCCGTGATGTTTAAATATCCGATCATTTAACTGTGAACACATCACTTAACCACCAGCGTATTAGTGAGATGGTTGATGGTAGCAATCTCATATTCTTTTTTATGTTCAAGTTGCATATACCTTTAACTCAACTTTCTAATTTAGTACTTTAGTAGTTTAGTTAGTCAATTTTACACTTTTTAACTCAAACTAAACTTTGACATATTTACAACTTTGATATATTTATGACTTTGACTCTCTATTCTATTTTGATATATCTACGACTTTGACTCTTCGGCTTTGTCTTATTCATCATTTTTATTCAACTTTAACATATTTACGAGTTTGAAACTCTCATTATACTTTGACATAATTTATTGATTTGGCTCTCCGACTTTGACATTTAAGTTTAGATGTATCGCTTCTTTTATACGTGATGCATTACAACTTTACATAGAGATGAAAAACGTGAGACCCGGTCGTCGCAACGCGCGACCCGTCACTTAAACCTAGTTTATAATTAACATTAAAGTTTTAAATGCATTATTTACAATACTCTTGTGCCTCAAACATACTTTAGGTAACATATCTATAAATTACAAAGGTGTAAATGAAATTTTCCTAAAATTTGAAGGACATCAAGTGTAAACTAGCCTCATCCAAATATATAATCTAATCCAAAAGATGAAAACATTCTTTACAAACGGCCTCAAATGATCTTCTCTTCAACTTTCAAACCTCAAAACCAACTTCATCTCTTCAATCTTTCCTACTTCCCACCAAATCTTTCTTCCAATTTCATCAATTTCCCACATGGGTTTCCCATTTTATCACCAAACAACCACTCAAAAATCAAACCTTTATTTCAAATACAAGCACACATCACCACCAATTCTGAAGCAAAACCATCTATCACAAACCAAGAACACTCAAAACCCACAATCAGTAGAAGAATTTTAGACAAGATACAACATGGGTTTTCATCATTTGAGTCTAAAAATGATAAAAATGAAAACTTGGAGACTAAACCAGTGGAAATTGACAATTTGGGTGTTAAAGTGAAGCATTCAAGAAACAGGGTTGATCCCAAGAAGATGAGATATGATGGTTCAAAAGAAAAGGTTTTGAAAAATGAGACATTGGAGAAAAATGTGAAGGGTAAGTTTTCAAGAAACGAAAAGAATCAGAAAAATGTGAAATTGGGTGAAAAAGATGAAGGTGTTGAAAAGAAGGTTAAAAAGGGTAAAAAGGGTAAGTTTGATTCACCTGTAATTGTTCTACGAATTGGTTTAGAAATTTGTTCGAAATTAGGGGATGTAATGGGTGCAATTGGGATTTTTGATTTAGCAAAAAGAGAAGATGTGAAATTAGGGCAATATCATTATGCTGTGATTTTGTATCTGTGTTCTTCAGCTGCTGTAGGTGTTGTTCAGCCTGCAAAAAGTGGGAGAACCGATACGAATTCGAACGCTAGTTCCGCAAATTTTGAAGAAAAGACTGTTAAGTTAGATACAGTTTGTGGGACTTTAGATGAGTTAATCAGTTTTATAAATGATCATGAAAATTCTTTTGCTAGAACTGAGATTAAAGTAGGTGAAGATGTTAAAGAATATGCACTTAAAAGAGGTTTTGAAATCTATGAACAAATGGTTTCTGATAAAGTTCCGATGAATGAAGCAATCTTGACATCATTAGCAAGAATGGCAATGTCTAGAGATGACGGTGAAATGGCATTCGAGTTGGTAAAACAAATGAAAGATTTGGGGATAAATCCTAGATTGCGTTCGTATGGTCCTGCTTTATCTGTTTTTTGCAAGAATGGGAATCTTGAAAAGGCGTTTGAAATCGAAGAACATATGCTGGCGCATGGTGTTTATCCAGAAGAGCCCGAATTGGAATTATTGTTGAGTGTGAGTGTAGAAGCTAGTAGAAGTGATAAAGTTTATTACTTGTTGCATAAATTAAGAACAAGTGTAAGAAAAGTGTTACCTTCTACTGCAAGTTTAATTGAAAAGTGGTTTAAAAGCAGAACTGCATCAAGAATTGGGAAAAGGAAATGGGATCAGCAGTTGATTGATCAAGCTGTTGAAAATGGCGGTGGAGGTTGGCACGGGCAAGGGTGGTTAGGTACCGGAAAGTGGAATGTTGTGAGATCGGTTGTTGGAAAAGATGGATCATGTGAATGTTGTGGTGAGAAGTTGGCTACCATTGATCTTGATCCAGTAGAGACTGAACGGTTTGCTGAATCGGTTGCTAAAATTGCTAGACAAAGAGAAAGAAATTCAAGCTTTGAGAAATTTCAAGTATGAAAAAGATATAAAATACTTTTTTTTAATATTAATGTTATCTTGCATACCTGCACTATAAGTTAGTGTTCTTAACATGAAAAGGTTTCAAAACTAGAAAGTAGAAACACATACAACAACATTCTTTTATCCCCTTTAGTTAATTTTTGAAATGAATATCAAAATGTTCTTGAATATAATATTTTTATTGTTCATTTTTAGAAATGGCTTGATTACTATGGACCGTTTGAAGCAGTTGTAGATGGAGCAAATGTCGGTCTTTTCAGCCAAAGAAGATTCAAACCATCCAAGGCAAGTTAAAGATTTCTTAGAGGTGGCAAAATGGGTGGGTTAGTTAATGGGTTAGAACGGGTTGGCCCGGTTCAGTCACGAGTACCTTTTGTCCACTTTTAAAAACACAATTCAAAATCTGGCCTTTTTCTTTTTTAGCTATTTTTTTTTGTTAATGTTATATTCTTAACATTGTTTCTTGATATATTTTCAGGTCAATACTATTGCAAATGGTATTAGGCAGATGCTTCCTTCTAAAAGATGGCCATTGGTTATACTACACAACAGGCGTATAACCGGTGATAAAATGGACGAAGGGCTGAATAAATCACTAGTTGAAAAGTGGAAAAATGCTGATGCACTTTATGCAACACCTACCGGATCAAATGATGATTGGTAAGTTTCAATTTCATCGTGTTTCTTTTTTTTTCTTTTCTGAAGTTATATGTCAATTGTAAGGTGTGCAATTTTTTATATAGGTACTGGTTGTATGCAGCTATAAAGTTTAAGTGCTTACTTGTGACTAATGATGAAATGAGAGACCATTTGTTTCAATTGTTGGGAAATGATTTTTTTCCTAAATGGAAAGAAAGGCATCAGGTGAGCAATAACTATTAAGTTTATAAATTGCTAATACATCTTTGCACCTGTTTTATTTTAATATCTATTTTTCTTATATATAGATTAGAAGTAGCTAAAACTTCAAGATTTAGTTAAATTTATGTCAATTTGAAAGTCAAAAGTAGTTTGTTTCACTTAAGAAAGTCAAATTAAGCTAATTTAGGAACTTATTATTTTGATTAATATGTTTTTTTCTAAATTTAGGTTCGGTTCAACTTTTCTGAAACGGGTCCTGTTTACCGCATGCCGCCTCCATGTTCTGTTGTGATACAGGTTAGTAATTTGTATCGTATACTTAAAAAAGTGGTGTTGTATGAGATATGAATGACTATACAGCCATACACACTTAACTTCATAATAAAGGAAAAAATTGTGTGAAATAGAGAAGAACTTTAGAGTTTTTCTTGATTTTAGCAACCGGATTTGTTTTGGAAGCAAAAGACAAACCAACTTATATCAGTTACTTGATTTAGTAACCAACATTGCTACTACTGATTTTACTTGTAAACTGCTAATGTGGCACTGGTTGATGCCAAGCCAACTGCTGCAACAAGACGCCTCATATGTAGAAAACAGTCAACTTGAAGAGACTGGAAGTTTATATATTCACAAGTCTCAAGTCTGAAAAATTAAATTCTTTTTAAAATTGATATTTGAAAATAATCAGTGTGTAATAAGATGCTACATCTTTCATTGCTAAAATCAGGAAAAGTGTAGTTTTTTTTTTCTATTTTGTGTAATCTGACTTAAAAAGCGTCGAGTTGTGTGGATTAAATGAACGTTGAGATACGTATATAGCCTTTTGATACTCACCAGGAATCACGACAAGGCCACTGGCATTTTCCTATAGCTTCAGAACAAGATTCTGAAGATGAGCGAGAGTGGATATGTGTTACGCGTGATAAATCAAGTAAAATAAGCCAAGAACCTGTCCACAAGACTGAAGGTAACCATGAAGTTTGATTGATATAATTTTATTGGGTTTTTTAAAGTTTACATTGCAAATCTTGTTCTTTTTCTTGACTGGTATAATTTATGAAACTATTTAGGGGTAATGTATTTATAGGGTAACATAAAATGTGGCTATATATTATTGTGTTTTAAGAATCGGGTTTCGTAGAAAAAAATGCTACATACCTTCACATTTCCGAGGTTAAGCCCCTATACTTTATGTAGGGCGTCATACTTTCACATCAAATGCGGTTACTTAACCACATTTGATGTGAAAGCATGCGTGGTAATTCTAAAAGTATAGTGATTCAATCGAATGCGAAAGTATGAAGTATATAGGGTTTTTCTAACGAAAACCCTTGATGATTCTATCGCTAGAATCGGGTCGGAAAAAAACTTCAAAGGGTTTGATTCTGGAACAGTAAGCAGCAGCCATGGGAGCAATGAAAAGACATGTCAAGAAATGTATGGAAGTTTAAAAGAAATCATGTTGCCCTCTTTTCAAGATACAATTTTGACTCAAATCATAGCTGCAGAGAAGATTGGTGACTGTGTGATAGATTTTCATATATGAAATGATATGACATGATATGATATCGGTTTGACTCTCAAGACTTTGACTTTAGTTGACCATCCAATGGAGCTGAACCAAGATTTTCTTGAAGAAAGCTGCAATTTCATTATGTAGATACTGTCATTAACTTTCTTAAGTGCCATTTTTGTAAAAAAATACATATTTAGGTACTAATTAGTTAATTATATTTTGGTTGTTTTTTTTTATTTTTAAATTTTCTTTTGTTGGTTATTAGTTATCTGCACTGGATTAGGCATTTAAAAAATATGCAGCCATTTTGCTGCATTTTAGGATCAGTGTTTAAGATGAAAAATTTCAGTCGTTGCTTGTTTATGAATGGGTCGACTTGGATTGTGCATGTCTATTTTCATTTAATGATGATATATTCGTCGTTTTACCTCTTGAAACCCTCGAACCAGATGCAATACCGAATGGCAAATGTGGAACCAAATGTCAATGGGTTCCAAATGCTTTGATTTACATACAACTTTGGGCCTAAGATACTTTTTAATGAATTTCTTTATTTGTTACGACTTTATTAAAATTAAAATCATGTAATAGCCATAACTTACAAGCGCAATTCTTAAAATTTATAGCATCATCAATACTTATATCATCAAAGACTCAAAGGTGATCCACATGACCACATGGTTCAACATTGCAAAATCTCTTGACATGTTAGCGATAAATAAATACCACTGACATATTATCCAGACATCACTGACGTGTCATACGAGATGTATGGGTCTCTTATAGGTCATATGATAGGATAAAAATGGCCATGTGGGTCGTGTGAGGACCAAATTCTGCAACTCATATGATGTGTTTGACCGATAGAAAAATGAGTGATGTGACCACTTGTCATATATAACCCGTATGAATGTATGATTATAATTCATCATATCGCAAGTAAGGAATAAGCACTAATACATTGCAGGAGGGAGAACCAATGGTGATTCATCATGTTTAATTTACATACTTATTTAAGTTTATGCAACTCGTCCAAAAAGACAAGATGCTAGTCTATATTTTTAGCGTTTTAGAGTTAATACATATACATACTATGTGATTTAGATTCAAAAAGTCAACATAGCCATGAAAAAAATCAATTCTAATAAGTAATAACCAGTGTTTTAGATCGGCAACCGGTCTCGTTATATTTATTTGATCTGTTTTTAATTACCATTTAAACTAGTTTGTCATACCTAGTTAAAGAGTAAATAGCTACTTTTTTCTTTGGAGTTTAGTACTTTTTGTCAATTTCATTCAATAGTTTTTTTCTTGTCTACTTATCTCTCTCATTTTCAAATCTTGTCATTTTCACCAACTCCGTTAACTGCATCTAAATACAACCGTTAAATTAGGAGTAATGTTGCCATTTTACTTTATACGGTTTACTTATAACCTTTATAAACTAATACACCTTTATATCTACTATCAAGCCTTAATTTCTGAAGACTCAATCTCCGTCGTTAATTACTCACATTCCCGTCGATCAACATAGAACCATAGAGTAATTGGTCCAATCGATCAAAATTCCCATTTGCTTCATCGCCCCTTTTTGTTTGTGTAGCTATCGATCAAACAAAAGAGCACAGACCAAGGCTTCAAACTTCGTCGGCACATTTTACGTAAAAAAATCTAAATATAGTCTCTTAGGAAATAACCCAGTCCCAAACATACAAACCAATTGCCGTCGCCTCCTCCACCATCGCCGGCGGTCATCATCTCCGGCGACACACACTTTTCTTCGCCGCCTGCTAATAAATGGCGCGTGGGTTACACATTCTCCCAAAATCACACTTAATTCCAACTGGGTCATCTTCATACTCAAACAATTTCACCAAATTTCTTATCTTTTCAACTTCAAGAAAACCCAATTATGTTCAATTCTTATCATGTTGTTACTGTTGTTCCTCTGTTCATCTCCAACATGACCCAATTCATCTCTCAAAGTATCAACAAACTTTCTCCAAACGTATGGATATGGCTGGTCTCAAACCACATCATCATATTGGTTAGTTTACTTTCAATCTTGTGTCATATTATACATCAGTTTTGTTCATAATTTGTGTAATGATGTTATTAATACTGAATAACTTGGACTTGTGTGTTAAAGAAGCCATCAAATTTTACAGCAATCTTTATGCAGAAAGATTTAATCTTTGTGATTAATAAATGTTCTTTATGCATAAATATTTCACCTTCCTAACACTTGTTATTTCAATCTTGTGTTTTACTCCGTATATCACAGCAACTTTGCTCATAATTTTTGTAATGGCATTGTTACTATTGAAGAACTTATGTGTTAATAAAGCTATTAAATTTTACAGCAATCTTTATACAGAAAGATTTGATCTTTATGCTTAAAATTTTGACTTTCCTAACAATTGTAATTTCAATCTTGTGTCTTATATTACAGCAACTAGGTTTGAAGAACTTGTGTTAAATGTGAAGAAAAAAAATGTTATGTTTGAGCGAATTGTTTTTATCTTCGTTTTTGATAGGTTATATTAAGCAAATAAAAAAGAAGCTATTAAATTTGGCAGCAATCTTTAATTATTGTTATCTTCTTTTTTCTACAGAAAGGTTTAATATTTGTAATTTCAATCTTGTGTCTTTTATTATAAAACCTTTTGTCATAATTAGTGTAATAGGATTACTAGTTTTGAAGAACTTGTGTTGAAATGTGAAGTGCACAAAGAACTGGTTTTGAGTTTTATATTTTAACAAGCTTACAATGATAGGATATAAGGTTTTTTTTAGGTGAATGGGTGGATGTTTATCTAATACTAAAAATTAATTAACCCGGCAGCAATCTTTATAGAGAAAGATTTGATGCTTGTGCATAACAGGTTGATTTTTATGCATAAAGATTGATTTATGTGTACTATATGTTTTTTTTAGGATTTATTATTGTTGCTAACTTTATTATTTTGAGACCGTGATAAAGATTTGAGCTTTCTGCATAAAAATAAAATATTTTTGCATAAAAGATTTGATCTTTCTATTTCAGCCGTGGGTGTTTCTGGTGGTCCTGACAGTATGGCGTTGTGTTCACTAGCTGCTAATTGGAAAACTTGCGGACCACATGCTGCTTCAAGGGTAAATAATGATTTTGTTGACGGGTTATTGGCAATAATAGTTGATCATGGTCTACGTGCAGAGAGCAAAAATGAGGCCGAAATAGTTCAAAGTCGGGTTCTTAAAATGGGTATTAACTATTCTCCAAATTCATAGAAGTGTTTTTTGTGTGCCAAAGTGTGAACTTTTTTTACCGAACAATAGATGGTTAATACAGGATCTTTGTAGGAATCAGATGTGAGATTGCCCATTGTGAATGGACAGATGGCAGGCCAAAATTGGGTCATTTGCAAGAAGCAGCTCGAGATATGAGGTATCATTGGTGATTTTGTTCAATGTGTGTGTGTTAGTGAGTGGGTTCACTCTAGACCATGTTTGTTTTGATATCTCCATTTTAAAAAAAATGAACTTTTTTACGCTACAAATTCTTTTTCAACATGTACCCTTACTTCCATGTAGTTTTACTCATGCATTCGGCTAAATATCTCAATTTTGGCAAATTGTTTTAACTATAGCCATTGACTATGATTTTGTGATAGTTTAGCTTTCTTCTTTGCAGGTACGAAAAATTACAACAAATTTGTAGTCAACACCAAATAGGGGTCCTACTTATTGCACATCATGCTGATGATCAGGTTCAGCTCAGTAAAATCTTTAAAATAATCCTTAATAAAAATGTCAGTTTTTATTCTTAAAAACTTGGTTCAAGATGCTAATAATGGGCAAAATTTCAGGCAGAACTATTTATTTTGAGGTTATCTCGCAATAGTGGTGTTCTTGGACTTGCTGGTATGGCATTGACCACACAGTTATTTGCCACACATCCGAATTTTGACGATGGGATTTCAAATAGCATTTTACTTGTTCGGCCACTTTTGGATTTCTCAAAACAAGATCTTTACAAGGTAAGCTAATATTCTTACTTTCATGTTTTCTTTTCTTTTGGCAATTTGCACAAATTAGAAATGAACCTTACGATTATTATTAGTATTTTTTTTATTTTAACAACCGCATATTTTTCGTGATTTTTACAACCACATTTAATTAAGTGGATATTACTTCACCTTTGTTCATTTTCAATACAAGATCTTTATATGCCGTGTGAGGTCTATTATGTGGATATTACTTTTAAAAAAAATCATTGTGCAGACTTATAACCAACTTTTAAAATTATTTAGAACATCTATGTGGATACCATCACATCCACATTTTGCTAGTAAAACTAGTTAAAATGAGTTTGATTGTAAAAGATGGGTTGACTTTAAGATGATTTATATTTTGTACTTATTAAAGTTGGTTGTTAGAGTTGTGGAAAAGTATAAAGTTCATTTTTATTTATTGCAGTTTGCCCCTTTTCTTTTTACCACAGTCAATCCGGTTAGTCAAATGATCATTTTTTTGTTACGACAAGTTTTTGATAAATTTATTACTTTTTGACAGATATGTGAAGGGAGCAAACAGGAGTGGGTGGAAGATCCTACAAATCAAAATACATTATTTGCACGAAATAGGATCCGGATGTCATTAAGAAACTTGTCATCATGTGAGTTTCATAGCTATATTTAGCCATTTGACAAAAAACCCGTTTTTGAAACTGAATGCGTACCTTCCACAGCTATAGTCAAGTCTGAGTTGCAAGCAGTTATATTAGCCTGTCGAAGAACTCGTGTCTATGTTGACCAAATTTGCCAAACTTTGATTAATCAAGCAGTGACTGTTACGCCTGTAAGTACCTCTTGGTTTCGATTATGTTGCTTTGCAGCTTTTCTAATTTGTATAATAATTTTTATTCTTAATTCTTCCAATCAGTTAACTTTATCGCTTGTTTATGCAGCAAGGATATGCCGTTGTCGATTTAGGAGTTTTGAATCCATCAGAAGTCCTGGATATTTGTCTTTCCAAGTTTGTGACACTTCTATTACAGGTTATTATATCTCCGAAGCGACTTGTTTCAACTTGTACAGAAGACTTGCCATCTTTCCGTTTCTTTTTGTGTTCAATATTTCCTAATTTTTTATGTTTTTTTATCGTAGTTTATATCACAAAGGCAAAGACCGGTTCGTGGCAGTGCACAAAAGTTGCTATTGGATTACTTTCGTACGTTCCCATGCAAGGTATCTTATTTTTACCAATCTGAAATTACATATTATTTAAAAGCAAAACGCACGAAATAAAAATGAAACTAACCTTTTTTCCAATTTAGCAACCAACTTTGAATTATGCAGAAATAAACACCAAGTTATAGGTATATGTTGATTCCATGCCATTCACCACATCAGACGCCATATGCCAAAACGCTTATATAAAAAAAATGAAAAATATAATTAAACAAATAAAATAGATGATCTTTCTTTTAAATTTTTGTCTAGAAGTAACCTTAAATGTCTCATGGGATGCCACATTACATACATGTACATTGCTACAATTGTATCAAAATGTAACTTGGCTGCTAAACTTGGTAATAAAATGTTGCAGCCAATTTAAAGCTGTTTCTAGAGTTCACGGGAAAAAATGAAATTCGTGCAATTTGCTCTAGATTTTATTGTCCAAAGTTCTGTATTAAGTTACATTTTGAGTCGAACACTGAAAATATCACGGGACAAACATAATGCAAATATCTGACAGTTTAAAAAAAAACTTTTAGTTACTTATGTTACTATTTGTTATTTTATTCACTAATATTTATTTTAACAATTTTTGCAGTCTTCTTTTACTGCAGCAGGCTGTTACCTATGTCCAGCCCCTGGTTCGAAAGGCACCAAGATTATTATTTGTTGTTCAGTCAACTCTGCTTTACCTATAAAAATGGAATCATTTCATGCTGATTTTTTTGACAAACAAAAAGTCAATATTTCGAACGAGCTTTCACAGATTATAGAAAATGGAAAATCATATTCAAATAAAACCGTACTGGATATATCAGACGTGCATTTTTTGAACAAAACGTCTTCTTCCGAGTCTATTTTAACAGAAGCCAAACGGGTCAAGATTCTCAGTGAGCCAACATTTACAAGCATTTTCTCACTGTACAAAACCGAATTTGAGAAATTTCAAGAAAAGAACGAAACTTTATCTGACCCCAAGTCAAAAACGGTTACAGAATCAGTCAAATTCAAAGAACTTGGTCATGGTCAAATTGGTCATTTCATGGATAGGTTCTTGGTGTCATGGGAGTTGGTCAGTGGAAATGATGGTTGTAGTTATTGTGCGTGTGGTCAAGATTCGGTCATGGAGGTGCGCCACATGGTCGATGCTGATTGGTTGTATCTTTCGGAGTTGATTAAGAGTGTGAAGTTAGAAAGTTGTCAACTTGAACAAGCGAAAAGAAGTCTTTTGTTATTGAAGTCTATTCCCGTTGCTGCAAGAAGAAGCGTTCCTGTTTTAGTCAATCCTGTTGGGCGAGTTGTAAGCATCCCGGTAATAAGATTTAACTCTTGATTGTTAGCTGTTTGGATGCCTTTATTTTGCATTTATTTGAAAAGTTTTAATCTTGAATGAATATGCATTTTTTGCACCTAACAAAGTTTTTTTGTTATTTATTTACAGTGTGTGTGCTTCAATATTTGCAAGTGTTTGAAAGTATCAGTTCAATTCAGCCCCAGGGTACCTCTTGGTGGTGGTTATAGTTCATTTTTGTGATCATTTGCTAGATGTTCAAAACAGGTTAGTTTGACTTGTTACTTTGACTTTTTATCAGGTCGAAATTAAATGCAAAATGAAACCTAGTAATGTAGTATACTGTTGACTTGTCAAATAGTAACAATTTATATATGGCTGCATAGGTCAGCATGACAGGTGGACTCGTGGGACCCATCGTATGATTCGGTTCACTTCTTTTTCGCAGGCGGTATGTCAAAACTTATGATTCTTGATGGAGGGAACCCGCGTAAACAAATGCTTATGATTATTGACGAAACGCGTGAACCTGCTTTTGTAGCATACATGTTATCCGTGAATAATAGAAACACTGATGTAGTATTTAAAACAAATAAAAAAATAAAAATGCCTCTAAGTTAACAAGTAAAGTTAATTGAGTTAATGAAGGTAGACGAAAATAGTAACGTTTTAAAAAAGACAAGACTTTTAATTGAAAAAATAACATTTTTAAATAAAAATTGCAAAAAATAACTTTGACGTACATGGTAATTGACTATTTTTTTAAAACATCTAACAGTTATTGATACAGTAAAAAGTTGCAAAACACATGTATGGATAATCATGATAGAGACAATGAATATGATATTGCAAGGAAACAAGATGAAAGCTTTGTTTGCTAACATACAAAGTACAAACTGTCTTCTACAGTTAAATAAAATTATTAATGAGATGATAAACATCAAACTATAATAATTGAATATAGTTTTTAATAATTTAATGTTACTTGTACGTGGATTTATCAAAATAAATGTTTATATTCCTTTTCAAAGTTGATACTTTTTACTTTTTACAATACTTAGTCAATATCTGATTCAAGTGAGCTATGTGTATTCAGTGACGGATCTAAAAATAAAGTTCAGTGACAACAGAAAAATGAATTTTTGATCCTATATCGATATATAAAATAGAAAAGAAAATTAAATTTTTACACTAGTTTTACACTTCGCCGAAAAAGTTGAGAGGTAACGTCCGCTAGTTATCAGCTGAACACTAAGGGATCTACTGTAAACACATGAGGTATCAATGTATCATCAACAATACATCAGGTGGTGTTATAATACCGGCCGGACAAACGACGAAAAAAAAGTCATTACTAGTAGGACGTTATATTAGGCTATGTTGGATGGGGCTTTTTAGTCTCTAAAAACGCTCCAAAGAGCCCCACCCTCCACTCCCTAGGGCTTTTTTAATCTCCAAATGGGCAAATGGTCCTAAGCGTTATGTAGAACACGTCTCCGTCAACCCACAATTCAATCATTAACCACTATCCAATCGAAAATCTACGTAAACTTTCAACTTTCTATCATATGACATGTACAATAAAACAACATACTCATATAATATAATAATCTCATACGCTCTAGATACTTAACAAACAGATGTTATAAAAATCATATGATTCTAAGAGGCTAGTGTGCCCCCTTAGGCTATGTGTTAAGAGGCTTGACCATCTTAGTTGCACCCCACACAGGCAGACACTCACCATAACACACACGCGACAGTTAGTGGCATAGTTAGCCCGGAATATTAGGGGTACCCTCCGAAATAAAATCGTCCTTTACTTTTATAGTTTTTTGCAACACTCGGGACAATTTTTTTTTACCGTACACTCATACAAAAGATCATTTATTCTGCATATCATTATTAGTATCCGGAGTTTTATTATCATTTTCTTGAAAATTATTAACAGTGTTTAGCTAGTTTTAACAAATATCATCATTTTCTTGGCATTTTTTCAAACAAAATTGACAATAAAAATCTGATTGTTCAGGAGCAGCCTTTTAAGTGTTCAAGTGACAAATAAAAATGTATTGTTATTATTTTGTTTCAATCAATTACATAAAACATAACACTATGTATTGAAGCTTTATAACACACAATTTCACTAGTCAAATCCTCGTTTACGTGATATCTACAAGACTTGTGATAAAAACCCTTTTGGTCCACCTAGTCACTAACACATGTTTATCAAGTTTTTTTTCCAAAATAATATAGTTTTGAAAATTTATTTGCCAATTTGATGTACTTAAAAACTTATTTACCAAAATGAGTGCTTTTTTAGATTTATTGTTTCTCACTCCTTCTTTTATTGGATATTTTGTAAAAGTTTATTTAATGTTTTCAATTTTTCAGCATTTTTAATGGTAGCATTAAAATAGGTATTTTAATTTTTCAGCATTTTTAACAGAAAATTTTTATATTTCTCTACAAGTTTTTAAATATAAACTTTATTTATTTATTTTACTTGTGATAAAAAATCTACTTTTATAAAATTATTTGGGTTTTATGTAACCATTCGTTTATAAAATCTTTCGCTTTTTGAAACGTCTCTCAATAAAGTGTCTGGTTTTTTTAAACACCATTTTCAAAACCAGACGGTTTCTAAACATCCTTTTCAAAACGCTTTGCTTTTTTAACGTTTTTTTTTATCTTTTCTAAACATCTTTTTTTTTTGTAAAATCATTCGTATGAAACCATTAGTTTTGTTTAAAAACGTTCTAAGTGGATTTACATATCCTTATATTGCATATTGTGTTACGGTTGAAATATTGACGAAGACAAGATCGAACCTATTAGAATTAATAACCATGTTTAATTACAAATGAGTTCGTAAAAAATTTATTATGTGTTTTTATATATTTTATAGAAATTGGTTTACAAAACCAGATTCAGTGGCATTTGTGTTAGTATAAGTATGAAACTGAGTAGAAAAAATAACTTTTTTTAATTGAGAAAAAATAATTCTTTTTTTTTATTTGAGAAAAAAGTTATGTATTAACTTAAAAACACAAATATATGCCATAGTAACATGGGTATCAATATTGAGTTAGTGTATAAAGAGAAAATGTAATAAATTAATTGAAGAAAATAGTAAAATATTATATATAAATGTTGATATAGTTTAATTAAATAAAAAGTAAGAACAAAGTAATAGATGAATTAGTTAAATGTAAAATGCTGAAGAATTAAAATATTCAATAAGAAAAAGAAGTAAAAAATAAAGAAATCTAAAAAAACACTCGTTTTGATAATTAAGTTTTCAAATTCACTAAATTGATAAATAAGTTTTTAAACTACACTATTCAGGTAAAAAAACTCCATGTTTATCGCTTTTTGAATAAATAAAAAATGAATAAATTTAAAATACCCGTATCAATCGCTACACCTAATCATTCTCCCCGCCCCTGTTTTCAAAATCAAATTACATTTTTTTCTCAAAAATCAAGAAACAAAAGCTTCCTTCAACACCAATCTCAATCCCAACAACAACAACCACACTCCACCTCAATCCCACCTTCAATCACATCACAAATCTTTCATCTCAATCCCCATTTTGTCACTTCCAATTTCCCCTGCCGCCCACTAGCCGGCGATTTTGTCTCTGTGTTCATCCATTTCACATCAACAAACCTTCAATCTTTTAAACCCTTTTCAGAAACTGATCAAGGTTTGATTTTGGAATGAAAAGATCTGCCTCCAATGATAACTTCATTGAAGCTAATTTCAATAATAAGTGGCTTCAATCAGCTGGTCTTCATCATCTTTACTCTTCTAACCCCAACTTGCCCCCACTTCAGGTATGATTTATAACAGCCAACTAAATCCTACATCGGCCGTAGACAGGAGAGATGATATTGGGTTTATATTTTATATGATTAAAATGTCCTGCCTTAAATATCATCAACTTGTTTTGGGCGCATTGGTTGTGGATGAGTCCATAGTTAAACGTGCACGAATGACAGCAATCCCAGAATGGATTACATTGGGGGCGCATTGGTTGTGGATGAGTCCACAGTTAAGCGTGCTCGAGTGGCAACTATATCAGGATGGATGACATCTTGGGAGTGTTAGTTTTCACTCGGGCAAATAATAGCAAATTCGTTAGCTTTGGGAAAGCGGACAATGTTGGTGATATAGAGGCTGGATGTTACATGATTATATGTTTTTTATCTTTTGATCTTGTTATTTAGTAGGAATAGTGATTTGAATGTTGATGGATATGTTTTTGATTGTGATTGAATTGGGTGCAGGAGTTTGGGTTCTATGGGAATAATGATGTTGAAGGTACAAAGTTGAATAGGAATGCAGATCCACTGACTCATTCTATTGGTTCGCGGTCATCGAGCTTTACCAAATATGGTAATGTGGAGCAAGTGTCAATCAATGAGCTTAGCCCTGGGGTGTTTGATCTTCATTCGTTTGATACTGGGCTGTTAACCGAGGTTAGTTTATCGTTTAACCGATGGTCTGCATCAGGAGTGCATAATGCAATGATGTGGTTTCGAGATCACCTTGCTGCAGTTGATTGCATGATCTGCATTTGCTGCGCGTGTCTTTCGTTTTCCTACATAAAAGATTTGTAGGCTCGTGTGTCTTTCGTTTAGCATTTAATAGTTAACAACTTTAAAAATTATCTATAAATAATTTTAAGTATTTTTTTAACAACGAAACACACGCACGCATCACACATTGGCTTTCGGGATCAAAACGCATTTGAATGCCATGCTTTTTAAAGCCAAACTCCCAAACATAAGAGCAACTATAACTTCGCATATACCAAAAGGGGCTAAAATCTTGATGATATATGCTCTGATGTAACAATGCTTATGGAAAACATCAAAACATACATAACTTGCCACTTTGAAGTTTGATTTATTTCAGTTGAAACAGAACAGTGAATTAACATTTTGTAATTGCAGGTGCATAGTGAGAACAACTTGAATTTGCTAAATCAGCCTTCGTACGGTGAATGTCATGATAATGTAAAGGCTTACTTTGTGGCCAGCAAATTTGCTAATATGTCTTGTGGTTCAACCGAGAACAATGTTTATAAGAGCTCTTTGGCAAATAAAGAGAAAGCTAGTAATGTTGCTAAGATCAAAGTTGTGGTATGTTTCCATCTTTCCTTAATCAATCTGCTTATTCCAAATGTTTTTCTGTATTTTTTTTTCATTTCTTGCTTTGTGAAGTTTTTAATCTTGAATGTAGGTGCGTAAGAGACCGCTTAATAAAAAGGAAATTGACAAAAAGGAAGAAGATATTATCAGCATAGATCCTAATACTTGTTCACTCACCGTTCATGAATCAAAAGTCAAAGTAAGCTTTTTCATTTCTTTTTATTGTTTAGTTTGAATTTATTTGGTAGGACTCAAATATGCTACATTTGCAGGTTGATTTGACTGAATATGTTGAGAAACATGGATTTGTTTTTGATGCTGTGATGGATGAAGATGTTACAAATGATGAAGTGAGTATATAAAATTGTGTCATCGCATTCATTTTACGGTATCTAAGATATCTTGTTTGATAGCTTTATTCTTTGTGGTGTAGGTATATTCACAAACTGTGGAGCCAATAATTCCAATCATCTTTCAAAAAACAAAAGCAACCTGCTTTGCTTATGGTCAAACAGGTATCCCTCTAACTGTCACAAAACCAGTGATCTAAGGTTAAAATAAAGTTGCTTTTAATCTCATCTTTTAACTTAAATTGATACTTTTGCATATCCATTTTACAGACCATCTCTGTTTTTTTTTCTCAAAATGTTGATTTTGGTCATTTTTGTATCCATTAGTTTATAGAAATAAACAGAATTTTCCGAACAGTCGAATAATTAAACATCTTATAAATGGTCAGAAGCACATTCAAACACTATTTTCTACAATTTTGTTTGCTTATCTCATATTAAATGTTTTTGTTCAGGTAGCGGGAAGACGTATACAATGCAACCACTACCCCTCAAAGCTTCCCGTGATATTTTCAGACTCATGCACCAAACTTACCGAAACCAAGGATTTCAGTTATTCGTCAGTTTTTTTGAAATCTACGGTGGGAAAGTTTTCGATCTTCTTCATGATAGAAAGTGAGTTTTGGGTACTTGTTTTATTTAGTTTTTCATTTCAAAGCTTAAACCTTTTTAGTTCCAAACATTTATTGATATTTTTTTTACCAACTCATCAAATATTATTCTTGATAGGATGCTTTGCATGAGAGAGGATGGTAAACAACAGGTTTGCATAGTGGGCTTGCAGGAGTATCATGTCTCAAATGTGGAAACGATAAAGGAATTAATTGTGAGAGGTAATTCCAGGAGGAGCACTGGTACAACCGGTGCGAACGAAGAGTCTTCAAGATCACATGCAATTCTTCAACTTGCTGTCAAGAAATTGATTGATGGCAATGCATCCAAACCGCCCCATTTGGTAGGGAAATTATCTTTCATAGATCTTGCTGGAAGCGAGCGCGGTGCAGATACCACTGATAATGATAAACAAACAAGGTGATAACTTTTGAAATCTTTTGACTGATTACAATGAAGTTTTAATCTAGTGAGCTACATTAGCAAAATTTGGGTCGATTTTGGTTGTTGATATTGCAGGATGGAAGGTGCTGAAATTAATAAAAGCTTACTTGCTTTAAAGGAATGTATTAGAGCCCTTGATAATGATCAAGGTCATATTCCATTTAGAGGAAGTAAACTAACTGAAGTTTTAAAAGATTCATTTGTTGGTAACTCACGCACGGTTATGATATCATGCATTTCACCAGGCTCTGGATCGTGCGAACATACTCTAAACACATTAAGATACGCTGACAGGTGATCTCAAACATTTGTTATTTATTAGTTTTTTTTTTAATTTTGTGTTAGGATGATGCATTTGAGGGCCACCAAAGTATTCAACTTTTTCATTAATGATACGAACCTGTATATTGAAACTACTTTATAGGCCACCTAAGTGTGTATCTAGTTTCAGTTATGCCAATTTTGGTCAAAAAACATGTCACATGAGTACATGACGAAATGTGGTTAAAAGTCTTTGGGAAGTAGAATGCATCTTTGATAAGGTTTCAACATGCTACAAGTAAAGTTCATTGTTTCAAAGTTTTGAGTTTGCATTTTCGTTATTATGTGTGCTTTCAACTGAATTTGGTATAAACAAAACTAACTGCATGCTGCTGAGCCCGAACTGTCATCGTCGTTAAAAAAGAAAATTTAAGTAATCTTTAAAGCAGTTTCAAACTTTCATACATCATCCATCTTTTCCTTTAAAACTTGAATCATTTAATATAATTGGTTAATTTTTACATACAGGGTTAAGAGTCTATCAAAAGGAGGCAACTCCAAGAAGGATTTGTCATCTTCAACATCCAACCTTAGAAACTCAGTTGCATTGCCTGTATCTTCGTCAACATTAACGCGCTTTGAAGATATTATATTTGAAAATCCACAAGAAACTAACAGATTTGTATGGCGGAAACAAACAGATAAAAATTCATCTTCTTCTTCTTTAACAACGGAACATATGCCTATCGGAAGATCAACGGTTTATATGCCTCCAACTGAAAATTACAGAAGTGATTACGTAGGTACTGATGAAGAAATCATGGAAGATGATTTTGACTATTCTATGGAAGTCAACGAACCAAACAACATTTCAAGATTTGAGAAGCCAGTCACTCAGATAAAACCTATTGTTGAGGTCAATGAGAAGCCAGTCACTCAGATAAAACCTATTGTTGAGGTCAATGAGAAGCCAGTCACTCAGATAAAACCTATTGTTGAGGTCAATGATGATCTTACTGCACTTCTTGAGGTAATTTTTTTTAATTATATGGCTGCATATTGTTACAAGTAATGTAAAATTTAATTTGTCAGATAAAACCTATTGTTGAGGTCAATGAGAAGCCAGCCACTCAGATAAAACCTATTGTTGAGGTCAATGATGATCTTACTGCACTTCTTGAGGTAATTTTTTTTTAATTATATGGCTGCATATTGTTACAAGTAATGTAAAATTTAATTTGTTTATCTTTGTGTGACCAATTTGTATTTGTTTTAGGAAGAGGAAAATCTCTTAAATACTCACAGGAAACAAGTGCAGGAGACTATGGATATCGTTAACGAGGTAACTTACTCGTCTCTTTCTTTTTCCGTTTAGATGTGACAGTGTTGACCCGTTTCCCTGAAAAAGTGATTCGTTACAGAACACTTATTTATTGCAAGAACAAACCTAAATCGTTTTGTTCTTTGAACAATGGTGTATATTTTTAAAATTTGTATGTCTTACATACAAATGTGTATGTGTACAAAATAACCAATCAAACTAATACACATATGTAGGTTATACGTGGGTAATGTAACCTACATACGTCTTACACATGTGTAAGTTATATAAATAAACGAAATTAGTTCATTTCTTTTATTTCTAGAGAGACAAATGAACATTGTAAACTGAATGATTCATTTTGTGTTTGTGATGTTGCAATATATAATGTTCTTCATAGAATCATCCCCTTGCTTGAAAATGGGTCATTTTGGGTTGCTTAATTTCTTTCACCTCGGTAGATCTATTTGGTTAAATAATGTTGACGGGTCAACCCCACGAGTTCATTTGACCCGTTACCAATAACCAGCTCACCCATATTGCCACGTAAAGTTTTACCCGAACGACACATTGTGAAATAACATTTGCAGGAAATGAACCTGCTGGCAGAAGTAGATCAACCAGGAAATCAACTGGACGATTATGTTACGAAATTAAATATAATTCTCTCCAAGAAAGAATCAGCGATTCAACAACTAAAGACACGATTGCGTGAGTTTCAGAAACATTTAGACGAATACAATGTTCTGTCATCTGCTACAGGTGGCAATTGATGCTGCAACATACATAATAACTAAGGTGAGTATCTGGTTTTTGTCTTGTTATGTTGAAATATCGCGTGTATGAAATGTTTTGTCTCTACATTCGATCCGGATTATGAAAAATCAAAATACGGTTTTGATTTCGAGTTTGTGAATATTTTCTATGCAAAACGACATCGTTACGATGCTAAGTATCAAGTTTTTTTGGATCCTATGATTCTCATTTTGCTTGTTGTAACAAGTGCCAATAATCTTCATTGATTATATGATGAACAAAGTGAAATCTAGAGGTTGACAACTTATAAACTTAGAAGTGAAAAACTCAGGGGCTGTTTGTTTACCTCTTAATGGTTCAGTTCAGTGCTTAATCATTCAGCATTCAGAGCATTTGTTTCAGGAAAAAAGAGCATTTGAATGGTTCAGTTAAGTGCTGAATAGTTAAGAGACAGAGAGATGCTGAATGAAACTTAATGGAGCATATACCAACTTTATACTCATCTAAAGTTTTACACCAACATCCCTCTCATTAATAGAATGGCTCAGACATCTTTACCATTCAGTACTTAATCATTCAGATTTTGTCAAACAGCTCTTTAATGCGATAAAAAAATTAATGTCAAAAGGTTACCATGGCTAGTGCGTTGAATGAGATGTTGATAACATACTTTTGTATAAAGTAAACGAATTATGAATGTTGTTCATAACTTTTGAAATCTTATATAAAAAACAAATCATTGTGTTGCGTCAGGTGGTGTAAGTCTATGTAAATAACTAATGTCAAAATGTCATTGTAACATACGGGTTAAAGGGGTGTTGATAACACATGTAACTTTAAATAAATAAAAAAATTTGGATGTCATTGATAACATTTAAAACTTTGTAAAAAATGAAACATTTACAACTTTGTGTGTTGTAGCAAAGTTGATAATATTTGAAAATATCTATAAAAAAACTAACCGGTTAAACACAACTTAGTTTTGAATGAAATTTATATCGAAACACATACAAAAGTAAGTGTTTCGCAATAGTATATTTGGAATATTATCATTAAAACTATATGCATTCGTGAAGTCATTTCTCATTCTATCAATTTTATCACGTTCATGAGTCTTCATGATTATTGGATACACAAAACCTCTAATCTCTATTTCATTTCTTATCAAAATCATGATGAATCCCATGATCCTAACTTCAAACGGTCTACACAATACACACATGTATATGTATATATAATAACTTAAAATTATTTTCTATCAAATGAGCTAAGCTTATTTTTAATTTTATAATTAGTAATTACTATCATTTATTCGTTTGTTTTCTAATTATTATACTATAGCCAGAATGAACTTGACTTTAAAAAGCACACAAAACGCAAGGTGATCTTAGACATATCATCTTATACTTCAAACGAGTAAGGGGCGACCCTAGACTCGAGATCTCAGAACACTAACTCCATCATATTATCTGTTAACTTAATTACTCTTCACGTGTTGTATACGTTTGTATACGTAAGGGTAAAAATGTCATTACACCCATCATGTGTTTTTTTTTGTTTTTTCCTTCTTCTCCCGTTGCTACTGAAACTCACACTAAACCACCGGCCAAACACACACAAGGTTAGTTAGGGTTTTACTCCGGCCGCCATGGCGTCTCCGATGAGCAAATTTCTACGCAAACGAACCTCCATCGGCAACATCATTCTCCGTCATGAAACAACCAGATCCAAATCCGACTCAACAAAAATGCAAATAACCATTCGATCATTCGAATCAATCGACAAAAACCTTCACTGGAACCTTCCACCTACAACACGTAAGATCGGTTTACCTTCAACGAGATCATTATTCACTGTATTGAAATCACCTCACGTTCATAAAAAAGCACGAGAACAGTTTCAAATGAAGATCAATAAGGAGATGCTTGTTATGGAAACGAAACGGCATGAGTTGAATAAGAAATTGTTCTGGTTGAAACGTCAAAGGATTTTCGGAGCTCAGTTTGAGATATTGTTTTCGTTTAAAACACGGTTGGATGAAGAGAAGCTTCGGAACTTACTTCCGCAGAAGCATGTTGTTGGTGAAAGTGATGGAGTTGATGAACGTCGTGTGATGATGGCGATTAATGAGTTGATGATTGAAGGTTTGTGCTGTGAAGCTGTTGAAGCTTCTGTTGTTTCTGGAAATAATACTAATACTGGATCGTTTTCTCATGGATTTGGTCTAATGGTTCCTTCTATTGTAAGCTAATCTTATTATAACTTAGTACTGTTGTTTCATTGAAGTAGTTAGGGTTTTGCTTGTTTAATTAGTTTTTTAGTATGCACATTGTAGTAAGTGTTTATAGGAGTTAATTATTAGTATTAGCAAATAGCAATACATGCAATACTGTATCATTTCTTCTTGGCTTTGCACATTTTAAGAAGTATTTAGGGGTGTTTGGGTTTGCTTGTTTAAACAGCTTATTGATGATAAGAACATTCGAAGTGTTTAGATGAATTATTAAGGTGAAATTAGTGTTAACAATACGGAATTTGAGATTGTGTGTGTTTGTTGGATTCAAAATTACAAGCTTAATAAGTACATTGTAAGTTTAATCATTTCGTCATGGCCTGCACATTTTAAGAAGTAGTTAGGGACTTGGGGGTGATTGGGTTTGCTTGTTTAAACACAAAGCACATTACAAGTTTATCTTGAAACTTATTTAGGGTGAAATTAGTGTAAACAATAAGCAATTTGAGAATGTGTATCTTTTTGGATTCAAAATTTAGGGTGAAATTAGTGTAAACAATAAGCAATTTGAGAATGTGTATCTTTTTGGATTCAAAATTACAAGTTTATCTTGTAACTCCAAATTATTGTTGTTGCTTACATATGGATTTCGATTCATTTGTAATAGCCAATGCCTATTCTGAAAGCTAGAGTAGATACTGAAGGATCAAAAGGATTATCCACTCAGTTGATAGAAAAGTTCATTTTGAATAATCCTCAACGGGCGGCTGTTGAAGTTCAGGTACTAATTTGTTTGATTGACGTTTTCAGTTTTCAAGTCTACAGATGCTAATGGGTGTTCTTTATATGCTCTAATCAGCTCGATGAATCACTGGAGAAATATAATTTTGAAAAACTTAAAGGAACTATGACCGAAAAAGATCTTGCTGAGTTAACTCGTGTGACACGCGGTCTACAGCTCAACCCTCCAAAAGTATTAAAAGCTGTTCCAAACTTTTCTTTGCAAAACATTCGAAGAAAACATATTGGAGTTCCAATAGAGGTAAGAATATAACATAATCGGCATATGCTGTATGAAATGTTCATGGTTTGATGTTTTTTAATGGAACTTGAACATTGGGAATGATTGTAGGTTGGAGATATCAATGGGGTAAAAGTGTTGCAGCATGAACTTTCCACAAATGATGTTCTGTATGCAGATTTAGCATTTGATATGACTTCAATCAAGCCTGAGCTTCTTCCTCTGGTTCCACTTTTTTGGTAAGATATAGTATGTGGGGTCACAAGTCAAGTTTTTATATCAACTAGACAAAGCATTTTAAGCCACAACGTTCTTAAGGCTGATTTACTATATTGTTGAACAGTCAGTCATTACTTGAAATGGGTACAAAAGATCTAAACTTCGTACAGCTTAATCAGTTGATTAGAGATAAGACAGGGGGAATATCAATATACCCTTACACATCATCAAAGCAAGGTTCAATGGATCCTGTAAGCTATGTAATCGTTCGATGCAAAGCCATGTCAGCAAGCACTGAAGATCTGTTTAATCTGGTATCTTCACTTTGCCAGTTTTAGTTTCAGTTTCACTTATATGTTGAAATGGAGATTTTAGGATTTGGTTTTCATACTGATACGTGAGGATATTTTTAAATTTTGATATCAATAAAGTAATTTGATACCAAATCCATAGAAAGGAAATATCAAAATTATCAACTACAAATGAAAAGGGAATAACAAAAGAAAATGACTAATCTGAAAAAGTATGCTCAAGTTTTACAACAAATGAAAAGGGAATAACAGAAAGAGTTGATTTTACATATATGATCTCCATACAAATTAAGGGAACTTGCTGCCAGACAAAAATGATTGCATTACAAGTTAATCTGTAAGTGGTAACGTATAGCAATATTCAGTGTTTGATTACTTAGTTGAATTGAATATCCAAATTTACATACCGTTAGCTAATGTTCATGTTTATTGATATTGAGAAGTTTGCCTGCTATGTTTTTAATAGAACCTATTTGTTTTTTGAATTTTTTGTATATTTATTTGTTTGTTGGCGGGTCTCTTTATATGTGTTGTTTGGAAAGAGGACTCAATGATCACGTAAAAACTTCATTCGACGAATGGGCTAGACCAATGAAATATTTTCTAAAGTTTGTCAGTCTATACTACTCATTTATGTAGAGTGCATAAAGAGCTTATACATCTATTTTTTTTGTAGGTAGCATGTGTTCTAAAAGAAGCTGAATTCACAAATCAAAAGCGTTTCAAGCGGTTTGTCTCACAAAGCAAAGCTAAATTAGAGGTATTTATTGATTATATGGAAAGTTTTAGTTATTACAACTATTTCTATTATGTGGTTTCATTTCATAGTTTGTTTTCTTTTCTTGTAGAATCAATTAAGGGAGGGTGGTCATGTTCTTGCAGCTGCTAGGCTAAATGCAAAGCTAAATCATGCAGGATGGATGGCCGAACAGATGGGTGGTATCAGGTTTGAGTTTATTGGCAAATAAATAGATAGCAAAAACTGAAGGGCTATTGATAAATTGAGCATAATTTATGTAAACTTGTTGATTAGAATTTAGCATAATCGTGCAGTTATCTGGAATTCTTGAAAGATATCGAAGGGAAAATTGAGGAAAAGTGGAGTGAAATATCTATGTCCCTTGAAGAAATTCGAGGAGCCCTGCTCTCAAAGAAAGGTTGTCTTATAAATCTCACTGCTGATGGAAAAAACCTTAAAAGTGCTGAGAAATTTGTAAGAAAATATTTTGATTTTCTTCCAACTAGCTCCCCACTTACCACATCATCTACTTCAAGTACACTGCTTTTGTCAGAGAATGAAGCATTTACGATACCTACTCAGGTCGGTTTGTATTTCTTGGCAACTGGTTTTTAGTTAGAGGTGGCAAAATGGGCAAGTCAGATGAATCGGGTAATGGGTTATTTTTATACAGGTTAGGTTGGGTTTCCCTAAGTACATTTGTCCATGGATTTAAATATTTGTAGGAATAGCTAGTGTTTCAAAATATGATTACAAACGCCATATCTTTTGATGAAATGAACAAATTGCTCTAGGAGGTATAAGCTAATTTCTGCTTTGTTTGAATTGTTAGAAATAAAAAATATGTCATATACGTAAGTAAACGGGTCGAAGTTGCTACCTCTAGTTTATATCCTTTGTCCTTGTTAAACTTCGAATCTAATTGCAGGTAAATTATGTTGGAAAAGCAGCTAATATCTACGAAGCTGGTTATCAACTCAAAGGGAGTGCATATGTTATATCTAAATATATAAGTAATACATGGTTGTGGGATAACATTCGAGTTAGTGGTGGGGCGTTTGGAAGCCTCTGTGATTTTGACACTCGTTCAGGTAGTTTCTTGTATGATGGGTTCATTTGTGTTAGTAGCATATGCAGGTCTAAATGGTTTGGGTCGAGTTGGCTCACAATCACGTCTTTTTTTTTTATGTTTTAAATAATTTTAAACTAGTTAATGTGCTAAACGTGATCTAACTATATTATTACAGCAATAGTCTAGTCTCTTAAACAAAACAGTTTAGAAGGTTAAATGCATTTTAATTACACATTGGGTGTTTTTGACCTGCTTTTCATGTTATTTAATTGCTTAAGTTTTGCTCATTTGACTCGTGAGATAGGATGTAACCACTCAAATCCCTACAAATGTTTGTGATTGCGAATTCTAAAGTTTTTACATTCCTGATTAGTGCATATTCTTGTGTGTACACAGGAGTGCTGTCATTTCTATCTTATCGGGATCCTAATTTATTAAAGACACTAAACGTATATGATGGGACATCGGATTTTCTCTGTCAACTCGAAATTGACGATGATTCCCTTAAAAAGGCCATTATTGGGACTATTGGTGATCTAGATTCATACCAACTACCTGATGCCAAAGGATATACAAGGTATTGGTCGGGCTTTTAGCTACACATTTTTTAAACGATGGTTTTCTCCTGTTATGTGTCTGGAATAGGCCTTACAGAAATGATGGGCTCACTTGTTTTGCAGTTTATTGCGGCACTTATCCGGGGTTTCAGAAGATTACCGACAAGCATGGCGTGAGGAAGTGTTATCAACAAGGTAGAATCTACAGTCTTTCTTTTAAGATTACAGTCGTCAATGAATCTATATAATATTTCTTTGGATTGAATTCTAATAATAACAGCTTCCGGAATGATTTGGGTTGCCTTGTTTTTCAAAAAAATATGTAACCTTTTAACTATTTGTTAAAACTGGATCATTACGGGTAAAGTCAACTCGCAACTCGTTGCATTCCATCTCATTTTGACTTGGGGTGTAAAGGAGCCGAGCCTAGCTCATTCCGAGCTATCCTAAGCTCAAGCTTGGCTAGGTTAACCTTAGAGAGCTCAACCTGAGCTCGTCTTGTTTCGAGTTCTATGTCTATTTCTGTAGCTCGTGAGTAGTTTTTCAATTTAAACATTTATAATGATAATTTTAAAAATATAATAGAACGTATATCGACTGTTTTTTTGCCATATTTTATATATATTAATAAATGTTATGTAAATATTAGTTTGATAACAAGATAAAGATAAGTAACGGGCTCGTTTATCCATGCAAGCATATTCAAGCTTCACATGTGAAACCTGTGCTTGTGGTCGGGCTTGTTTATTATCGAGCTTTGTTAGTGAAGCCCTTTGGCTCGGCTTTTTTACACCCTCAGTTTTGACCTGTTTCACCACGCATCCCGACTCTATCCTGGTAAAAACAGTTTTGATTAATCATCTCTACTATATTTACCACAGGTCAAGTGACTTTAAGGACTTTGCGAGCGTGGTTGACACAATCAAAGATAAAGGTGTGATCGTAGCGGTGGCGTCTGAAGCTGATGTTGATGCTGCAAACAAGGAATGTTCAAACTTGTTCCCAGTAAAGAAAGCCTTATGATAGTAAGGTATTGTTTGAAGATTAATAATGTTTTCATCCTTTTTGGGTTATTATAGTTTGTCCCAAGCAAGCATGCAGCACATCATGCTCTGGGTCAATTTAACAGCTTTTCAAGTGATATCATTAATTCATTATCATCTTTAAACATTGTTATTATTTCATGTAGTTGGTTTTGGGCTTTAGGGTAGGTAATAGTTGGGAAGAGAAATAGCCTTTTAAGAATTGTGCTTAACTAAAAACATTTTTGTTCACTTGTAGTTTGGACCTTTCATAATCATCTTGATCCCAATTCCATTCCAATTTTAAAAATAATAATGATATTTTACTTTTATTCTTATTATGGATTTTGTTTGGGTATATAGGTTAGTAACTCGTTATCTATACGGGTTGAAAAATGTAAACTATATCTAATAGAAAATTTTAATCGAATAGCTAAACGTTAAACTGAAAAGGTTAAAACCTAACCCTTAAACCTTAAAAGTTAAAGAAAAAAACTAAAATTAAAATAATTAACAAAAACGAGCCGAAATCTGTTGGTTAAAATTTACGCATCTAATATGAAGGTTATGAATTTGAATTTCAAGTGGTGTGTGATTTTTGTTTTGGTAATAACGAGTTGTTATCTTAATAGAAATTTGAGATGATGGAAAAATTTATTGTGGTAAAGACATGTGGGATTGACATATAAACATATGTTATATTATAGTTATGTATTATACTTTGAGAGTGACATAACAAATATTTCATGACATGCTAAGTTTAAAGGATGGGTATCTAAGCTTGAAATGTGGAGACATGGGTTTAATTCCTAGTGCGGAAATGTCAGATGAGTTGCATTGTTGTCTGTAAATTTCTAGTGCGGAAATGTCAGATGACCGAGTATTGAGATCGATAAACCCATGTTTTCTAAGGAAATTTTTTACTAAGGATTTAGATCATTATATTATATTTATACAATATGAACTCGTGTAGAACATGTAATAACATTTTTTTTCCATACGCACAATTAAAGTCCAACTAGATTGATTTTTACTGATAATTTTGACAAGTGACGATTACAACTTTCAATATTTTTTACCACTTATCAATATCATCTATAGTCTAACATATCGTTAACTCTATTTATTTTCAATGGCGTGACATGTTCTGTGGTAGTTAGACAAAGCTTAGATTTTTTCAATTCATTTTTTTATAAAAGATCAAAATTTTCCTCTTGCTTGTTCTCTCCAAAGTATTCAACGAACAACGTTTTTCCAACCAATTTCTTCTCTTTCAAAATCTCTTCGAGTTATAAAAGATAAGTTTTAAATTAGTAAGTGTATTTATGAAGTCAACTAATACATTAAACAAGTGGATGATGACCTATTCATAAAAATACATTATTCTATAATTAATTAGTTCACTGCTACTTCGAAAATAAAACAACTAAGGAAAAAAGTTTTAAAACTAAGATGAATGTTAGTGTAGATTTTATCGATACAAAAAGACAAGTTAAGTTAAGAATTTATCATATATCTTACAAGGTTTTTACGATGAAAATAAGGTAACCTACTTTCACCTTAAATTAAATTAACTTATAAAATTGTCCACAATTTGCCGACCTAAAAATATATATTTTATAAAAAAGGTGGCCTAAAAACATGATTGGTGGGTGAACCTCAAATGTCCATATTTAAAAATTTGTTTGATGTAATATGGATTTTGCCTACATCACAAGTAACTAGACGTACACTAGCATTTATTAATGATGTTGATATATGTAGCCATAATTCACCCAATGATCTCACTTAATAGTAAAGTAGGTTATAACTATTTTATTTTCATCTTATTTATCATGTCTTTCTCGTACTATTATTATGGTTGAAATAAAAAGGTCAATGAAGCACATCCTAGAATAATGTACAATAATCTAGTATCATCTCACACGAGAAGCTTGTATCCAATATATATATATATATAATAATATATGCACTTTTAATTGTAAAATTTTATGTATAGTGTATGGAAAAAAATGTTATTACATGTTCTGCATGAGTTCATATTGTATAAATGTTATGATATAATGATCTAGATCCTTAGTATAAAATCTCTTTAGAAAACATGGGTTTATCGGTCTCAATGCTCGGTCATCTGACATTCAGAAATATACAGACGACAATGTGATTCAATGGGTGTCATAGGACCAAGGGATGAGGTTCGAAATATTATCTCTCCCTGCCTCCAAGATGTTTATAACCTAGTAGGAAATAAGGTGTACGTAGTCAAATTATACGGTGCCCATCTTTGGATCACGAGATCTAGAGGATTGTCGATACGAATTGATGGGGTTGACTCTTTCCCTGAGTCTATGTAATCATGTCGAAGGAGGATGGTAACAAACTAACAAAGTACTTTGCATGGAAGGTTAACGACTTTCGGTGCTTGTTGACGGCGACTCTAGGTGATTAAAGAACCATATAACCGAACCACAACTAGAACACTCTACATATTTGACCATACAATTAATTGATCATATATATATGTATGATCCTTTTATAATTACGTTGTATATATGGTTACGTTATAGGGTTTATTTTAGCCACACATTAATCATACAACACACAAACCAATCATAGATTGTCCCCAATACAAAACGTCAACACCACTATGACAAGAACAAAGCAAGGAAAAATCACATATTTTAAGATTATAACTTTGACTAGATTGAGAAATAAAACCATGAATTAAACTATAGTCTATACACCATCAAAATCCAAGAAGATATATGTTAGTAATGGTACAATTTGGTGATATAAAATAAATTTTTGTAAGGAAAATCAAAATTAAAAACTATATACAATGTATGTTTTTTAAGGGCAAAAAAGATTGTAATATTATATACTAGGTTTAACACACGTGTAGACACACGGGTTGAATAAAACAAATTATCATTGAATGAAAAAAATCATGATTGAAAATGAGATGTAACAGTTTATATTATTATAATAAAAAGCAATATTTAAAATTGTTGGGATTCAAAATCACTCGTAGACTTCAGTTATTCAATATTGCGTTGGTTTTGTAACCACAATATCATTTATTTTAAAATGCAGAGAAAATTTATTTTACGTTGTTTCTAAAATTATTTTTGTTTTTAAAATGTTGCCCTTCAAAATCTTCCCACTTATTTTTCCCACCTAATTTTACCCCTGAAAACGTTAATTTATTAGCTAGATATCAAATGGAAACGTGACGTTTCGATTTATGGAAGTAGTCAACTTTTTTAAGGAATATTTTAAGTATTTATTTTCTTTTGAACAAATAATGGTTTTGTCGTTGATTAAATAAACATATTCTCATTTTTATAATTACTTACAAGTATAATAAGAATTTCGTCGATAATTAAATAGTTACGAACAAATTCTAGCCATGCAATTTAAAGAGTATTGTTGGCTCATTTTGATTGGTCCACTTCTTTATAATTAAAAAATTAAGGTTTGTTTTTAAACGTACAATTAGCTTATCACGGCACCCTAACAAATTATAAATCTTAGTTTAGTTTCAGTTAATTAAGTTAAACTGACAATACTGTAATATATACTAACTAAATAAGAAATATGCTTTTTAATTATATTTTTATGGGTTTATTACTTATTACTTTATATTTATGACATGAAGGTGAGACTAGAATAGGAAGTTGTTCAACAAATGTTGATATTTTGGTTAGCACTTAATTTATTTCACTAGGATAGGAAATTTTGTACAAAGTAATATAGTAATGGTTTAAAACATTGGCAACCTTGCATAAAAAATCATTATTTAATAACAATAAAAAATAAAGTTTTTTAAGGACAATTTTGTTATTAACTCAGATGTGACTTGAGCGTATACCGTTTTAGTTGAGAGTCACACATTTGTCACTAGACCAAATATTAGTTGTAACTAAAAAATAAGTAATTAAGTAAATTAGTTACGATCGATAAAATATTTTTTTAATGTAGCTATTTTGCAAATTTATTATTAGTACATTACCGTGTCTATTTGGTGCTATTTTATTTATTTATGTAAGTAATCAAATATAATATTTTTAAAAAATTACAAATAGTTTTTTAGCTTTAAAAAATTAATTTTTTATTCAGTATATGCTATTTTAAAGTTTGTATATTATTTATTAACATTCATTTTTAAAATAATTTATAAATCTAATTTTACATTTGAACATTAAACCGCCCATTACCTTCCCGAATTACCCTAAAATTTGTCAAATTATTGGTTTATAAGTTTTTTCAAGTTTATATTAAATTGTTAAAATACTTTAGATGCATCTAACCACACCCACTCTACCATTCCGTATTTTTTTTCTTTTGCTTATATAATTTAAAACTAGTTACATACCTGTGTAATACATAAATTGAATAAAAATATATTAAAATAAATATTTATATAATTTTATACTTTTATGTTAGATTTTTAAAATTAAAATTTGAGGTATTAGCGATAAAAACTAAAAGTTGGCCCGATTATACTATAATTAAATGTTTAGAGATAAAAACCAAAACTTTATTTTTTAAAAATTTAAAGGTCTATAAATATATAACTTTTGGAATTTAAATCAAACTTTAAATTAAACGTAACTAAGTTTAAACTTACTACTGTGATGAGGAAATTGTAGGAATTGTTTGACTATTATGGTGACGAAATTATAGGAATTCTTCGTTAAATCAATTAACTTTGATTGTATAAAATATAAAATCCTTTAAGGTGATTTAAAATATGTAATAAAAATCGTAGTTGAATATAAGTTCAAACTTTATGATATTAAAGTAAAATAATTTTAATAAATAATTATACAAAATTGATTTAATCAATAACCAATATTTTTAATTTAAGTTAGAAGATTATTATATGGGAGTGACACATATGATAAAGTGAGGTGACAATAATATGTCATCTTTAAGAGAATGACATGTGACAAAAGTTTACTTATTTATTAATATTGAGAGATATAACAATATAATAAATTAACGATATTACATATTAAAATTTACTAAAACGCATCTTCAAATGCCATCTCTCTAAAGTTAAATTGTTTTCATATAATGACATTTGTCATCACCACAATCAACCTAATCCTCTTTTTATGTAATCAATTTATAATTCATAAGTTAGTTTCCAATAATTAATCATATATTATATTAACAAATTAATTTAAATTTATTTACTTAATTATGAAGCTTATTAGTTTAATATTTACATTCATACCGTGTATTACATGAACGTCTAACCTAATTAACAAATAAAATGTACTTTTTTATCACGTAAAACACACCCCAAAACACCTTAATATTTTATGAAATCATAATCGAATATGTTGCACCAAAGCATGAGCTACGTGTTCATTAATACATTTAATTAATAAAACGTGGTTGTATTTTTGTATGCAACTTTTTAATTATAAAAAGAAGTAGAAATCTACACTAGATTCGACTTTATATATATTCAACATTTTGTTTGTTTTTGTTAGAAAAATGGTACTCTACGTGAACACCAAGAAAATATAATTATGAAGAAAATATTATAAAAATATATAAAATATAAAACAAAAGTTGCTATTATAAATATCCTTTAAACCCCTAGCTAATTTTCTTTGTTTATGACATCTGCCACACTTCTAACTAGGGGTGTTCATTCGAATCGAATGCGAATTGGGCGAATTAGGCGAATCGAATTGGTCGAATTGGGACTTTTAAAAACTGTATTCGTATTCGATCCACATTCGAATAAAAATCTATCTATTCGATTCGATTAAGTTATTCGAATTCGAATCGAATTCGAATAGATTCGAATGTATTCGCTTTAAAAAAATATAAATAAACAAACACATCAAGTAACAATACAAATGTAGCACCAACATAACATAAGTCTACAACATCACCCAAACAATGTGCAAAACATCACCCAAACAATATGCAAAATACTAGCACATCGACAAGTCTAAAACATGTTAACAAAAGTCTAAAAGTGCATAATCAAATACAAAAAAAGACTATAAACGAGTTAAAAACCTGTAGAAACAACAATTAAACAGTTGCCAAAGCACCAAATCATGTTCATATACAGAAACAGCAATTAAGACTGCTAAATGAGTTGAGTTTGGGTATTTTTAACTTACTTCTAGCCATTAAATCATATTCATATATAGATAATTAATTAGATATATTAAAAATATATATTAAAAAATATCTAAATTTCTTATTCGAATTGAGCGAATCGAATGCGAATACAGAAAATCATATTCGTATTCGATCCACATTCGACAAAATTATTCGAATCGAATGCGAACCGAATTCGAATGACTGAAAGTGGATTTCGAATGGTCTTAATCGAATTCGATTCGAATCGAATTTCGAATAATTCGAATGGTATTCGAATAATGAACACCCCTACTTCTAACACGGACGTGGCCTGTGCTTTGTAATTGTTTATGTTTCATTTTAAACGTTGCAGTTTGTCATCTCACACTCAATTGTCATTTTTATATTAATATGTTAAAAGTGTTCGATCTTAATCACTTTAATGTATGATTAGTCTGTTTAGGTTCGTTATAATACTGATAATTAGGTGGTTAATTAGTATTAACTAATCCGTCAATCGTCATCTTGATGCTAAGCCCAAATAAAATAGAAAACCATAAATAATGTCTTGAGCAAATTAATGTGTTCAGACAATAACGTCGGATCGCGCTTGACGTTGATAAATTCCCTACCATTTCTCTATAAACAAAGGATCCACAGATTCGATATAATCATGACAAGCATTGCATAACGTTAGGTCATCAGAGGAACATTTTATTTTGACGAGTTCTAATAAAGTCGGAATTTTACCTATATTTGCCCTTCAAATAAAAAAAACTCACCTTTGAAACAAACAATAAATAACTAAGAGTAAATAAGCATTTTTCGTCAATGGCGTTTTGATGGTTTTTATCACTAATATAATCCTATAGTGTTTTTTTCTTGTCTATTTGTCCATGTCACTTTCAAATCTTGTCATTTTCATCAACTTCTTTAACTTCATCCAACTACCATTGTAAGGTAATAGACAGTATTGTAAATTTACTTTATACGTTTTAGAATAGTAGTCATTTTCGTCTTTGCTCATGTTTAATGACACTTAACTAATGACGTCCCATGATGTATGAATTATGGTTTCTAATCCACACGACAAACAAAACACCGTTTTTTAATCAATTGAAGCAGATGGAGATTTCGATCGATTGAAGCAGATTGCTAGCTCTATGCTGACCGATATACAAACAACAGGGAATGAAGCAGATGTGGATTTTGGTCAACTGAACCAATTATTCTCTACTTGTATGTTGATCGACGAAAACATAAGCAAAAGAGGAGGATGAAGACTTTAGAAATTAGAGATTGAAAGTGAATACACATAAGATATTAGTTTAAACATGATATAAATAAAACATAATTTAACGATCGAATTTAAATGAAGTTAACAGAGTAGTGGCAAATGAAAAAAGTTAATAATTAGAGAGACAAAAAGTTAAGCAGTAAATAAAATATAAAATTTCAAACATAAGTTAAAAAAAATATAATACCGAATATAGTAAGCGTGTGTGTACACATGTATGAAAAGTGTAAAACTTTTAAGTAAAAAAAGCAAGTGATATAGTGAGGTGGATAACAAGTGAGGACACTAAACACCCATACGGCCATACCTACTCTCATTTCAGCGCGTGATTTACCTGACAAAATATCTTTAACTCCGGCCCCACCTCCCGTGACCGCCATGCTTTATCACTCCCCACTCAACTTTTTCTTCATCCTATTCAATTAGCCGATGATCCTCGGTTCAAGTAGTTTGAGCTGATTAAAAAAATTTAGGTAGAATAATAAGATTGTTGTCTGATATATCAAAGGTATTAAGTTTAATTTACACAAGATTATTTACCGGTAATACTAGTTAATAATTCAGTTAATATTAGTGCAACAAACAAGATTTACTTACGAACGAAGGTTCGATTTTGTTAACGGTTGTTAAGCTCACCTTTTGTAGGGTTTTCGTTATGAGCGTCTTGTCGAGTTAGATGCACCAAACAGACCAGGTAATAAAATGTATATGGTTGTCTAACTTGGTTTAAAGACATTTTACGTGAAAGGGGTGTTGCATCCATCATAATTTATTAAAGTCGGCGTCAAAAAAGGTAGTTCGAGTAGATGTCTTAAAATTTAAGACTTTATAACATGTAGATGTCTTGACTTCAAGTCTATATGAAATAAAAATAAATTTTTCATGTTGAGTAAGTTTCCTTCTAATGAAGAGAATAGTGTTGATTAGGAGAATCAGTGATCCGTCAACTAATGTTCAATAAACAGTCTTATATTCACATATCGCAAATAATTCTCATCCAATCATCGATTGCGCTGAATACCTTAGATAAAGTATTTAAGACTTTATAAAATGAAGTGGCTACGAGTTAAGTTTAAGAGGAAAAAAAATAAAGTTTTCAGCTTGAGTAAATATTCTCGTCTAAAATGAGTTTTCTCTGATTAAATAGGTCAGTCGTCAGTCGATTTGACGTTCGAAAACTAATCTTACTCATATATAAACAATAACACCTTCAACTCCTTCACTTCACTTCACAAGCTCATGAAACTGAAGCCATGGATGCGAACGTTATAGCACCCTTCGTCCTCAAAACATACCAGATGGTTAATGATCCTTCACTCGACGCTTTCATTCGTTGGGGAATCGCTAACAACAGCTTCATCGTTCTTCAACCGCTCGATTTCTCGCAACGTATCTTACCTATCTACTTCAAACACAACAATTTCTCCAGCTTTGTTCGTCAATTAAACACATATGTAAGCATTAGCTCATCATTTCTCCAATTTTGTTCCACAATTAACATCAATTGGAACTATATTAATCAATCATGCATTCAATTGCTTATAATTTGATTAATTTCTAGTTGTTTTCGATTTCAATTGTGTGATTCGAGTTACGATTTGGATTTGATTGGATTAATTTCTCCAGATTTGTTCGTCAATTGAAACGATGAAACTAAACAACTAATCAATCATGCATTGAATCGGTTATAAAGTTATAATTTGTTGAGTTTTTGATTTGAAATGTGTGATTAAGCTTTGAATTTTGATGTTGATTGAACCTAGGGTTTCAAAAAAGTGGATCCAGATCAATGGGAGTTTGCAAACGAATGGTTTTTAAAAGGCCAAACACATTTGCTAAAAAACATAGGTCGAAAACGCCAGATTCAAAACCGAAACACGAACTTTAAACAACGAATTGAAGAACGTGAAGATGAAGAAGATGATAATGATAACGATAACGATAATAATGATGATATAGCAACAGAGATTGCGAGATTAAAACAAGATCAGAAGGTTCTAGAACAGGAACTAGTCGGAATGAACAAACGCCTTGAAGCGACGGAACGACGTCCGGACCAAATGATGGCGTTATTGCATAAAGTAGCGGAGGATCCTCACATCCTGCCACGTGTCGTCGGTGATCAAAATCAACGGTTGGTTGATACTAAACGCCAACGGATTTTGATTCCTCAGTCGTCATTGGTGGAAACGCCGTCGTGGTCGCAAGCCATTGCGGCTAATGACGGAGGAACTATTGACGTGGGATCGGAGTTGTTGACTGGGATCACTAGGTATGGAAGTGATGTAAATTTCTCCGGGGTTTATTTGTTGGAGCCAGAGGTTAAACCGCCGGTGGCTTATCCGTTTTCATTACTCGGTGGTGATTTTTAGACACTATATAATTTTTTAAATGGTGATAACAGTTCAGGCTAAGCGGTATGCTGATTACTTGTATTATAAGTATCGTTTGGTGGATGTAATGTGTTTTTTTTCTTTTTATTTAATTTAATATGTTTTTGTAAGTTTGAAAAATATTAAAACACATCTTTATTCTTATTTTTTTTTCAAACATCTAAACCCTTCCAAGTGGTCTAGTGGTGGAATTTTGGTTTTCAAATGTCTCACAACTTTGATCTTCACAAGAAGAATTTTGGTTTAGCCGGCACACGGTGATGATTCGAGAGTTTAATTCAAGGCTAGAGCTTAATAAACAATCATGTGGTAGAATAATGATTCGAACCCCGTCTCTTGGTCTTGGATTGGGAGATCCACCATCCTACTTCAGTTAATTATATTATTTTAATCAAGTTCACTTTGACTTCAGATTTGAATTGGAAATTCAAAAAAAAACAGACAAGTACTCACACGAGTGATTAACAAAATGTGATCCACACCTATGTTTAATAAAATTTGCTGGCTCCAAGACTTGAACACGCGACCATCGCCATGTGTGCGCCATAACAAGGGCAAGAAGACTTAAAAAAGAAAATGAAAGCATAAAAAAAAGTTGGTAGTCATCAAAATCATGAACCGGATTTAATTTTCGAGGATCCTACTTTTGTCCGATCACACGCACTTTTGCAAGATTTGGTGTTTTAACCAATTAAACTATGCCACGATTACGAATCTAAATCCCCACGTTACGTGGTTCCCAAATTCAAAGGGACACGTTTCAACCTACAAATATTTTAAAAATTATATAATATTTATTTAAAGTCTTTGAATTCTAGGCTTCTAGCTAGTAGCTAGCATCTATAATATTCACTAATATTCACTCGTATCTAATTTGACTTTTTTTTAAATGACGAATTTATTAGAAACAAAACAACAAGCCACTAGCAAAACGCTAGGACCAATAACAACCAAAACAAGGCAACTTAAAACTCTTTACAATGACAAAGGGTTTGAGTAGCAACAGTGCCACATAACATTTAACCGACCGTGTTTACCAAGAGCAAATGATATTAGTGATGAATTCATGAATTTTTATTAGTGGGTTTATTATTTTTAGGTGCTTTGAATTTAGTGAAACCGGAAATAAAAAAAATTCGAGTTGGTTCAACGGTTTGGATCAGATTAGTGAGTTAGGTTTACCACTTAATAACAATGTGATACAATAAGTCAGTATTACACTTTGGAAATTCGAGTGAAATGGGAATGGTTTCACGATATAGAGCCTTAAAAGGTTTAAAATCCATTAAAAATTAAATTCTAATGAAATATTTGTATGGAGACTCAAATATGTGACCTTTTGTAGACTAACTAAAATTTCAACTCATTAAGAGAACTTTTTTACTTGAATCCACTTCTAAATATCTATACGGGTTCTCTTCAAAATTTTCTAGAGTTCACTCTAGAATCTTTTATATAATTTATTTTAAAAGTTTGAGACACGATGAGTTTCCGTGAACCCGTTGTTTTTAGGTTGGATCCGTCCCCGAGTGATATAATATCTTGAAAGGGGCATATGAAGACTTTTCACCGCGTGAAACACCATTATTTTTGTTGTGATCTGTCAGTGTGAAGAGGTGGTCTCATGGTGGGTTAGGCGATAACAATCTTTCGAATTTAATATATATCTTTTATCATTAGTTTATATGATTATAAAATGCAAAAGTCACATCACTCACATGGTATAACTACTCTCATATGAGATGGATGTGAGTTTACCGGGTTGTCTGCGAGACTTTTACATGACATGCACTTTATTTTCATATATTTTTCATTCATACGGGTATACCATGTGCCCTAATCTTAGCCACATAGTTCACTTTTTTTTCTCGATCAAAGGGTATAAAGACATGCATTTTTTTTCTTCTCAATCATCTGGTGTATTTGAAAAGATAGAGAAAATTATCTAACTCTATGGGGTTTCATATATCGTGGGGGACATTAAGGCCTTATTTCAATAAAAAAACACGAGAATTATTGAAATTACAACATAAATATTGTAATTTACAATCATTTGAGGCCAAGAGTAATGGGTGCGATAGGTGTAAGGGCGCATCCTAATGGGGGTCGGAATGGGCCCTGACCCCCGCGCGTGTTTTATAAAAGTGCCGATTTTTATCCCGATACCACAAATTTGTGAATATATATTGATTTCGTCCTAGTGTAAAATACAATTTATGAGTTCTGTTATTTTCCGCTCCCGTGCTACAAACGTTCAGGATCCGCCACTAGATAGGTGTAATGTGATGGTAAGGTTGAAGCCTTATAACGCCACACCACCGCCTTTATAAGGGGGCATTACACGCAGTTCGTGATTGTAATCATAGGAAAAAAAACAACGTTCTTTTTTTCTTTTTTAATTTACCATAATAACATCAAATTCAATAATTAGTAACTTCATCATTATCATATACATATTATTTTTATTTTTACCGTTACACGTTCTTTATATATAAGACAACATTTTTTCATTATTAGACCTTCTGTCACATCAATCCACTTGTGAATGACCTTATAATATTTCAAATTCATAATTTATTTATTTAATTCAAATTGTGATCTATCGATGTCTTGTTTAGGTCCACTTTTGGCTACCGATCTCAATCTTGTATGCTATTGGTGTACCGTGTAACATCAAGCGGTAGATGCCACTTGCCACGTGGGTCTCTATATTTGTTTGTATAAAAATTATATTAATTTGGTGCCAAAACAAAAAAAAAACTTTAGTCCTGTTCAAACAAAAGTAAATTCCCTTTTAAAAGATCCCAACATGGGAAGAAAACAATTTATTTTAACGGCGTTTAGTACAGGGGCGTACCCACTTTGGTGGGGTGGGGGGCGCCCGCTCCCCCTGCGAAATTTTTTTTTTTTGGTTTTTATATGTTAAATTCTCGATCGACCCCCATAAAATTTAACCATCGACCCCCATACAGGCTTGAAAACTCAGTTTAATGCCCAGTTAGTAGCCTATATGAGACACATAATATTTAACAATGGAATGGGTTATATTATGATTAGAAGATAGTAATATATATTTATTTATATTGTCATATATAGTCAATCATTATGGTATTGTAACCTTAAGTGTTTCACCATTGCACAAAACCATAAATATAGTTGATGATTTGGATGGTCATGAGTACAAAAAGGAAATATATAAATAAATTAACTACTTTTGCTAAGTAATCAAGTGAGAAGTGATGAATGGTGGAAAAATTAGTTGTAGAACCAAGGTTCACAACATCACCATTTTTATACCATAACACAAGTTTTCCAACATAATATTGTTTGAAAACATGGTTTGGTTTCATTAACTTCTTATTTGTAGATTAGTGACTTAAAAAAGATGTATAATGGAGGCATATGAAGTTTAAGAAACAAAATAAAAGATTTATTTTATATAGTTTGAGAAAAACAATCCTAACTCGAACCTCAAAATGGTGATTTACCAAACTCTATTTACCTTGGTAAATACATGGTAAAGTTATAGAGGATGTTTCAAGTATTTAGGAATAAAAATGAAAGAAAAATGAAAGAAAGAATAAAAAACTCACAAGTTGTTGTTGAAAATTTGTTGAAAAAAAGATGAAATTTGAGAGAGAGTTTGAAAAATGAAAATTTGTAGAAATTCTTAAATAGATTGAGAGAGTTTGAGAGAGAGTTTAGATGATGAAAGTGATTAAAGAGATTTGGTTTGGTATTTATAGATAAAAATTAGGGTTAGACATTAAATAAGTTAGTTGAGTGGAGGGAATGAAAATTTTTACTTTTAAATATAAGTGGAGGTAAAATGAAATTTTTTTAATTTTGACCCATCAAATTTATTTGTTGTCATTTTTTAATTTAACCCGACCCGGTTCGACCCGAACCGAATCGAACCGGATTGAAAAAAATATTATATATCGATACTTTAACGATTACCAAAAAATTTCCGACCCCCATGAAAAAATTTCCTGGGTACGACACTGGTTTAGTACCCACTCAATACCCGACTGATCTTTCTAAAACAAAATGTCAACTTTTCATATTGATTTTATCGCTCGCTCTAGGCCTAACTTTTTTCAGAAACATTATAAAAACAAAAACCCACTTACTGTCAGAAAACCTTTTTGAGTTAGGATTAAAACGTAAGATAACCTAACTTTTTCAGAAACATTATAAAAACAAAAACCCACTTACTGTTAGAAAACCTTTTTAAGTTAGGATTAAAACGAAGATAATATAATCAACTGTGAAACTCTGAAAGCTTTGAATTTTATTCAACAAATTACCAGCTAGCAGATAATTAAAAAAAATTGTTTAATGGGTGATATGCTATTAAGAAAATATTTTCCTTTGGAAGCATATATATAAATATAATAGGGAAACTAAATTCAGTCTTCGCCATAACATAAGAAAGTCGTGGAGTGCATAAGGCCCTTTAGAGATAGGGGCTACTTTCTTGTGGTAGTCATTGCGAATGAGCAAGTAGGGGATTCTTTGCCAGGTCTTTCCAATGCCGGGGACAGCAGCAAACCACCTTTTTTATTCACAAATGATTGTGATTGTGGAGTTGAGGGTGCTAGACAGATCGGCCATAGGAGTGCTTCAGGATATAAACCAAGACTACTGAAGAGTGAGAGAGAATGAGACTTAGGGATTGTTTGATAAAATCTGAATTATTAAGTGCTGAATGGTTAAAAGGTCTGAACCATTAAGAGGCTCTATAAATGAGAGGGATGTTAGAGTATAACTTCATATGAGGGTAAAATTAGTATATGATTCATTCAACACCATTCATCATCTCTCCGTCTCTTAACCATTCAGCACTTAACTGAATCATTCAAAAAATTTTTTTTAAATAAACGATCTGAATGCTGAATGCTATATAATTAAACACTGAACTGAACCATTAAAAAATGAAAAAAAAAACCTTAAGGTTTCAATGTTTCTAACTCTGTCAATAGCTTCAACAACAATAATGGTTTACTTTCTAATGTAAGTTTTCTTGTAATTCTAACGTCTTGTTAGATTACTTAATTATAAAACAACAATTTATGTATAATCGCATGGAATAAAGCGACACAATACTATTCATTATTTAAGAAAAATTCCGCACTCTAGGTATTCAAGTATTTTTTGAACCGTTCCTTCAAAATCATTTAAAGTTTTGTCTATTTAAAATCACTCGATTTTCACTAGTGCTCTAATTCTATGTATTTAAACTTTTTAAAACTAAGTTAGGACGGTAGGCAAATGAAACATATATTAATTTGGTTACTAATAAGTAAATTTCATTTTTTCAATTAACTTGAATTAAAAGGTTATAGTAAAGAAAAAAATAGTCACATCTTAATAACAAAGTTTTAAAAATTGTTAAATTAAGCTACATTGGAAACTTCACTAAACAATAACCAAATTAAGTTCATACATGGTTAGTTAATGCATACATACATGTTACGAGTAACGTAATTTTAAAAAAAGTTTCAAACACGTATAAAAGTATTACATAAGATAAGAACATGTAGTGAAAGTTAAGTGATTTTAGTGAATACTACATACATAGATGTTAAGAATAACCAACATAGCGGATGCACACAATCACACACTCATGAGAAAACAATTTGAATACGACAATATATAACGTGATTCGGTTGAGTTGACCTACGTTCATGGACAACTAACTAGGGCCATAACTTCCCGTGTCAAGCTAAAGCTCAAAAACCTTCACAACCCAACAATGCATTAGTTGATGAATAATATATGTTTATTCGCTAAAAAAGTGAGATATGACATAAAAATATTTAGTGGAGCAGACTTGTTCTTTAATGGACTGGGCTACATATTCATCGGACCTTTCATTTCTATAGCCCATTTGGTGCTTAACATTTTTTGGGTCGAGAATATATAACATGTTTGATTGTTTGAAAAGCATCTAAACTCAAGTAAAGATGCATAAATTAGGTTTTTTTTAAGGAATCTGTTTCGAGTAGAGATCGGGTCTAGTGTTAGTCAAGAAAACAAAGAACTGTGTTTGGTTTTGGTCAACAAAGGCAAGAACCGTGTAAGGTCGGGTCCGTTTCGGGTAGGATCGGGTTTTTGTCCGGTTTGAGTGTTTTTATTGGTTTCGTGTGTAGAGTAGGGGTGTAAACGAGCCGAGTCGAGCCCGAGCTTGACACTTATCGAGTTTGGCTCGTTTGAATTTTCTGAAGCTCGAGCTCGGTTCGAGCCTAATTTTAAGCTCGAGCTCGACTCGTGAAAGGGGAAAAAAGCTCGAGCTCGGCTCGACAAGACTCGTTTGTATTAAACAAACCAATGTTTGGCTCGAGCTCGATAAAAAGCTCGACAATGAGTTTGATAATAAAGACCTATTATGTTATTTTTTAGTAAATGTGAAATAATTATTAAATATTTTAAATAAAAATAAATTTCTACTAGGTTCGATAAGGCTCGCGAGCCTAGTCGAGTTTTGTATGCAAAGCTCGAGCTCGATAACAAAACGAACATGATGATCTAACATGTTTCAATCATATGTTTAGGTTCATAGAAATCACCGGATTTGTACAACAAAACATTTGCTTGTAGTTGTTGGTATTGTTTCTTTATTAGTTGAAACATACACAATGTTTAATAGCAATAAAAATAATAATAATGTTTTCATTAGTGACAAATCTAATAATTTCCACTTTAATTCCATAAGTGGAAACCAAGGCTCCCCATATGTACTTGTATATTATTAGTATTAGTATATTTATATTCTTTGATTTAATTATTGTGTTCTGTCAAGATAATTGGATATAACGAAAACCTTTTAGAAAATTCGATTTTTTGTTAGTGTCGTTGGGCCCCTCCATTCTCTAATTATTTTCTTAGATAATTCAAATTCAGGTGGTTTTAAAGAAGAATATTAATTATAAAGACAATATATATGTATATAAATAATGGTGGATCGATGATGTATGAATATATAGTTTCCATTTAGATTCTAGATGGTAGGTGGCGACTCTTGTGTTTATGAATAGCCAAACCGTAAACATTTGCGGAATATCTATCTAAACTGATAAAATTATAAATTATATGTTCTTATTATTCTGTCAAACATGTCATATATGTCACATTGTCACATATGCATGTGTCACCTCTACTTATCACTTATAGGGTATTCCTGGAGCTCCACGAAGCTTTAAGTTTCGATCATAAACCATAGATATGTAATGTAAGGTGAAGTTTTACGGAAGTAAGTTGAAATTAACTCATTAATTTATTGGAAAATTAAGCTAATGTTTATATTCCAAGTACTTTGATGTCTATCTATCACTCAATTTTGAAACGGATTATATAAGCTTTGTAATGTTGCTACAAGTGATACCTTATAGAATAAGCGAAAGGTTGGAGTGGACGATTGTTGGAGGAACCATATTGATTACAAGATTATATGTATTCATTATTTGAACATGTTATACAAGTTGGTCGTAGGCCATGTGATGCGATGGATGGGTCTTGTGTTTACGACTTTGTTACATGAGTTACCATGATGATATAAGGATTTTTAAGGTGTACACCTTAAAAATAGTATCGTCTCGCACGTTGAACATTATTAAACGATGCGATGATTTTTTTTGAACTTCGTAGAGATTGTCTTAGACTCTTAGTCATGCATAGGCCATGTCGAGATTTTCTAATAATCAAGGCGAAGTATTTGAGTCGAGTAACAACCTTGAACTAAAATATAAGTGAACATTTAAAATACAAACTAGTGTTTTCGTGAAAAGTATAAAGTTTTTTTGAACGGCCAATAAAGACTGTGTTGGTACTCCGTACACGGCGTCCCAATGACTAAAGGTACGCATAGACTGGCCCAATCCACATGCCCAGAGCCCCTAGCCTACTTAACTCCATGTTCCAAGGAAACCCACTCTCCTAAAGGCCACTAGTGGTAACACACAGTCGTCTTTGGATCGAACCGATGGTCCAACCTCGCACCTTCATTGAGCATGATGTCACAGAACAAATGGTGTTGATGACGTACAAGACTTGAACCAGAGTCACTTGGACCACAAGCCAATACCTTAACCTAGTACAACTCAACCAAATGGCTTTGGCAAGTGAAAAAGTTAATACCCAAGTTATAATCGAGAGAGAGCATTATAACGCAAGTTATAATTGAGAGAAGAAATTATTACTCTAGAACACCTCGTGCGTGAGAATTCCATCCATGTGTGAGAATTCAATCCGGATAGAAAATTAACACGCAAGTGTAATCACACTTTCGTGATTTCAAATATTACCACACATGCATGTTTCATTCTCACACAATTGTAATTTACGTAAGTGTAATTATCACGCAGTGATTTAAGCAAGAGACAGAATTCTTACGGAAACATTTTTGACAAATGATAGAATCGTCACACAACAAGATGAACGTCCCAGATCACTTCACACGTTTCGAACACAAACACGGCTTTATATTTTTACAGCCTATAACGTATAAACAGTTAGAGTTTAATCCCATATTTGTGTAATATGGTTGAAAAAGTTTTGGGCATACTTTCCGCAAAGTTAAAATATAATAATCTAAGAATCTAACCTTTACACTTATACTCTATTCTTAGAAGCTTTGCTCTTTGTGTCTTTTAAGTATTATAGTACATAATGCTACATGTTGGTCAGCCCCATTTGAGGACAATTTTATTTGATTTAGTGACCTAATAAAGCATATATAATGATGATTAGAGGGGATAAATTCTTTTAGTTTGCTTTCTTATAAAAAAAAAGATACCCATTATAGTAGGCATATTACAAACATTAAATTAATCTAAATTTCCAATTTGATTAATTACCCAATTTATTATCACCTACAAGAATCTTTAAAGAGTTGTTTTATTGAGAATCTTATAAACATAAGTGATATATATACGAAAAGCTTCAATTTTTAGAAAAGATATGGGAAGTGGAAATAAAAGGAACAAATTTATTATATATTCTTTCGGATTTTGTTAATACAACTTACAAGTCAACGTTATTTTATAACTTACAACCTAATATATTTAGGTGAGTGTTTTCCCACTTTATAACAAGAAAGTTACTCGTATTCCGTGGTTAGGGGCTTGTTTGAGAACTTCATAATGAACACGTTGAAATGTTGTCGTGAACTTGTTATTATTGTGCTAATTACTTAAAGAGAAACATATGAAGTTTGGTAGGTTCAGTTATGTAAACTAGAAAGATAGGATAAAAACACATAGAAAGTCATGAAAAATGAATTCGGTTTTTACCCACACGTTACGGCTTAATCTTTAAAAAAAGCTAGAGAACACATGGCATGTGACTTGAGAAACCCACCAACACTTATAAATGAGTAATTTATACTTCATCAAAATATATAATAGTGTTTGGATAAAATATATACCTTATAATAAAATAGGGTTTTGAATGACACGTGTTATTAATTCATTAGAGAGCGTGTTTGAGCATTTTCCCGCTTAAAACTAAGAATTTTCTCTTTTAAGCTGTGTATAGAAATAAATCGATAACATTAAATCACCCATAATTTTCTCTTCTAAAGTTTCAATCTACCTTATTTGCAACCCAAAAATCATTGTGGAAACGAGAAACAAACAACTTAAACAAATAACTCATCGTAATTTACGATCTAGACCAATGCATGCCGACCCGGTACCTATGAGTGTCCCCGTGAATTTTTCCGGATATTTATCATTAGTATTATTTGTAGGTATGTTTTTCTTAATCATTTTACAAATTATTTGGTAAAATTTATAAGACACACAGTTTAAAAGCGTCAATATTTAATTTGGTACTACGAGTGTATATATGTAGTACGTTTAAATATATTTGTGTTTTTCTGTTTCCATTCAGTTTAAAAGTTTCAAAACAAGCTTCATCGCAACACATATGGTTCATTTCTAGTTATATTATATTTCAATTTGTGATGAAGGTGACTCGTTTGGTAAGTTTTAACTTTAATTAACCTCTAAACTTTGTCACATGATGTTTCAGCTTTAACCTTTAAATTTTTTAATTTTTTAAGTTTACCCTTTTACTAATTTGACTTTTGTACTACTATTATTTTTCAGTAGCTTTCATTCGTTAACATAAAAACTATTTTGAGTTGTGTTTGATATTTATTTTTTTACATATTAGCATAAATCATGTTAAAAACAAAGCTCTATACGACTATACAAAATGCATTACTTTTTCCGTATAATAGGTTATGTCGACTGATGCAAGCCTCCGGTCCAACCACCACTTTGTTTTGTCGGCTCAACTTGTCTGACTCAAGTCCGTCGTTTTAATTGTAGTTAGATTAAGAGTACTCATGAAGGGAACCAGTTATATATTTAGTTTCTGATTCGAAGAACCGATCTAATCTGGTTCTAAAAACAATGCCATAGACCAATTATATATATGTGTAGATGGGATTTTAATGACAACTGATTAAGTGAGAATGTTTGACATTGGTTTTGAATAAATGGTTTCATCATCTAAAATATGTCACGTTCCATTTAATATGAATGACCCAAAGAATGATCCAAAGGACCACAATCGGATACTCATGATATTACAGGTCATAGAGGTGTGAAATTATCATATTGGCAAAACCCAAATAATACACAAATTAGGTATCCCATATGTTGTTATTTTCATTCATTCAGTTATCTTCATCCATGTTTCTTCGTTAAATCAGGGATATACCTATCAATTTACATTAACTTTATTACAGCCTAATTTAATAATCACTCGTATAACAACACATGAAACCCTAACTTTTCAAACCAACCCATCGCTTCTCCATTTCCCGACTGCATGGTAAAGAATTCTTCATCACCCTTCTCAATAAAACAACAATGGATGAAACATGGATTGTGCGAAAGAATTCTTCATCACCCTTTTCAAACACGTTTACGATATGTTTAAATTATAGAGTTTGTTGATGTCTTGTTCGAACATGTATATGTATTTATTTGTAATTAGATGTGTGGATATTTACTAACATAGGCTAAAAGGAAATATATATAGTAGTATTAAAACATAAATGTAAAATGACAGGAATACCCTTTATTTAACGGAGAAACTTAGATAGAGTTAATTGAATGAATGAAAATGACAAGATTTAAGAACGACAAAAACAAATATGCTAAGCTTAAAAATAAAATGAATTTTGTCTAGTAGAACATGAACCATCCAGGAGAAGATGCATTATATTATCGATGAGTTGAACAAAAGCTAGTGAATATGTACTTGAACTATAACTAGACTTTAGGAAATGGTCCAAGCTTAAAATGGGGCACAACTTTTAATACGTTAGGAGTTATGGGCACATATAAATAATTAACTGCCGTTCTAAAAATAAATAAATATATAAACATAAATAATTAATTTAACAAATTACATGTTGCCCAATATTGTAATTAGGCTAGCTAGTAAGTACATTAAGTAATATTAATATTATGAACAGGGCCGGTCCTGAGGAATTGGGTGCCCTGTGCGAGACGAGAAAAAAAGGCCCCCCGCCCCCTTAACCCGAAGCACCAACGCTAAAAACTATATAAACTAAATTTTTAACCAAAAACAAACGTTTGATACATAAACATAAGAAAATCAAAGTATTCAAATTAGTGAATTACGTTTTTGGCAGCAGTGGGCTTACAGCCTTCATTAATCCATAATCCATTTGATTGTGTGGACTTTTAGATATTTAGTTAATTAGTTGTAGTGGACTTTAGCCTTTAGGTGTGGACGTTAAATCTTTAATTATTTGTTGCATGACTATTGACTAAATATAAGTTTTATAAAAAATTTATATAATAATTTTTTTAAAAAATTTGGTGCCCCTGTCAAACGAGTGCCCTGTGCGGTCGCTCATGCTGCACACCCCTCTAAGACCCCTATGATTATGAATATCATGTTTATTTATATTACTTAAAAATATGTTTTTAGTCTGAAAATTATATATATATTCACTTTCACAAGTATTTAATATCATCATTTAGTAGAAAAGAGACTGAGAAAATTAATATGAGAAGACCTAAATATTCATTTATCATACATACATAATTACTTGTATTATTAAATTTTGAGATTTGATTTATCAGTTTAGCCATTATTAATGTCTCACATTAATTATCAACTCTTCTTTAGTAAAAGTATTTTTATTTTTATATTTGTGTTTAATTGTTTATGCTCTACGTTAGTTATCTTACATCAAATGGTGAGTAGATGTTCAATTCAAAGCACAATGACATGACTATAAATAACATGATATGAAGATACACATGACACACGCAACTTAATGGTATGGTTAATGATATACATAAAGTAGATTTGAAAAGGCGGCATTAGAATGTTACTAAAAAGAAACATAATTGTTGATTAATCATACATAACATGTGATTATATATATATTACATTTCATCAACCCACATTCTCTCGTTTCATTTGTATGGATTTGTCTTATCAAACTATATGATTAATTAGGTGGACATCAACAAATTTTAGTTTGTTTTATGTGTTACATTTATCTCGTTTTATATGTTTTTCTTTACGCTACTGATCATAACTGATGTGATAATCATATCAATCATCTAAATATACAAGTACAATATATATGAGTCATATTAATTAGTTATTTTTGTTCGATTATACAATAAAGTCTTAGCTTGAAGTAAAAAAACATATATAAAACAAGCGAAAATGGGTATGTGGTTCAAGTAGATGTGTAAATTGTTGCTTGTACACTACGTACTAGGATCAGGTCACTAATCGAACCATGCTTAGTTAAAGGAGATTGACCTAGCTAGCTCTTGCCCGGCCTCTCGAATGACATCATTTTCTAGACCAAAAGTCTACGGCTACGGACCACATCGGATCACAAAACATTTTAAATAATTATATATATTTCATTATATGTGTGATGTGTTCAACTCCATCCCTAACTCTTGACACACATATACACACATACAATCATACACATATATATAGGCACACATATATACATGCATGTGTATCAAAACACCTCTCTCCGTTAAAGAGATCCTCCTTTTAGATATTTATTACCCGAACACATTCTTTTTCGATCTCACCTCAATCTTTATCACACTCCAAGAAAACAAGATACTTGCACAAAGTGTTAGTCAATTTCACCCAAAGACTGCTCTTTTGCATGACTTGTGTATCCAAGATTTGCTAGTGAAAAGTTATTGCTAATGGAAGAGTATGCTAAGAGAGTACATGATCCATATTTCCAACCGCAAACTGCAACCACAACAGTTGCAGAAGACTCCCTGCTAAACCGTGTTTGGGTGCCAGGGCCAGTCATTGTTGGAGCGGGCCCTTCAGGGCTCGCTGTAGCTGCCTGTCTTAAGAACCAAGGTATTCATGCCTTGATTCTTGAACAGACTGACTGCATAGCATCTTTATGGCAAATTAAGACGTATGACCGATTATGTCTTCATCTCCCTAAACAATTTTGTCAACTCCCACTTATGCCTTTCCCTAAAGATTTCCCAACTTACCCAACTAAGCAACAATTCTTAGCCTACCTTGAAGCATATGCAAAACAATTTGATTTGAAGCCGGTTTTCAACACGATGGTTGTGAGGGCGGAATATGATAGAGGGTGTGGGTTGTGGAGGGTGAAAACAAAGGTGAATGAGTATGTTTGTAGGTGGTTGATAGTGGCTACGGGCGAAAATGCTGAGGAAGTTGTACCTAAGATTGAAGGGATGAATGAGTTCATTGGACCAATTTTGCATACTAGTTCATACAAAAGTGGTGATTGTTTTGTACACAAGAAGGTTTTGGTTGTTGGTTGTGGAAATTCTGGCATGGAGGTTTGCTTGGATCTATGCAACTACAATGCCTGCCCATCACTTGTAGTTAGGGATTCTGTAAGTACTTTTTGTCTCTAATCTTGCATTCTTATTTATCTTTCACTATCTATCACAATCTCATTCTCATTCGTATAATCGTTATAAAATAGCACTTGATTTCGCTCACAAGAAAGATTCTGAGTAACATCAGAGAACTATATATTTCTTGTAAGCGTGAATAAAGTGTAAATTCAATGTGAATCTATAATGATTATGCAGGTATAATTGTACCATTGGGGTTGGTGGCCCAGTGGGGACGCCTTGCATCTAGGAGCACCAGAAAGGTCTCAGGTTCAAACCTGAGCAAGTATATATATTTGGAGTTTAATTTAAAGTAGAGGTATGATAGTTTGTAGTTTTAAAAAAATATGGTATAATTGTCATTAATACTAACACTAAAAGTTAATTTTGACATTAATCAAATTATAGCATTCATAAAATAAAGTTTCTTCAAAGTTTATGTATTTGAAAGAGCTTAAAGATTTTATGTAGAAAGCTCAACTTTATACCTTTAACTAGACAAAACTAAATTAGTAAGTTACTATCTTCTTCATTAGATTTGTGGACATATGGGAAATTTATGTTAACATTTTTAGAAAAAGAAAACGTACGTACTAAGGTTTTTGTTTTTGTCGTTTTTTCAGTCATAAATCAGTCGTAAATTGCTATTATGAAGTGTGCCACTAGATATATACACGATCAGAAATATATATATGCCCAGTACGTCTTGTAGCAATGATATATAATCGAAAATATTATAAAGTTTTACTTCTTTTTCTAGCGACTTGTATCTAACCATAAATGTGTTTAATTTGCCTTTAACTTTCTTGGACTTTGTTTGCATGCGTATTTTTGCTTGCATTTGATAATAATATATACATATATTCCATCTAGCTTTCTTTTTTCTTGAAATCACTCACTGCTAAAAAGATTTTACTTTATGCAAAATATGAAATATGCCCATCATCAAATAGCTTTTGTAACCCCCTTTTTTATTTTGTCTTTCTAGTTGCATGTATTGCCACAAGAGATGCTTGGTAGATCAACATTTGGATTATCCATGTGTTTGCTAAAATGGTTACCCATTCGAGTGGTCGATCGGTTTTTGCTGCTAGTGTCGCATTTCATGATCGGGGACACAAATAAGCTCGGGCTTGGTAGACCTAAGCTCGGTCCCCTTGAGCTAAAGAACGTCACAGGCAAAACACCAGTGTTGGATGTAGGCACACTTGCAAAGATTAGAAGTGGAGACATCAAGGTTTCGACTTTTTTCTTTCCCCCGTTAGTTATAAAGCTAATATTTGATAGTGACGGAACCAGAATTGTTTTAAGTTATCATAATGTTAGTGATCTATCGACTATTAGAAAAAATCGTTATTTTTATAAAGATCATGTTTTTTTCTTAAAAACCTTAAATTTTATATTTAAAAAACTATCTGAAAAAATCTGGTTGCAAGGGGTCAACAGATCCTTTTGACCCTCCTTTAAATCTCCCAATGGCGAAGGATATATAGTGGAGGCGGGGCCATTTTTTTCGTTCGAAGTGTTGTTTTGTTAGTCGGTAGTTAATTTTTTTTATATATATATTGGGTATGGTCCCCCTTAACAATACTTTATAAAAAAATTATGGGTTACGTGACTTTGGCCCCCTGTCTAAAAAATCTTGGTTTCACCACTGATTAATCTTCCACATATCTTTGACACACAGGACACTACCCATGGTTGTAAGTTGTAACCTATGTTCTTATGTGGTTTCACCTACTAATTGTGTTACTAAAATGACAAAAATGAAACTTTGTTTAGGTTTATCCCGGAGTAAAGAGATTAGCATGCAATAATGTGGAGTTTGTAGATGGAAGAATTGAGAAATTTGATGCTATTATTTTAGCCACAGGTTATAGAAGTAATGTGACTACTTGGTTAAAGGTATGCTCTAAATTCAACTTTAATATACATACATAATTAAATACACAAATTAACAATTAACTAAGTAACATGATCTAGTTACAATATTGTTAAAACTTCTAATCTAGCTTGATGCATTTGTTTTTAGGACACAGACTTGTTCTCTGAAAAAGATGGGTTCCCCACAAAACCTTTCCCGGAAGGTTGGAAAGGAGAAAACGGATTATATGCAATAGGGTTCACAAAGCGTGGCTTACTAGGTACATCCATGGATGCTGCTCGTATCGCAGAAGACATTGCACGTCAATGGAACGAAAGCATGAAGCATTTGAAGTCGTTCCACAATCCGGCACCATAAGTTAGCTAGCTAGCACGAGTGTCTACATATAGACTTATAAGATGACTTATTTTATGTGATTTGTGTTTAATTAGATTGATTAAGAAATATGATTAACTAGATTGTAATATATATATATAAATGATGTGAATATATATCCACAAGTGGAATTGCTCTTACGTGCTATATATTGTCACTTATAAAAGAAAAACCGAAAGTTAAACGAAAAGGAGTCAAACGATTTGACGGGTGGACGTTGATAAATCACAAGCGCGCATGGTATATATAGGTAGTACAACGTGGAAATTTCGATGAACTTTCAAATCTATCTTAATCATGCTCGTATGTCTTGTATCTATCGATCCTATGACTTATGGTACCTAAATCGATGATCGACTTCTTCTCTCTATTGCTTGAGTTATCAGTACCAGATAATAAGTCAAAAAGATAGGGTTAGTACACATCCTTTTGCTTAGGGACCATTTTCATCATGTCAACTTCAATTCATCTAGTAAATATGCAATTGTAGTGCATCAAGACTGAGGACTGTAGATGAATAAGAGTTTGATATGGTGCACTAGGGTTAAACCCAAACAAACACATGCACAATCTACTTCATGAGCTTCATTGTCTTATATTTATTTACCTCATGTCTCCAATGTCTACTTATCAAACATATTACAATTAACATTTAGTTTATCTAGGATAAAATAGCAATGGGTTAACTTTGTGTTCTTCATGTTCCATGATCTCAATACGCTAGCTAGCTAACATCTTCACGTACCACAGATAACTGTTTAACTTGTTTATTTCACGCCCATTTGAATGATCTACTCCCATTCAAACTGTGGGAAGTATTAATGAGTCGTGTTGTACGTACATTAGGGTTTAATTTCTATTGAGGCATATTTTTTCTATATAAAACCTTGTATATCAATGACATCATTAAAAAAGTACGTTTGTATTTCATGAAGTGGTTAATTTGTGACCTAATTAACATGCCAATAATTGCTGCAAAAGATTAAATTTTTACATGTGTTAATTAGAACGTACTTTTGATGATGAATAAGTTAAAGCATAAAGAAAATAGGTTCCAAATCCCCCAACATTGAAGCAGTGTACTTGAAGTGTTTCTTTTTCACCAACAATTTATTTCTGGTCACTAGTGACACTAAACCGGTCGCTAAATCCCCGTTTAGTGTCAATGATCAAAATATCATTTTTTTCGTGTTCTTGTTTTAATTTTGTGGGTTTCATTTGTCGTTAACAAGCAAGAGTTAGAGATATATAATTGCATTACTAAAATGAGAATCAATCTACCGAAACAAAACAATAATGAACGCAACGGAACCAAATGGTAGTTCCGGTAGCAAAGGTTCGGTCGCAACTACTTTCGGTTGCAAAAAGTTTCATTTGCTAAAAGTTTTGTTGCAAAGTGGTAGCAAATTATGTCGTAAATTTGTGATAAATATTCCGGTCACAATAATTGGCCACAACAATGTTTTAGTAGTAAAGAATGAGTGCAATAGCATTTTTGCCGTTATGGTTTAGGCGACCATCAAAACCCGTCACAAAACGGTGAAAAAAGAAAATTTTGTGATTGTTTTACGACCGTTTTATGACCACAAATGATCATTTTTAGTAACATGGAGACTTGATATGTCCTAATAAAGCAAGGAAGCTAGCTAGGTAGCTTGATTAGAAGTGGACCACTTGGATAGCCCCAAGGGGTGGGTGGGGTGTGTAGGGGTCTAACCAGGGTGCACCACATCTCGCTATCATTTGAATAAGAGGTGTTTAGATCAATGATTGGGTTAGGCCCTACTCCAATTTAAGAGAAAAACTACAAGTTATACAATGACAAATGGATGGTTGAATGTGTGAATATAGCATGCAAGCCAAAGTGAATGTTTTGTCATGATTTAATTGGATAATTAATATAGTAGTCAATGGATTTAAAGTTAGGAGAAGATGAAAGTATGTGATGGCGGCTTAGGGTTTCCTTTTTCAAATTTTAACTAAAATACTTTGTAAATCATATAGGCACTTTGAGTTTGTAGTTTGTTTTAATAGCATAGCTTGATCTTGAGTTTACTTGTAGTCTATTGAAACTACATACCTTATTAAATTAAGCTATAATATAATTTCATCATACACTTAATGAATTTTGTTAGTATTAATCTAAACCATCAATTGAGTGAATATTTATGTCAAAGTTTAATTATAAGATCGGGCTTACAGATATTTTCAGTCAGATATGTTATTGGAAACTCACAAAACCTATTAATATTCTGCTAACAAATAACCCATATTTGATTGTTTGTTTATTTTTTGTTTTATAGTTTAATGGTGTCTAAAGAAAGAAAAACTAAACTAAAATCAAAAACCTTCTAAACATTTGATAATAATCCACGGATTAGATTTATTATTATATATTAACTGTTACAATTTTTTCGTTTGAACTTTTACTTACATAGAACATTTAGATTTACCTATACTAATAAAGAAAGTAACTTATTTTAATATGTCATTCTTTCACGCATGTCATCTCATTGTCCCATAGATTTTTCCACTTGTCAATCAATGAAGCATATTGAATTGATTTATTTATGTTCACCGAGCTCAACCATAGAAATAATTAGCCATTAAAGTTTCCAAAATTGTTTTTATGTTTTTATTTATATAAAAATTTTATTAGTAATAACATTCCTTAAATTTTTCTACTCTAATCCAAGAAAGTAATTAATTTGATTAGTAACATTTCTTAAGTTTTTCTACCCTAATCCAGAAAAGTCTGATTCATTAGGTAGATATATGAAATGGACATTTGTCTCAAGTATTTTTATTACACTTCAACTTTTTTTATTACCTTCAAATAAAACTATTTTATAAAAAGAAGAATTAATGTGACACACTTACCCGATCGATTTGTGCCTGTTAACCTTATGTGCTACAAAAATTTCTGATCAAGCTAGAAACAACCAAGTTTTGTAAACAATGTCGTATGTATATCCACCATGTTATACTAGTATACGTGCGTATACGTATTAATTATATATGTTAGTTGTTGTATATCACTTGAGAAGTTAGTCAGTGTGGTACAAGCACAATGAAATGGTCCATATATATGCATGTGATATTCACAAGGACATCATAAATTACCCATGCCTATTTCACGATATCGTATTCAAGAATGATTAAATTCAAACATTATAAAAGGAATATATTCGTTACAATGACAATGTTCATATCACTTTCACAAATCATTGAGTATCTTAACTCTCGAAATAATCCTTACAATTATAAGGTAGGACAAAGGAAAACGAAGACGGTGGATGGTCCATGGCAGGGTGGTGCAGCGTTTAAGGGTACGTGGGTTAGATGCAAGAGTCAAGACGCTTGTAGGACCAAGCCACGGGTTGCACCTTTGAGGGTGCACATGGTGTGGCATTCGACTTTTGGTCCATTTTCTTCGATCACTCTTCGATAGTTAATTATTCTTTTGTGGTCCATATATGTACGTTCTTGAAACTTATTAATACATCCCCATCTTCATTCTTGTTGCAATTTAAGTTGATTATGATACATGTGCATGCTATATCTATCTACTTCTTTTAAAATCTTATTATATGTGATTATATTTATAAAAGTAATAGAAAGTTAATTTAGACAAACCACCTTTGTATAAATGTTTGGCCAATCACCAATGTAGTGTAGCTACATAGGGCTTGTTGACTTCTAGCTTGTTCAACAAATTATTATGCTATTGATATTATATATTTTTTAAGCATTTAATATTACCAATACACTTTTAATGTAACTGAATTTACTTAATATATCGTTTTAAATTTAATATACATATATATGTATACATATACTAGGTTTTTTCCCGTGTAATACACGGGTTGAATGATAAAAACGATATTTTTTTATTAATATAGAAGATTTGTTATTAGAAAAACTAAATCAAATAAATATAAATAACTATTTAAATTTGATTTAACTTAATTATTCTATTAAATATGTATTATTACTATTAAATAAGTAATATTAAATAAGTAATATTATTAAAATTACGATTATATCAAATGAATATATTTGAAATCCAAAATAAATAAATTTAGTATTTTCATAGCAATTATTAATATTAAAAAATTATCCAAGTCCTACTAAAAAGTAGTTATAAGATATAGATAGAGATTAATTATACAAGTTTTTTCATTTGTTTTCAAAAAACAATAAAATATATTAATAAGATATATGTTAAATATCGGGTTAAATTCAAACCCAGAAACCCAGTTGAAGATCCGCATAAAATAATATATAGGAAGAATGTGAGTTTGACACATAGGAAAAATCCTAGGTGGACATGCTATAATCATGCCATGTGTATTTGTTACTCAATTATTAGAATAGGTAGATTAGGTGTTTAAAGTCGGGTGTTTGGATTTTGAATACTTAAATTTTCGGATAATGGTTTTCACTATCCGAATCTGAACTTTCGGATATCCAGATTTCGGATGCCCGAAAGTTCGGATATGGATTCAGTTATTATCCTAGTATCCTTTTTTTTTGCATTTGTATTTGCATTACATTCAATCCAACATTAGTCTTATAAGCTACTAACCAAAAAAGTCTTAAGACAATTAAAGTCAAATTACAAATATCTAAATAACCATTTGTTTTAATCATACATCAACCCTAAACGTTCAAGACATTCAAATAATCCTCCATTCTTCACATCCGACAAGTCCGCTACTTATCATGACTACGACCTATAAGTCGACAACCAAAAAAACTAACTAGAGATCAAATATTGGAATTTTCGTATATCGACATGAATACATGATTATGAAGTTCTTTTGGAATTCCTCACACTTTAAAAAACTAATAATGAAATCAAATATAAGTTATGTATTGGTTATTCGAGAAACTAATATTAAAAAGACTATAAAGAACACTATAAAAAAAAAGCACAAATGCGTTTGCAAGGTGAAAACGTAATCGGAGGTGTGCACCGGTGGGTTGTCGACTTGTCTGAACGTGCGACACTAGGTCGTCGGAGCATGCACCGGTCGGAGGGTGGATGCTGTGAAGCATGAATGTAATTGGAATACTAAATACATGCATGTTAACTTAAGAGTTTACAAGCATAGTTTTATAAATATAGTAAATACATAATTTTTAAAAAATATATTTTTAGTTTTCGGATTATCCGAATTATTTCAAACTCATTATCCGAATCCGAAATTCGGGTATTTGAATAATCGGGTATTTGAAATTTCAAGTATTTCAGGTTTGAAATATAAGGTAGTTTTTAAATCGGATTTTTTGATGCCGATATTTTTTAACACCCCTTATATATGGATAGTTGCATGAAAATTGAATAATAACAACTAACCATCAATAATAAATTTTAGACAATTAGTAGCAACTTGGTCATCCGTTTATAACTAACTTTAGTGGTAGTTAATCATTAATGATAACTGGTCCCCCGCCAGTAGCAAGTTACTACAATAACTAGGATCACTAGCAACTTAACTGATTTAATTCATCAAGGAGTAAATTGAGAGATTAACCATAACAAACCTATATATGGTTGATACAATTTATGTTAAGCTTAACATAAATATTGTAATGTTTCTTGGCCTATAAAAGATAAATCTTTAGTCAGATTTAAACACCCAAATCAAAAAATCATTATTCACATAAAATACATTGTCATTGTTTTAGCTAGAACTTATTTTATCTTATTAAGATTTCTAAATCATAGAAAACTTAATCTGAAAATAACACTTCAAGATCGACGAGCTCTGTGACGTTAAGGCTATTTAGTGACGACTTGTTGGAGCCAAAGAGCTAGATCAAAATGTGACTAGTCAAAGCCTATTGCATTGACTTGTCAACTTGAAAAGTAGGAATGGAAAGCTGATCATAAAAAAACCTACTAGATGAAAACTTTTAGAGTTGATACGTCGACGCAATTAGTATTTTTTGTTTTTAAAATATTCACACCCAATGATTATCAATATAAAACAAAATAAGATCGTTTAACGGTCCCTATGGCGACGACTAGCTAGTAGGACGCGTAAGGATGAACCTTGTAAGTCTCAGTTTTCTCATAGGCTTCGACCATCCTATTGTCTTCATCTCCAGTTAGTTCATCAATCTCTCCCTCCCTGTTGCTTCGATTTGTGCATCCCGCCACCACCATACCTCTCCCTCCCTATACTTCGGTTGCCAACACCTCCACCTCTTGTTTTTATGAGTACTTAAAAAATGTTTTAATGTTAATGTGAGACTAACTCAATTGATAGAAACTTTTGTTTCATAAATAAAAGGTCACCGTTCAAATTTATTAATAATAGAGTAAAAATTAATTTGCATTTGTACAAGGGTTATAAGAGTTTAAGCATGGTAGATTTATGGTTAAAAAAATTAAGGTTTTTCATTACTTTTGCAAATTACATGAAACATGTGCTCCAAAAAGCGTGGAAAAGCCCATCTTCATCATTTGTTTTCAAAAGTAAACTAATCACCAAAAGGGGAGATAAGATATTATGATTGTCCTGAAAAGGAAGAGCCACTATATATATATATGTATATTCTTGAGTTAGAAAAAAAAATAAACATTTATAATGGGTCATGTAATTTAGAATTCATCTACCATTCATTTAGGTGGTTGGTTATTGTTGCAAAATCCTTATTTTGTGAATATTAGAACTAGTTAATTATAAAAAATGTCTATTATCGTTTATCCTTAATAAGTATTTTAAAAGACAAATACTTATTTTAATTATTCTTATTGTGTTCTTACGTACGTATGCTTTTATTTGGTAATACATAGTATTTTACAGAGTTATAACTACATGTGTTCGGTATTGTACGTACATCTGTTTAAACTTGACATGAATGTTATAAAAGCTGCAAATAATTAGGGTTTTTTAGTTTTTTTTTTGAAATAAAACGATAGTGGCAAGTAACAAAGCGTCGGGTACGTAAAGTAAAAGTTGTTTTATCATATCATATCGTAGTTGGTGAAAGGAAAAGTACATTGGACGATTCCAATTGTTTCATCTTCAACCCACCATCAAACTATAGTGGAATCCTCCTCATGTCTTGTTCATTCTTCACAAGAATATTCTCATCAACAACAAACATGTGAATTGAAGATTCTTCTTCTCTTTCTATGCTCATTTTGTCGAGTAATAGTATAACTTCTAAATTAGGGTTTCGTTTTCTCTTTATAATAATATCGCTAGATACGTCTTAATCTAATCTTCGACATTGACATTTCTTTGACAATATCTAGTGCATCTATCAAATGAACTCATGTCGTGTTTCTTGTTGTCTCCTCCACATTCTTTGATATCTAAGGGATTTTGTGATTACGATGGAACGAATGGAGAGTTCTTTAACTAAAAAATTAATGTCGATAATATTATAGATTTACGATAAAGATTTTATCGTTGAAAATTGCGATGAACTTTTTAGTCGTGCAACTAGCATTAGAATTGTGACGATGAAATGTTTGTGTCAGAGTAACGAGAGATCATGTCTAGCAAATTTTGAACGTTACAAGTGTCATCATGAAGATATAATTCATTCTCTATTTTGCAACGTATTTTTTCCGTTTAAAATTTGTATAAGTTAGTAAAAAGTTAATCTATAGATCTATATCTATATCTAGGAGAGGGTTAATATGAGAACACACTAATTATGTGAGAATAATAAGAACCAATCTCAACCACATATTTTATATTACAATAAAACCTATAAAAATAAATAAATAAATAAATAATCATTAGTCAAAAAGTAACAAAAATATAAACAATATAGTTTAGAGATAATATTTATCTAGTATCTCTCTTTCATAAAAAAAAATTAAAAAAATCACATTTAAAAAAAATCGGTTTTACACATGTGTAAAACCAATTTACACAAGTGAAAACCTAATCTACATATATGATATATGTAAAACTTAATCCACATATGTGTTATAACTAAATTTACACATTTACGATGGGGTAGGATAATCTTCCTGTTAAAAATGTGAGATAACTTATTGAGGTGACCATTTTGATAAGGTGTAGTTTCCGTGGTCGAAGCTTGTCCCACTAAAACTAAAGTAAATTTCTTTGTTTGGTGCACATGTCTAGATAGAATTGCATGAAAGACAAACTTGGCCAAGAGGGGTGTGTCGGTGCGCACTTCATGTGATATATGTCAGACTCGTGATGAATCGGTAAATCATTTGCTTACTCAATGTCGGGTGGCGGATTTAATTTGAAACAAAGTGTTTGGTTGAAGTAAAGCCCCAAGAGATATATTTTAACAAAGCAAGATGTTCTTGTTATTCATGAATTGTGGCCATGGAGGATGGTATTAAGATTACTTTTACATGTCATCTTTCTTACCTTGCTTTGGTGCATTTGAAAAGCAAGAAACGAGCAGTTTTTTTTAAAGAAGATCCTTCCGAAAGACGTGTAAATGACATTAAGTTGTATTTCCTTATTTGAATAAAAAAAATGGGAGAAAACGGTTTCCTTAAAATTGGCTTAATGTGTAATTTAAAAAAAAACTAAATTTACACATGTGTAAACGAAGCGTGGACTTTTTTTTAAAAAAAAAATATGTCAATATGGGTACGCGTTGAAAAGATAAAAAAGGACAATTTTTATGGTGAATTTTTTTTTAAAAAACAGTGACGTGAAAAAAGTTATGAACATTTAAAAAAAAAGTGGAAAGAGCATGTGTCATGCATGTGATCTTCATAGTTTAATATTTATCATTTTGCCATTAAAACTTATGCCTAGATTAGTTCTCTGAGTTCTCACATATTTAATGAGTTCTTATTTGATCTTGGCCCTCTATATCTATATCTATACCTTATAATAAAAAGAGGGTTTTAGAGGACACATGTCATTCATTGGAGGGTGTTGGGATATTTTTCCCGCTCAAAATTAAGAATCTTTTCTTCTGAGCTATGTATGGAAAGAAATCGAAAACATTAAATCACCCATAATTTTTTTTTCAAAGTTTTAATTTACCTTATTTACATCCCTTAAATCACTATGAAAAGGGAAACAAATGTAATTTATGACCTAGACCCATGCATGACGACTCGTACGCTCAACCTGGTACATATGAGTTTCATCGTGAATTTTGCCGGAAATCTATCATCTGGATTATTTGTATGTCCATTTTTCTTAATTTTTAAAATTAATTGGTAGGATTTATAATAGGGGTGTTCATTCGAATCGAATGCGAATTGGGCGAATTAGGCGAATCGAATTGGTCGAATTGAGACTTTTAAAAACTGTATTCGTATTCGATCCACATTTGAATAAAAATCTATGTATTCGATTCGATAAGTAACAACACAAATGTAGCACCAACATAACATAAGTCTACAACATCACCCAAAAAATGTGCAAAACATCACCCAAACAATATGCAAAATACTAGCACATCAACAAGTCTAAAACATGTTAACAAAAGGTCTAAAACTACATAATCAAACACAAAAAAAGACTATAAACAAGTTTAAAACCTGTAGAAACAACAATTAAGCAGCTTTGACAACACCAAATCATGTTCATATGCAGAAACAACAATTAAGATTGGGTAATGGGTTGAGTTTGAGTTTTTTTAACTTTACTTCAAGCCCATTAAATCATATTCATATATAGATAATTAATTAGCTATATTAAAAATATTTTAAAAAATATATAAGTTTCTTATTCGAATTGGGCGAATCAAATGCGAATACAGAAAATCATATTCGTATTCGATCCACATTCGACAAAATTATTCGAATCGAATTCGAATGACTGAAAGTCGATTTCGAATGGCCTTAATCGAATTCGAATCGAATTTCGAATAATTCGAATGGTATTCAAATAATGAACACCCCTAATTTATAAGCCATCCAGTTTAAAAGCGTAGATATCTAATTTGGTACTAATAGAGTAATAGTATATTTGTAGTTTAAATCTATTTGTTTAAGGCTCAAATTACAATTTGAATGCAATTTTTGTTTTTATTTTCATATATATTTTTCTTGCAATGTATAGTTTATTTTCAAATGTTATTTTTTCGTAATGTTTTAAAACTGTGTTTTTTTATCTTTCCACCCGTGAACACACGGGGTATAATCTAGTACATTCTAATAAAAGAGGGTTTGGATGACACGTGTCATTCATTGAAGAATTTGTTGGAGTATTTTTCCCGTTCAAAACTAAGAGTTTTCTTTTCTAAGCTATGTATGGAAAGCAATTAATATAATTAAATCACCCTTAATTTTCACTTTCAAAGTTTTAATCTACCTTATTTAGATTCTTAAAATCACTGTGAAAACGAAAAGCAGACAACAAAAACAAATAATGCATATATCACGATTTATGACATACACCCATGCATGTCAACCCGTATGCTCAACTGGCCGGTACATATGAGTGTCAGTGTGTCACCATAAATTGTGTCGGATATCTATCATCTAGATTATTTGTATGTGTGTTTTCTTAATCATTTTCTAAATTAACTGGTAGGATTTATAAGTTACCCAGTTTAAAAGTGTCGATATCTAATTTGATACTAATAGTGTATTTGTAGTTTAAGTATATTTGTTCAATGCTCAAATTACGGTTTGAATGCAATTTGTATTTCTATTTTCATATAGCTTTCATATAATGTGTAGTTTATTTTCAAATGTTATTTTTTCGTAAACTTTTAGAATTTTGTTTTTTATGTTTTTCATTCTTGTAACACACGTTCGTTTAATCTAGTGGTTAATACGTTACTGTTTAGAACATTACATAGAAGATGCTTTTTTCGTGAATAATACATCTAATTTATGTTGTTACGTTTAAAACATAAGGTATTGTATTATCATCACTAAACTTTAAAGGAAAAGAGTAACATGTGATACAACATAATACAGTTAGTTAAACGTAATCATCTTTATCTTTATATTATAATATACAAACATGAAACAACTTATGTCTCATATCATCTTTTAACATGCTTGTATTTGTATAAAATATTTGATAGGGTGTAGAAAATTGGTTTGGCCGTAGGTTACGCTCTCCACTTTTACAGTTAGCTTGTTTTCTACTTTTTCTTAAGTGGTTTCTTAAGAGCTTTTCGTTGACTAGTAATCGGTTTAATAACTTCATTCCTTACTTATGTTATGCTTATTTTATCATTACAAGGTCCTGTAACATCTTCAAGTTTCCGTTTTTTATCTCTCGGCTTCTGTTTGCGTCCTAAAACTCCCATGTCATGAACATTCTCCCTTTGTTGTTCGACCATTCTAACTTGTAAACTCTTTCCGTAAGCTCCTGAATCACATGTTTAACCTACAACAATACATTTACTCATAGTTAACTAATTTGAGGCATTTAAACATGTAAAACACATAATAACAATTAACAATTAATCATCTAAAACCCACTCTTCATGTGGCATTTTTATTACTTTTCCTTTTTTTTAATCTTATTACTTGGATTTAAAAATTAATAAAACTCTATTATCTTTTAATTAGATTTTCTTGACTTATTGGCCTATTTGGACTCGTATCCACTTGGCCCATTTACACACTCATGGAAATTGAATTCAGCCCACAAACACAAAACTATAAGTCTCTTACTTATAAACAGGCCCAATAATCAAGCCAGTCCACAACTCCAATACCACGGCAAGCCAGCCCATCCGAGCTCGAGTTTGTTAGACTTGAGCTCGGCTTGTTTTTTTGCTTCAAAGAGCTCGAGCTCAACTTTTGTAGCGTGCTATTTCCAAGGCTCGAGTTCACTCGTCACAAACTTTTCAAGCTCGAGCCCGACACTTTTATTATTTGATTATGTTATTTTATGACTTTATGGGTGTGTTTATTTTTCTTTTCCTTAACGGCCATTTTATAAAAAAAAAAAAAAAGAACTAAGTTACAAGTTACAACATTTCTAATGTTATAATCACACCATCTAATCCGATTCAAACCTTTGATCCCTGGTCTATACTTAGCCCAAGTGAAGGAGGCTTCCACAATGTCCGCGATGATTCCGCATGAAGGGATACGGTTGTCGTTGAAGTCCACCATATTCCTTCTTTCCCAAATGTGACAACACATGATATGATGCAGATAAGTTTCTTCAACTCGAAAGACTCGAGAGAGACAAAGATGAAGTCAAGGGCTTCACGTAAGGAAGTCAAGGTCCGATAGGAAGGAATACAAGTCCAAGATTTGATCGTCCAAAGTATTATTATAAAATGCGATATGGAGGGAATCGGTATGCTATCCACGGTTACCACATTGAGGCTAGAAATAAAAACACCTCGTCATGAAAGTGTCTTCCTTATAAGCCAAGTTAATTGGAGTCGAAAGTCTTCAGCCAACCGTTCCAAAGAAAAAACCAAACATGAACCTTTAATTATGTCACATAAATAACTCACGAACGGCTCAAGTCATTTACGACCCGTGATGTCCTACACGCACGTTGACTTCATCCCAATGTTCTCTACTTCACTTTAATAGTGAAAGATCCGATATCAACGACCCGACCCATTCAACTAGTTAAACAAATCCCTAATTTCAATTCACACATTCACCCCAATTTCACACTCACCAAACCCTAAATTCACTAACATCACGCCATTAACGATCTACAAACCAACAAATCGATAACTGTAACTCGATTCACATCATCAATTCAATGGAAAACGGTGTAAATCACAACATCAGCTCCGACGATGTAATCTCGAAGCTAAAAGACGATGGCGATTTCGATAAGCTCCGTATCAAAATCATCCGCAAAGTTAAGGAAAATGTAAGTGTTTGATCCAAAGTTTGAAACTTGTTAACTGTTTGCAGGAAATAAGATCTGATTTGTAACATTTATGGTTGAATTTTGCAGGAGGATTTACGGAGTAGAATTGTGTCGATTGTGAAGCAGTCGAATGCGATTAATCGAACCGGAGCGGAGAATATGAAGACTCGTCAGTTGTCTGATGCGATTCATCGAGAAGTAGGGTATGTTGATTGTTTTGTTTGATACTGTTATTGCATAACATTATCAGTTATTGAATCACATTGTTAGTTATAACTTATAAGTAGTTAAATAAGTTAGTTATAAGTTTATGATGTTGAATTGGTTTGTGTTATAGAGAGAAATTAAATGAGGAAGTATCAGTTGCACTTTGGGAAATAATCAGATCACCTGATGGAATGAAAGCTGAGATCACAGAGACGGTTAAATCGGTTTATGATAAGCTTTTGAATCCTAAACGGGTCGAGTATGCTGAGCCTGCAGGCCCTGTTTTGAAACGAAGCCGTGTGCAGGAACAGGAACAGGAACAGTTAGGTTTTTCAGGGACAGTTAGTCGTCAAAACGACTTACCTGTTCATGATCTGCTAATGGTGGAACGAGGAAAGAAAACGGGACAAAGGTCGTTGGAAGCGTTGGGGAATGATAGAACTCGGGTTGATGGTAATGAGCAAGGTGATGGTAGTGATGATGAGCTTTATGCGCCACCTGGATTTGGTTAACGAGTGGAGCATACGCGTAGTTAGTTGGGTAGATTGTAGATTGTTTTGGGTTATTTTGTTCCGAGTGTATCTGTAATGACAGTTGTAGTAGTTAACTGTGAATGAGCGTTTTCTTTGATATGTAACACAGTTTTGGATGAAATGAACACGAAATATATGAATCGAACCAATACGTTTCCTTAAAGAAATGGCTACATGTTTTTAGAACAACTTGTTGGTTAGAAAAAGTAGTGAGCATGGTCAAATGAATGGTTTGTGTTCGCTGTAAATATAAATACAAACGCCACTGGTCTATTATCATCGATAATACTTATGCTCATGGGGGTTTTTAATTTGAGCTTGCTGATTAAACATATTGGATACGAACCAACTAATGAAACAAAAAGTTTCTTAAGCTGGCTTTTTTTATATAATTTGAGTGGTAAGATGTTTTATCTTTATACTATAGGTTAGGATCTGTTTAGTATATGGACAAGAGAATAAAATTGACAAAGTAATGATATTATATGGTGTAATATGTGATTGTGATTCTGTTACCCCTCATAATAGATCATTCTATTACGTATGTTATTTATGCATACCAAACGTTATCTTAATGTTTAAATCATGTCATTCATGCATATGAACACGTTAACAATATCTTAATGTTTAAATGTTGTAAATGAGATACTAACAGCTAATGAAACAAGAGTTTAAAAATTAAAACTAGTGGGCATAGGGCAAGAGTGTGTTTAAACAATAAAACAAAAAGGAGTTAGTTGAGTTGGGTCATGCACTTCAGGTCCATATAGAGGTGCATAAATCGGTTAATTTCGGTTAACCGGTTATTTAATACCCTAACTGGTTATTTTTAGTTATTGAGAAAATCGGTTATTCGCTTTAACCAGTTCGGTTAATAACCGGTTTTTTTTTCAAAATTTTCGGTTATTTTACTTTAACCGGTTCGGTTACTTAACCAGTTTTTCTAATATTTTATTATTTTTTCGGGTTTTTTCCCGGTTAACCTGTGGATCGGTTAAAATTCGGGTTAAAAAAACTAGTTAATAACCGGTTATTCATAAAAAATCCTTAATCGGTTACGAACCTACAGTTAAAAAAATACATTAACCAGTTATTCCTCAATCGGTTAATAACCGGTTTCGATTATTGAACCGGTTATTTTATGCACCTCTAGGTCCATAGCGGCCCATTTCTCCAAATCACTTAACTACAAGTCTACAACATTTACCTTCTATTTTTTTATACATTTAATTCGTATATTAGTTTAGGTTTTTTACATATTTCTCCTTCCTAAGCACATCATTAACATACTTATTCAAGCCTAAGGTTTAATTACATATATCCCTTTTGATATAATAAATTACTCATTTACCCATTCTTTTACACAAATCATAAGAAAATATAAAAATATATTTATCAAGATCATTAAGGGTAAAATAGTAAATCAAAAGGCCATTTTAAATAATTGGGTAAATGTGTAATATATCTGGTTTAGGAAAGGGAAATATGTAATTGAATTTAAGGAGTGGGTAAATACGTAATAAATGATCTTATGAAGGGGATATATGTAAATGCCCCGTTTAAATAGTTAATTTCACAAATGGTCCTAGACGTCTAGGCAAAGTAATAGATTTGGGTATTAATTTTGAAAAGGAACGTATTTGGGGCTCATATTTTTTATTTTAAAACAAGTTTAAGTATTAAGGCTAACTTCTGTTATAAGTTTTCTGTTAAATTTAGATAAAATGACCAAATACCTTTTTTTAGGGTTATTGGATTTAAACACCCCCAACTATTGGTCATTGGCCGTTGTCACCTCCAAGTATCACTTTGGCCAATAACACTCCCAACTAAATACTTTGGTGTCCGTATCACCAAAAGTTAACCAAATCACTAACGCCGTTAAGTTTTGCTGACGTGGCACGGTGACGTGTCCTATCTTTGCTTACGTGGCACGGTGATATCGGCCAATGATCAATAGTTAAGGGTGTTTAAATCCAATAAGGCAATAACCCAGTATATATCTATATTTAACTAGGAATTGACCTGTGTCACGTGATGCGACGACCGGGTTTTAGTTGGTGCATATGTCGTGTAATATTTGTGACTTCGTTACATGCGTTATGTTATTGATTATCTCTTGCACGTTATGGTGTAATATTATGTTTTGTACCTTGCAACGTAATGCCGTCAAAGTAATTAAAAAAACTAACTAAAACAAAAGAATATACAAAGAAAAAAAAGTTTAAAAAGAAGAAAAAAAACAAAAATATCCAGCCCTCGTGTAGATGTTCAATGCACATCATGACCACTTGATCCAATATGACACTGTTAACTAGGATTTTTTTGTACAATATAATGGTATAAATAAATTTCCGCTTTTATGGTGTTTATGGATTAAATGTTGTCTTAATTCTGCCCAGTCATCAATTTTATTAAATAGGTCGCTTACTCGGAAGTTCACTTGAAAAGAGGATTGAGACAGGGCGACCCCCTTTCTCGCTTTTTGTTCTTGCTGGTGATGGAAGCATTTAATTACTTTGCCATGTTACATTGCAAGGTCCGAGGCATTATACTACACCAGAACGTGCATGAGATAATCAATAACGTAACGCATGTAACGAAGTCACAAATATGACACGACATATGCACCAACTAAAACCCGGTCGTCGCATCACGTGATACAGGTCAATTCTTAGTTAAATATAGATAAATAATGGGTTATTGCCTTATTGGATTTAAACACCCTTAACTATTGATCATTGGCCGCCATCACCGTGCCACGTAAGCAGAGATAGGACACGTCACCGTGCCACGTCAGCAAAACTTAACGGCGTTAGTGATTTGGTTAACTTTTGGTGATACGGACACCAAAGTATTTAGTTGGGAGTGTTATTGGCCAAAGTGATACTTGGAGGTGACAACGGCCAATGACCAATAGTTGGAGGTGTTTAAATCCAATAACCCTTTTTTTAAATGATGAAAATACATAACGACATGATAAAGGTTACACAATGACACAATGTTTATATAAAAGAATAAAACATGCATCAGTGTTTTACTACACATATATTATATCATACACTAGTGTTTTAGATGGTATAACAAAATGTGTCACATTGTAAAAAACTACACGTACATATATAACAATGATCACGCAAAGATGAACATTACACATGTATCATACACCAAATTCAATAATATTAACAAAATGCATGTGAAATATAATAAACGATAATGTCGTCGTTTTGTGTTGAAATTTGAAGTTTCAAGTACATAAAGGCTGAGCTCGATGTTGGGTTAATGTTTTTTGTTCTACTAAATTCATTTGTCATTTATATAATGCAAACAAATTAAGTGTATATATTTTAAGAAAATAAAGCAATTCGATACGATCCATCACCTAATACACATGGATTTATATTGATTTTAAATGATGAAAATCATGATCTCATAATTAATAAAATGTTGTTATATTTGTCCATAAGGGTCACTCCAATGCTTACTGAGATTGATTAAATTGATGCTAAAAGTAGTTTGTTTCTTTACCAAAATTCAACACACACATATTAAATAAACTACACTGAACTTCAATCAGATTTGTACATTAAAAAACTTGATACTTTTTTAGTGTAAATAGTGAATATAATATAGTTCATAAATTAAAGATGATTTCATTTTAATTTTTTTATTTGCACGTTATTACGCACAAATAAGTTTGAAATGAAATTTAATTCGAAACGTAGATGAAAGTAAAAATATCGTATATGAATTTTATAAAAATACTTTTTAAATTTTATAAAAGAAAACTAAAATGAAAAAATGTGAGTGGACCTTGTGTCAAAATTTGGTAGGGAAAAAAAACTAAAAGACAAATGCAAAAGTCCAAGGTATAAATCATAAGTCTAATCAAAGTTGAAAGGCATATTGTAATTTTTGAAAGGTCATATTCAAAAACTCGTGTAAACAGTATCTCATGTGAGTGATATTCAAAAACTACTGTAAATACTATAGTAACTAACTCGTGTGACTGACATGTTTTTTTTTATAAAAGTATCTCATGTTTTTTTACAATATTATCTTAATTATCTATACTTAAAATCTAGTGCTTATGACACAAGAGTTTTAGTGATACACCAATTAACATTGATAAATGACATCGTTTTTATAATTCTAATCTAAATATTAATAAACATTTGAACAGGAAGTTAGTGAATTGAAATTTGTTAACCTAAGACACCAAGGCCTTTATTTGACAAAGACGAGTGATTCATTCTGTAAGTTGATATGGCATACTGTCTTAATATTTATGTGGTTCATGTGATAATACTAAAGAGCTTGATTAATGTACAATTTGGATCAAGTGACAAATATAGAACTGATACGACAGTTTATTCAATACAATCACTAAAAGGACGGATATAATTTAAAACACAAAAGTTACACTCTTTAATGGTTTACGAGTGAATCAGATTGAAGAAGCATATTTAATTCTTCACTAAAGAAAAGTGCGGTTTCATGGTTGTAGAACGAGTCATTTGAATCATCTAATTGCACCAGAGATGTTTAATCTGATAGTAAACCTATCGATATTACACCAAAATGGTTTCATGTATATTTTTGTGATTTACTCTTATTTGTATTGCTTGCATATCATAAGGTTCTTTGTTTATTGTGATCTATGTTAATTACATGTTTTTAGTTATTCAACCCTCTAAAACACTTATTACAACATAGTGTAGTATATATATAATATATTTTTAAATTTGAACTAGTTGGAATTAAGTCAAAATCAAACAACTTTTATTTATTTATTATTAAAAACCCATTTCAAAGGGGAAAAAAAGCTTTTTAAGTACACAAATTATTAATGCCTTTTGAGATTGATTATAATCAAAACAAGAAAAATGTTAATACCTTATATTAACATGATTTAGATTTGAAATATACATCTAATGTGATTCAATTTGATATCTATCAGTGCATATGTAACACCGGTACTCGTATAACATAGAAATTCTATACGAGTGTATAACCGTATAACATATGTATGCCATACAACTTAATGATAGTAGAGGTTCAAACTTTTATTAAACATTAAATAATTTACAATATTGTGGCAGGTAAACGAACAATAAGTTGTGCCGTCACTCTTTTCTAAATAACAAAACATAACCTACTAAAAACAAATTTTTATTAAACATCAAAGAATTTACTTAATGATTTAAAAAATAAAATAACTTATGTAATAAAACATATCGCATTTAGCACAAAGTTGAAAAATAATATCATAATAATTACTAAACAAGTTAATTACTTTCTTTAATCAAGATAACAATATTACAAGAACTAACAATAAATAAAAAAAAACTAAAAACTAAAAAGAAAAAAGAAAAACAAAGTACATGAAGAATAAAACAGTCACAAAAGGTTAACTTAAAGCCTGAATCATGAGTCAGTAAACAATGTCTCCCAAATCTCAGTGAAAACATCACAAATAACTCTGTGATGTTCTTCACAATTTAGTGACAAAAAACACTTCAAAAGATTTTCAAGATCTTCACCTCCAAATATTTGTCTTTCAACAATCATCTCCAACATTGAAACCCTAAAATCCTCATGTGGGTCACTTGATTTTTTCACAATTGCAACACTATCTTTCACTAATTTCCCATTACGATTAATCGGGATCACATCGGTAGCTTTTCGATCCCTGCATCGACTCACATTGCCCGATTTTTTACCCTTTTTCCGGGGTGCTCTGTTTTTGTAAAAAGAAACAGAGGAATCGGATGAAAATGATGAAAACAGAGTGGTTTGATCATCAATTTCATTGTCTTCATCACTTGTACAGTAATTGTAGTATAAGTTGTCTGTGATTGATGAAAAAGATTGGGTTTTTATTTGTTTTCGGTGATGGGTTTTTTTTTTCTTGGTGGATTTTGGTTTTTTGTGAAACAGGGGATTTCCGGCTTTTTGATTTTCCGGCGAAAGGGTGTTTTGGTCGGAGATTTTTGGCCGGAGTGAGTGGGGTTTTGGTTTGTGATGTGATGATGATGAATGTGGTTGAGGTTTAGGGGAGAAAAGGTTGATGAGATGGCGGTGATGGCGATTTTCGGGGAAGAAAAAGGGATGATCGGAGGAGACGTCGGAGGTGTGCTTACTCCGGCAGGATTTGAATGATGATTGAAAGAGTTTGGATATTCTGAATTTGAATCCGGTGTCCATTTGTAGAGTAGAGGGTTTTTTTAGATGAAGAAGAGTATGTGATGATTTGTGGTTTAAAAGTTTAAATATAGATGAATATTTAAAAAAGAAACAAAATTGAAGGAAATAAAAGTCAAATAAAAGTTTATTTAATTTAAATATTTTAGTTGGTTTGTATTGAAATAAGTAAATTTGAAATTTCTATTTAATAGTTTTTAATAAATTTGAAATCATAATCCAAGGCTTTTTCTTCACCATGATAACTTTTCTTTGAGTTGTCAGTCTAGAATTTAGATGGTTGAGATAACTTACTTTCTATAAGTTAGTAGTTTAGTTTAATCTGGTTTGAGATGGACTAGATTCTTAAATGGTCTGATTCTTCGATAGTAATCGTCAGTCTAAGAAAAACTGTAATTATAAACATGAAAGAGGTGATGCAATGATAACTACACGATCTAGCTCTAGTAGAGTCAGCATGTTTGAAATAGGTTTTTATCCTTATCATGTCATAGCTTTTGGAGCTCACATATCAATTGCAAGGCATTACATATTTGATTTCGTTGTTAATTAAGCGTTGGTAGTCTCTTAATTAAATTTATAGGCACCGAGTTTTCATTAAGAAAAACTATAAACAACACAATAAAAAACATTAGAATGTTGATATGTTACTAATGTTAACAAACAAAACGCATATATATAATAATAAGCATTGTGGTGAGTTAGATAGGATTTACTAAATTTATTCACTAGTGAATGCATTTAAGTATCCTAAGACTCATAAGGGAATTGGAACGTACTCAGATAGTACAAAAACAGACAACTGATCCTTCCATCAGACCACATCCATTTACCAGAGAACGAATTCAATGGGGGAGGAGACAAATCGAAATCTCAATGTGATACAACCTTTTTTTGTTTTAGTTGGGAAAGAACGATGACATCCATCCATCGGTATGGTCCAATGTAGAATAAGAGGAGAGGTCGTCTCTCGTCTATAGATTTGGGTATTGACGTGTAGTGTTAGGGCTTAGACACCAGTGCAACCACCTCATATATCATCGTTAGGTTGAAAATTAGGTTTACAAAAACCATTTAAACACTAATAATCAACGTACCACTTCTGGTACTTTGAGTTTAAACAATATAGTTATTTTATATATAAACGGTTGAGGTGATATGCTATCATTAAATGATGGCTAACTAAGTTCTAGTTTCAAAAAGATTTGTGTCCCCTTCCAACATGGTGGGAACTGCTTGGAAGAATTTAATATTAAAATCCTAAAAAAAAATTCACTAATCATGAGTAAATAATTTGTCATTTGGCATTTAACTGAGTTAACTATCTAAGCGTCATAAATTATTAAAAATATTTATATGCATGATAAATCATAATAATCCTTCAATTATACATTTTTTATTTTTTTCCTATTATTTTATTTGAATGATTGTGATTATAATTTTAATTCACTTTCAATATAGTAATCCCTTATACAAATCTTAATAATCCTTGAATTATATGTTTTTAATTTTATTTTTTTGGCATTTTATTTTATGTGAATGATTGTAATTATAGTTTTAATTGACTTTTAATATACTAATCCTTTATACAAACATTAAAACAATTATTTATAATATGGTTTAAAAAAATTATTAACCTTCGATTTTAAATTTCAATGCAAATTGTTTGAAAACATTAAATCAAATTTAAAATAAATCGAATATAATCAACATATCATATTATTATATTTTTACTACATATCGTGTCAGGTTTTAAATCAATACAATACATGGATGTATAACCTAGTTAAACAATATATTTGACTAGTACTAGCTAACGATATTTAAAAATAATAGCTAGAAGAATAATTTTACGATAAACCTAAAGAAGTAAGCTGAAAACCGTTATTGAAAATCTTAGTGATAAGATTTGAAAACAAAGCCTTGTCATTTTCAACTCTATCCTGATTGTATTATTGTTTGAAATTTTGTTCTTGTATGTTTTATTTTATTTTTCAAGCAAAGTTGTGACATATCTTCAAATCTTTAATTCAAATTCAAATTGAGTAATATATTTTGAAGAAATATTTAAAGTTATATTTTTAATATGCTTGATTTTCCCATGCTCACCATATTTGCCATGAGGCTTACCTTCTCCATGTAAAATAACCTTGAAAGGTTATTTGAATGTTTAACAAACTTTCATTACATAAAAATTTACTAAAAAATAAACAAAACATCATTTAATTATATAAAAGGTAACATAATGTGGTATAGTTTTGATTTACACTCAATAATCAATTATATTATAGCTTATGTAAATATGATCATACAAAGCTATTAAACTAGTTATAAGACTAGCTAGAAAATAATTTGATGATCAATATATATTGTTCTTCTACTTAATGACCCTTTTATTAACCGTAGTTATTTGTTATGAGTTTATGACATCACATTGTACAAATGCAAAGAAAAAGAGCATCTTTGAAGATAAAAATAGTTCCAACAAGAAACAACTACATGAAATGAATGACAACAAACCCTATAATTCCAAAAACCCTACCACAAAGCTACAAGACAGTTAGAGTTAAAAAAATATATATGTATATATATATATATACTGGCACAGTTTTCTGGTTTCAAGTGTTAGGTCACAGCCAAGCCACATAACAACAACAATATTTGACATTCATTTTCTACATATATAACCCCACAATGCATCAACTCATTCTTATAATGCTTTCTTGTATATCACCAAAATGGCTCTGAATAATTCAAACTTTTTCTTTCTGTTGTGACTTTTGGTAAATTTTATGATTTTAAATATATGGGGTCTATGTTTATTAGAGTTATACTATGTGTGCATTAGGAAACAAAAAGGATCAAACAAAAAAACTTTTAGTATTTCACTTTTCATTGACTATTATCATCACTCCACTTTTTGTTTCTCTTCTTGTCTAAGATCTATACCTTGTTTTCAATATTTTCAAATGATAACTATATTCAAATCTATCCTTTCAATAACTAGTAATTTTTCTATCCCTAAGACTTGAACCTTTGTTTTTAGTAAGATCAGATTTACTAGCTAAAAGAGTTGAGGTGTAGCTTGATGCACGTTTACCTATCACTTTACTTTGAAAGCTCTAATGAAATGAGTTTAAATGCCAATTGAAATTGCATATATCTTCTCTAAACTTGTATAATTACATATTCCTCCAAAACACATGTTTTAAATGCAGAACGTACAATACGCTATAAGCTAGTATGCTTTGAGAAACTATACAATTTTACTAGTTAGAGATGTTATATATGGACTTTTACAAGTTTACAGATGTTATTGTAAAAATACTCGATGCGTGACATCTGAAAGTTTCATTTTAAATCCTGAAAACTAACATTTTAGTACTCTCAAGTTTAGCCACACTTCATACCCAATACTCAACTATTTGTTTTTTTGCCCATTCAACATTTTTTTTGTTTTTCTGTTATAACTTAAAGGACCTAACGGTTATTTATTTGAGCTCTTAATGAGTATGATTTCTGAATCGGTCAGAGTTATTTCATCAAGACCCTTTTTTCGTGAGAAAATGTCTCAATCGGTCGGACATTATACTGATCTAAATGGTTCAGACCTCTTACTGGTCCAACACTTAATTGTTGGAACCTTTTATTGAAGCACAAACATACAAGCTTTTAACGTTGATTCAATGTTTCAATTACTTACATTTTCTTTTTCTTTACTTCTTACCGCTTCTTATATATAATGTTTTATTAAATTCAAATTTACACATGCTTATTTTTATTAAAGTTTTTTTTCTATTGTGACATGTTTTTTACATAAAGTTAGAATATTATTAAGGATCTCGCGACAACAGAGGGTTTGCGACAGTTTTTATATAATTCGAACATCGTCAACAAAGTACATGATTCGTTTTCCCTATATAAAGTCACGTATGTTATCTAACACCCTTTCAATGTGTGGGTTGTGGTGTCGTTCAATGTTAATTTTAACTCGTATAGTACACTGGTTCTAACCTAAATACACACTCACATATATAGTGTAAAGCTCACATGCATGCGCTACGGCCCAATGCGTGCCATTTTAAAGTTTCAATTTAAATCATGAAAACTTACATCAATGTTGGTGCTCTCAACTCTCAAGTCTCATGTTTAGCTAACGGTGCATTTCATACTCTTTATTTATCTATTTATTTTTCTGCCCATTAACATTTTTTTTACAACTTTTAAAATTTAATGTTTTCTAAATGTCATATATATTGTTGTAACGTGCTTACACTATGTTTCGATGTAAGTTCACTAAAAATGAAGGTGTGTGTCACAATGTGCAAGTCATTAGAAGGACAAATGTACAATCTTTCAAGGATATATAATTCAATGTTTCGATTTTTATAATTTCTTTTTCTTTACTTTTCATAAATATAATGTTTTAAAAAACTAAATTTTCACGTTTTTGTTTTTGTTTTTATTTCCATTGTGACATACTTATTTTTTATCAACGTTCCAACATAAACCTTCTTAACATCATTTTTTCTTTTCATAAAGTTCGAATATTATCTTTTGGTTTTCTAGCCCCGAAGGCCGTGGAATTTCTGAACAGGGTCAAGCGGGTCGTGCATAGCAATTCCTCGTCGGCTAAGACCCAAAACTTTATTTTTAGTAGGATTGGCTTTGCTATTCAAAAGGGGGTTGCGGCGCAACTTGTTGCCCGTTTACCAGCCACTATATTGTAAATTGTCGTTTCTTCTAATCTAATTGTTTCACTTTAAAAAAAAAAAAAAAAAAAAAAATATTAAGTTTCAAACATCATCAACAACGACATTACTCGTTTTCCCTATATAAACTTACGTATGTTATCAGTGCCCCTTCAATGAGTCGGTTTGCAATAGCGTGTCATCATTAGTTTTCTTTAAGCCCCCAACGTAAAACGATGTTTTGTCTTTTTAATACAAGGTTCCAAATGCTACTAACGCTAAACTCGTTTCTCTTATATAAAGTTACATACGTTATCACCATTCTCATCGACATACATACGGGTTCACTCCAATATTTCGACCTTAACATTTAAAGATTTCGACCTTACACTATTCAGACTTGTCAAAATAGTACCACAACAATAGAGAATTAGAAACCACACCCTTACACTATATTTCTACTCTCTTTCACTCTTTTCAATTACCTTACCCCCGGTGTCTTTTCTCTCAAATATTGCCCCAATTTCTTCTAAACTCTTACCCTTGGTTTCAGGCAAAAAGAAATAAAAGAAACACGTCGCGACTGTCATTACTCCCGACAACACGAAAAACATCCCTCCAAACGTTATTTTACTCGATATTGTTAAAAATGTCATTGACACAACCCCACTCACCAATCGGTTTACTGATACTGCTAGACTCGACCCCTGAGCCCGTAACCTCATTGGAAATATTTCCGATGTGTACACCCACGTTATTGGACCGAGCCCAATTGAAAAAAATGACACGTCAGCACAAACCGCCACCACACACAAGGCAATGGCCCATGTGGGCTTATGATTTGAATGCTCCAAAAATCTTGACCCAAGGCCCAACCCAAATAAAGAAATGGCCATGCCTATTGAGCCCAATAACAATAAGGGCCTTCTACCAAATTTATCCAAGCAAAAAGCTGATACTAAAACAAAAGAAGTTTTGGTTAGGCCCATGATTATTGTAACACCCACAAGTTGCTTCCGGTGTTGGATTCCGGCGGCCTTGAAAACCTCCGGCGTGTAGTAAACCACCGCATCGTTACCGGAAGCTTGCATGAAAAAGTTAATTCCGATAGCAGCGACGAGTACACGCCGGAGTGCCAATGGCGGGTTTAAAAACTCTTTCCACACACCCTGGCCTCTCCAAGTGTCGGCGCCTGTAATATTATTATTACTTTTAATCTCACAGGCGCCGACATCAAGGGCAGCTTTTGTAATTTCCCCTAACCTAAAATGTGCGTCTTCATCGGAATCAGAAGTCTTTCTCAATATTTTCTTCGCCTCGTCCACTCTCCCCTTCATAACAAGCCACCTTGGCGACTCTGGCATGAACAACACGGTTCCGGCGATACACATCGCCGGTACCGCGGCAAGGCCCACCATAAGCCTCCAGTTTATATAATCCGGTAAACCGGATAAAGCATAGTTAATAATATACCCTAATAAAATCCCTAATGTTATAAAAACTTCAGGGAGTGATGTAAGAAGGCCACGTGTCATTGCCGGAGATAGCTCTGCAGTGTACACGGGAGCTATCATTAATGAGTATCCAACTCCTATTCCGGCGATGACTCTTCCGGCCATAAGATAACCAAAATTCGTAGCGAAACCCATGAGTAACGCACCGATAAAAAACGTTACCGCTGCGAGAACAATGGTGTATCGCCGGCCGATCCAGTCGGAAGTCTTGCCCGAAGCGAAAGATCCGATTAAAGAGCAAACATTCAGGGAACCCACAAGGATTTCGACTTGGGTTGAAGAGATCTTTAAGTTATCTTTAATAAACAACACTGCTCCACTCATTACACCAATATCTGCACACAAACATTTCGTCGAACAGTTGGTGGACAATAGTTGAAAAATCAATTTTTTTAACAAAAGTCTCAAATTTATAAAACTGGGCGCTAAAAACCGCACATTTTGTTCATTTCAAACCTAATTTTGTATTTGTGGTGATTGTGATTTGTTATTACAACGAATTACACCAATATCTGCACAAAGCATTTCGTCGAACGCTTGGTGGACAATCCAAAAGCCTCAAAATTATGAAATTGGATGCTCAAAATCGGCAGTTTGTGCTAATCTTCAAACTTGATTTTGAGTTTGTGATGATTTTGATATGGTATTGTAAGTTAATTTGGACTGGAAGTGCTTTGTTTGCTTGAAATTAGGGCTTAATAGTGTGTGAAACTGAAACTGAAATTGAGATGGAAATTGCTTACCGTAACCTAAGAGAATGGAATTGGTAGATGCTAAAAGAGCACAGGCGAGAGCATACTTGTTGATGTGTGGATTTGATGAAGTTTCCATTGAATTGAAGCGTTGAATGATCACAAAAGAAATGCAATAATAGCAGAGGTTTATGATCTATGAATGAAATTAACAGTTGGGGGTTTTGTTTTGTGTTGTTTGGTTTGGTTTATAATCAAATTTGCATGAAGTTTGTTTTAATGGACCACAAGAATGAATGTGTTTTAGACCTTAATTGAAAACATCATCTTATCTTCATGTCTTTGTGTTTCATCCCTGTCATTTGTGTCTTTGATTCATCCGTATACGTTTTCTGTTTCTTTCTTATGTTATTTAATTATTGATTTGTACAGGTACGTACTCATGTAATCGTCTTCATTCACCTATTATGAGAAAACTCACCTTAGGTAAAAAAACCTTCTAACTCATCTAAAAAGCAATTTTTTTAAATGCCAATACATGTTCAAAGTTCAAAATGACTTTTATGTGTGTAGTTTGATCCGAGCTCACATAACACAAGGAACGATGTGACGTGACGCGATTGTTAAGGCCACTTTGAAGTTTGAAGAAAAACCACGCTCTTTAAAGCTACACTATCGGTCAAATCGGCAAGCTAGTTTTTGTTATAACATTTATTGTATTATTTTTGTATTGGTATATATTGTCGTGTTTTATATATAAGTAATATTCTTCTTTAAGTGATGCAAATAGTTCGATTTTACTTTAGGTTTCATAACCTAAAGATGGTAGAAATCTAAAAAAGAGCAGGGGTGGAGCCACTTAGGCCGACTGGGATTGGCCGATCTCAGTAATTTATATACCAAAAAACAATTGACCCTAATTTTTTTTATTACCGACCATATTATTATCTAACAAAATCATTCACCATTTATATTTTGATATAATAAGTTTTTAACAATTACGAAGTTTTTTAAAAAGAAATTAATTATAATTTTACTTGATTAATTGTTAGTTAAGGGTATTAAAAATTGAGGTATTTGGCCTTAGAACATTAAATTATTAATACACTAATTCATCAGCCCTAACCTAATTCTCAAGTCTACCCAAAAAACCACACCCTGATCCCCGATCCTTGTTGACCCGAAATATGTTTTTGTTATTCTTTATTAACATTTTATATTTACTATGTGTTTTTAAAGATAATGTATTTTATATCGTTATATGACCTTACCAAATATTTGATTAACCCGAAAATAATGAAGACTAGCTATTTAGATTTTTGGAATTCACGAAAAAATATTCGACCCATAAGAAACTTTTTTTCGCTCCGCCACTTAATAAGAGACGAATATCACTCCCTAGTCTTGGGAGTTAGACTCATGCAACCAATAAGATATTCAACCGAAAGACATTCTACATAATTTTAGCAATTTATAAAGCGGCAAAGAGTATTTTCGTAAAATCTATCATTTTACGTATAAAAATACACCAACTAGTAGTTATTTAAATAAATAGACTTGGGAATTCATCTTATTTCTAAGTCACGTGACGAATCCTATATATAAGCTCATATGATAAACTACCCTCGGTTTTATTATTCACTTAAGTGCAAAAAAAATCTTCATTAAATCTTCAGTTATGAAACCAGTGTGTACCCGGCCTAGGCGGCGTTACTCGACAACTCGATCGACTAGAAAGTTGCGAGTACTCAATGAGTATTAGGCGGCTAATAGTTATTTTTTTACAACAATGATGACACCTAATAGTTATTTTTTTAGGATTGGTAGGAATCGGGGCTGGTAGCGGAAATTTATTATAGATAATCTAGGAATTACTTCAAAATAAAAAAATAATCAAGACTCATCTGGTATATCGGTCAATTTTTAGTAATTATACTTGTTGATGGACAAAATTGACTTTCAACTGTAGGCCAGGAGATCAAATGCATAAATCTGGCTTAAAACCACTTAAGTTGTTGTTTTGAGTTTCCAATTTTAGATTGATCAATTCATCTGTTATGTATAAAAAGAGTATCTATGGATCAATATGTACGATCTATTTTAACTCATACTAAAAAAACTATCTTGTTCAACATATACTCAAGGTACCTGATCAACTAATCTTGTTATTCAACTAATCCAGTTGATTTTATTTGTCGCTTCTCAGGAATATTTGATTCGTGTTTCGCCTAACCTTATTTGTTAAAACCATTAAACACGACAAAAATAGAATGAAAAAAAAATCTACACATACATTTTAACAATCCAAACACCATTACACTAACATGTCCAAGTGGTACAAAGATGAGGTTTTTGTAACGTGTGGTCATCACACTTATCCATATTTCTTTCCTACAATCTCTAGATATTTTCCATAAAATATCAATAAACTTATAAAACCAACATCCCACAACCATTGGAACCATTACACTTTTCCCTTTACAATCTTTTTAAAGATATTTATATTTCAAGATTTTATTTCAAGATTTTTCAACCACCAAGAAAATGATCACAGTGGCCAAATTTCACATGTTTCCGGCCAACTTCCACCACACAACCACCCAATCACCACCCTACCAACTGGGCTTCTGCCGGAGCTCAGACTCAATCCCACCATTTTCCCACCGGAGGAAAATGTTTCTGCAGCCATGCAAATCTTTTAGAACAGATGAAGGAAAAGATAAAGGAAGAAGAAACAAAATTCAAGATTTTAATCAAAATATCAAGATTTGTTTGCAGGGTGTTGTTAAATCTTTGATCTTTTCTAAAGATTCAGTGGACAAATTGGAAGAAAATTTAGCAAGGGTTAGTATTTAGTTTTTTAAACTTCAAAGTTTGGATCTTTATTGTTTATTGTTGTGTAAATTGAATTTATGGTTAAAAGTTAAAACACAATTTTTATTGTTTTAGAGTTATGCTATTCATTTTATCATTTATGTTTGATATGATGATATATATGTTTCTCTTTGATGATGTGTAGATTGGTTTTCATTTTTGGGGATAGATTATGACCATTTAAGCTTTAAAGTTTGAATTTTTATTCTTTGTTGTTGTATAAATTGAATTTGTGGTCAAGACCCAATTTTTATAATGAGGTTTGTTGTTGAATTGTGAAATTGTTTATTGACATAACATGATAAATTGTGTTATAACAAAGGATTTTTTATATATTGTTGTTGTTAAAGGTATGTTAATCATTTATGTTTAATATGATATAATGTGTAGATTGCTCTTCATTTTGGGAGATATATAGTGACCATGATGAGCACTGGAGTGATTTTGTTAATTGGATTCAGTTTATCAGGTTAGCTAATGAAGTAAAGGTTTTATATTTAATCATGATATGATTATTTGTTTAAGATGTTACTTAACAACAACATGTTGACTGAAGGTGGAGATGGTCAAATGAATGATTTGGTTTGGTACAGTTGGCTTGGTGGCATTATTATTGGAACCATGATTGGTTCAAACATGGTTTTAGATGAAGTTAGTCGAGCTGGTCCTAGAAATGTCGTCATAACCGGAAGGTATCCGACTCTCATTTTACTTTAAGTTAATGAAATTTTACTATAGTAGGCTTATTATGACGAAAAGGAAGATTTATTCGTTTTGGATTGAAAAATGATTTGAATTTCTAACAATTGCATAAATTTGAGCTAAGTTTTAATGTTTTCTTTCAATGTTTTTCTTGAGTTTTATGCGAGATTGATAATTTGTTTGCAATAAAATGTCGTTTTGAATGATTCAAATTGGTCATCACTCTGTTTTGTGTCTTAGATCATCCAATGTTAGTTAGCAATAAAAATCTACTTTTGAACATTTTGACCCTAAAAGTTACAATATTTATATATCATTTCTTGATTATAGTACTAGAGGGCTCGGAAAAGCTCTTGCTCGTGAGTTCTTACTATCTGGGGATCGTGTGGTTATTGCTTCAAGAAGGTATTTTCTCTTTCAAATCCATGAAATTGTGTTCCAATGTGTCTACACATATTAATCAATATATTTGTTCATCTTTCAATTTATTTGTTTTCTTAGTGAAAAATCTGTTGACTTGACCATCAAAGAACTTGAAGAAAACTTACAAGAAGGTATGGCAACAAAAGCAAGCTCATCTAGGAAAAATTTGGCACATGCAAAAGTGGTTGGCACTTCATGTGATGTTTGTGATCCTAATGATGTTAGAAATTTGGCCAATTTTGCGGTTAATGAACTCGGTTCCATAGACATTTGGGTGAGACATGGACAATTTAACTATCATCAGAGCATCATAAGTATACATTACTTCCTTGATATATTAATAACTAATTCTATCATTTTTTACAGATAAACAATGCCGGGACGAACAAAGGTTTTAGACCGTTGCTGGAGTTTAGCGATGAAGATATACAACAAGTAAGTGTTTTCCTATGAGATTATTACAATATTGCTATTAAAGTCCATATTTTGAGAACATTTTTTGTTACCGTTGAGCATGTTCTAGTCGAATTTTCTGCATCTGCCACCGTTAGAAAAAGACATTTTTATTTTCTTGATTTGCTTTTTGTATCTTTTGAAAAGTTGAATGCTTTAAACCAACTCTTTTATTGATTTGTATAGATTGTGTCTACGAACTTGGTGGGGTCTATACTTTGCACACGCGAAGCAATGCATGTCATGAGTAACCAACATAAAGCGGGTCATATTTTTAACATGGATGGTGCTGGCTCTGGTGGATCAAGCACACCTTTAACAGCCGTGTAAGTTCTTTCTCAACTAAAGATCGTTGTTCTTTCGTTTTTGCACTTCTTGTTCTGATGACAATGGTTTTGTTTAACTTATTTGCTGCTATTACAGGTACGGGTCAACCAAATGTGGTCTTAGACAACTTCAATCATCATTATTCAAAGAGAGTAAAAAGTCTAAAGTCGGAGTTCATACGGCCTCACCAGGCATGGTTCTCACAGACTTGCTCTTGAGGTAAAGAAAATACCGAACACGTTATATGAAATAGCAATGTTGTATGCACCAATTATTGATTCTAGCAACCAACTACTAAAGTCATATAAAACCACAACAAACTTTCGTTTTTTCGAACTTTAGCAAGCTTCTTTACATTCATTTAAAGTACAAATACTTATTTTTGTTAGGCCATGTGTCGTGATTAAACTCAAAAAGCCCCACTTTTCTCTCCACCTCATCATTTGGCAACAATATCTGTGCATTGGGGCGTTTCCTACAAAGCGCCTACACACAGTTTAAACTTTGAAAACGCCCCGGAGGTGGTTTTGGGTCTTAGTACTTATTGTTTTAACATTCAGTCTTTTTTGGGCAGTGGGTCGACTATTCAGAACAAGCAAATGTTTAATATAATATGTGAGTTACCCGAAACGGTTGCTAGAACATTGGTCCCACGAATGAGGGTTGTAAAAGGAAGCGGAAAAGCGATCAATTACTTAACTCCTCCAAGAATTTTACTTGCTTTGGTTACAGCATGGTTAAGACGAGGGCGATGGTTTGATGACAAGGTAAATCACATAACTTCTTGATTTGTTACACTACCTTTTTTATTTGATAAATTTTCAAACTTTTCATTCTCTCGTCTATTCCATTACCCCATACCAAACAGACTATATGTTTTACAAACACAAACATGATGCTTATGTTTAAACTTGAAAGACAAACTTTTCAATATGTTGACCTTTTACTACCACATCTCTTATATAAATTTTGGAACCTTTTATTGATCCATCATGTTTAAATCTAATGATAGTCAAGAAAATCTCTTCTATGATGCAAGGAAGAACATTTTATATAATATCAGTTAATGCTTATGTAAAAATATCAAACTTTTTCAAGATATTTGACTTTTTACTAGAATTTTTGTAAAATCAAATGGGTAGTCAATAACAATTCTTATTGTCTCTTCAATGTTGCTTATGTGAAAAAGTCAACTTTTCACGACGTTGACCTTTCTTACAATCTCGTGTGTTACATAACTTTCCTGATTTCCTGTTGCTGAATTAAATGGGTAGTCAATATAGCTTCTTAAATTCTCTTCTAAGGTAGTAAAAGATGGTCTTTGTACAAAAAAAGTCAACTTCTCAAGATGTTGACTTTTACTACCCTTTTTGTTACATAACTTTCCTTACTTCCAGTAAAACAATGATGTTTTCTTTATAAGTAGCCAAATATTTCGATGCGCCGACTTTTTTACTATACCTTTATATACATTTCAAGTTTTCAACTTTCAAACAGTTATTAAAAACAATCTTTCTTCTGTTTCAGGGAAGAGCATTATATGCAGCAGAAGCAGATAGGCTAAGAAACTGGGCCGAAAGCCGAACTCGTTTTTCTTTCACAGACGCAATGGAAATGTACACAGAAAACACTTGGGTGTCTGTTTTTTCACTTTCCGTAGTTTGCGCATTTATTATTCTTTCAGGCACCACGTTGCCGGGCACCTAAAAGATTGCACCTTTTATAAGACACATCAATATAAGATCATGATCTTGCTGCTAAAGTAACATTTTCTTGATCCACATTGGATCTTTGATCTGAAATGTTTCTTGTTATAGCGGTTGGTGTTGTAAAGAAAAAATATGATCAAAATGCAATGTATTCTTTTTAGTGAATGAACATAGGGGTGAGCACTTCGCGGTTCGGATCGAAAATAACCGAAGAACCGAACCTAGGGAACCGGAACCGAACCGAAGATCCCCTAATACTGTTTGGTTCTCGGTTCATGAAATTATGAGTAAACGGTTCTCGGTTTGGTTCAGACAGTAATACGACTCGTATTAGATTTGATATGGTCGTATTACATGACAGTATGACTTGTATTAGATATGATATGTGCCGTATTACCTAACAGTATGACTCGTATTAGTTTTGATATGAGTCGTATTACCTGACAATATGACTCATATTAAGTCTAATATGAGTCATATTTACTCATTGGTATAAAAATCATTCGAACGTATGAAATTTTGAAAAACTTAATATTTATTTGACATGATGTAATATTCTGTTAAAATTCAAATATAAATGATCGTTCGATCGATCGAATTCGATATTCAAAACGAATTCATTTGTTAATATATTTATATTATCGAGATTTATCCAACTTTTTTCTAAAAAATCTATATCTGGGATGGTAATTATATCTTTAATGGTGAAAATAAGGGTTATAGTTATTTTTAGTACAACAGCAATTACGACAATCAATATGGTGGCGACTTTTATGGTTGTGAATATGTCGGAGACATATAGGAAAAATTAGTTTTTGGACCAATACGACTCATATTTAATCTATTACGAGTCATATGCTAGATCAATACGAACCATATTCAATCTAATACGAGTCATATGTTGGATCAATACGACCCATATTCAATCTAATACGAGTCATATAGATCAATACGACACATATTGAATCTAATATAAGTCATATAGATCAATATAACACATATTAACCAATACGAGTCGTATTAACTATAACAATTGTGTTTGATTAGCCTGTTAGGATGTATGATTAGCCTACATCTAAAACAAACAAATAGTGAAAAAAGGTTACTAAACAATTTATTTTCAAATACCTTTTCACTACTAAACAATTTCTTTCTAAAAACTTTTTCATTCTAAGTGATATATACATGTGTTATAGTATAGTGGAGTTTTTTTTTTAAATGGTGTTGTTAAAAAACTTATTTATCAAAAAGGTATTGTTTTAAAATTATTTACCAAAGTAGTGTTGTTTTTATGAAAGTCAATAAAATAGTTTCTCTCTCCTTATATTATTGGATATATAAGTTAGCTCATTAAATATTAATTAGTTTGTTTCTAATTTTTTAAGTGACTTGCTTTATTTTATTCAAACATAATAAAGTAAAAATAAAAAATAAAAGTTTGATCAATATTCGATTAGAAATCGTCTTAAAACTAGCTTTCTTTTAATGAATAAATTAAATTCAATTATTATCATAGAAAAAGTTAACGTCTGTTACCAAAAAGGTCTAAAAGTGTTACAAATTTCTAAATAAAGGCCAATCAGTGTAAAACGTTTAAATAAAGGCTAGAAATCGTAATTTAACTTATTATAAAGGCCCAAAAATATAATTTACTCTAGTATTTAAGTCTTATCATTATTAATTATGTAATTTTTATTAATAAGACTAAGTAATAGTTAATAATTGTGTAATGATTATGTCATGGACTTTATGATTACATATTCCATTGTCATAAGCAATGTTTTAAAAAACGGACCGGACACTGAACCGTTATTTTAATTTTAATGGTCGGACCGGTCGGACCGGTGTTAGACCGAGGTAGGATAATTGTATATTTATCAAAGCAATACCAAAAGATTTCCAATTTAGACACAAAATAGTTTCAATAATATTAAGTTATACCATATAAGTAATAATCCAAATAAGTTCTAACGTCAAGAATCACCAAAAAATCATAATTTAAACAAGTTTTAACGCCAAAATAAAACGAGTTCATCATTTTCATCACTTAAAAAATCAATATATTGACTTTCATTACAAAAAAACACAAATATAAATAGATGTATACATAAAATCCATGAAAATCAAAACATAAAAATATATATTTTATGACTGACCCGGTTCAATAGCGGTTCGGTTCCGGTCCGACCGGACCGGTTCGTACGGTTCGAAGCGGTTCAGAAACATCAATCAAACCGTGTCTAATTAAACCGGGATTATTAAAAAAAACGGTCCGACCGCGGTCCGACCGGTTAGACTGTCCGGTTTAAAAACACTGGTCATAAGTCCACTAAAAACATGGTCTTCACATGTCACATAATGCCTCTAATGGATTTTATGAATACACATGCTGTTAGGATTTTAAAAAACTTCATAAGTTGTAATTCACTAAAAAAGTTAGTGTTTGTCTTTTAAAAGTTATGATGCATAGAACTAAACTAGTGGGTTTCTTTTTGCACGAAAGTTGTACCATTAATCCTCTCCCATCATTTTCTCTTTTAACACTATCCCCACCATCATGGTTTTGCGATAGTAGAACTAAATTTATCATACACTCATTCAACACTATCTAGCGGCGTATTTGTTCACATTCCGTATGAGATTATCTTTCTTTATTAAGTTACTTCGAATAACCGAACTTTATTCGTTTTACTGTAAAATAAAAAAAGACAATTCAAATCATGTATGACTTAATAGATACTAATCTTTCTAATAAATTATTTTAACTTATATATATGGTAATAATTGTACTGCAAAATTCATAATCAAATGTCTAGCTTTTAATAGTTAAATCCTTATATATAGAACGAAACAATTCTTTTGTAGTTATATATATTTGCTTCCAAATGGTGACTTTGTTTTGAAACTTAAAAAAGTATTAGAAAATATTAACAAAAGTATAGTGATTTAAAAACATAAATCCAAATCGTGTATTATATATATAAGACAAAAGTAAGTAATTTAAAGAAAAATAAAAAAGAAAGGGTGCAGCGGATATGGTGGACGAGACCGTAGTCAAACATTCTTGATCATTGGTCGGGCCGCTTGTCACGCCGCCACTCAAACATAATCACATGTGCACCATGCCCCACCACCCCATTTCTTCCTCTAGTCACTAAATACAAATACTACACATTTTTTTAACGGCTAATTTCATACAAATACTAGACATTTATAGGGTGCTTTATTTTTCTTTTTTTTTTTTTCAAAAAAACAGTTTTATTCAACTAACAGCCAGCAGGCTACCAAGATGTTAGGCCTGAAACAAACACAGATACACTTACACATATAGGGTGCTTAAGTGAGGCTTTTAGTTTTTAAAGAGTAAAAAACTGTTTGTTTCAGTCTTTTAATGATTTAGATGTCTGAATGGTTTACATTTAATGGTTAAGATATTTGCTTATAAATTGTTAAGAGTTATTATCAGAATTGGTATTTGACTTTAAATAGTTAAGCAATATAATAGCTTTTAATGGTTCAGACTTAAATTCATCACTTAATAATTCAGACATCTTATTGGTTCAACATTTATTCATTTAGATGCTGCTAAACAGTCCTTACACCAAGGTTGGCAATATGATGATAATGAAAGACTTAGACGTTGATTGCAAGTTCGATCTTTAAATTGAGCAGGTTTTTTCTTATTAAATGGGTTTTGATTTTAGGTTTTTTCTTATTATATTGTTGTCAAACTCTAAATTGAGAATCTTTTATTGTGTTTCAAATTTTTAAAATGTAAATAGCTTTTCGTAAAACAATATTACAGAAAACAAAAAACAAAGATTTTTTTTAGTATAATTATAGCATTATTATATTAAAGATATGTTTTAAAGCTTGTTACACAATATAACGTAAGGTTTGCTTTTTAATAGACGAATTTACCTTTATTGAGAGACATTATGTATATTGGTTATTTTTCACGCTTGAAAGACCATACATAGCCTTTTAATATAAACACTCACCTTTGTGGCATTGTTTATGTTCCTTTAACACGCTAATACATTTATCGAAGCGATAAATTAGTAAAGTTATTTTCTTAACAAATGAACATAAAATATTATATTTGTTTATTTATTTGACTCAAAAATAAAATAAAATAAAAGCAATGAAATCATATTCGTGTTCCTTTGTTTGTTTGAAAACAACCTTTAATTTTTTCTTTTTTGAACGGTGATTTTCAATTTATGCAACCAATCGGTCGCATTTCCCACAATGGGTAACCCACCACCTCACTCCGGTTAATATGTTGTCTTAACCGGGCTCATTTGACATCGGAGTTTGGCTAGGCGTTCAACCGGAAAAACCAATGAGGTTTTTCCTAAAAAATCTTACAAAAAGGGTTAGAACCCTAGACCATCATTATAAAATCAGATATCTTCAACCAGCTAGCTAGGCTGAAATTATTAGAAAACCTTTTATTAATGGTTGATTTGGAATTTGGATATTGCATTAAGCCCCATGATTTCTTTAGTAACAAGTAATATAGAAAATATTATTTCAACTAACAATTTATTATATATATTTAAATATTTATGAGAAACGTATTTCCCTATGTAGCATGTGAATTGAGACCAAACAGGCTACCTGCCAACGTTGCCAATTGGTGCAATAACTTGCCGTTTGAAATAAGCCATACAAACGTTCTCGTGTTGGGTCAATTTGTTTTTTTCCTTCTCTATTGTTCAAATATTTATTTAACTTTTTAGCCTTTAAGCACTACAACTAATTAGTGATTGACGCATTTTGGTTGTGATGGGAGACGCATGTTCGATCGCTTAAGGGTTAGATCCTTGAGCCATAAAGGTTTTTCTTCACACGTACTGTCGTGTTTTTGGGTGAGTGTTCACATACTGTATGAGGTATATATTTGCTAGAATCTGGTGATGGTGGGCTTCGTGGCTATTCCGGCATTTACCGTAGGAACGGAAGGGGTGTAGCCTCTTTGCCATGGGGCTCCCCTCGGGAGTTATTCTTGAGGATTGTTCGTTGGACGCTAAACAAAAGTTTTTAGCCTTTTAATTTTTGTGTCTAACATAATAGATGGAGGCATACTGATGTACGAGCTTTCTTACGGAGACATGCCAACATAAAGCCTTAAGGTTCACTGCTTAGAAAATGAAAATGATTAGATGAGCAAGTGCCAAGTGGTATGTCGGTAATCTAAAATGTCATTAAAAGCTAACATAAAAATTCATTAACCTTAAACAAAAGTAAAAATGTTTATGAAAAATAGAAGTTAAAAATAATCTTGTAAACTATTAAATTTGATGGTATAAAGTTATGTAAACTTGATTATAAAACGTCCAAAAATCACAAAGAGACAAGTATGAATGTTTTAAATAACTTAAGTGACTTTAAATTATTTAATGGGTTATTGAATTTTAATACTCCCAACTATAGGATATTGGCCGATGTCACTCCCAACTAAGACTCTCACTCTCACCACTCTCAACTTAACATTACACTTGTTGTATCACTCTCGTCGTTAGTATACACTAACACCGTTAGTGTTTTGGTTAAAAGTACCACTTTTAGGGCGCAGGGAGTCGTTAACGAGGAGAGGAACGAGGAGGCACCTCGCCGGAGGAGGGGTGGACCTCGCCTCCTCCTCTTCTCGTTTTCTTCTCGTTTTCTTCTTGCAGCCTCCCAAACGAGTTATCTTCCTCGTCCACGAGCAACACCACCCTCCTCATCACACCTTCGTCTACCACCACTCCCTCCTCCCTTATAAGTTGAGGGGAACAATTTATGTTTTTTAAATATATATATATAACCCACCATTACCACCCATCACCCATCACCGCCGCCACCATCTCAGATCACAACCGCTACCGGTTCCGGTCACCACCATCAATATCATCTACCCCTTCGGCCACCTTCTCACCACCATAACCTGTCACCTGCTGTAACACACCATCACCATCGCCACCACCAGAGCTCCATTTTTGCCAGAAACTTAGTTTCCGGATTTCGTCAGAAACAAAGTTTCCTCTGTTTAGCAATGCCACAAACACCTCTGTTTATGTCCAATTTTGATCCAAAATTAACATAGATTCAATTCCGTTTTGGCATAATCTGAACAACAAGAAACGAAATCATACTCCAATTTCATTTTCCGAGAGCGTCAGTGGACTTAGCAGCACAAATTGGTTTGTTATGGGAGTTTATTAAAGCGTCATTGATTGTACCTTTGTTACAATTGGCTGTTTATATCTATTTAGAATGACCGTAACTTTGTTTTTTAAACGGCTTTACATTGGTGTTGTTATTATCCTTGTTAAATTGTTTCCGGCGAATTCCAAAAACATTATTTCCGGCGAAATTGGAGCTCCGGTGGTGGTTGTAGGAGGTGACAGGGGTGGTAGTAGTATGTAACAGCAGTGGCAGCGATGGTGGTGACCGGTGACCGGAGATGGTGGTGGTGACCGGTGACCGGAGATGGTGGTGGTGACCGGTGACCGGAGCTGGTGTAGGTTGTGATGGGTATTGGGTGGTGGAGGTGGGATATAAATATATTAAAAACATATAAGTTTTCCCCTCAAGTTAGCAAAGTGACACTTTTAACCCAAAAGCTAACGATGTTAGTTTTTTTTAACGACATGAGTGATACGACAAGTGTACTGTTAAGTTGAGAGTGGTGAGAGTGAGGGTCTTAGTTGGGGGTGACAGCGGCCAATACCACATAGTTAAAAGTATTAAAATCCAATAACCCTTATTTAATACAGAGTAACTAATTAAAGAAAATAGAAAAGTAATTGGTGTATAATTTAAATCATATCGTATTTTCAACAATATAATTAGTGCAGTTGAAACCGAGTCAACGGATATTAATGGGCCCTTATAGTTTATAACGTTTCACCTATATAATTATTGCAAAATAATTAAACCTAAAAACCATAATAAATATTAAATTAATTTTTTATATTGAATAAATGATTTTATGCTAAAAAACCTTATGACCCAATAGGCTCATATGGAACATCTGTTTTACGATTTTATCTCACCTCAAGGCTCAACATTGTTCTCACCTCGTGAAGAGGCTATTTTATGTGAGATAACAATCTAATCCAATATAAAATTAACTTATATGAGAAAACCTTTTAATCTAACCTGAAGTTTTAATACAAGTGGCATTTTAGCGAAGTCTTGACACACAACCGGCCTTGACTAGTAACCACTTAGACTAAGAAACATGAGCAAATATTAAATTAAATCTACATCTACCTAAACTAATAGAAAAATAAAATTCTTACCAAGTGTCATAATTTAAGGCTATCCACAAAGGTAAAACACTATGTGACAACAGCACGATCTTTTAATCGAATCAAATCAACTTATCCACTCATTTTTTACCCGTTTTCTACACACCTTCAATACTTAAACACAAGAGACTTTTCAAACCTTTGACCTACCTCTAAAGGTCCACCTTCACACACCATGACCCTTGTATGCAAAAAATTTGTATGCTTTGTTGTTAGTACACAATACCATAAACAAGTCATGCAACAACATACGTTATCTTAGTCGGGTTTGCGTTGAGCATCTAACTTGGTACGACGCTCACATGGAAACCTCACATTGACTGACGTACATTCGTTGACGAGGATCGACTTCTAGCCCATGGGTAAACCCATATGTCTCACAATATTAACTGGATCATTGACTAGTATCGCTGAAAAACTGAGCTTATAGGAGTTAAACTTGGGACCTTATCAAGTAATAACTTTACCACTCCACACAAATTCTTTTTATGGTATGTACATATTATATACATCTTTAAACATGTTGAGACGTTTTATTAATCGAGTAATCGCATCTTTTGGTCTAATGGCTCAAGAAAAAGATGAGAGGTTTTATCTATGTTAAAGACCCTGAATTCAAAGTCAGACATTAAACTTATTTCTTAATTTGATGTAACTAAATTCTAACGTACAACTTGATTTTGTTTAAAAAAAAACTAACTTAGTTAAAAATAATCCCACACATAAGTGTAAAAACTAAAAACTATGTGTGATATGTGGGGCCATTCATCTTTCTCTTACAACCTGGTTTCATTCGAATTCAATCCACTCCCCCATGTGGAACAAACCCATATGGTTCATTTCCACTTTATCTTCATCAAGATTCTATCTTTTTTATTCTTTTTACAAAATTAACAACTCCCACTTACACATTTCCACCGGAAATTCAACTTTCCGGCATCTTTTTACACTCTATTCATCACTTTTACTCACCGGAAAATCAAGAAAATTCAGTAAAGAAATCAAGAAACTAAATCTTGATTTGATTAATCTTTAATTATGTCTTCTCCACCGCCGGTTACTTCTCCGGCACCCACAATACCACCACCGGCCGACACCACTTCACCACCACCCGCCACCTCACTACCACCTCCGACCACCCCTGTTTCACCCTCTCCGGCCGACACTTCACCACCATCCCCTGTTTCTTCTCCACCACCGCCGGACACTCCATCTCCGGCAACCTCCCCACCGGCGCCACCCACATCCACCGGACCACCACCTTCCACCACCCCATCTCCGCCGGCGCCACCCACTTCAAGAAACAGCCCACCGTCACCTCCAGGAAGATCTACACCGTCGCCGCCGTCTCCTCCGGCGCCAAGAGGTGGTTCTACAAATACTCCGGCGAACACGCCGGAATCGGATAATTCTCCCGGAATTTCAACTGGGGTTGTTGTTGGGATTGCAATTGGTGGGGTTTTGGTGCTTGTTGTGCTAAGCATCTTGTTTCTTTGTTGTAAAAAGAGAAGAAAAAGAACTCAAGCTCCGGTGGGTTATTATGTTCCACCACCCCCACCGCCGGTGCCGGCGCATAAAGGTTTAAACTTTACACAACCCATGTTCTAAATTTCACATATTATATCAAATTTCAATGTTTCATAGATCTTTTTATATTTTATGTAGTTAATCTTTTGTTCAAGATTTTGAATCTTGAAAATTTGATCATATTTTTTTGAAAATTGGGAATTTACATTTTACAGTTGATAGTTATGGTGGTCCACCACAACAATGGCAACAAAATGCACCACCACCAACTGACCATCTTGTTACAATGCCACCACCAAAACCAAATCCTCCACCACCACCACCAGTTATCAGCAGCAGTGGTGGTTCGGGTTCGGATACTAATTATTCGGGCGGGTCGAACCCACTACCACCGCCATCACCGGGGTTGTCGTTAGGGTTTTCGAAGAGTACATTCACTTATGAAGAGTTAGCAATGGCAACAGATGGGTTTGCAGAAGCTAATCTTCTTGGTCAAGGTGGGTTTGGATATGTGCATAGGGGTGTGCTTCCAAATGGGAAAGAAGTGGCGGTTAAGCAGTTGAAGACGGGTAGTGGGCAGGGTGAACGCGAGTTTCAGGCGGAAGTTGAGATTATTAGCCGAGTGCATCATAAGCATCTTGTTTCTTTGGTTGGGTATTGTATGACTGGAGCTCAAAGATTGCTTGTTTATGAGTTTGTTCCGAATAACACATTGGAGTTTCATTTACATGGTAAGTTTTCACTTCTAATATCTTGAATTAGGGGTGTTTAGTAGCCTTGCACATGCCAAAAGTTTTGTTCTTTGAAAAAGGTATATGCATAATCGTCCTGTGATGCATTGGTTAACGAACGCGTGACACTTTGATTGTTAAATGATTTCAGGAAAGAATCGTCCTGTGATGGAGTTCCCTACGAGATTGAGAATTGCGCTTGGAGCGGCAAAAGGATTAGCTTATCTGCATGAGGACTGTAAGTTCATTTAAGTTTATACAAAGTTAAAATAAAAAGGTATGCAGTAATATGCTAATTCAATAGTCCTTAACGTTTTCGCTGTTTGCAGGCCATCCTAAGATCATTCACCGCGATATTAAAGCTGCTAATATTCTTCTTGATTTCCACTTTGAAGCAAAGGTAAGTTAATATCATTAAAGGTGGCAAATTCGACCCGTTTACCACGGACCACGTTTGCCAAAAGTATATTCTTATCACATACAACCTCTTAAATTGTTTTTTTATCTAAAGATATATAGCATAATTGTAATAATATTGTTTCTTTAATCATTTTAACACATTATTGTTTATAGTAAGAACTTTACAAAAAAGTGCTTGCAAGTCAAAAGATCCATTATGACACAACCCACCCTGCCTCAACCTGAACTTGATATATCTATTGTGTCTTTGAAGTTTGAACCTTACGTTTGCCGATCTCAATTAAATGTGCAGGTTGCTGATTTTGGGCTTGCCAAGATTACTTCTGATGTTGCTACTCATGTGTCAACTCGAGTTATGGGAACTTTTGGGTAAAGTTTTTTTCTTTCTTTTTCTTGCCAAGTTTCCATACAAGATCTAGTTTTTCTAGGACCCTTTTTGCGTAAATTTAATGTGTATTTTAGGTACCTAGCTCCAGAGTATGCATCTTCAGGCAAACTTACAGACAAATCAGACGTTTTCTCGTTTGGGGTCATGCTTTTGGAACTGATCACAGGCCGCAGGCCCGTTGACTCCGCCCAAACTTTTATGGATGACAGTTTAGTAGACTGGGTAAGTTTACTTGTGAACACCTCTTTTTCATTTTCATTTTTACACCTCGCAAGATTTCTTTAACGGGTAATGGGTTGAAAAAGCTTTGAACTTTTTGCTAACAATTCATTGCAGTTTGTATGTAAACCATAACCCTATCAAGGTTTCATCTTGGGTGTTTTTTTGCATGTTGAAACGGTTTGGGCTGACACATAGAACTTTTATTAAACAGTTTATAGTAATATTTTCGCTGTTAGTTAATGTGCACACTGTCAAATATGATTATAGACGTTTTTTTAGTTATAACAAGTCAAGCTGTTAACTTTTTACCCATTTGACCCGTTATGCTGTTTGTTTTACCTGTTTGATCAGCTAGAGATGAAACATAACTTGCAAACTATTCATGCGTTCGGTGTAAATTTATAATCCTAACATAAATCAAAATACAGGCAAGACCTTTATTGAACCGAGCTACGGACGATGGAAACTTTGACTCCATAGTTGACTCACGTCTACAAAAAGAATACAACCACAACGAAATGGCCCGAATGGTTTCTTGTGCAGCGGCCTGTGTCCGTCACTCAGCCCGTCGTCGGCCCAGGATGAGCCAAGTGGTTCGGGCTTTGGAAGGAGACGTCTCCCTCTCTGACCTAAACGACGGGATCCGGCCCAGTCAAGGCTCGGGATTCGGGTCCTACGGGAGCACTGACTACGACACAGCTCAGTATAATGAAGACATGGTTAGGTTCAGGAAAATGGCTTTAGGTACACAAGAATATGCCACGAGTGAATATAGCCGACCCACGAGCGAATACGGGGTGTATCCGTCTGGATCGAGTAGTGAAGCGCAGGATACCCGTGAAATGGAACTGGGCAAGTATAAAAGAGACGGGCCGGGTTTTGGTGACGGGTTTTGATCGTAAAATTCGACCCGTGTGTAAAGTTTCTTGCTAGTCTTGATGATATTGAAAGTATGATTTGCTGTGAGTTTGATTGTATTTAATTGTGACATTTTGTTATACAACACAAATTCTTTTATTTGATGATTTTGTGGGTTTTGATTTGGGATTGTGTTGTCTTTTTTGGTCCCTATATAACTATTTTCAACTGCTAGTTACATGACATAATAATGTAACGGTCAATTTAACGGCTAAATTTGTGGGTCATGTTACAAGACTTTGAAGTTTGAAAGCAACTATTATTAATAAGCTGAAATAGTTCAAAGGGGCCCACTAGTTTTATTGATTTGAAACAGGCTTGTAATTTTATATACGAACCAACACGATACGAGCGTATACGATCTTAATATGTATTAGATATGGTCGTATGGTCATAATATGAATCATGTACTAAACAGGTAAACATGAATCTACATGTTAACTTCCATGTATAAAACATATATATACATGTTTACCTATTAATACCTGATGAGATTTATTTAATACTTTTGGAAACTTTTGTCTTAAATTTGTTAATGATTATGTACTTCTACTTTATTTAAGACTTTTGTGAACTTTCGACGACTTTTGTTTCACTAAACAAGTTCTTCAATATGTGTTTTCAAACAACTCTTATCATGTTTTATCGTATATACCTTTATAAACATGTAGGTGTTCATGCATGGAAAATGATACACGATAAGTTATTTTATCAAGTAAATATACACAGGTTTCATGTTCGTATCTTAAAAGTTCGTGACTTAACATGTAAGATATACACGATAATCCTAGTTTTAATGGCGGGTTGTCGGGCTTCTTAGTTTATAAGCTTCTAATTTCTCCATATATGAATTTTTTTTTCTTGCTAAAATCTTAGCTGATTTGCTGTGATACTTTTCAGTCTCTTTATCCTCCCTTCTTGTTTCTTGATCAATACTCCACCCCATAAAATCTGATAGTGTCTTTGATGTAGGTGTTTCACTAGGACTTTGACCACTACATTCACCCAACGTCCGTCGTGATGACATCGTCCTCTTTTTGGCTAGTAGTGATGGATCTCGCGCCACATTGTCTGCATAGAGTACATCTTCTATTCGGTTCATCACCGTGTTAGCTAAACTCTCCAACACCCTTGAATAACTTTCCAATATTGCATGACCAACATCCTACATTGGTCAAAGTATCAAAAACATGTTACCTTGGAGGTTCTTGGATTATGTTATAGTGTTAGTGTTTCCTTTTAATTGCAGCTTGTGTAAAACTAGTTATTTGACCCGGTATAGTCTGTTTAGTTATTAAAAATCTTGGTTTTAAAAAGCTTGAGGCGTTTTTTCAATCGTATCGCCCTCATGCACACTTTTTAAAACCAAGATTATAATGAGTTGTCATAATCAGATGGTTAGTTTTTAAACGCATATCCAAACACCTTCTTTTAAGTGTTGGAAATGAAGTATGAAATTTTCTTTCATGTTCATACTTTATTAGACTCGATTTTGCTGATTTCGAGTGACGATTGAGGAAGTCCAGGGAATTGCTGTTTTAAGAGAAGTAAGATGGTTTCTGCTCTATCTTCAAAAAGCTCTCGTTTCTCGATACTTATGGCTGAACTCCAGGAAGACTTTGAATCCTTGTGATGCATTTTCCTTTTCCAAATAACTATTGAAGCTTCTATTTTGTTCTTGAGATCAAGAACATTGATCTCTGTTGACATATCCATCGTTGATAGAAACTGTCCTGGGTCAAAGGAGTCAACTGTAATACTTTTGTAAATCGAATCGCCAAGGCTCTCTCTTCCATTCTGGTAAGTTTAAAATTAAAGCATTTTACCATTTCAATATAAGATAGTAACCATGCCATTTTTGAACCTTTTTTACCTACATATGATTCGATTTAGTTTGTGTTTCATCTCAAACGGGTCAAATTATAAAACTTAGTTAAATAAAAATGCGTCAACCAACCCAGTCTGACCCGTTTTAAATCAAGACTTAATCTTTTCTCTTAGAGCTGTAAAGAAATGTATAAAAGAGTCTTTTCGTGCCAACCAACCCAGCCTGACCCGTTTTGAATCGAAGTTCTTTAACAAATAGACAAAAAAAATCTTTCTAGTTAACTAACCCAGCCTGACCCGTTTTGACCCGTACCAAAACGACCTGTGTGAACTGTGAAGCTACCCTTGCCATCTTTAGTAAACTGTGCTATACATTCTTTTTTGTACCTTAGGGAGATTATCGATATAGTTATCAGGGATCTCCATTTCGGCAAGTATTTCTGCATTTATCGCCATTGAAGCTTTCAGAACTTGATTAACACAATCTTTCTGATGTTGCATCCATTTTCTTGATTCTTCAGAGAGTCCTTCTGGTGGAACTTTAACTGTCGGTAACCACCATTTATCGCTTCTTTGTACGCCCTTTTCTGATTCATCCGCGTCTTTAGATACATACCAGAATTGATTCTGGTTCTTGAAATTGTCTAAACAACCCTGCATCATATGTTCTTTTCATCATTTTGAAAAAAAGGCCGTGAAAATGTTAAAATGACGTTGAAATGTGATTCGAATCATTACAATAAGCATCGCGTCTAGCTTTTTTAGAGCTGGGATGTTCATCCTCAAATCGCCTCTTTGCTTTGTCATCATAACCTGCAAAGGTTTGATTATTTGATATTGAATAACAAGAACAACATAACTAACAATAACAAAACTATAAATTTAAACAACTTCTAGATCATGCATACCTCCATATTCGATCCGTCTTTTGATGTTTGTTGAGAAGGGACGAATTCAACGATATAATCAGTGACAGATAGAAGCCAACCAACTTCTCGTCTCCATCTTCTTTTCCTATCTTCCGGCATCGGAGCAAGTTTATGTTGCTCACCAAATGCAGAAGCTGCAAATTTACCAAAACAACAAGTTGACATGATCATGAATGAACAATTTAAGGCTGCTTATTTGTAACAACTTATTTCAAAACAATAAGCAGATAAACAGTTTTAATAAGAACACCTGCGAGATTTGTGATGGCGTTTGATAATGCCAAAGCGGACGAAACCCCTTTGCCGCCACCAGACATATCTTCTCGTAACATAAGCTTAGCAAACCTTTCTTTCATTTGCTCCAACTCTGCATACACAACAAAATAACTAATTTCTCCAACATATTCGGGTTGAAAAATGAAAACTTTAAAAAGAACGTACCTTGACGTTTCACTTTAACTCGTGAAACAGGATCATTTTCGCTTACAATGTTTTCTTGTTCATCCATAGTTGTCATGTTTCTTTCTATTTGGCAAATCTTCAAAATGTTGCTGATTGTCTTATGATGTATGATGATGATATGAGCAAATTTCTTACATCCAATTAAGGTTGATAAGAAAACTGTTTGATTGATTTGTGTATGTTGTTATTTGATCATTTGTTGTTGTGTTTATTTCCATTCTTGGTGTTTACAAGCTTTTGAATGTGAGGATCATATTTTTGCAATGTAATGGACAAAATTTGAAACTAGAGGGGCTTAAGTTGACCATTTTTGAAATTTGAGGGTCTTCAAATGAACACCAAGAAACCTTGTAATTGTTTATTTTTGTTTTTATTTTATACAAATTTCTAGATTTTTCTGAAAATAAAATGCCTCATGTTTCATGCCACCACAATTGTTGAGTGTGAACAATGAAACCTACAATACATGACTCAACGTTTGTTTGGTTCTAAAAAACAACACGACGTGCTTAACGGCGTTAGATGTTTTTTAATAAGAATATTAGTTTAAAATTTCAAAAAAAAACTTAGCAGTGTTAGATGTTTTTAACGTTAAAAAAATTTGTTTGAAAGTTGAGATCCCTACCGAGAATTTTATTAAATTAATATTTTTTCCGGATCAGTGGATGAAAATTCAGATTTTTAAAATTTAATTTTTCGATAAAAGAAATTAATCACTCATTACTCAAATCTAACAAAGTATAGTGTGTAATCTGCTTTCGGATAGAAAAACATTTCATGGGGACGAAAAGGGTTGTAATGACTCATGAATTTCCCAATGAATTGTCACTTTTCACTTTTTCTTTATTTCTTTAAAAGTAGCCTTTTAATCAAGAAATTAAATCTAGAAGTGGACGTTAATCATCACATAAATTTGTGTTTATGATTCTTGTGCATATCACTACAATCATAACCATTTATGCTTTTAAAATAGTTTTATATCATACTAGAAAACGAGGTTACGGTCATAGTAGGACTAAAACATTAGACCTCACTATAACTATGCAGTTACGCGTGTTTGGACGATAGTAGTACTAAAAATGAATGATACCAGTTAAAGGTGTGACATATAATCATACATCCCTCCACATGAGATCATGTCACCAATGGTGCATGGGACATTCTATAGAGTATAATGGAGATTGAAATTAATAAGCGTCACCTTGGTTAGATTAAAGTTTTTCCATATATCACTTATAGTACAAATAGAAAAACATTGGTGGAAAAAAGCTAAGCACCTCCATAGTGAGAAAATCTCCTTGTATCTTAGTAAATACAACTTGGTAATCGAACGCTCTATTGATATTGAATGGGAATTGACGAAAAGCTCATAATCTGCTTATATCGAATTTTTATAACTCTTTATTGACGTCATCGCAGGACTCGAACCCACAATCACGTTTTTCTTTTTTTTATAAGTTTGATCTCTTACTCAACTTTGATGTTTTTATGATTTTACCATCCGACTTTAACTTATTATTCACTTAGTCAACTTGTAATTTTTTGCAGCTACTCTGCTTTAACATATTTACGACTTTAACCCTTAACTTTAACTTAGTTATCATTTTGACTTCTATGCTTGGATATATATCTCTGTCTTTTAACTTGTAAGCATTACGATTTTACACTGTAACTAGCAATACATAAAATTTTCTTTTTTTTTTTTATAAAAACATGTTATGAAGTTACATACACAAGACGTAAGTGTTATTTCATGCGGCCGGATCACGTAGTTAATAAACTTATGAAAATAGAATTTGTTTAAAAAGGTTTGGTGAAACAACTACGTGTGGGGTCAAGAAGGAATCAAAGCATAGATATGATAGCGTCGGTGATTTGCATAAACGGTGGAAGAGGGTCAAAATACAAATTCTATTTTTAATGGGCCGATTGGGCCCACTATACTATTTCATTTATTTAACACAACTACTTTATTGACTATATATATAAAATCTTTACCACTAGGCACTAGCTTTGTTTGAGGGTCTAATCTTCTTTTAAAGTTTAGCTTAGAGGTTGTGTAAGTTAGTCGACTAAAACATAGCTTGTTAGTATTTAATTGTGTGATTATATTACATGAAGTTATGAGACTTTATCAACATATTAATAAAGAGATATGCTAAAACAACTTTATGCTCAATATGTTACCAACAAGAAGATTAAAGACAAAAAGGTTAGCAGAAGTTGTTTTCGAATCTGATACATCTTCTAAAGGTATTGTTACGGAACGAAACCATTGCAAGGTATGTGACTTGTCTCACATTGTTTGTATGGGCAAATGATATGAGATTTATACTTTATAGACCGAATAAGGTTTTTCACTCGGCAAGCTAATTTTTTTGGGCAAGCTCTCATGTTTGGTGTGTAACAATTGTATTGGAACAAATTCAGAGTTGTGGGTTGGAGGGAATCAGACATGACCAACGATGATGTTAGCCCTTAGGAGAGGGGGGGTCCACTTGTTTCACATCGGTTGTACTTATATGTGCAAGTGATTCGAGATTTATAGATCAAATGAGTCATCTTTAAAGGGATTGTTATGGACCGAAACTTGTAAGGTATGTGACTTGTCTCACATTGTTTGTATGGGCAAGTGATATGAGATTTATACTTTATAGACCGAATGAGGTTTTTCACTCGGCAAGCTAATTTTTTGGGCAAGCTCTCATGTTTGGTGTGTAACAATTGTATTGGAACAAATTCAGAGTTGTGGATTGGAGGGAATCAGACATGACCAGCGATGATGTGCAAGTGATTCGAGATTTATAGATCAAATGAGTCATCTCACACGTCATAGTAGTCTTTTGGGTTAAGATATCTTATTTGATCTAATTCAATTGTAGTTTGATTTCAAGGTCGTTTTAGCAAAAAGCTAACTAGTTAATATGACGAACTTGAAAAGAAATAAAAAAGTTTAATGGATTTAAATTATAAATGATCCATTGTATTTGTGCATAATAAGGTATAACAACTTTTTTTATTTATTAAACCACTTGTTTAAATTGTTTTTGTTAATGCCTTGGTGTCAAAATATAATAAGTGGGGGGTGGTTCCGTTACACCTGAAATCATTATAAGGAACGAGACTTGTTTCACGTCGGTTGTACTGGTATGTGCAGGTGATGTGAGATTTATAAATCAAGTGAATCATCTCACACGTCATAATAGTCTTTGGGTTAAGTCATCCCGTTTGATCTAATTCAAGTATAGTTAGATTTCAAGGTCGTTTTAGCAAAAAGCTAACTAGTTAATATGACGAACTCGGAAACAAATAAAAAACTTTCATGGATTTAAATGATAAATGATCCATTGTATTTGTGCATAATAAGGTATAACAACTTTTTTATTTTATTTAAACCACTTATTTAAATTCTTTTTGTTAACGCCTTGGTGTCAAAATATAATACTCGACCCGATTTAAAAATATATACCAAATCCATGATAAGTTGAAATATGATGCCCTTTGACTCATAATTAAACTTCTAAAATCTTAGCTAGAAAAGTACACAAAAGTATGAGTACTGTTTAATTATAAAAGCTATATTAAAAACTTCATTTAAAGTCTTAAATACCAAAAATATATAAACATGTACTATACAAATCTACACAACCCATCCCACCCTCAACTCCATTGACCTCCAACTAGCACTCACTCACCTCTATTATCAACCACCGCGTGACCATCGGTTACTCTTTTGTCAACCCCCCTCCCCCGGCCTCAAAACACTGTTTCTCGGACAAGTAGGACGATTTTTATGGTTTTTATTTAGTAATAAGCTGCCAGGGTCAAGTGACCTGGAAGATTTTGTTTGTGTGTTACGTTTTTTTTCATGAGAAACCTTAAAACTTTTTAAATAAATATCTAGTAAGAAGTGAGAAACTGCAAACTATAATTGAAACTTTGAAAAAAAACTAGCCAATGATTTCCAGTTAAGTGAAACTATTGATCTTACCACGACTTTTAATCCACAAATACAATAACGATTTTATGTTATTCACAACAACTTCTAACCAGAACTGACCCTTTCTAAATATACCACAACCCGGTAAGCATAATCAATACGAAAAGTTACACAATTAACCCTACATTTACTAAAGTTTCACATATACTTTGGGAAATAAAGTTCAAATTCAAAATTTACTTGCCCAATACATCATAAATTAAAGTAGGATTTGAAATTGATGTCTAACAGACAAGAGGCAAACAAAAGATTGGTAGGGATTAAATTACATTTAAAGCTCCACCCCAAAAAGATACTAAATTCAGCCCAACAAGGCTCTTGTGATTCAATTAAGTTTTCAAAAAATTGGAACTATATTCATATATAAAATATATATTCTTGTTAGATATATTGAATATGTAAAGAGACCTTTAGTTTCTTTGTAACACCTGAATAATATTTAGAAAAAAGCAATTTCCAATTTTTCATAAATATCTTAATTAATTTTTTTAAAATTGTTCAATTTGTATTATATGTTAAATGATAATCTTTAAAAAAAAACAAAAATTGTTAGTATTAGATGAAGTACAACGTTAAAAAAACAACTTTAAGAATATGGACAAAAATACTCATTACGTAAACATAATGGTTGATGTAATAAAACATCATGAATTTAACATTGAATGCTTATAAATTCTTTTATTAACTCTCAAGTATTTCATTAATAGTTCACCAATTTATAAAATAGTTTGATATTCCCGTTTTAACTAGGGATGATAGATAAACCTAAACCCGACGGATTAAGTTGAGACATGAAAGATTTTTTGTTGAAACATTGAAAGATTTTTTTCATATGTATTCAAGTATGCGACTCGTATAAGATTAATTAAACCCAAAGTCATTTACTTGCACATATTTTTAAATATATGATATGATAAATAGTATGTTAAAGCTTGAAAATATGATAAATAGGATGTTAAAGGTGATAGAATATTGAAACTATTAAAACTATACAAGTGGTATATGTGTGGGTGATGAACATTCCATCAACTAGTGAACAAGTTTTCCCACGAATCCGATGAGTGGTACCCAACGATCATGAAACTAGGTATGAAAAAACTTGTTTTATCGGACACGTCAACTGGTCGGTGACAAGTTGTCTCGTACCCAAGACGTCGGAGGCAACATGTGCTTGTCGAAACTAGAATCAAGGGTTTCTATTGTGTGGGATTTAATTTGAATCTGAGTCACCACTGGTATCAAGTATTATTAATACCCGTCTATTACCATAAGTGATTAGTTTTAACTGTCTGAAGGTTATGCTACACATACCCCTCGATATGTTAAATTAGTCGTATCATCTCTAGTTACTATAAGTCACCCATCTTTTTAATTTAGTCATATCATCTTTCTACTGTACTCATCAACCACTCAACCAAGCACGTTTAACACACAAATTAAGAGATACATTTTGTCAACCCCTTTTGAAATAGAAGTGTATGTATATAGTTCTTTAGATTTTCAAGAATAAGATGGTGTTAGCTAGGAGCCAAAAGATAGTCATTTGATCACATGAAAACATGATTATGCAAATAATTATCTCTCTTTTCAAGAAGTATAATTTCTTGGGATACACACACATGACATGAAAACACAATTCACTATTCACATATTTCCTTAAACTCCAATTATTGCTCACCACACGTAGTCAATAGTAGTAGTAATGTTAATGTTATTGTTAGTGTTATTTCACCACCATTCACACTCATATTACTTCACCGTACAACCAGATTTTGCCCCCTTTTCTTGAATTCGCCATTAATTCTTCATCAAACATGTTGCTTCACCTGCAAACTTGCTCTTACCATCATCATCATCCCTAAATCTTTAATAGTTTTTTTTTTTTTAACTCTTTACCCCATTTGATAACACTCACATTACTTCCATCATCCATCTAGTTTTAACAATCTTGAAAATCTTGATTTTTAGTTTTTTACACTGTTTTCTTTCATCTTGTTCAAGTTTTGTTTTTTGTTTTCTTTCATCTTTTAAAGTTTCAATCTTGAGATCAATCATATTTAGAGGTGGGTTCATAACAAAAAGTCAAGATTTACTTGCAATTTTGTTTCTTTCTTACTTACACCATCCATCTAGTTTTAACAATCTTGAAATCTTGAAAATCTTGATATTTACACTGTTTTCTTTCATCTTTTTCAAGTTTTAGTTTTTGTTTGCTTTCATCTTTAAAGTTTCAATCTTTAAATCAATCATATTTAGAGGTGGGTTCACAACAAAAAGTCAAGATTCACTTGCACTTTTGTTTTTCATGTGGATCTTGCCAAACTATCAAGAAACTTAATCTTGTGCTCATTAATGGCTGAAATTGTATCTCAATTTCACTTTTTTTTCCATTTGGGTGTTTCTTTTTAGCAATCTTTATACTCATTTGACAGAGAATTAGGTTTGGTCAATGGTGATTAATGCTTCTGGTAGCTAAATAGATACTTAAAAAGGTACTCATCCTTCTTGTTCTTGGATCATATACTTGTTTTATCTAATATGTTTCTGATTTTCATTTTGGATCCTTGTATAGATCTGTCACTGTATGTAGAGATTACATTGTTGTTTTGTTTAATGATGGGGATTGATGATAGTTTTTTTTTTGCTTTTGTCTTGTTTGGTATGAAGCCGGACAAATTCTTGAATTTTGTCTTTTTTTGAATTGAAAAATGGTTAATAGAATAAGCAACAAATGTAATTCAAATGGGTTGTTTCATAATTTTTTATAAAGTTTCTGACTTTATCAATCCAATTATCTTGTAAACAGAATATGCCTCAAGAAAGCTTGAGATCAGTTGTGTACAGATCATTTGTCACTTGTGAAGATCCAAGAGGTGTAGTTGAAGGTAAAATAATCAAGATATCAAAAGCTAACACTACAAAAATGAGGTCGCGAAAAACTGAAAAGGCCGAAAAAGAAACACAATCAACGAGTTTACAATCAAAGAGTTCACAAGAACAAGAAAAAATGTCTCTTGTTGAGGTGAAAAATGGAGCTCAAAAGCTGAATGAAGCTATTGATTCATGGTCAAAAGGGGTTAGTTTTAAAAGTCAACAGAGAGATATCGCGAAAGATTTGCTAAAAGGGGCTCTTGATCTTCAACAATCTCTCATGATGCTTGGCAAATTGCAAGAAGCTTCTTGTATGGCAAATTTCAAGAAGAAACAAGAAAAACAAAGTGAAGATCATTTTAGCAGAATTGGTTCGGATCGGTTTGAAAGTTTTCGATCTTGTGATTCGGGTTATCAAAAGGAAAGAAAATTAGCAAATGGGTCATCAAGAGATTGTTTCACAGAGCTTAGAGAAGTGATTACAGAAGGGCTTTCAAAACAAAATCTTTTGCCACCAAACAAGTCTTATCAAGAAAGTGTTTTTACAAGCATAGACTCAAATGGATCAGCAGGTTTGGTTTTCTATCTTCTATTTTCATAGTAAAGTTTAGAAATTTATTTATAAAATTTATCTTTTTAGCCCATTTTATAAATTTTCTGTCACTGCAGGTAAAAGGAAGTTGCAACTATCTCCTGATATAGCTTCAACAAGCACAAGCAGATCATCTTCAATGGTGTATTCGACTCATGAATTTACTTCTTCCGAGTCTTTTTCATCACGGGCTACGGAGGAAAAGTCAAAAGGGTCAAACTTAATTGCAAAACTTATGGGTTTAGAAGAGTTTCCTTCAAAACCACCCCGAAAGCAGTTGGATATTAGTAGCAAAATGAGGCCTGTTTTTGATGTAGACTTGCCAAATGCAAAGAAGCCACAGTTTTTCGTTAAGAACACAGACCGAGAACATAAGTCATTAGATGAAATTGTTATAATGATGCAATCTAAAGGACTTCTGAGAAGCAACAAACAAGAAAATAAACAAGCTAGTTCAAGATTCATAGATGATGCACCGCCAATTGTTTTAATGAGACCTCAACGTTTAGGTCCTGATAGTGACAATGTTAAAGTTTATGATAATCCAATCAGAAAGCTTCATCAAGAAAAGGCGACAATCGAAGATAAAAGTGTCAAGAATAAAGGGAAATCCAATTTGCCTTCTAGTAAGCCGAAAGCTTCCGTTCCTGTTGTCACAAAACCACAAAGAAAGCAAGAAGTTGAAAAGAAAATCGACAAGATTCAAAAGATGGCATCACCAATTAAGAAAAAACCAGTAGAGAATGCAAAGTCAACAAATTTACTTTCGAAAAATGATTCTTTGAAGCCACAGAGAAGTGTTCACCAAAATCCCAAATCGTCTTCAGTTTTATCTACCAACAAGTTGAGGAACCAAACAAAGAACATCAAGACTGAAAAGCCGGTCAACGAGGCATTGGCTACCACTGTAAGTTCTTTGAAATTACAGATGTTAGACTTAAGATCCCAAAAGCAAAATTTGATCTGAGTTTTGATACATGTCATTGCAGAATAATGAAGTTTTGCAAATCAATTCGCCTAAACAGGAAGAAACTCGGGATCAAGAAGTTGGAATTAAAGGTAGATCACATACATAAGTACATAACCATAAAGATTCAAGCTTTATTAACTTTTAGTTGACATAAACATTCGAAAGATTTAGTATAATATAGTAAATTAAATGGCTAATTGCATACAAAGGTTGCCAACTTTTAGTTTAATTTTAACATGTTTCACCAGCTTATATTAAGCTAGAAAAAGAACATCAAAATTTTAAACTTTTACTAGCTCTGCTACTGGTAACGTTTATGATGCGTGTAAGCGTGTGCTTTTAATACTTACACGGGTTGATCTTTTATCTGTGCAGGAAATGAAAATGTGAGACATAAATCTTTCTATGAGTCTTTTGAAAAAGACTCATATCATGTTAGAGATGTTATTACGTGTACGAGTCAATCTGAAACTAGAAACGCTCAAGAAGAAAGTGCTGCGTCGGATGTATGCGAACAGAAAGCAAGAATCTTGAAAACTATAAGTGTTTTTCAAGATTGTGAACCAATGAATCTCGAGCTTTTTCACGACTGTGTAAACGAGTTTTTGGATATTGAAAACCAAAGACAAAATCCATTGATTCCAAGATCCATATTACCATCAAGAGTTAACATTTCTGAGGGTCAAATGATTAGGGAGATTGAGAAAAAGTTTGAAAATTTAACAAGTTACAGCATGTTTTCCGCGGAGAGTTGTAATGCAGATGCAGTTTGTGGATTGATTGAAAGAGATTTAAATTTGACAACAATTGGTGGAGCATTTGGCACTACTGGTTGGAAAGATGGTTGCACTGTAAATGAAATTGAGGAAACAGTTAAAGATTTGGAGAGGTTGGTTTTGAACAGATTAATTGATGAAATGCTTTTGGAACTTGTAAACAAGGGCAGATTTGTGTAAAAACAGGATAATTCATGTTGATGTTATTGAAAAAGAAGTTATAAGTTAGAGTTTTTTGTAGCTTATAAAATGAAAAATGAAAAACCCGACTGGATCGCGTTGTAATGACTTTATAGAAGCTCGTTAGATAAATTATAGGTGCGGCGGGCAGGTGTTGTTTTTTGCATGTTGAAATGGTGTAACCCGACGTGGTCGCGGTATAATGACTTGTATTTTATTATGTAAAGTAATGTACATCATACTCTAACTGTTGAATGAAGTATTTATAAGAAATGCATTTTGTATTAAAAGATAACTTTTATCAAGTTTGGTTAAAAAGTTAGAGGGTTAATATGTAACTTTTTCATTTTGCCTATATTAACGTTCCATTGTAGATTTCTATTCTCATTCTTAACAAACGCGTCTAAAATACGTTGATGATGTTTGAAACATGACATCTTTTATAGACGGAACATTTCTTTTGACATGAGATATAGTTGCTATAATAAAAAGTTTAAAACTTTATAAGTTTTTTCAATTGGTTACTTTAATAAGAAGTTAAAACATAGTATGATGACTATGATCATTAATATTATTATATTTTGTAAGTGAAAAAAAAAACAATAAGAAGCACCCTTAAAGATGAGGAAGTTGTGAGTCTTCAATGACAAATAAATGAAAGACCCTTTTGAGTAAGTGAAAAGTTACTAAATTTGAACCAACAACACAAAACACAGTTTCATCCACACTCAACCAACATAAACTCTATCAAATTCAGTAAAACCTTAACAAATTAATAAAAAAAATTGAAAAAAAAACACATAAAAAATGAAACTAAAAAAGAAAAGTACACCTTTTTAAGAGGGGTTTTGAGTAGGAAATACTAGCAATATCCAAATAACTTGATGCTTGATGAAAACTCGGATGAAAAAAAACTAAATAAAGTTAGATATGTAAATAAACCGAGCCCAAGCCAAGGGTGGATCCTCCTAGCCACAACTAGAGGTGCACAAATGGGTTTCAGACCCTAAACATGTTCGAGTAGGACAACGAAAAGTCAAAACCCGTTTAAGTTTCAAAATAGTTCGGTTAAAACTACTTACTGACTGGTTTTGATTTTGGTTGTTTTTTTACTAGTTCTGTTCGGTTCCGTTTAACATTTTTCAAGAAAATTACAAACTAATCCTCAACCCATCGTTTATATCTGTTTTAAACTAGTTTCAAACCGGTCAAAAAACTCGATCTTACCTGGAATCCAACCTAATCTTACCCGGTTTCTGACTTTTTTGACCAAAAGCATACCGATTACCTACACAGAACCAGTTTTATAAAAACCCGATTTGTACACCTCTATCTATCGCTCCCTCATCCTTTTAAGTTCTAAGTTCTAACTTATAAAGATAAAAACTTAATCTAGGCCCATTTCACTTTTTAAAGTTGAAGCCCAAAACCAAAATAAACAACTTTCATTGTAATTTCAAATCTCTCTTTGCCCTAATTTCAATTTTCAATTCATCGAACATACTCGCTGCTCTCATTGAACCTTCGCCAAATTCTAACCTTTTTTTTCCGGCGAACGACTCATATCTCACTCCGGCGACTCGCCACTGCAAAAACCGTTCATAAAGGTACGAACTTGTTCTGATTATGTCTTAAACTTTTTCGGTATACTGTTTATGCGTTTAGATTTACAAGTTTTTTGATTGTTAGTTGTTTATGGTGTTATATTGTTTATGTGATTCAACCTTTAGCTTGTATTCATCGTGTTTTTGCATATGTGTTTTGAACTTGAAAGGTGTGATGTGTATTATTTTTCGTTTTGTATACCGAGACAAAAGCTTAAATTTTGTTTGTGTGTTCATTCAAAGTGGCTAAACACGAGAAAATGTGACATGATAACCAACGCGTGTTTATATCATTTGTGTTTCATACTTTTGGTTTACTAATGCCGAGGCAGCGGCGCAGCTTTGTTGCCTGTTTGTTGTCCATTTCAATATGTGAAACTTGAAAGTTTTTCATTCTTTTTGGTAAATTTTTTTTCCTACATTTCTGTTTGTTTGTCAAAAAATCAACAATTTGTTAACAGGTTTGAATATTCATATTGTCATTTGACTCATTTGAAATGTTATGATTGTTTAGGTAGTGAACCTAATTAGTCATGTTGACACAAGTTTGAATGTTCATTTTGAACAAGTCCATGATGTGTTAAGCTTCTTATTTGTTATATGATGATTCATTTTCTTTTCTGTTGTCAAGTTACTTTATAGGTTTTTGTGATTGTTTTTAAACAGGTGAACAGTATAACGCAGGAAACGTTACCAGCTAAGACCACCAAACATGGTGGAACTAAAAGTTTCAGAGAGCAAAGACCTAACGAGAATAGAGCGAATTGGAGCTCATTCTCACATTCGCGGGCTAGGGCTTGACTCAGCTTTAGAGCCGCGAGATGTTTCTGAAGGTATGGTAGGTCAAACCACAGCTCGTAAAGCAGCTGGAGTCATTGTTCAGATGGTGAAAGAAGGTAAAATAGCAGGTCGAGCTGTTCTTCTCGCGGGCCAGCCTGGTACAGGCAAGACCGCGATTGCCATGGGCATGGCGAAGTCAATCGGGCTAGAAACTCCGTTTGCTATGCTTGCAGGCAGTGAGCTTTTTTCTCTAGAGATGTCTAAAACAGAAGCACTTATGCAAGCTTTTAGGAAGGCGATTGGTGTGAGGATTAAAGAGGAGACTGAAGTGATTGAAGGGGAAGTTGTGGAGATTCAGATTGACCGTCCGGCTGTGACCGGAGCGGCATCTAAAACGGGGAAGTTGACTTTGAAAACAACGGAGATGGAGACGGTGTATGATCTTGGAGCTAAGATGATTGAAGCTTTGGGGAAGGATAAAGTGCAGAGTGGTGATGTGATTGCTATTGATAAGGCTTCGGGGAAGATTACAAAACTTGGGAGATCGTTTTCGAGGTCGAGAGATTATGATGCAATGGGTCCACAAACAAAGTTCGTCCAGTGTCCTGATGGCGAGTTACAGAAGAGGAAAGAGGTGGTGCATTGTGTTACACTTCATGAAATTGATGTTATCAATAGCAGGTTTGTACTCTAAAGCATTTTACACTCCGTTGTTTATTTTATTTGCATTACATCACATTGCAGGTATCCCCATAGCTTATAAGATAGTCATGTGTTTAAGCCAAATTGTGATTATATTGTTGCTGTTTATTCCAACTGAAATGGACCACACTAAATGTCTTTGCAACTTATCTGTGAGTATAGATACACGTTTTTTTTTCTGAGATTGATGAGTTTGTAGGAGTAAAATTGATAAGAAATGTGTGTTACTTCTCATGAAAACAAGTAACTTGAGATTATTGTTACACCCATTGACATGCTTCGAAATTAAATACATCAGCTCCCTGCATTTCAAAATTTACAACTCACATTCGTAGTTGAGTCTTTAATCTTGTTTTAAGAATAAAAGCTTGGTAATGAATTGCATGCAGAACACAGGGGTTTCTTGCTCTTTTCACCGGCGACACAGGTGAAATACGAGCCGAGGTCAGAGAACAAATAGATACAAAGGTTGCAGAGTGGCGAGAGGAAGGAAAGGCTGAGATCGTGCCGGGTGTCCTCTTCATTGATGAAGTCCACATGCTTGACATAGAGTGTTTTTCCTTCCTTAACCGTGCTTTAGAAAACGACATGGCACCCATTCTAGTTGTTGCCACCAACCGAGGAATCACAACCATTCGAGGCACAAACTACAAATCACCACATGGGATACCAATTGACTTCTTGGACCGCCTGCTCATCATCTCCACGCAACCCTACACTGAAGATGACATTCGCAAGATTCTAGATATAAGGTGTCAAGAAGAAGACGTGGATGTGTCCGAAGATGCAAAGGTTTTGTTGACCAAAATTGGAGTGGACACATCACTAAGATATGCTATAAACTTGATTACGTCAGCTGCATTGGCTTGCCAAAAGAGGAAAGGGAGAGTTGTTGAAATGGAAGACGTGAGTCGAGTTTATGAGTTGTTTTGGGATGTGAAGAGATCAACCCAATACTTGATTGAGTATCAGAATCAGTACATGTTCAATGAAGCAACAATGGGAGACGAAGACGATGGGAGCATGATGGCTTGATAAGGTACGTACGTAATGGTAAAATTTTCAACTATTTGTGGTCTCAATTGAAAATGCTTAGAAAGAAGTGTAGTTGTTTCTAATCTTTCTGGATGGACATGAATTTGATTTTTCATATGCTATAAGGTAAGATGATGGTTGGTATGTTTGGGTTACTTATGACCACGTTTTGATGGTGATTAAAACAGCGCAAAAGTTTCATAGCTGTGTGTTATTTTTCTTAATCAACATAACAAGTTACAAAATGTAAATGGCATAATTTAATAACACATAACTGTTTTTGGGCATGTGCAGTTTTATGTCATCATTTTAACTCTTGTTCACATTGAAGGGTATATGCACAAAGTACAATGAAATGATGCTAAAAGATTGGTTTTCACTAAACTGTAATGAAGGTTATGCTCAATCAAACAGTGTACAAAAGTAATATTCTTCAATAGATGTGGAACAATCTTTACAAAATGTAAAAATGATATACGAATACTCGAGTTCTTGATCAAAGAAATCAATAAGCAGAACCTTTGAAGATGAGGAAATTTAGAGCCTCAAATGAGAAATAAATGAAAGACCCTTGTGAATGTGTGAAAAAGCTACTAAAATTTGAACCCACAACACATTGCCATCCACCACCATAATCCCTATCAAATTCCTGCAAGTTCATCAAAATCGTGCTAATTAATCAACACAATTAAACCAAAAAAACACATTTAAACACCAAATAGAAAATCTTTAAGCAAAAAAGCTACCTTCTTGATATGCGCCGCAATGGAGGTGTAGTCAACGACATCATAAAGATCAAGAGCTTCGGATGCAGAATCCATGGCATGAATCTGCATCTTCGATTGCATATCTGTATCTTTCACGTATGCTTTCCCTTCCAACATTATATCTTTCGAACACGGTTTCTTGAATACACCCTTAAAAATCAAGATTCTTTGTATTGGTAGTTTCTTGATCATACCCTTAAAAATCAAGAATCCCTTGTATTTATAGTGATTCATTTCAAGATTGAACTTTTAAAATGGGAAAAGGGTATGAATGTAGATGAGATGTTAGAGACCATAAACTTCATTGTCTAGTAACAAACAGGGAAGTTGTAAGTTGACAATTTAGGAGTGTAGAAAGGGTCCATTGCATAGGTGTGGTGAAATATGTATGGTGGCATGTTTTGTTGTTTTGCATATGAGTCTAACATATACCCATCTTATTAGTTATCAAAATGCCACCCCATGACTTGTGATTGTGGCTTTTTGTGTGATGAGTACACACTTTTTGTTCTTTTTTACATTGTTAATGGGCAAGATGTATACGTAACATGTAGAACGACAACAACATATTCAAAAGAAAGGAAAGAAAGTTGACCGGGAGCGTTAAAGTCACTTCTACGTTATATAAAGCGTGATTTACTAATATATAAATGCTTTATTTCATCGAATAATATCTACGATACCGCTTTAAAAACATCTTTGTTGACATAACGAGTCATCATCAATCACTATACTTATTAATATGCGATGTAGGGTTATTATAAAGTTATCTATCTTCTCTATCGATTACAACTAGCAAGTCTAAGTTATGCTTTTTATTTAAAAAACTCAACTACTAGGTATAAAAACTGACCAATTTTGATAAATCGAATCCTTAACATAAAATATATAAACTACGTGATCTATCGGTTATGGTTATAAGATGTTGAAATGCATGTTTAGAATTTCTTAGTTTATATATAAGTCCTAACTTCTAACTATGGGAACTTATTTGCACATTGACCTACCCATTATAAAAAGTTTTATTGACACATATCTAGATTTTAACAATGTTTCTTGAGAAACGATTATTGGATTTTAATGCTCTCAATTATAGGGTATTGACTTCTGTCACTCCCAAGTAACACATTTACTGTCATCACTTTCAACTTAACACTTCACTTGTTGTGTCATTTCGCTTTTATGCCACATAAGCATGCCACATAGGATAATAACACCACGTAGACAAAAAACGAAGTGACATGGCAAGTGAAATGTTAGGTTGGGAGTGCTGACGGTGAATGTGTTAGTTGGGAGTGACAGCAGCCAATACCTCATAGTTAAGAGTATTAAAATCCAATTAACCTTGAGAAAATAACCTTATATAAACAAACTTTTATCACTTGAAGATGCATATGAAGAAATACTTCTCATAATTGGAATTTTTAGAAATTGAGCGTTAATTTCTAACTTCTCAAAAAGGTTTTAGAATTTAAGAGAATTTAAATCTATCAAATGAGTTCATCTTGCAATGCATTTTCATGACAAAACAATCTTAAATAATATTGACACATAAAATAATTTTATCCACACATTCATACAATATAATGATTTTTTTATACGTTCATATAATAATTATTTTTTATACTATATACTTTACTACGAATATTCATCAAATACATTTCTAGCAAAACGACTTCTTTTATCATAATAATCATTAATTTTTTTATATATCTATCCAAAGTTATATAATCATTTTCTTAAACATAAATCTAGAAAAAAAAATCACACTACACATGAAATTAGAGCCGTATCCGAGCTACGGCTCGGGTCTTAGTAGATCCGCCTCTGCCACCCGCAGGGGCAGATGTATATATAGTTGAGCCGTAGTCCGGGCTACGGCTCAACTTTTGGCGCGTAAAGTAAAATTTAATGTTTTTTTTCTCATTTTATGTTTAGGATACATCTGAACACTTAAAAGGATACCCCTGAACAATCACAACATATTTTTAATGTCATTTTTTTTAAAAAGTGTCAAGAAAATGATGATATTGGTTAAAATGGTCCAAATATTGTTAATAGTTTTCTAGCATGAAAATAATGTTTTGTATGAGTGTACGAAAAAAAAAATTTGTGTACAAGTGTGCGCAAAAAGTTGTACAAGTATAGGATAAATTTTTTTTCGGAGGATACCCTGATATATTGGGCTGGCTCCGCCACTGTTGTATTTGCAACTAGTTAATGTTATATATATATATATATATATATATATATATATATATATATATATATATATTAGGTTTAACACCCGTGTATTACACACGGGTTGATTAAAAAATTATAACTATTATATTTAAAAATTTATAAATAATTTTATAATTTATTATTAATTACAAAATTTTGTCTTTATTAACTCTCCCACTCAATTTTGAAAATCCCTCTCAACCTTCCTTTTATAAAATAAATTATGTTTTTTCCCCAAAAAATTACCCCCTAAAAACTCTAATTTATTAGATAGACTAGGTTTAACACCCGTGTGTTACACACGGGTTAAATAATAATATTTTAAAAGAATTTATAATTATTATGTTTAAAAATTTGTAATTTGTAAATATTTAATAATTAAGGATATTGATCCATCAATTTATTGCATGACACTTAATATTTTCCATCTCAAATTTCCTATTATAAATTAAAAAATTCCCCCAAAAATTGCCCCCTAAAACCTTGATTTATTAGATAGATATGCTGAAAATTTGTTCTGAAGCTACGTACAAAACCCAATCATATTACTATATATTAAAAGAAGCAGCCCAGTTTATTAGACGTGTGATGATATGAGCTTGAGTCGATAATCGATACTCGACCATTTAAACTAAGATTAATTAAAGCTTTTAACAAAGCTGACCACAAGTAGCTCACGCTTAAGTGAGTAGAGTAAGAGCGCATTTGGTAGCCTCTTAATGGTCATTCAGAGGCTTACCTCTTAATTGTTCAAAACCTCTTAACCATTAAGTGATAAAAAGATGCTGAATGGTTAAGAGGTAGCTTATGAATAAATGGTAAGACCTCACCCAAATCATCATATTTTTAAAACTTACCTTATAATAGATTTTTAAACCATTAAAAGGTAGATTCTTACTGGGTATTCAGAAATTATTCAGATGCTACCAAACAGCCTTTAAGTGTTTTTTCAAAACTTTATAAACTGCTAAACGAGGAGTTGGTGCCCTTTTTTATTTTCTCTTTAAGTGCTTTGTTTTTTAGTGGCTTTTAGTTTTTACCACTTTAATTCTTTAACCGAACATATTTATAATTTTTATTTAAATTTAAACCTAATTATCATTTTAACCTCTAAAATGTTTACAGTTTAAAAAAAACTTAACTTTTTGTTAATGTGTTACCTCACTATAACATCGCGTGGCTCAGTCACTTTCACAACTCTTCCGCCGCAACACACAACACCTGTCAGATTAAAAAACATACAATCAAGACCCGACTGTCGCATCGCACGATGGTTTAGTTTCTCCATTAATTTCCATAAACAAGGTCAGTTTTGTAATTTGACTATACAAATTCTGGGTTTATGAGAGTTACACTCTCCACACGCAAACCCAATTCCCCTAACAAGTTTCTTCAACTCAAAATTCAATACAAATTTTCACAATTTAAGCTGCAAATTTGTTTCAATTTCAACAAAAAATAATCTTGCAAAGAAATGGTTGATAACAAGAATTTTTCCATCATCAGAGACAGAGATCGTGAGCTGCTTTTACCAATTTCCAATACCCACAATGACGATCAATCATCTCCAAAACAATCTTCATCTGCATCTTCTTTTTCTCATCACACCGGCCGTGAGGTTTAACGCTTTATAGTTTTGTAATTTTTTGTTTTTGTATCTGTTTGGTGGATCTTGATTGCTTAATTTTGGGTTTAATTGTTATATGTTTCTGGGTTTGGTAATTGGTTTGATTTTTTTGATGGGTTTTTGTTGCTGAAATGAAAAAAATTGAATCTTGATTAGGGTTTTAAAGTGAGTTTAACAGTTTGTAATTTTGTAGCTGTTTGGTGGTTTTTGAGTGCTTAATTTTGGGTATTTTGTTGATTGGTTTGGTTCTTTTGATGGGGTTTTGTTATTGAAGTGAAAAGATTGAATCTTGATTAAGGTTTTTGGTTTAGGGTTTATATGGATTGAATTGAATTTTGATGGGTTTTTGTTATTTACGAGTCGAATATCGATATCAAGGTAGTTGCAGCCGTAGCTGTCGAAGGCGCACTCAAGGTGCAAAGGATGAGCCTTGGGCCTAGACACTAGGTGCTTAAAAATGAGGGCTTTTTTAAGCAAGGCACATAGTATAAAGTTACCATTTTTAGGGGGTTTAGACTTGTTTTGGCTAGTTTAGGTTCATTGTAGGCTTGTTTAGGGCTAGTGTAACCCTTTCTGACCTATTCAGACGGTATTTGCCCGGAGTTTGGTTAGAACTTGACCTGAAAATGCACCTGAGCGCCCGAAATATGGGCTTGTGAGAACAAGGCTGTGCTTGAGGGCCTAGGCGTGCGCTTTGTTGGCTTTTGACAAGAGAGGCTGCAACTTATTCTAATGGTCAAATTACTTAGATATTTATTATAAATGTAAGTCTTTAATCAAGCAGATTTTGACAAACGCTAAACTAAGTGACTATATGATTATCCGAAACACGCAAAACAACAGAAGCACATCCAAACACTATCGTATTCCACCTGTTTGGTATTCGTGTTTTTCCGTATCAGTCGGTATCACATAATCACTTCTAAAATGCATCGCCAAACACACCCTTAAACATTTTATTATAAGGGTTGAATTGAATCTTGATTAGGACTTTAGATAGAGGGTTTATGAGGATCAACATGAATGCGTTTACAATAGTGATCATGTTTATGTTACTCATTTAATAACATCATTATTCTTTTCTTGTAGACTTTCTCAAAGGTTCTTAGGAGTTGGGCTTCTAAAAAGTTCATGACCGGATGGTATGCAATTTTTTTACATTTCTTAACATTAATGCGAATATTTGATTTGCTATAGCAGGCATCATTTTTTTCTTGCAGTGTCATCCTATTACCTTTAGCTATTACTTTCTACATAACGTGGTGGTTTATACATTTCGTGGATGGGTTTTTCTCTCCTATCTATGCTCAACTTGGCATAAATATATTTGGTAAGCATACAAAGCTACCATCTTTTTGGTTTATATGTTTGGCTTTATATAATCTCGCTTCTAATTGACCATACGGTTGAAAAATCTTGTAAAGTGGTTTCATTAGCTTTTCTTGATCGTTTAGGTCTCGGGTTTGTAACTTCTGTCACATTCATATTTGTGGTGGGAATCTTCATGTCATCATGGTTGGGTGCATCTGTTTTAAGCCTTGGAGAATGGTTCATTAAGCGCATGCCATTTGTTCGCCATATATATGACGCCTCAAAGCAGATCAGCACAGCCATATCGCCAGGTTGGCTGCAATTATATATTTTATTGTACCACTTTACGCTCCCCTCAAATCATTACGCTATCTGTAATGCAGATCAAAACTCAAGAGCCTTCAAGGAAGTCGTAATTATCAAGCATCCTCGTGCTGGTGAATTTGCATTCGGGTTCATAACTTCATCTTTCGTTCTCCAGGTGCGTCTTTTAATGTTTTAAGTTCTTGTTTATATAATCACACTTATTTGTTGGTTTTTTTATTTTTTGAAAACAGAGTTATTCAGGAGAGGAAAAACTGTATTCAGTATATGTCCCGACAAACCATCTTTACATTGGTGATATATTCTTGGTGAATTCAAAAGACGTTGTCAGACCAAACTTATCCGTTCGTGAAGGAATAGGCAAGTCATCATCTTTTTGCATTAAAAGTGGCAAATTTGACCTTTTTCTTTATAAATGGGTTAATATGGGTTGTGTTTTATTGCGTACAACCCCCTAAAGTCCTAAATAATAATCTTTAAAGATTTGGATACTTGTAGCAATATTGATTTTGTTTGTAATCATGATTAACACATTCATTATTCATAAAAGGTTAAAAATTGATGATGTTTTGTGTTTTTTGTTTGTGCAGAAATAGTTGTATCTGGGGGCATGTCGATGCCACAAATTCTAACAACGTTCGGTTCAGGCATCAACCAATATGGACCTAGAAATAACCCAAGCTGAGAGTTTTGTGAATATTTTAGAGTTTAACTTATTTTTCTTGCAGTTGATAACAGAATGTTTAGAGAAACATTTAAAGTAGTGTTTTGTGATAAATATCAGTTTCAGGTTCATAGTTAAGCTGATGTGCTTTTATTAGTGGTTTCATTTGGTTTGTTTAATTTAGGGACAATATATGCATGCATAGACTGATAGGTCACCAATTAACATTTCTGGTGTAAACAAGTGGAGCTTCAATTTAGCTCTTTTAACTAGAGAGAGTTCGAGTATAAGCTCTCTTGACTTGTTTAGAACTATATTTTTAAAGCTCGAGCTTGGCTTGATCATTGTTTTTCGCTCAAAAGTAACTTGTTTATTATATATTTTATATTTACGTATTTTAGTAACGCACATGTATAACTAATGCGTGCACACACCGTATTTATTGTAGCTTTTATATATCTTGTAACTAGATTTAAAACCGGGTTGCGTGTTGCAGCGGCCGTGTCATACAGTCCGGTCTTACGTATGTAGCTTTGTCACATGTATTGATAAAAAAAAGTCTCATGTCCCTTATGTCACGGCACAAACCGTGATGTGTCGCATATTAAAAAACGATGAAATATTAAAAGTTAGAGGTGAAAACGATAACAAGATTAAAGTTGAAGTATATGTTAAAACTAGAGTAAGAGATCAAAGTCGAAAACTCATCAGGAGCTAAAATAACAATTAGTAAAAGTCGGAATTAAAATCATAAATATATAAAAAGTCAGGGATTAAAACTGTTAATACGTTAAAGTAAAAAAAAGTTGAAATACGACGTGGCATCACATGACTAGACCGATACCGACCTTGTGGATTAGTATATATAAATATATATTAATTTAGTTTTATTTTTCTTAATTTATATAAGAATGGTAATAAACTAATAATATAATTGAATAGATATATATTTAGTATATTAGATAAAAATTATATAAATAACAAGCTTGTTTAGACTAATAAATCTAGTTAAGATTGATATATATGTGCTCTGATAAAAATTCAAGCTCAAGCTCCTTTAAGCTTAGCTTAGTACAAGGTTTGAACAACATTTCACTTATACGTAATACATTAGGGAAAAAGATAAAAATATTTTACTTGCCATATCGTGTATGCAAACAAATAATTAGTACTTTGTACCATTAGTACACATTAACTAAATTCTAGAACCCATTTTAAGATCATTTGTATCTTAACAAAAGCACGTTTTGAAAACAAAAGTCAACTGTTTTTGAGTTTCATAGTCATTGTATTGCATAGTGAAGCTTGACCATTAAACATTGATTGTTTTGTCCACAAAAACTTGGGATTGCTAAATCAGAGAAACTATATTTCCATAGTTGCTAGTTAGTCACAAAATCAAAGCTGTACGCGAATTGTCTATTGAAATAAACAAGACTGTAGAAATAACCACCGTTTCCGCATTGTTCAGGACAATGATGTGACCAAAACACAAGAAACCCATGAACGTTGAAGCCGAATCAACAAAAAACTTAACATTTACCGAACACACGTTTTCGTGCAATCAAACGTCTAGAATTCTTAGCAGTCGTCTTCTCTTCTTCGCTGTCTTCACTATCCAACACAATCACTTCTTCAGGATTACACAATCCTTCTTTTTCCAAAGCTTCATCAAATCTTTCTCCATGTTTCGCTTCAAGTACTTGAAGCGGCTTTCGTGGAAGTTTCAAAACAGGAGTTGAAACTGCACTCTTTTCTCCTGCTTTAACTGTACCATCAAATTTTCTGTTCTGGGGTTTGCCTAATAACTCTGAATATGGTTTCATTCCAGTCAAACCTAGTCTCTTACGTTTCGGGTTGGTCAACCCATTTCCATCAGTGGATTTCTTTTGAACCTTCAACAAGTTCTCCTTTTGCGCATCACGATCCATGGTTGAATCCAACGTATCATGTAGTAGATTCTTGCTAGAAAGACACAGTTTCTTTGAGCTAATTGCGGGTGGTTTGTTATCTTGATCATGATCAGAGTTGATCACAGTCAAAATTTGATCTTTATCCATTAATGAAATTTCTTTTAAATCTTGTTTTGGTTCTTGAATCTGTGACTGGCATAAGGTGTTTACAGCAATTTCCTTAACACTTTTACCGTTTTCCCATGTGTTTAATCCTGAACATGAAGCATCCAATGACAACTTTCTACCGGTCCAATGTTTCGAGTTTGTCAACCCATTTCCATCAGTGGATTTCTTTTGAACCTGTAACAAGTTCTCCTTTTGTGCATCTAGATCACAAACCCTGGTTGAATCCAATGTTTCGTTTTGTAGATTCTTGCTAGAAAGACGTAGTTTCTTTGAGCTAATTGCCGGTGGTTTCTTATATCGATCATGATCAGATTTAATCACAGTCGAAACATGATCTTTACCATCAAATGGCATATCTTTTGAATATTCTTTTGGTTCTTGAATATGTGGCTGATTTAAGGTGTTTGAAGCAATTTCATTCATGCCCTTATCGCTTTCCCTTGTGTTTGATCCCAAACATGAAGTATCCAATGATAGCTTCCTACCTTTCCCTGAAACCTTTTTATAACTCGCAGCTTGCTCATACAGACCAGTTTTCACCAATTCTTGTGGTTTGTTATCTCGATCACAATCAGATTTAATCACAGTCGAAACATGATCTTTACCAACAATTGGCATATCTTTCGGATCTTGTTTTGGTTCTTGAATCTGTGAAGGACACAAGGTGTTTGACGCAGCTTCATTCATACCATTATTACTTTCCTTTGTGTTTGATCCTGAACACGAAGCATCCAATGACAGCTTTTTACCTATCCCTGAAAACTTTTTAAAACTTGCAGCATGATCATACAGATCAGTTTTCACTAGTTCTTGCGGTTTATCTTCTCTCTACAAAAAGTAAAATTTACAAAATTAACACAACTATGCACTGTTTATACAATCATCACATGCTTTTCAAGCAACACATACATAGTTAATTAGTTACATACCATGATTGAATCTGTGAGAGAATGAAGCGCACCATGATTAGGACTTGCATCAGATCTGGCGTATTTTTCGGTCATAGATCTTGCTTTCTGGTCAAAAACCTGTTTGTTGTATTTATACTCTCTACTCTACACATTGCAACAAACATCTATAATGATCAGCACTTTGCATAGCACCGTGTCTATTAACGACAATATATGACCAAACAAATTGATGAATATTCACTCACAGCTTCACACATTAATCCATCATCAGGGTTGGGTTCACTCAATAACAACCCAATGCTTGTGAGAACAGTTGAAATGTTTAAAGATGGCTGCCATGCACCCTGATTCAAGCAATCAATTAAGGTTAACTACACCATAGTAAAACAAGACAAGATTTAGACAATTGTTAGTGGTTATTGATTTACAGTTGTGAAGTGAAAGGTTAACCACTACAATCTCATTTCACAATTCACACCTTAGAACCACAAACAATCGTCTAAATCCCCTAGAAAGTAAAAAAAATTCCAACTTCATACCGCTAGGCCACAGGCCTTTTCTTATAAATTCAATTACTTTACAAAAGAACTTACCTTTGGAGGAAGGTTAAGAATATCTAGACAAATCCGCCCGCCCGTATCAATATTCGGGTGATAAATAGGTGTCCCAAAAGTCACAACCGGCGGCTGAAACGGATACCTACAAATCCAAACACAAAATTCACACAGGCATAACATCAAACACTTGGTATGCATAAACAAAAAAAAACATTTAATTCACCTTTCAGGTATTTGAATCTTGATCTTAAACACTCCCTTTTCATAAACAGTTCCTTCAGGTCCCTCAATCACTGTCACAAACACAAAATAAACAATCTTATAAACTGAACTGATATGGGTATGAGTGTTTGTGTGAAGAACTTACGGGCATCAATGGCGGTTAGTGAGAAGGATGAAAGATCGGAGGAAGGAGAGAGATGAGGGAATGAAGCGCCGGGTGGTGGATCGGTGATGAGGAGTTTCAGTTCTTTTTGCATTCGGAGATTGAGTCTTGCGGCTTGTGCCATTGCCGGTTATTGTTGATGATGATAAGACGTCAGCAATTTCCGGTGATTGATTGTTGAATTTTAGTTTTTTGTGTTTTGTTTGAATTTTTTTGAGTGTTTGAATTTCAAGGTTTTGGAGGTTAAAAGGTTAATAGCGCGGGTCATTTAAACATTTTATGTTGACTTTTTTTTAGTTTTTTTTGAATGATTGATTTATATTAAAACCTCAAAATAGAGGGTAAAAAATGAATACAACAGCAGGTAAACCGCATAAAAATGAAACTAAACAAACAAATAAGTACTACTACACTTTAAATTTAACCTGATAATCTCATTTCAAATTAACACCTGGGCTTCTATGGCGAACCCATATAAGACTTTTTTTTAGTTAACTGTCTTTTGTTTTTATTACATTGCGAAAAATTAACTCCTTTAGATTTTTCACAAATAATAAAATTATTCTTAATGATGGAAATGGCTAAAAAATATTAATTTCAAGGAAATGATGTTAGGGTTGAATTTTACCGGTTGGGTGAGATTGGGTTATATCACCGGATATAAGTATAAAAAATATCTTTCTCTTGCTTTGCATGTATAGCTTCTCTTTAGGTGGCACTTACGTGACATGTGATCAAGCCCCCATAAAAAAAATTCGATGATAACAACACATAGCCTTATAATCTAAGTAAAATGGATTCTAAAAATCCAAATATAATGATGCAGAATTATCAGATTATCTTTTAATATTTATTTGAAATTCAATTTCCGTGTTTAGATTATTTAGTTTCCGATTTGAATTATTATTCTCATCTATAAATGAGGATCTATGTTTATTGTTTAGGTAGTTTTTGATTATTATTGAATCTTGAACATTTGTTCTTGAACTTTGAGTTCTATTGGAGGCTTTGAAATAACAATTACTTATTGAGTCATTTGATTGCACGCGTAACTGCATCATATAATAATCTATACTGTTAATTTGACATATGAAAGTCAAACTATAACTTTTGTTAGCAATGACAATCTCTTAGTTATAATGATGTAATATGTATACTTGATTTCGCTCCTAATAACGATTATTAGTCAAATGAAAAAAAAAAAAATACAACTGAAACCAAGCAGAAAATACATAAAAGTCAAGTGTGAATAAATAATAGTTATGTCTGTGAAGATTGTCATCGGTAACTAAAGTTAAAATAGAGACTGCGAGAAATCAAATTAATAGTTTGATTATTATCGATCCATTGATAATAATTGAAGTTATTAAAATTCAATGGTAATATCATACCCCATATAATTTTGTTAGAAAGTTTAAATATGTTAGTATTCAATATTGATGACCTTTTATAACTTTAACACCAACTCAACTTAAAATGCCCCACCCACCATCTCTCTGTAACAAAACCCCCTTTTTAACAACAGAAAAACAAGACACTCATAAATATACCATTTATTAGTCACACTACATTTCATCCTTCAAAACACACACACGAAGTGACAAAGATGAAGTTTACTTCTTGCAAATCAAATAATGCAAATAACTTTATTTCTAGTTATCAGTTTTGCCATTATTTGGGGCTTAGTTTTATTGTTCTTAGCTCGGTTATATTGTTCTCCCCTCGTCCATCGCCAATGTCGCAGTCAAGTTAGAACTACGAATGCTACCAATGCCCACACGGCCGCCTCCATCACGGGTGCAAACAACTCTTCATTGGTTTACATTTCTAATCCGCTTTACGTTGATGAAAATGGTAATTTGTCTGAGACGACAACAGATGATTTGAATTCTCACGTGGAAGCAGGGGATTACTCCGCCGATGATGAGAGAGAATAAACATAGTCGAGGTGACGCCTACACACAGACTAAAAATATGTCACTAGAGGCATGGTTAGTCACTGGCCTAGTCTACATCAATCAGTTTGTATCCCAACACAACACGCGGGGTCACCAACTAGTTAAATATAACTAAAAAGGTTATATTCCAAATATACATGTAATACAAATACACTATGTTCAATGCAACTTACTTTAACCTTTTTTTTCTTTGACACGTTTGAGATAAAACATATTTCAAATCAGTCGTGTCAAAGATTCCGTACACGTATTATTTCACTATTTCACGCGGTGCAGCAAAAGAAACTTTTTTCTTTTTCTTGTGTTAGTGTTTGTAGTTTCATTCCACTCATTGTTGAAGGGACAACTTGTACCACTTTCTTAGCTGCAAAACATGTAATCTAACATCATTCGAATGTAAAAACGAACCGATTCATGAAAACGCAAGTCGATTACCTATTTCGTGGAAGAGGTCATGAATGTTTTCTGCTGTTTTCGCAGAAGTTTCAAAATATTGCAACCCATTTTCTTTAGCATATTGTTTCCCTTCCTGCAAAGACCATATAACACAACAACATATGCATATCATTTATCAGTTTAACAAAACTTGTTTATTAAAATAGTCGTCGACCCTTTTTTTAGATTAGCAATATGTCATTACACGCCTCTTGTGGACGTTAACTGGACATGTGGACAACGTTGGGCGAGGAAATGGCAAGCTTTGTGCCAACTGGCCCAGAAGAAGGTCCTGTACCGATTAGACCAGTAGAAACTTGACACGTGTACATTGACACAAACACGGATTTTGTGACATATGTGCCATATGTTTACGTCATTACGTGTCATTGTTTTACTGGTCTACACCATTCGCACAAAAACAATAAACCATATTTATCAAGAAATATTGCAATGTAACATATATACCTCAATCTCAACCTCTCTTTTTGCACTCAAATCCACTTTATTAGCCACTAAAACAGTAACCAAATGCGGGTTACCGTGTTTTTGCAGTTCTTCAATCCATTTCTTGGCTCGTTGAAACGAAACCTGCAGCCAGACAAAACCATAAGTGTCTTTTATCAACAATCATTTGAAACATAAGTTACAAAATACACAAACTTATTACCATGTTGGTAATATCATACACAACAATGGCTGCAGCTGCACCTCGATAGTACATTGGCGCTAAGCTATGGTAACGTTCTTGTCCGGCAGTGTCCCAGATATCAAATTTGACAGTAACTTTGTTTATCGATACAATTTGTGTGAAAAATGCAGCTCCAATGGTAGACTCCTACATCAAATAACCAGTTACTTGATGTCAAAGGACCGGTTAATGGGACCGATAAACGCCATTTTTAACTAATAATAGAGGTCATGAATTTGAACCTGATAGTCATAAAATTGGCCTTTTACAAATCTTAATACCATACTTGTTTTTCCTGTTCCCATGTCTCCAAGGACAACCTGAACAACATCAATGTTAAATATTCGTGATTTTAAATAAACGTAAATTGGATTTTAATAATCTTATGTTACAGTTGGCCGATAATAATCTTATCTGAGATTTTTCTTGCCATCAGTCCCAACTTTTACACTTTTTTTATTCTCATTGAACGTTCGTTAGAAAAAGAACTTAACTTCTATCGAATTACAATGTTTTTAGGGCTTCTGATTAAAAGAATGATACAATACAATTAGTATAAATTTTGTTTAAAATAGGGCTGTGACGCAACTTGTTATCCGTTACCTGCCAGTAGACTGTAAAAGTAGTTTTGACCAAGGGGGACTCATTTTATGTTAAACAAAGGAGTTTTGAGGAAAAAACATAAAACTTAACTCGAAACTATACTTCAAACAACGAAATAATACTTTAAGTGTTTAAACTTTCAATTAGTGAAGGCGATCGCGTTTGAAGCACCGTTTAATCGAATCGAATTGAAAATCACAAAATCAAATCAAATTATGAATAGTTGATTTTAAATTCGAACAAAATCAAGTTTTCCGATTCGAATAGTGAGCACCCCTACTAGCAAATCGCACTACACAATCAATTAATCGATAATCATACAATCGAATATTCGAATGACGTAAATTGTGAATTGATAATTCATGATATCAAACTTTCAATTTGAATATTAAAACCGGGGAAGATGTTCATCTACTTACTAGCTTTGCTTGTATGTTGTTACTCTTGCTTCCCACCATTGCTAAATCAACACTGCCGGAACGAGGAAAATCGGAGTTGAATAATGAATATGATGATAATGTCGAACAAATCGATAGTTGACGAGATTATTTAAGTAATGTTGGTGTTTTTTGGCGTATTTGAACTTCAAATTTGACCTGTTAATTGGAGCTTTTTGGTTTGTTTAGTGCGACGTGATGAACTGATACATCCGACCGGCGACGGTTGTCACTACCGGATTTAAATATATGATTCTTCAACGGAAACGCTATTCCACCATGATTGTTTAATATGAAACTACGTAAAAGCGCGATACGCGTTAAGTCGATAACATTAATGCAATACGCGATAAGTTGATGACATTAATGTACCGTGTTATGTTTTTAACTTTGTGTCTGTAACTTTATTAGACGTGTTAATGTTATGAGAAAATAAGTAGACGTGTTAGTGTTATGAGAAAATAAGTAGAAGGATTGATTTTGTAATAAAGAGAAAGTATGTTTGTGTTTGTAATAAGTAAAGGGTATGAATTGTCAAACATTGTAAGTGAAGGGAGTTATTTGTAATGAGCTGACTGATTTTTTTTAACGACGTTTGAAATTATCCTTGATATCCAAGTGAGGCTTTTTGAAACCGGATGTCAATCGTTTATATTAATGTTATATTTAGCGTGCGAGGCAATGCTATTTTTTTATGACACCCCGCCCCCTCCTCAAGTTAGTATATGTCATTAGACATAAGGCCACATGAACTAACTAAAGTTAATTAGTTATAGTTAATCCAATGTTTAAATGGGATCAAGGTTATTAATGGGAGCTAGGTTATGTGTTGTGAAATAGTGATAGTGATTATACAAATGTAAAAAAAATGATGAAGTGCAGACGATGAGTAAGATGTGTTGTGAGATGGTGATAATGATTAAAATGGATGTTGTGGTGATATGATAGTAATGATAAAGTAGGTGATAACGTGATTATATAAGTTAAAAAAATTAATGACATGACTTAATTTATTTTGTGAAGTTAATTTACACTTCAACGTGTGATTGTTAATGTTATATTTAACGTCCGAGACAATACTATTTTTTAAGTGTGTAACAATACGAAGATGTCGCTGTAACATACAACATATGTCAAAATTCTAATGTTACCATTATACGCGTGTAACGAAGTTACAAACATGAAACTCGACCGTCACATAACGCTGGTAGCCACGATGCTACTTTATAGAGGACAACTTCCTAATTATGCTACTTTATCATTTTCAGTTTTTTTTCACAATTTCACATGAATTGTCAAATCCACAAAGAACCTATAAAAACAGTTTGATGTAAAAACATACATTCCACATCATATCTACGTCAATTTCTTAACTTTTTAAATGTGCTTTGAACTAAAAAAATTCGATACCTCTTTATGCACTTCACCAAAACAAAAGCTTTAGGAATGAAAGAAAAAAAAAGTTCAAATACACTTCAATTTAAAGCTCAAGTTTACATCCTCATTAAGGGAATTAACTTACAATTTGATTAACAACATATAATACCATAAAGAGACTAAACATGTTATTACTTTGTTGGGGCAACTCGAATCACACGTCGACCCCAAACATACTCATTGTGATGATATCTGCATCGGAACGAACCAGGATGGCTTGTTGGGGAGCACAAACACAGCTTCATTGTCCCTCGGGTTTCACTACCTCTGCAGGCATCTACTGCCACCATGGTTCGTGGTGGTTGAGGAACGTGTCGCCTTGTTTTCCTAAGATTCTCCATACCATAATAACAAGAATTTTGATAACACATCTTCTCTTCCTTTGTAACCTTAAGAAAAGAATATGTTGGGTATGTTGATTTATATACCATACAAATGAAAGGAAAGAAAGTTGGGCATAAAGAGAAGCCTTTAGAACAAATTCTTGCTAAGGAATTGCTTTATGAATGAAAAAAGCCACTTTGTTTAGAATAATGTGTAGGATCAGAAACCCGCTACATAACTGGTCCTGTTAAATACCTTTAAACTTGTCGTCTTCATATAAACCGCTAGTTATGGTCAGATCAGTTGAACCAAAGAACCGAACTAGTGGTTTGTAAAAAAAACATTTTAGTTTTTGTTTTTCTTAATCAAGAATCTCAATTACTTACTGATTCATTTATTACTTTCGGCCTCAAGCTTTATATTGCGTACTGTATTGTCATTCGTCTAGTAAACCAGACTAATCACTAGACCAGTTATATGACAGTTGTAATTAAGAAAATTGTTGAAAAAAGATAATGTTTTCATGACTATATAAACTTGTTAAGACGATGCATGAGACTTGTTTTGGCCAAAATGAGTCATACACAAGTCACTTGGCCAAACCTTTTGCCTCGTAAAAGTGAGTTTCATATTGTGGTACCACATGAGTCCATAAATTTCAAGAGTACTAATCATGTGTCGCAATGCTAAATGTTGTGGTAGTCGAGCGTCGAGCGACATGTGTGATTAGTACATGTTTGGTCATTATTATCTTAATTATAGATGTGTCTTGATCTAATCGTTGTTGTGTGTCGCCTAATGAATTACAAAGAGTGTATAAGAGTAGAGTTGGTAAAATAGAAATGTCTAATAAATATGTGGAAAAAAACGTTTTCTTACTACAACGGTAGCTTTTTGTTTTCTTTAAACATTTTATTTGTTAAGCACAATTAAAAAAGCTAAAATTCATTTGATTAAATTGAACTATGATAACACATTAATAGACTAGACATGTCAATGTGTTTTCTTTTACCCATTATTATTATTGTTTTAAATGTGCTATATTTCTATACTTTGCATGTATAATATTATCTTAGAATATGTTCACCACAAATGTTCCATTCTCCTAAGATGTTTATTTGAGAATATGATGCTTCGACCCAATGCGAAACAGTGGCAGTTGAGTGATTATTTTAACGACAGTTTGAATAACTCACAAGTCAATGATCCATACGATAATCTTTATTATTCTATAAGAAGGAAACTCACATTAGTTGAGAAAATCCACTAACCCAACCTAGATACTCTCTCTCTCTCTCTCTCTCTATATATATATATATATATATATATATATATATATATATATATATCACATATGAGAACTGAGATTTGAATCCACAACCATTTATTTGAAGGTCATACACCTTTATCACTGAACCAAACTATATACTTTAGAATTGAACCAATGCTTTCAATAACGGTTTGAACCATTAGATTATACTGGTTGAACCGCTTAACGTTGATGTCTCTGGTATGACAATCGGGTGTAACTAGTTTAGCGGTTACATATAGTACTGAAACAAATTATACAACATATAAAAGTCCAAAAAAAAGTAAAAATGAAAACGTCAAAACTTTATGGACCAGTTAAATTGTGACACGTGGTAGTGGCGAATACACTCCTTAACCGACCATCTATCTTAGTATTTAAGGAAATATATGCTTTTAATATATCTAAATGTTTAATAGTTTTGTTTAATTTTCCTTTAATAACTGTTCATGAACTTTTTCTAAAAACACACATTGCTATCGTCAAACATTATGACGTATAATTTTTTTAAAACGAGTTGTATTCATAAGCACATTTTATGTGGTATTTATGACGGAGTACGACTTTTATGACGGAGTGTACTTTCGGGGTATTATGGCGCATAGGCGTATGCACTATAGTTTTGCATAGTCGTGACAGCCCTTGCTATGTGTTTTTTAATCTGTGTTTTGATTTTTAGAATCATGACGAATTCCTCATACAACACGTGTTGGGGAAACCTACATTTAAAATTTTGAAACTCAACTGCTAACTAATAACTAAGGAGTAACGACTAGTTGACTATACAATTGATATTGGATGTTTTGAGCTAAAACTTTATTTAGCCATGAAGAAATTCTTGTAGGCTTAAGGTTGTTTTGAACTTACGGTAGTAGTACTTTTGGGCCATTAAGAAACTACGTTTTTTTGTTTGTATTTGCGATTATTAAGGGTGGTGGGGGCACCAACGACTTCATGCCTTGGCTCGTGTGGTTACTTCCGGTGACATGGTTGTCGCCACCTCGGGTACTGGATGAAGCTAGGGTTCACGGCTATGAAAAGCCGATGCAGTAACAACTACAAGGGTGTGTGTTTTAATTCATTGTTTGTTAATTGGGTGAGGATAGTGAAGGGTGGTTGATGTTACAACTTATTTTCTAGTTAACATGACCGGCCTTGATAACCATACGAATATAAAAGCTTTCTTTTATAACTTTATTGATTATTTCACTACCAGAATGTTCTTTTAAGATTGTGGTACGTTCTTATTTTCTACGTATAAAGTCATTCAATTAAGTAAATAAAAAAAACAAGAAAGTATTCTTTTTCTAGTGTGTTAGGTCATTATCATCATGTCAACAAAAACATCCCGAATGATTTGAAAAAAATAAGCATGCGATACGTGATTAAAAGTCGTGTCTATTTTTCTCACATCGTCACGTATCCCTTTAACCGGTATATTTTCATGACAAAATATATTTTTCATGATTTTCTTAATAAGCTATCATCATAAATGTATCTAGATTCATTTTAAGTCCCACATAAGCATAATTCTGATAAAGTGATATAGTTTTTACATTTATATATTAGTAATGCGATTTTATAAAAAAAAGACTAGTAGTAAAGTAAAAGTATCTTTGGGCAAACACAATGTTTTAAGAATTGGACTAAAGTACTGGATTGGCTGTTCGAACCACGATCATAAATAGAACTTTTTCAGTTAAGTCTAGTTGAACTGTCTGGTTACCAGGTTGACTGAACGGGTGGTTTGACCAAATTTTTTGAACTTCTTTTATTCTTCTTCCTTCAAAATCTTATTTTTTTTTTATTAATTTACTATTTCATGATCCATATTTTAGTTATATAAGTGTTAATTAACATTATTATTATTATTATTATTATTATTATGTTAAAACTACAAAATTCCCCCTAAATCATATATTTTTTTCGTACTTTATTTTAAGCCAATACATATAAACGATTATAACTTTTATCGTATACATGACATCATACATCCAGTTCGACTAAGTGTCTAACTCAACCAGTCTGACCCATAAACCAGTAAGATTAGCTGTAGTTTTGGTTTAAAAAACATCTAGAATTTATTTTCATAACAAGTGTTGGTTCCTTTGACGTGTGAAAAGATTCAACATGCTGGCAGCCAGTCAAAACAATCCCACTCTCCTTTACGCGTGTCTTCCAACTTACTTCATTCTTCATCTCCTAGAAATTTCACTTCTCCCATTATTTATTCAAACCTCATCTTCTAAATCATTCAAATCATCACCTCTTCTTTCATCAAGATCCAAATCTAAAACCAACCCATTATTCACACACACTCCACGATCATAACCCACTTTCAGATCTTCAAATCTCGTTCAAATTCGATTACAAAATGATGACTTTTAGAACAATTGGTGTTGTTGTTATTAGCTTCATGTTCATGGCTGTTTTTGGTGTTAATCATGCTCAAGAACTTGCTCCTGCTCCGGCTCCGTTTCCGGTGAATGATGGTGCGGCGATTGATCAAGGGGTGGCGTATTTGCTACTGCTTGTTGCACTTGCAATTACTTATCTTGTTCATTGATTTTTGATATTTTTTGGCTGAATGATTGTTTGTTTGGTTATGAGGTTGTATATTGGTTGAAATTATTTGATTAATTGGATTATTTTTATGGTTCTATAGATTATGGTTTGTTGATTGATTAATCTTTCATTTGATGTTTTTGAAACATTATGAATTGGTTGAAGTACGATTAAGTCTTGGTGAATAAGTATGAGGTATGAATTATAAATCATTAAGAGCTAATATATTGCTTAACTGTTTAAAGATAAATGTCTGATAAATTCAGACATTTATTCGCGAAACATACAGGAAAAAAAACTTAGCTTTGTTACAACGTAATATCAATTTGATTTCCCGTTTTAATTAACAAAACAAAACTACCACGACATTGGAGCGATAATACAATGCGGCGCCTAGCACACCACTCCTCGATGTGAGGGGTAAGTGGTCCTTATTAAATATTTATTTTTAAAACAAATGTGTGGAATTAAGGGAGTTAAGCTGGACGTGAGGTGGAATGAAAATGAGAAAGTGAATGATGTGACGCATACATAAAGTTAAGAAGGGGCGTGAGGCCACATCTCATGGTCTACTAACTCTCTCTCTCGTCCCGAGCATGAGATCTAAGGTGACCCGGTGAGACACATGAAACATTAGGCCTCTTAGGCGTTGCCAAGAGGTGGGGTGGGTGCCATCTACACATAACCAATTTTATGGATGATGTAACGCATATGTGAAGTAAAAGACGTGAGAGTATACCCAATAGGCCGAGGATTCCAGAACATCTTCGACACTCAACCTAGTACCATGTAAGTTAAAGATATAAATAGATAGTGTATTTGATACGAAGTTGACCTAAGGAACTTATAAGAGATTCTGATTTCATACACCATACGGTTTACTGAAGTTTAAAGAGAAAACTATGGTTTATGTTATTGTAAAGTGCAATTTAACAAGGATGATGACATGATGTATTAGAAGAATAGAAGTTACCGGTCTCAAAGGTCTTGATGACCCGAGTTATAATATTGGCTAAGTTTTGAGTTTTTATAATACGGCTATATGCAGACATGCAGTTTTAGTTTGGGCCCAATTCGGTAACTTCAAATCACATCATTTATAATTTTATAGCTCTGTTTTGAAAGTCAATGATTATGATCATTCACTTGACCACTTTTATCAATCTTTATTTTTTACAATAATTTCTATTAACCTTCCCACTACACGACACTTGTCCAAATAAAAAATGTCAATTAAGACCTGGTCGTCACGTTACGACCCAAATCATAAACTTAGTTCTGTTTTCCATTTTTGGGCTCTTTCAATAAATACGGATGTCCAATGGGTTGTGCCATTATGCGCGTAAGGATGTCCCTTCTTAAGTAGTTGAGAGTTTTAGGGACTGTTTGGCAAAATCGGAGTTATTAAGTGCTGAATGGTTAATAGATCCGAACCATTAAGAGGTTCTATCAATAAAGGAGATGTTGGGGTAGAACTTCAGATGAAAATAAAGTTGTTATATGCTACATTCAGTTCCATTCAGCATCTCTCTGTCTCTTAACTATTCAGCACTTAACTGAACCATTCAGAGGCTCTTTTTTTATGAAACAAACGCTCTGAATGCTGAATGATTAAGCATTGAACTAAACCATTAAGAGGTGAAACAAACAGCTCCTTGTTGTTTTAGTCGTATATACAAGGAACACTTTTATATTATAGAACTTGGATTAAGTTTACACTCTGTTCCAGAGTTTCATTAAAGGGAGAAATGAGAAGGAAGTGGAAGGAAATTAAAAAAAATAGGTGTTCCAGAGTTTTAAAAAAAAAAGAAATGGAAGGAAGAGAAGGGAAGTGGAAGAAAATTTTATTATGATTTTCCTCTTTTAACTTTCCTTCCAAATTGGAAAGAAGTGGAGAGAAAGAAAGAAAATCATATTAAAATGTTTATTTTCCATTCCTTCCCTTCGAACTCTGGAACACGAAATGAATTCTCATATTTTCTTTTCCTTTCTCTTCTTTTCTCTTCTAAACTTCCTTTCTTTTCTTTTCTCTCCGTTGCTAAACTCGGGAACAAAGTGTTAGAAATTGTTTGAATTAAATCAATGGTTTGGCCTCCAATTTTACATGTATAATCATGATAACAATACTATCTAAAAAGTTAATGAAGTTAAGAAACTTATATATAAAAAAAGAACGTTAACTACTGTGATATATGCATGCATAGGTAATTAAGGTGAGATTAATTAGAGGCATAGGTGAAACATCAGTAGAAGAAACATTCAAACCATTGAAATAAAAAACATAAAGAGTAAATTTAGGTGACGTTATTTGGTTTAGCCTCTTGTTTACCTCCACACGTTGATTATCACTTTCACAAATTAAGTAATTAACTATTCAGATAACCAAATTAAATGAGGAAACAATATGATGCCGAAGACGATGTCGATGAAGACGTGGAGGATGACGAAGACGACGACGATGATGATGAGGATGATGAATATGATGAAGACGACGATGAAAAAACCATCAGGATTAAGAAAAGCAAAGAGTTGGGCCTCTCATGCATGTTGAACACAGAGGTTGGGGCGGTTCTGGCAGTGATAAGACGCAGAACTGACCCAACCTCCCAGTTTCATTACCAAGACGACGCCTTGGATTCCGCCATACCACAATCTTTAAAGTCGTTAAGATCGCTTATATTCAATAATGGTCAACCGTGGAAACTAATCGACGCGTCCATCTACCTCTCGCCATTTTTGGACGTGATATCGTCTGATGGTGTCCCCGCTGGTGCCACCGCGGTGGCACTCTCGTCAGTTTTGAAAATTATGAAACTTGATATGTTTGATAGAAAGACTCCAGGGGCTCGAGAGGTAATGTCGAACGTTGTAATGGCCGTTACTGGGTGTCGTCTCGAGAAGACACACCCGATCACCGAAGGGGCGGTGATGATGAAGATTTTACAGGTTTTGGGTGCCGTGATGAGACACCCAGCGTCCGTCCTCCTCAACGACCACGCGGTTTGCACCGTCGTGAACACGTGTTTTCAGGTGGTTCAACGGTCAGCTCACCAAGGTGATCTGCTCCAACGAACCGCCCGACACACGATGCACGACATAATACAGATTATATTCTCCCGTCTTCCGGAGATTGAAATCGGTGATTGGGAGAACTCCGAATCCGACACCGAAGACAACATCGATGAAGCTGGTTACGGGATCCGTTGTGCGGTTGACATATTTCATTTTCTATGTTCATTACTCAACGTCGTTGGCATTGTCGAAACTGAAGGGTCTCCAGCTCTAACCGCGGACGAAGATGTGCAAGTTTTCGCACTAGTTTTGATCAACTCGGCCCTCGAGTTAAGCGGAGACTGTATCGGAAAACATAAAAAGCTTCTCCGAATGGTTCAAGACGATCTTTTTCATCATTTGATCCATTACGGAGCAGCTTCATCAAGCCCGTTAGTTTTATCAATGATTTGCAGCACGGTTTGGAACATTTACTACTTCCATCGCGAATCAATCCGGTTACAACTCGAAGCGTTCTTCTTGTACGTGTTGTTCAAAGCCTTAACTCAAGGTTATTCGATTTCGCTACAAGAACTTGCACTTGAAGGGATCATAAACTTTTGCAGACAACCCACGTTCTTAATCGAAGTTTACCTGAACTATGATTGTGACCCGCTTTCGTACAACGTTTTCGAAGACATTGGAAAGATTCTTTGCAAGCATGCTTTTTTATCTGGTGGCGGTGCATCTTCTGGCACCGCCACCAGCTTACAACTCCATGCTTTTGAAGGTCTCATGGTTCTAATCCACAACATTGCTGATAATGTTGATAAACAACATAACTCGGCCCCTATGGGCCCGTACCCGGTTGAGATCTCCGAATATAAACCGTTTTGGGAAGAAATCATGAAAGACGATACGAATTTAGACGAATGGCTTGAATCGGTCCGTGTTCGAAAGGTGCAAAAGCGAAAAATGATGATCGCCGGGAGCCATTTTAACCGAGACGACAAGAAAGGGATGGATTATTTGAAGATATCGAAACTGATATCCGACCCACCCGACCCGATAGGACTTGCAATGTTCTTAAAGTACACTCCCGGGCTCGACAAGACGAAGATCGGTGACTTTTTAGGCGATCCAAGCGAGTTTAACCTCAAAGTCCTTAAAGAGTTCACCGACACATTCGAGTTCACAGGACTAGTTCTAGACAACGCTTTACGAGCGTATCTAGAAACGTTTCGGCTACCCGGAGAATCACAAAAGATTCAACGAGTCTTGGAAGCTTTCTCCGAACGGTTTTACGAACAACAAGCATCCGAAATATTCGTGAGTAAAGACGCAGTGTTCATATTATGCTACTCGGTAATTATGTTAAACACGGATCAACACAACCCGCAAGTGAAGAAAAAAATGACGGAAGACGAGTTCATTAGAAACAACAGAGCGATAAACGGCGGTCAAGATCTCCCTCGGGAGATCTTGACCGATCTGTTTCAATCGATCGCGTCAAAAGCGATCACCATATTCGGTCAAAACGGGGCCGTGATCGAAATGAACCCGAGCCGTTGGATCCAGCTCATAAACAGATCAAAACTCATCCAACCATACATCACTTGCGAGTTCGACAACCGTATCGGCCGTGATATGTTTGCAGCCATCGCAGGACCAACTGTCGCAACACTTTCAGCCATTTTCGAACACACGGAAGACGAAGATATCATCCACGAATGCATCGAAGGACTATTCGCAGTCGCACGAATCTGTCAGTACGGCCTACAAGATTCCCTCGACGAGCTTCTTTCGTCATTTTGCAAGTTCACAACATTGTTAAACCCCTACGCTTCCGCGGAAGAAACATTGTTTTCATTCGGACACGACTTGAAACCCCGAATGGCAACACTCGCGGTTTTCACAGTCGCTAACAACTTCAAAGACTCGATTCGAGGCGGATGGAGGAACATTATCGACTGTCTATTAAAACTAAAACGACTTCAACTCTTACCACAATCAATCATCGAAGCAAGCGGGTCAGGTTCATCCGCTAAACACAAACGAACCGAATCAGAAACCGTAAACGATCAAACCGGAAGAATCAACACGTCAAATCTAATGGCGATTATCTCCCACTGTTTATCGATGGAAAACGTCGAGGAATCGCTTAACTTAGGCATAAGCGAATTCGAGCAAAATCTAAAAGTGATCCAACAATGCAAAATAGGCAGCATTTTTAGCAAAAGCTCAAGTTTACCTATTGATCCATTGCTCAACCTCGGGCGTTCGTTGATCTTTGCCGCAGCAGGAAAGGGGCAAAAGTTCAACACGCCCGCGGAAGAAGAAGAAACAGTTGAGTTCTGTTGGGAGTTGATTCAAGCAATGGCGTCGTGTAACGTCCATCGTCTCGTATTGTTTTGGCCTACTTACAATGACTATCTTCTTAATGTCATTCAGTTTCAACTTGTTTCCCCTATGCCATTTGCTGAAAAGGCAATTGTTGCACTAATGAGGATCTGTTTAAAGCTTCTCGCGTCGAATTCGAACGAAAAACCGGCAGAAGAACAGATTTTCAAATCCATTAACTTAATGTGGAAGCTGGATGGTAAAGTTTTGGAGATTTGTAACGAGTTTATAATCAAATCGGTTACGAAGATATTAAACAAATATTCGGCGAATTTGTTATCTTTACTAGGATGGAAAACAGTTCTTCATCTGTTATCAACCACGGGTCGACACGCAGAGACGTATGAACGAAGAGTTGAGGCTTTGATCAACTTAATGTCAAAAGGGACAGGCATTTCACATGTGAACTATGTGTATTGTATCGACTGCACGTTTAGGTTTGTCGCTTTGAGGAACAGTCCAGTGGATAAGAACATGAGGTTGATGGATTTGATGGCGGATTCGGTTAAATTGATAGTTGAATGGATGAAAAACGGGTGCTCGGATTCGAGTGCTAGTAGTATGATGAGTACTAGTAGTATGATGAACACGAGTATGACGAACATGAGTATGATGCACGTTGATGAAAACGCGAGTATGAACATGAACATGTGTGTTAATTTGTTTGTGAAGCTAGGGGAAGTGTTAAGGAAAACGAGTTTAGCGAGACGAGAAGAGATACGAAACTATGCGGTTAAATCGTTACATAAAAGTTTTATAAACGCGGAGGATCTATGTTTAAGTTCATCAGTTGTAATAAACTGTATGAACCTGGTGATATTTGCAATGGTGGACGATCTGCACGAAAAGATGTTGGAGTATTCGACACGTGAGAATGCGGAGAGGGAGACGAGGAGTATGGAAGGGACGTTGAGTTTAGCGATGGAGTCGATGGTGGACGTGTATCTTTTGTTTTTGAAAGTGTTGAGTACGAGTGGCGGTTTTAAGACGTTTTGGTTGGGGATATTGCGACGGATGGATTCGTGTATGAAAGCTGATCTTGGGGGTTATGGTGAATCAAAGATGAAAGAATTGGTTCCTGGTTTGTTAAAGAAGATGATATTGACAATGCAGGAGAAACAAGTTTTGGTTCAAAATGAAGGAAATGATTTGTGGGAAATAACTTTTATTCAAATACAATGGATTGCTCCTTGGCTTAAAGATGAATTGTTTCCTGATGGCTAACAACTCATCAACATACAAATTTATTGTTTTGTATATATATGTCCTCTTGTAACATTAAAATTTCTATGACAAATATTCATGATCAATCAAAAATCACATATAGTTCTACAAAACTAAAGTTACTAAAAAAAAAAAACTCATTCAAGCATTTCATCAAACACATGGTATGCATATAATAAACTCATTCAGACATATTATCAAACACATAGCATGCATAAAATATAATAAAGAAACTTTAAAATCAACTATTAACATCATATTTTCTCTATGCTAATTTGCAAATATGTTAAGAGTTGAAAAGACTGACTGACCTCAAATGTTTATTTTGTTAGTTTACGTGTTTTTAATTTTTTTTCTCTTATATCCTATTTTCAATTAACAGGATGTTGCATATATTTTTTGCTAATGAACAGTGTCACAGCTTTAGTGTTTAGTATGAATCGAAACGTATCAAACAAACACACATCCGGTATAAACTATTTCAAATCGAAGCACACCTGTTTTTCCTTTTTTTTAAAACAGTGGTCGGTGCAACAATCATATGATCGATGCACTTAGATGTGCAAGAATCAATATCGAAACACCGTCTCTAACACTAATAACTGGGTGTTTTACATCGTCATTAATTGAGACTCAATGAAAGCTCAATATAACCCTTCTTACGGGTTAATGTTAACATTTCTTTAGTTAATGTTGATCGGAACCTTGATAACATTTCTTTAGTTATTGTTAACACACATAAAATAGTCTACGTATATTGTAATATATTTTTACATAAAATAAAATTTATGATTTTGAATTTATGTTTGTCATGTTACATGATAATATTCAATTATAAATGATGAATATATAATATCATAACAATAATACCATATATATAACCTACCCCTTATATATATATACTATATTGAATTAGAAAGTTTATGAATAGTGTTTTGTGAGTGTTGTGATGTGGTGTATGACTATTGATTTGGTTTAATGAGGTGACGGTATGTGGTGCTTGATTATTGGTTTGGTTTGGTGAGGTGGCGGTTAGATTTATTTTTTTGTTAATTTGGGATATTTTGTTACTTGAATAATGGTTTGGCAAATAGACCCGTCTCGATGGTTTGGATGTTTCAGTTTATGTTTTTGAAATTGAATGGCATTTGTTTTATCGTGGATTTTAACCCGATAATGGTTGTGATGACGAAAATTTTTTAATCTGGACCACTAACAAACGATGTATAAATGTCTCACGAAATGCACGAACATTGTATAATCCTAGTTATATTTTAAATAAACAAAACAATTCCCCATTACTCCTTACGGTCATTTTTATGGACCCTTTGACACAAATGGTAACAACCTTTGATAAAAAGAAAAGCCATATTTCTCAAATTATGTAATATATATATGGGGCCTAAGCTTCAAAGTGGGAATTGAAGAAATGGTGCATGTAGAATTGTGTGATTTTTGACACCATAACCTCTTAGTGCTTATAGCGTAGATACTAACATCATAAATCTCATTTGGTATTTAAATTTTCAATTATTCACAGGTGTGTTACACTGTTATCTACTGTATGTTACGTGAAAATGAGTTTTATGAATTATTATTTTGATTCTTTAAATCACATTTATGCAATTGTTAAAGAATGTTTTTCATGGCTAATAACAAAATAATATTCATAAACATTAATGAACCTAAAAACTTTATTTTAGGTTACTATATAAAAGTAATTTTACGTTTCATTCAACAACTGTAGTCTTTAAAAAGTCAAACCGCTACAATAAAAAACATATCGGAAATAATGGTTAAAAGTACATTAATAAAAAAACAAAACTAAAATTAACAACATCTAAATAGAAACTACAAAAATCAAACTAATATCAGAAAAAGAAAACAAGAACAATAAAAACAAACTAATCAGGCCGGTCAGGGATACAAGAAAAAGAAATTCAAACCCGGTGGATTTGTGGGGGGCTCTGGCTCTACCACCATGCCAAACCAGTCGTCTGTATTTACTATAGTTGTAATAATTTAAATAAAAACAAAGGTTTTAAAAAAATAAAGCAAAAAGCTATCATGATTCAAACCCGAATACTAGACTCGAAGCACCAGCCATCCGTTATTTTTTTTATATAACCAAATTTATATAAACAAAAGTTTAAAAAACATAAAAGTACAAAAGGCTGTCATGTAACATCCCCTAAACATAGTCTAGTGACACGCAAAAACTAGTCATGCAATTTAGTAAATGTTGACATACTATATAAAAATATAAAAGGTGTTAGGATTAAGACAATCAAAATCCAAAAATTGACTTGTGGTCGTTTTCTGCTACATTCTATTGACTTTTGTAGCAGCCAAAAGCCGATTAAAATTGGTGACATCATTTGGGTCCACATACGTTGGAGAAAACGGCTTCAATTCGAGGTTTAATCACGTGACATAAAAAAAAATTCTTGGATATTGTCATAAATTATTACGACTAATTAATGATGGTTACCAAGTTAAAGATATGTTAATATAAAAATAATGCAAATTAAAATTGAAATTATTTTGATTTTATTGATGGGTTTTTTTATAAATGATGTTAAATGGTCAAATTTTAATTTTTTTTTACTATTAGCCTATTAGGTTAAAAGACGTACTTTTCAATTCAAATATGTTTCTAATAAGAAAGGTTAGTATTTGTGCATGGAGTGTGGGATTAGAGAAATTGCATACTCGTGTGAATTTTGCGTCTAAAGATGTTGAAATCTGATATATTGTGTGTTCATTATTGGAGAAGGCGCCAGAGACTTTTGAACATACAGTTTTCGTGTGTTTAGGTATTAATAGTATTTGGATATGATGTATGTGTGGTTGTTAATTGCTCACCCGTTGTAGCTCATAGAATGGCTTGAGATCTACAATATCTCAATGGTTTAAGAACAAATGGGGTGGGATCGGTGATATAGATACGTGGTGGGTTATTTGGAGACTTTGAAACGGTACAAGTTTTCTGATAAATTATAACATATAAAGGAGCTTTTATTAAACAAGGTTGCACATTATTATTTTTTGGTATTCTAATAGGAAACAGAGTTGTAACCTGAAAATCTGAAATGGACCGCATGGCTTCAAAACTCGCTTATATTTGTAAATAGATTATAACTCGTGTATTACACACATTGAAGAATTAAAAATACATAATGTAATTAATATATTTGAATTTGAAAATTAAAGCAGTTTAATGTAATAACAACTTTGATGTTAATATAAAGGGTAATTAGATTTAATCACCTCCAACTATTGGTTATTGGCCGCTGTCACCTTCAAGTATCCCAACTAAACACTTTGGTGTCCGTATCACCAAAAATTAACCAATTCAAGTCACTTTTGGTGATACGGACATCGTATCACCAAAAGTTAACCAATTCAAGTCACTAGCTTTTGGTTAATTTTTGGTTAACTTTTGGTGATACGGGCACCAAAGTGTTTAGTTGGAAGTTATATTGGCCAAGTGAACTTGAGGGTGACAACGACCAATAACCAATAGTTGAAGGTGATTAAATTAAATAACCTTAGTATAAAACAATTAGCATTATTTTGAAAAAAACTACTCCGTAGTTTACAAAGAAATTGATTTGACTGGGAAATTGGTAGTCCTGGTTTTTTAAAAAAATTGGTCGTTAAAAAAATCATTTTGATTTCTCTAAAATAAAATAACATCATTAAATTTCGTGTTTAATTTACTACTTTTGAATGCGTTAAATTCCACAATAAAGAGAACATATTGTGTTTGAGAGGTATGAAATCTTTGATCATATCTATCATAGTGGTAGACACATCACATATACATGTACATTGTATTTGTATTCACAATGCATGCTTTGAAGGGGTTGGAAGAACAATATGCTTAGAAATTTTCCTTCAATATCCCAAAGAGAATTTGAATTCGCATTCTATCAAAACATATATTACCACCAACCTTTATTTTTATTTTCTATATAGTAACTCAATATTAATATGATGTCATACTACTATACTAGCAATATTTATAATGTATCCAAGTGGCTTTTAATTTGAAATAAATAAAATCTATACCTTATAAGACTATCTTCAAGACTTCAACGCACATCCATAAGCGACCCTTCCCAAGGGCTCCGTTCAGCTCCACCATCCATAAAAAAATTTATCACAGTTTTTATAAAAAAAATTTATCATTGTGTTATTCTCACAGTTTTTAAAAAAAAAATGGCTTTGCATTGAAACTTCTTTCTTATATAAAACCAATTGTGTTCCATTGTATTACAAATTTATAATAAAATACATCTGTTTCTCTTTATTATTCTTATCTTATCATATAAACCATGTAATATTCTACAATTCCTTATGACAATTTTGTTTTAGTGGCCATGATAATCTCAAATTTTGCTAATTTTCAAATATCACATTAAACATATACTTTTTTTTAACGGCGACTTTCAATTTTTGCAATCATTTGGTCGCATCCCTCGCAATGAGGAACCCACCACCCCACTCCGGTCAATATGTTGTCTTAACCGGGCCCACTTAACATCGGAATTTGGCTAGGCGTTCAACCGGGAAAACCAATGAGGTTTTTCCTGGAAAATCTCACAGGCAGGGAGGTTAGAACCCTGAACCACCACTGTAAAACCGGGTGTCCTCAACCAGCTAGGCTGGAATCATTAGACACATTAAACATATTAACATACACTAATCATTAAGATAATCACTTAGTCATGCATAAAACACACAAATACATTAGTTCCATCGTTATAAAATCGTAATGTCATGGAAACGTATAATCAATCAAATAATTCATGTTAAAAAAAACTCTTTCTTAATGAATACACAACATGGAAACGTGTAATCAATCAAACGACTAATGTTAAAAGGGCAAGGAAAGATTTAAATAGCATCCTAACTTTATATATGTAAGCTACTTATATTAGTATTTAATAACAACAAAAATATTATCTAAGCATATCTATATTTATAACAAAATCAAATTTATTCTATATATTTTATGAATTTAATTACATAAAAAAAGTGTGATACTCAATTATTTTATTTTAGTGTTGACATAATGTTGGAGGTTGAAAACACATTTTCTAAAAATAATATTCTAAAGACCCTTAGTGGAAGTTGTTCTAAAAGTAATATGACCTTTCGAAAATATAACGCTCGAGGAAGTTGCTAGAGTCGGCAGGAAGGAGACATGAAATTCACTTTCACTATTAAAGTTAAATTTTAAAATTACAAAACTATTCCATTTTATTTTTTCATACATCATCCTTTAACTTTAAGTTAAGGTAAAAGTAGACCTTTTAAGCTGAGTAAGGATTCTCATGTCATTAATTAGAGTTGGTGGTCGATTCATTGCTAACATTTTTGTGTTTGAACTTTGAAACATCATGTCTGTAATTTAAATTCTGAATCAGTGAATACGTTTTGGTACATTTATTTTTAAAGAATGTAGGAATTGTTAGTTAAAAAAAAGTAAGGATTGTTGGTTGTTCATTACATGCATATATCAAACTATTGATCAACATTCTATTTAATGGTAATATAATAGAAATTAAATATGTCATAAAATGAAAATTAGAGATCTATAAACATGGTGTTTTACACATGTTAGATAAATACAACTATTAAATTAAATATTAAATAATTTTGTAGAATAAAAGTTGATGTAACGACCTATAACCGATGCACTTAAAGGTATAAGGACCAAGATTGAAATGTCACCTATAACACTAATAAATATATTTTGTTAGCATTAAGGCTCACTCATTACTGCGAGAAAAAATAAACTTAGTTATTTATTAGAGGAAAAAATTAAGAGACCATGAAAAGTAAACGAAGGTCTCACATAATTGTAACAAGTCATGCATGTCACCATTCACTTATTTATTCGCCTACTACCTACAATGCTAACAACCCGTTATTTTAAAAATCATTCTAGTTAACATGTCACATACCCACACCCTGTTACACCCAAATTTACACAATACACATCATTCCACAATCACTCATGAAATGAAAAAAAACACACACACACATAATAATTAATAAGGACAGGTGAGGGATGGACAGCAAGAACGGGCTATGGATGAGCATCGAGTCTGTGTGGGTGTGTGGGTGGGGGGGGGGGGGGTTAGATAAAATATATTTATATAGCATAACAAAAGTCATCACTAGAATTATTCTATGCTTTTAATTATCATACAATCATTAATTTACTAAAACATGTATCTGTATATATAATTTTTCGTTTTATTGTTAGAAGTATAAAATTAGTTCTATTAAATTGTAATTTATAATCACAATTTTAATTTCATATTTTCTTTCTAGATTGAAGTTAGATTAGGTTGTCAACAAGTGAATCATAAATTCAACATTTTTATTGAGTCAAAGAGGCAGGTGTGTTAACTATCTTTGTCTACTACTAGTTTTGAAAATTTTCAAAATTAAGGTAGGCTAGTTCCAAATATTAATCATGAAATAAAGAAAAAAAAAAGTGTGCTCAAATTCTTGACAAGGTGAGCTCGAATAATAAATGAAGTGAGGTTTTATCGTTCAGAGGATACCTCTTAACCATTCAGTATTTTTTTTATCACTTAGTGATAAAGAGGTTTTGAACTATTAAGAGATAAGTCTGTAAATAATAATTAAAAGGCTACCAAACACCCACTACTAAAAAAGTGAGTGTTTTATGACACGGTTGTTTTTGTCACAAACTGCGACACATTTACGACAAAAAGTGGACTTTCTGTCACTAATATATCTCGATGATGATTTTATACTTTGTGGGATAAGAATCATACTTTTCTGAACCCCAAGCATAAATTAAGGTTAAGTGATTAAGAATGACAACCACAAAATTAGATCAACTCTTGGTCGGACTATATTTGATAGTAGTTATGAGGAATTTGAGTGCTTTGGGATGAACCCAGCCATTAAAATCGAATATTACAACAACTAAAACATATATTAAGATTAAGTCATTTCTCATTAGAGATTATTTTCTTATATATAAAAGATACCTACACATAATTAATAAGTGTGTAGTTTAAATCTTGAACCTTGTAACACAATATTAAAAAGAAGCACACTTATACAAAAATGATAAATTGAATTTTAATTTAACTATATTGAATTAGAAAGTTTAGGAATAGTGTTTTGTGAGTGTTGTGATGTGGTGCATGATTGGTTTGCTTTGATGAGGTGACAGTTAGCTTTATATTTGTTTGATGAAATAACGTTTTGGCAAATGGACATGCCTCGATGGCTTAGATGTTTCAGTTGATTTGTTTAAAGTTGAATGACATTTGTTTTTTCGTGGATTTTAGCCCGTGTATGGTTTTAACGGTTGTGATGACGAAAAATTTTCAATCAGACCCACCAATAAAAGGTGTACAAATGATTCTCGCAAAGGGCTATAGCCCCGTATAATCCTAGTTTATAATTTAAACTTTAACTCACTAACTATACATGCATTTAGTTCAATTTTGATACAAAAGACAACTTGACTAGTATAATTATCATAAACAATAAGTAAAATATGAAAAATTACATTCCTTATAATTAAGTGATGATGACCGATAACCATTGGCTGAACAGAGGGAAACAAGACAGAAAAAACCCAAACTTAAAACGAGCAAGATTTAGGCTATGATTGGTGTTATGAGACCCACGACTATTGGGCGGAAAGAACTTGACGAGTCTGAACTCTGCAGGCCGACTACTACGTACTATTTAACTTTGCTCTTAGGACCTGAATCGTCTCATTTAAATGTTAATTTTGCAATTAGGATTACACAAAATCAAGTGAGTAACTCTATAAGATAATGCAAGTGGGATTGTTTTTGGCAACAAATATGCCATCATTGATGTGGTTGTTAGGATAGTTTTTTTTATCATTTAAGTTGTGGATAATTAAAATTTAGTTTTGTCTAATATGAAAAGCATGGGATTGCAACATATAATTAAATTTGACTAGAATTAGTTGAGGTTGTTGAAATAGTTACCATTTGCAAAATCAAAAGAAATTCAATTTAAATTAATTATAAGATACAAAGTTGGAAACAAACAAGTACTAAGGAAGGTTTTATCTCAATCACACACACTTTGAAAAGGCAAACATCCCACGTATGTATAACCGAGGGAGGTTTTATATGGCCTGGTATCAAAACACAACCATATATCATGTTGTTTCTTTTTCTTTTTAGCATCCTCCTAGAATTTCTTATTGTTTTCAACTTAAACTTTTGAGTTAATAATTCAATGTATCAAGGTTCGAACACAATGAATTTTTTAAGTTAATGATGCACCGTTAACAACTTTTAACTCCAACAAAAAATCAATTTGAAAAACTTGTAACACACAAAACAAGTGATATAGCACTAAAACCCTAAAAACTAAACCCCTCGTAAAAAAAACGTTAAACCTTAGAAGCTAACCCCTAAAAGGTAAACTCTAAGCATAACACTAAACTGTAAAAGCTAATAACTAAGATCGTAGAGTTTGACAAAACAGTTTCAATTCAATACCGCCGGAATAATATCAATCAGAAATTAACCCGACTTGTTAAAAAAACTTTGTATTACAACTAAACCCATCTTTTTATAGAAAAAGTTTATTCGTTGGAATGTCAAAAGCAGACACCTCTAGTTTTTCAATAATCAAACATCTCTAGACCCATATATATTTACTCCATTTTGACTCATCTCCTGCCATGCCATCTTCTTATCATGACCTATATATTTTCCATAGGTCTATACTCCCTATCTTCAATTCCTATTCCACTTATACCTTATCGTTGTTCCCATCACCCTACCTTCAAAGTCTATTGCTCTTTAAAAACGTCATGAAAATCAGTGACGGATCTATGATTTTTTCCGAGGGTTCAGCTTTTTAAATGCTACAACTTTAATATTTACAAATTTTCGGGACAGTTCGAGTCGGGTTAGGTTCATCATATATAAAAGTGTGATACAATAAGTCAATAATTATAACCAAACACCGTCATTAGAAATAAATCAAATTATCTATAATTGTTCCCTACCGGGTTTAATCCTAAGAACACGTTCGTCCGAAACTTCATAAAAAAAAGAGAATTAAGTGAAAAGTAGCAAGTTAAAAAAAAAGATGTAGTAGCAAGCTATGGAGCCATGGAGGTGTATTCGTTTGTAATTGTGTTTAGATTTTTGAGTTAAAAAAAGCCCTAATATGTTTGGCATTAACAGAAGTCAAACCCATGACCTTTTGTGGTTGAAAATTAGCTCCTTACCAACTGAACTAAAGATTTTAAATGTAAAGGTGCAATGCTCGTAAAATATAAAGGTTCAATTCAGATTTTTCTTTATTTATCTATTAAAAACTTAAAACGCAAAGGGTTCGCGTGAACCCTCTACTTATTACGTTGATTCACCCCTGATGACAATTATTTCTGCCACCTTGAAGAAACTTTGATAGTAAATGTTAAAAATAAGTTTAACATATTAGGCAAACCCCACAACAATAGATAGATATATTGAGTTTATAAAAAAATTAATTTCTGTCTTAAAAGTCACCACCACATTTAAGGTTCATTGGTGGTAAATGATAAATATATATTAAAAAGATTTAACTCGCAATATGCTAGACTAAATATTACAAATGGAATCAACATCACTTTAGTTATTCAAAAGAGCTCGTATACTTGCAATATGAAATGTTTTAAAAGTTATAATTCTTCGGAACGGTCAAGCTAGTGACGGCTTTTCTCTAACGGTGTTCGTAAATAAATTATATCTGAAGCATTAAAATCAATACGTCTCGCTAATATCCCGTCTAAAAAAACTCACATGGATACTAAAGTAGTTGCAATGCCGTTAAAAAAATTTATTATATTTACATTCAACCAATCATTTTTTAATAGTAAAATGCTAGATTTAAACTATTATAGGAAATATTCTATCCATAAAGTAAAGTAATAAAAGTCAAAAGTTAACCTCATTAGTCTCAACTCGTGTCACTAGCATTTACTAATTAATCACATTAATAATCATCCAAAAATCCAAACTTAATTCATTTCCACTAATCCAAATCCTCTATAAATACACCAACTCTATCACCCATTTCAACACCCCTTTTCTCTATCTTTTATCGATCTTCTTCCACTTCAATGGCACCGGTGAGAATAACATCCACCGAAGAACCATTAAACAAGGTGAATTTCACGGCCCCAAGACCTTTTACGACAACATTAAAGTCCGACTTGAAGGAAACATTCTTCCCGGACGACCCATTTCATGACTTTAAAGGGAAACCATTCCCCGTTAAGGCGAAAAAAGCTTTAAAGTATTTCGTTCCAATTTTCGAATGGCTTCCGAGATATAACCGGAAGTTGTTTATGCACGATTTGTTGGCCGGAATCACCATTGCTAGCCTTGCAATTCCTCAAGGAATTAGCTATGCTAAACTTGCTAATATCCCACCGATCATTGGTTTATGTAAGTTTATTGTAGTTGTTGTTTGTTGTTACGTACACAAAAGGTGGTTGATTAATTATATGCGTGAAAGAGTTTGGGACTTGTTTTAGTAAAAGATCATGCAGATATTTAAATGGTTTGAAAAGGAAAAAATGTTTTTGAATACGCACATAGTGTCTATGGTTTAATTAATAATTAATACTATTTAATTTTAAATTAATGTTTCTAAATATATTGTATGTATAATTTTAAATTAATTAAACCGTTCTTAATGATATGTCACGTGTTATAATTCTACTATCATGCAAATTATTTACCCGTTCCTATCTCGTCATTAGATATTATGCATATTTTTTTAACTCTTTAAAATTTTCATCTAAAACTAAAATGCATGTTTGTTATTATCAATGTTCTAATAATCTTTTTCAATATTTGTACTTAAATTTTATTTTTGTCTATATGTTTTTATTATTTGTTTTCCATATTTTACAAGTCTATCACTTATTAAAAACTTAACTAATTATTAAAGACCAAATTAGAAATTTTACTTCTGCTGAGATTGTATTTTCTTAACATTTACTATAAATATGTATTACTCCGTATTAACTAGTTAATTTTAATTTATAACTTTTTTTGTTATAAACATGTTTCAAATATAGACATATAGCTATTTATAATAATCTAAGAGCGATTGTAACTCTACTATAAAAGTAGACAACAAATAATTTAAATTAGCGACGAAAATGGACACTAACGCTACGGACAGGATTAGCGACAAAAGTTTTCACTGATGATATAAATTGAGGACAAAATGGTCACTAACGCCATTCCTGTCACAAGTTATTATCGCAATAAAGTTAGTTTTCATATCCGTCGCAAAAGTGAAAGGATTTAGGTCGCTAAATAGTCTTTTAGTAAACTTAGTCGATAAATATTTTCTAAAGATTATATAGTTGCAAAATTGGGTTCACTTCGTCGCTAAATACCTTTGCGGTAAATTGCGTTGCTAGTTTTAAAAAAATATTTCTGTCGAAAAATCCTTTGTCACAAGGTTTAAGCGACTATTAAAACTGGTCGTAAACCGCGATTAATATTTCTTTATTTTGGCTACCGAATTGCTTCCAAACGGATAACCTTTGGTCATCAATAACCTGCTACAAGCCATAAGTGACCGACCGACCGACATCAGTTGCATTAAAATTTAGAGTTCAATTAATCTTATTATGCCTTCTTTTAATACCGTATATTTAGTGTCTAAAATTTCAACAAAAAAAAAAAAAAACAAATGGCGTATGTTGAATAATTATGACAAACATTCATTTTGTGGCAGATTCGAGTTTTGTTCCACCACTTATCTACTCGGTTTTCGGGAGCTCGAAACATATAGCCGTTGGAACCGTAGCCGCTTGCTCATTAATCATAGCCGCAACCATCGAAGCAAAAGTTAACCCCGTGGACAACCCGCAGCTCTATCTTAATCTAGTCTTCACGGCTACACTCGTCTCCGGTGTCACTCAACTTATACTAGGCGTCTTCCGGTAAGTACATGTATTCGATCACTTCAATTCATACACACATCGGGCGAATATTTCGGATACATACACTATGTGACGCTAGTAAAAAGTATATATAGACCTAGCTTTAAAATATAAACTTAAGTAAAAAATGTGTTAAGAACGTGATAATTGTTATAACAATAAATAAAATTGCATTTGTAAACAGGTTGGGAATTTTGGTTGATTTCTTATCGCATTCGACGATCACGGGGTTTATGGGCGGGACCGCAACACTAATTTGTCTTCAACAGTTGAAAGGAATTTTGGGTTTGAAGCATTTTACTACACATACTGATATGGTATCTGTAATACGTGCTATTTTCAAGAACAGAAAAGAGGTAGTTTTTTTTAACGTTTCATTGTTATAAACATTGTTCCTAGGTGGTTTCTAAACTAGTCTTGTTTACGTGACAAAAGTTGTTGACGTTCTTGATCAGTAACACACTTTATGTTAACGTACATCAATCAAGTTTAATTTTTTCGAAAGATCGAGTAACGTTCTTTAGTATTATTACGTCTGTTGATGATTTTAGTATCAGTAAAGCGTTCTTTAGTATATATTATTACACGTACGATGACGCAATATTTATAATTTGTTCGCGCGGTTGGTTTACATGCAGATAAGATGGGAAAGCACGGTTGTAGGAGTTGTTTTCTTGGTGTTTCTGCAGTTTACAAGATTTGTGGTAAGTGGCACTACGAAAATTAAACAGTAAAATTTTGTGACATTAATTAAGTTCCAACTTTGTTAGTCATGTTTTAAACGGTTAACATGTCGTTAAAATTTGGTTGCAATTATGACCATTATATTATAAAGCAAGAAGCTAGAAACAAAATAAAAAAACATGCTAATGTGGCTTTTTTTAAATGATAGTTGATTAATGGAAATGATTTAAAACGGAGGTGAAAGATTTTTCAACTTTACTACTTATACAATTTTTTTAATTGAATTGTCTTAATTAATTTTGTTTGATAGTTTTTAACTTTTTATTAAAATTACATTTTTAACAAAAGTTTTTGCCTTTTTTTTAAACTATGTTCTGTTATTTTTATATTTGTTTTTGCTTGTTGTTTTCAATAAATTATTATTAACTTTATTTTACTTTCTTTCCTTACACACACACATATGCACATAAAAACACATAAATAGCATATAATATAACATGCATGACTGTAAAAAAATTAATTGTTATAATTTTTTTTAAAAAGTAATTGTTATAAAAAAATTTAAAAAAGTAATTGTTATAAAAATGTTTTAAAAAATTAGATGAAGAGATGATCTTAATAAAATACATGCATTTTATTAGTTAGAATATTGAAGACGAAATGATCTTAGTAAAATAAAAAATTTAGCATTTTTTTAAAATTTATTTATGCCTAAATATATGCAGAAACAAAAGAAACCAAAGTTATTTTGGGTGTCAGCAATAGCTCCAATGGTGGTGGTCACAAGTGGTTGTGTTTTTGCCTACGTAGCACATGCAGAAAAACATGGCATTGCAATTGTAAGTAATTAATTATAATTGTGTGCTATTTAGTTTTGTTAAATAAGTAGGTAGATATATATGGTATTATTTGCACGTTTAATTATTTCCTTGGTCCAGTTATTTAAGATCGACACGTTTAACTAGAAAGTGTTTTGCCACTATCAAATGTTTCCACCAAAATATTATTGTTTTCTTAATTTGTAGCATACCACCATTTTGTTACTTGTCACCCATCAATTCACTAATTAACAAAGTTAGGAATAAAATGAATAGAGATCAATATCATGTTAAGAAGGAATCTTTAGACGATAAGTTCGATTTGGCTTCTTCGACTCATGATAATCAAACTAGCTTTCAAACGAGTCGAATGTGCTTTTAAACGTACGAGTCAAATGAGGTTTTCAAACGAGTCGAACTTTATATTAGCTTTTAGGCATTATCTTATGTTTGATTCTTGAACATCAATAAAAGAAAAAAAGATATTTTTTTGTACGAAACCACCAATTTATTCGGATCAAACAAGTGGATTATTCGTGAAAAATGTGCAAAATAAGTTTAGATCTGTAATAGATTATAAGAAAAATCAATTGTTAAGGTGAGACGTGTGGGTGGCAATTTTGTCGTTAAATGGACGTAAAACGGCAAAAAGAATAAAGAAATAAAAGCCATATATTAAGTTTAAGTTAATCATTCTAATACGGTTGGTCGGTGTTTCCAACCCTCCTTCTCACGTGACTAACTAGTCTTTTTACATTACTGTTTTTATAATTTTAGCCTCCTAACTCAACTTTAACATATTTAATATTTTGTTTTTTTTATAATCATTTTTGCCTCTAACGACTTTGTCAATTTAAAACTTTGATCTTTATTTTATTTTGACATATTTACGACTTTAACTTTCTGACTCTGACTTAGTTCTCTAAGTATAAATATATATTTTTGTCTTTTAATATATGACGAATTACGACTTCATTTATACTGTAACGTGCGAGACATGAAACTTTACATCACGTACGTGAGATTATAACTTGTTTACCATAAAACCCAACATAATTTTAATTATTTTTTGTGAATTAACAAAATATATTTGAAAAAATGCAGGTGGGTCACTTGAACAAAGGAATTAACCCTTCTTCTCTGAAAAATTTGGATTTTGATCCTAAATATATTTCAGCACCAATTCAAGCAGGACTAATAACAGCTGTGATTGCTCTTGCTGTAAGTATAAACTAATTATTATTTTAAAAAATAAATTCATTATTATTATTATTATTTTATTATTTAAATATGTGCTCTTGTTGAATTTCCAAAAATAAAAAAAGGTACTTGTTGTTTCTTCATATATATTTTTGCTCCAATATACAAGCTAGGCATGCATGACACAAAAAAAAGCTCCAAAAATTGGTGATCTATTTAATAAAAATATATAGAAACATTATTTAGAACTAATTAATACAATTTGGGGCTTAATTAATTTGTAGGAAGGTATAGCTATTGGAAGAAGCTTTGCCATAATGGAAAATGAACAAATTGATGGTAACAAGGAGATGATAGCCTTTGGTCTAATGAACATAGTTGGATCCTTCACTTCTTGTTACTTAACCACTGGACCGTTTTCAAAAACCGCGGTGAATTACAACGCGGGGTGCAAAACACAAATGACTAACGTGGTCATGTCAATGTGTATGATGTTAACATTGTTCTTTTTAGCACCACTCTTTGGTTACACTCCTCTTGTTGCTCTATCCGCGATTATCATGTCAGCAATGCTTGGTCTCATTGAATACGATAAAGCCTATCATCTCTACAAAACCGACAAGTTCGATTTCACCATTTGCATCATTGCTTTCTTTGGTGTTGCTTTCATTAGTATGGATGTTGGCCTCATGTTGTCGGTACGTATATTACTATTTTTTGATGTTTAATATATTATGTTATTCTTACCTGATAAATATTTTTAATAAGCAATTTTGTTTACCCGGCCACTCGTATATTTAAAACATATTTTCTTTTATGTAGGTGGGGTTAGCGTTGCTGAGAGCCCTTTTGTATGTAGCTAGGCCACAAAGTTCGAAACTTGGTAACATACCAGATACCTATTTATATCGTGACGTGGAACAATATCCTGGTGCCATCGGCGTTCCCAAAACTCTAATCTTGCAACTTGGTTCTCCGATTTACTTTGCAAATTCTGGTTACTTGAGAGAAAGGTTAGTTGCTCCTTAGCTTAAAATGTTAAATCAAGATTTTTAATATTACTTATAAATCCAACATTGATTTTGGCATTTTTTTAATTTAATCATGATTTTGGTCTTTTGAAGGATTTTAAGATGGGTTAGAGATGAAAAAGCCAAAAAAGATTCTCAAGGAGATGATGTTGAGTATGTATTATTAGACTTAGGAGGTAAGATTCAATTGGTTTTCAAGTTTTTGTTAAGTGATATGATCTAACTAGTGACCATAAACTTATAAATCAGGGTCATTTTAACATGGTTAGTGTTTGAAGGGCAAATTATCGATGCTAGTTATAAGTTTGTATTTAAAGGATAAAAAATGCAAGTTTGTATAAACATAAAATATTGAAGTGTAGTTTTATTTTTTTTATTCTTTCCTAATTTTATCAATTACATCTTTATTTTTGGCACACAAGTAGGGGTGTTCAAAAAGCTCGCGGCTCGAGGCTTGCTCGAAGCTCGCTCGAAAAAAGCTCGAGAAAAGCTCGGCTCGAAAAAAGCTCGGTTGTAAACGAGCTGGCTCGGCTCGACTCGAATTGATTCAAGCCGAGCTCGAGCTAGGCCTGGCTCGGCTCTTGAGCTCGCGAGCCAGCTCGAAATATACTTTTTATATATAAATTAGTTTTAGTAAAATGTATTAAGTTTAAAAAATAGGTAGGAGATGGTTAAAATGTTAAAACTTTTAAATTAATTAATTCACAACATATAAAAATATGAAACAAAAACATAAATTATACATATAAGTATGTTAATTCTTTATGTTTTATTTATTATTAAAAAAATAAAAAAATTAAGAAATTAAAAAAAAGGTAACGAGCCAGCTCGAGCTTTTAACGAGCCGAGTTCGAGCTAGACTTTTCAGCTTGATAAGAAAAACGAGCCGAGCCAAGCTGACTCGTTTAATATCAAGCTCGAGCTCGAGCCCAGCCTAACTCGGCTCGGCTCGATAACAGCCCTACACACAAGACTTGCAAAATGTTATGAAAACATTGTGACCATGATGTATGAAATTGGGGCTTTTAACTCTATTTTGTTACACACATTGATGCACGTCATGTTCTTCTTTTTCTAGGTGTTACATCTATTGATATTACGGGTGTTGAAACCCTAACTGAAATTTGTAGAAGTTTAGAAGCCAAACAAATCAAGGTAACTAGTAAACACCAATTTATAATACACTATAGTTTATACCAAAAGTAGTATTCGATCTATTGTTATTTTCTGACTGGTTCTATTTTATTCACGTGCAGGTTGTCATAGTAAATCCAAGGCTCGAAGTTATGGAAAAGTTGACACTTACACACTTCATAGACAAAATTGGAAGAGAACGCGTGTTTCTTTCAATCGAAGATGCGATTGAAGGATGCAAGTTTTCACTCAGTCAACCAAAGGGTTATGGTAGCGAAGGATAATAGAAAGCTATTGAATCATTTGTGTTGAAGGAACCGGATGAAAGAACATGCTTGTATATCTATCATGTATGTGGTTAATTGTAAATGCATCAGTTTTTCGTGTAATATATATATTATAGTTTGTACTCAATCGAATAACCAATAAATGTAAATCAAAAGTGCATTTTTGGAAGTTTAGTGTGAAAGGTTGTCATAAAATAATATTCTAGTTTCTTGTGTCATCTTACAACAATAATATAAAATATAACAATATTTTACAATCATAGCCACCCATATATAATGTAAAATTATTATTGTTTTGATATTTCTTTGTGTTTTTAGATTTAAGTTATTTAACGGCTAAACTGCAGTTTTGTTCCATGTGTTTTGATATCACTAATAGTTTCAGTTTCATCTTAATAGTTTTGGTCTTTGTGATTTTATTTTCTAACAGAAATGGTCCCGATCATTAACTTCATCTAACTTTTCGTTAAGTCTCCGTGACTAACGAAGTAAAAAGGTCATTTCTCCAACCCTTTTTGACATGCGACCGAATAAAAATGTTGATCTACATAATTACCTAGATAAAAGAGGGGTAAAAATGACATTTACCCCTCAGATATAATGTGGGACGTGTGATAGAGATTTAACGGAAAACTAGAAAGTTAGTGTTTGGGACAATTCTGTTAGAAAATAAATCACAAGAACCAAAATTATTAAGATGAGATTGAAACTATTAGTGATATGAAAACAAATTGATTAAATAGTAGTTTAATCTTATTTAACTCGTTGTGCACATTTAATTGCTGCAAATAGAGGTGCACAAAAAAACCGGAACCGGAACCGGAACCGATCAATTAACCGAAAATCGGTTCTTAGAAGAACCGGTTCTTCAAGAACCGAACCGAACCGTAGGTTCTGAATAGGTTCTACTATTTTTTTCAAATTATAGGTTCCAAAAGAACCGGAACCGGTTCCAACTAAAAACCGGTTCTTGGAAAAACCGGTTCTTGAAAAAACCGGTATGTTTTAGTGTTGCTACTTATTTAATGTTTTAAAAGCTATATATCTTGGAATATTTAAAGTTTTTAATGTACTACTTATTTCGTCAAAAGAATATAACAAATTTATGATCATATACTCTAAATGAAAACCCAATGGAGCGTGAAGATTTGCAGCAGCCTAACGTTCGGACCTATCTCATAGAAAAAAAATCGTTTTTTTAAGAACCTGAACCGGTTCTCTAGGAACCGGAACCGGTTCTAGAGGAACCGGAACCGGTTAATAGGTTCTAGTTTTTTCACCTAAAACCGGTTCTAGAACCGAACCGGTTCTTGTAAGAACCGGTTCCTTTACCGACAACGTACAAGAACCGGAACCAATTCTAAAACCAGAACCGGTTCTTCAAAATAACCGATTTGTGCACCTCTAGCTGCAAATATATAATAATCTTACTTACTTTTTATAAATAAAGTAATGGGTTAAAATTTTGGGCTTGTCATGAGAAAAAACTAAGCCCATAAATTGATAGATGCTCAATGCCTCAATGTGTAACCTACTTTGTTCTTGCTTAATGAACCTCTTAAACAATATTTGTTGTTAATTACTTAATTTTCTAAAAGTCATGAGTGACACAATAACTTTGATAGTATGTGTTGGTATTGTCACCTTTATGTACCCTTAAACTATGTATTTGAATTGTATTATCGTTGTTGTAAATACATGTCCGGTTTGAAACAGACTGGTATATGAATATGATAAGAAACGTTGACGTCCTATTGACAATTATATAGGGACTATAGTACTATCGAGTATCAAGTCGAGAATTATCACATCATCCTTAGCAAATATATATACGTGTTGTTTGTTAATACATGTCGATCTTTTCCTTAGTTGTGGAGACAACGATTAACCTTTTATATGAACAAGCAACATATGTGTTTGAAAATATTTTAATCACCTTTTTAGTTGTTGAGACACCCACATGTATGTTTGGTAAGTTTTTCTATCTCTACATGTTTAAGACAAAAGTAAAAGGGTCACTTTTCAAATGTTTTTATGTCGTTAAATATGCAATATATATATATATATATATATGTTATTGAAGCTTTAACTTGCTTGTGAATAGGATTAATTAATATTTAATAGATATTTATTTTAGCATGATAGTATTTTATCCCCAAAAACCTAAAAATAAAAACTAGTGAAATTCAAGTTTATCAGTGTTACATTGAAAGTTGTTTCTGATAAAATTACCCCGCGTTAAGAAAAAAAAAGCCTCAACCCTTATATATGATTTAGTCATTTATAACAATACTAGGTTAAAGCCCGTTTACTACACGAATTAAAATATAAAAACTATAAAATTAATATAATAATACTATTTGTAAAATATATAACCAAATCAAAACTTTATAGTTTAATTAAACTAATTAAATTATAAACTAATTAAATTATAAACTAAATCTTCTAATCTTCTAATTTAAGATTTAAAGCCGCTATATATATATATAAAAATTTGAATTCCATTCATTATCTCCTACTCCAATAACTTTTGATATAAAAAAACCAAGCAAATCTCCTAATTTTTTTAGATAGGTTTATTTGAAACTGGGTAAAAGATTTGGTATATGACCCGACCCGATTATACCCAAATAGTGAATGGGTTAAGTTATGAGAGCTTGCCACGTATGATTTTACTTATGTGGATGTGCTAAGATGATAACATATGGATTAGTTACTTAATTATTAGAATAGTTAGATTAGATTAGATTAGATAGATTAGTCATAATATCATAATATGTATAAAAATAAAAAAAATATGAGATAAACGCAAATATGGAATGAACTTTTATATCTTTCTATCATTAGTCCAATTTATCAAGTATTATTAGTAGATTTATTTCTTAAATATTACTTCATTTGATAAATTTAACCTTTTTTTATCTCTATCTATTTTCACATGTTATTATCTTACTAGGTTTTTTCCTGTGTAATACACAGGTTGAATGATAAAAATGATATTTTTTATTAATATAGAAGATTTGTTATTAGAAAAGCTAAATCAAATGAATAGTCTAATGATTCCAGCCTAGCTGGTTGAAGATACACGGTTTTACAGTGGTGGTCCAGGGTTCAAACCCCACTGCCTGTGAGATTTTCCAGGAAAAACCCATTGGTTTTCCCGGTTGAACGCCTAGCCAAACTCCGATGTCAAATGGGCCCGGTTAAGACAACATATTGATTGGAGTGGGGCGGTGGGTTCCCCATTGCGGGGGATGCGACCGGCTGGTTACATAAATTGAAAGTCGTCGTTCAAAAAAAAATGAATATAAATAATTATTTTAATTTTATATAACTTAATTATTTTATTAAAGATGTATAATCACTATTAAAATAAGTAATATTATTAAAATTACGATTATATCAAATGACTATATTTGAAATCCAAAATAAATAAATTTAGTATTTTCATAACGATTATTCAAATTAAAAAATTATACAAGATTTTTCCATTTGTTTTCAAAAAATAATTAAATATCAGGTTAAATTCAAACCCAAAAACCTAGTTGAGGATCCGCATAAAATAATATATAGAAAGAATGTGAGTTTGACACATAGGAAAAATCTTAGGTGGACATGCTATAATCATGCCATGTGTATTTGTTACTTAATTATTAGAATAGATGCAACTTCCAATGTGGTGTAGTGGTAAAAGACTTGGATTCTCCAAAAGAGACCCAAGTTCTAGACCCACTACCACTACTTTGGAAGGGGCAAATGGGAGCAATGAAGGGAGAATTGTGGCAACACAAGTTCGATCTCTGAGCCAAACGGGTTTTACCACTAGCTTGTCGTCGTGCCTACGGGAGGACAAGTTAATGGGTTTCCCCCGAATTGGAGTCGGGTTAATAGGTGGGTTTCGGCTACCCAGCGCTGTCTGTGTTCGCAGAGCGTTTGAGGTTGTCTTTTACCGTTGGGTTAGCCCAGATAGCCGGACTTTATTCGTTTCACTGTCTAAAAAAATTATTAGAATAAATAGATTAATAATGATAATATTTATAATGTAATCTAGTCCTATCATCACGAAAATGGATAAAAAAATTATTATCCTAATTTAAATTTGGCACCCATATTTTGCTCATTTGGAAGATGCCAACAAAACTTTTAATTTATCCACGAGCCAAATACATGTGGATAAAATAGCTAAATATAATCAATTATGAATCTGTCAAGATTATTAACCCTTTAATCTCTAACTAATCACTCTTAGTAAATTACATCTTTATCCAATATCACCATCATTTTACCTAATTTCTATAAATACCCCTTTTCATTAACCATTTTCCGCATTCATTACACACACAACACAACACAATACAACACATCACATATACACTATATGATCCCAATGGAGCCAGTGAAAGGTGAAGAAGTTGCTGGAGTCAATGGAAAGGTGAATTTCGCCGCGCCAAGGAGTTTCGCGGTCGCATTCAAGTCCGATATGAAGGAAACGTTGTTTCCCGACGATCCATTTCATGACTTTAAAGGGAAGACATTGGCCGAAAAGGCTAAGAAGTCGATTCAGTATTTCGTCCCCGTTTTTCAATGGCTCCCGAATTACACCGGGAAATTGTTTATGTATGATCTGTTAGCCGGTGTCACGATTGCTAGCCTCGCGATCCCTCAAGGGATTAGTTACGCGAAACTCGCTAACATTCCTCCTGTTATTGGTTTATGTAAGTAAATTTTTTTATCAAACGTTTCCAATGTTACATGCACAAAAGTTGATCTACCTAATGTCTCGATAGATTTGGTAAACGGTTTAATGTTTTTACGTATATAAATTATCAATCCCAACAAATTATGATTTAGAATTTTATTTTTTATTATTTTAATATTATATTTGTTTGGGTTTGATAGTTTGACTAACAAATCACATAATTTTGCACTGTTCACATCCGCCAGTAAAGGTAATGGCGAAGCATAATAGGGACCAAGGAGGGTCACGCCCCCCCCCCCCAAAATTTTTCACCCTGATTTTTTATATATATTGGGTTTGGCATCCGGAAACAAAGCATTATAAAAAAATTTATGGGTTTTTTAACTTTGCAGATTCAAGCTTTGTTCCTCCGTTAATATACGCAATTTTTGGTAACTCGAAACATCTAGCAGTTGGAACTGTAGCTTCAAGCTCATTGATCATAGCCGGTGCCATTGAAAAAAAAGTGCATGAAGCTGATAATCCACAGCTCTATCTTAACCTAATCTTCACCGCGACACTCATATCCGGTGTGATTCAGCTGGTTCTTGGTGTTTTTCGGTGAACTCACTAACACAAAATTCAGTTTTTTTTGCTTTGTGATTGATTAACTAGTTATGTTAATGTATGTGTGTATTGATTGATTTATATGTATTGAAATGTAAATAGGCTAGGAATTTTAGTTGATTTCTTGTCACATTCTACAATTACTGGTTTTATGGGAGGAACTGCAACAATTATATCCCTTCAACAACTCAAAGGAATTTTTGGTTTGAGGCATTTTACTACACAAACTGATGTTGTATCTGTTACAAAGGCTATCTTTCAGTTTAAACATGAGGTATAGTTATGTCTCGGCCGGAGATATATTATTTATTTTATTTCGGTAGTAAAGAAATAAACAGATGTAGAGAGGGACCCATAAATGCCCCTTTCAACTATTCTGTATATTTTCTTGACTACTGAAATATGTACATTTTTATGTCTCGACTTTCGAGCTTAGTTTTTTTTTTTCTTGAATTGTTTACGTGGTTTTACAGATACGATGGGAATGTACTCTTGTGGGCGTATTCTTCCTAATCTTTCTTCACACTGCAAAAATGGTGGTAAGTGACAATCAAACATGTCATACTCTCCGTTGCATGAATTATGTGGCTATATTTTATTCTGTTTTTTCATCCGTAGTGTAATTTTTTTGTTCATGAGCTTAAGAAATGGTTTGATAAATTAGAAAACTGGCATCAACCCCTGAAATTTCACATGAATACTTTTTCATCCCGCTATATAAACAGTCAAGCTCCACTACTACATGAATTATCTTTTCTAAATCTGCATACGTGATGACAACCACATTTAAGATGCATGGTTTATCTTCTAGTGAAATAATAACATTAAATAGTAGCTGAAAATTTGTGCATCATAAAAAGGCCTCATTTTTGTTCTGTATAATGCCTAATCATGTTGATATACGTCTTTAAATGTTTTTTTCTAGAAACAAAAGAGACCAAAGTTATTTTGGGTGCAAGCAATTGCTCCAATGTTGGTTGTGGCCATTGGATGTATCTTTGCTTTTGCATTAGATGCAAAGAAATATGGCATTGCAATTGTAAGTATTGTGTTCACAAGCTCTACAAGTTCAAGATTTAAGTTTGCTAATCTAATTGATTATCATTAATTAAAATAAACTGAATTATACAGGTGGGTCCTTTGAAGAAAGGAATTAATCCTCCATCTTTAAAAAATTTGGATTTTGATCCCAAATATATATCAGCACCTATTGAGGCAGGGGTCATAACAGCCTTAGTTGCACTTGCTGTAAGTAACATTTATTTACCTAACTTCTAAAACACAAGATATGTCAGTTAGACATTGTGTTTTAGACATTAAACTTTGACACAATTACAAGTGAGTCGCTCATGTTTCATATGTTTACAACTTTAACCCTTTAACTTTGACTTAGTTTGATCCCGAACTATCACTAGTTTGCAACTTTGACCCTAATACTAAAGTTTGACATATTTACGACTTTCATCTTTGACGTTAACTTAATATAAATTTTACATGTTATATCATGACACTCTTCATTGACACATTTACATTGTTTACTTCAACTTTGGATATATATACACTTTTAACATCCGTCTCTCTCTACTGCCGTAACGCGTCACCCATATCGAAGTAAAAACGTTGTTAACGTGTGTTACAAAGTAAAAAAAACTATGCAACTTCAACGAACGACTCGTGTCAAACTAACAAACCGCACATTGTAACGCGTGTCAAAAAAAATATGGCCGTAATACGAGGCAAAAGTCAAAATCCTAATGTCACTTTTGTAACGCATGTGACGAAGTTAGTGAGACCCAACCGCTATACCACACGACTAGTCATAAATCAAGTTTATTTTAAATTGCATTTAAACTACATGTGGTAGAACACCTTATTACTAATATTATAACTAAGGCTGAGAAATTTCGACACGACCAGAAAACATGACTCGAACCTAACCTGAAATTTGCCGGTTTGGGATTACACTTAACGGGCAAGGGTCAGTTTTAGGATGAACATACCGACCTGTTTAGAAAAACAGGTTGGGTTTGCAGGTTGACCATTTTTTTAATATAAAACAAAGCTAAGGGTATATCATGCCAATATACATGTATCCTAGTGTATTTTACGTTAAAAGTATAATCATATTGAATGTATTTTAGGGTTGTGGGTACATTTGGGCGAAAATTCAAGATTTTCCGTAAGCCCGCTCTTATTTGGAGAATGCATTTTGAGATAATTTTGAATTTTGAACCATTGAAAAATGTACTTTGTGGTAAATCAAATCAAACGGGTTGGGTTCAGGTCAACCTGTTAAAATGCTGGTCAGCATCGGGTTTAGTTGATGTTTAAATTTTTCAATTTCGTGGTGGGTTTGACACACCAACCTGACAACTTGACCCATTAAACACCCCTAATTTTAACTTTAGTAATCATCAAAATACAATATTGAGAAAAGGATTTGGTGATTTTCAGGAAGGAATAGCAATTGGAAGAAGCTTTGCATTAATGGTGAATCAACAAATTGATGGTAACAAGGAGATGATAGCTTTTGGTCTCATGAACATTGTTGGATCATTAACCTCTTGTTACCTAACTACAGGTTCTTTCTTGTATTCAATGTTCTTTAAGTCTCAAAAGAAAAACGTTGCGAAAATCCATCTTTTTGTATACTTTGCAGGGCCATTTTCAAAAACTGCAGTGAATTACAACGCGGGGTGTAAATCACAAATGTCTAACGTGGTGATGGCAGCTTGTATGATGCTAACATTATTTTTCTTAGCGCCCCTCTTTAGCTACACTCCTCTTGTTGCTCTTTCGGCCATTATTATGTCAGCGATGCTTGGCCTCATTGAGTATGACAAAGCTTACCATCTTTTCAAAACCGACAAATTTGATTTCTTGATCTGCATGGCTGCTTTCCTTGGCGTTGCATTCATTAGCATGGACGTTGGTCTCATGTTATCGGTATATTCTTACATATAATTTCTTAAACTATAAGATTTTTCATGTTTAAAACGATTTTTATGAATGAAAACAGAAAACTTTTGTACTTTTAATTATAAAGGTGGGATTGGCTTTGGTTAGAGCCCTTTTGTATGTAGCTAGACCAGCAAGTTCAAAGCTTGGTAATATACCAGACACCAGTTTGTATCGCGACGTAGAACAATATCCTGGTGCAATAAACATTCCCAAGACTCTAGTTTTGCAACTTGGTTCTCCAATTTACTTTGCAAATTCTGGTTACATTAGGGAAAGGTATGAATCTTGATCATCATATGCATAACATAAACTTTTTAATTCGTCACTAAAACCAACTATATTTATTTGATTTGGGGATCTTTTGAAGGATTTTGAGATGGGTTAGAGATGAAAAAGCCAATAAAGAGACTGATGGAGATGATGTTGAGTATGTTTTGTTAGATTTAGGAGGTAAGATCCAAAGGTCTTTGATTAAACGTTATCAAACCGTCCCTAAACTCAACTTTGTCATGTATCTTCTGATTATAATATTTGCAGCCGTTCAAAAAAATGTATATCACGATAAAATGCTTGCTATGATGATTTATCCAGGTGTTACATCTATTGATATCACCGGTGTTGAAACGCTAATAGAAATTCGTCGAAGTTTAGAAGCTCAAGAAGTCAAGGTAATCGAAAAATATCACGATACATTATATAAGTTATATTTTTATATCCTTTTGTCTTAAAACAAATGTCACATTTTGACTTAGTGTATTTAACTATGTGCAGGTTGTCATAGTAAACCCTAGGCTCGAGGTCATGGAGAAGTTGATAGTAACAAATTTTGTAGATAAAATTGGGAAAGATCGTATTTTTCTGTCTATAAAAGATGCGATCGAAGGGTGCAAATTTTCTCTTTCACAGTAAAATAACTATGGTAGTGAAAATTGTTGTCTATAAAAAAATCAGATAAGTCGTTTGTGTAACAACCCTTTGCTCTATATTCAAACACACACACACACACACATATATATATAACAAATGAAATTGAACAAAAAGAACGTGTAAAAATTATGGGTGATTAAGTGTTTGGAATCCTACTCGCACAGTATAGCAGAAGCACACAAAATCACTCACGTAAGAACACGAGAATATAGTGTGGTTCATTCAAGACGAGCTATGTTCACGAGCTGCAACTAGGGTTTATCTTTATAAGCTCAAAGGCAACAAAGAGTACAATACAATTAAATACAATACATAAGAGGTGTTTATATAAATAGATTATTTTATTTACATGTATTTGAAGTGTGAAAAAGAAACTTAATTATCTTTTTCTTTTATAAAAAACAAAGCTCTAACATTTTATTTGATAAAACTATAGACAAATGTTTTGGGCCGTTTAAAATCAATAGATAAAGCCCAAGTATAAATACATGTGAGAGTCTGTCTAGGGAAGCCCAATGGGCTGAGATGAACTACTCCAAGTCTCCAAGGCTAATGTTTAAAATTACTTTAAGGTGAAAATTAGGGGTTGTTTTACACCATAAACTCTTTTATTGATTGTGAAAGGAAAATGTAAAAAGTATAATTTTGACCCCTCAAACTTCTTTTATTGATTGTTTTATACCATAAACTCATGTTTAACCATGATTTTAGATACTTTAACATATGAATCATAAAACACTTATAAAATCATTTTCCAAAAAATATAAGTATCGATAAGTTACTCGGTTTTACGTTAAACTGTGTATTCAAGCATATATTTTTGTTAATTTCATATTTTGTACTAAAGGGTCCCAAAAATTATTTTCGCCTCGAATCCAAGGGAAATTACTGATACGTAGGACCGGCGTGGGTTCATAACCCCTAAAAACAAACATGGTGAGTGATTTTATATCACATTGGGTTTCATTTTGTTAACAAACATCACCATTTTAAGCTTAATGTAGAGTTGTAAACAAGTCAAGAAGCTTATGAATACTTACGATAAAACTTCTAAAACTCAAATCAAGGCGACCTCGAGCCTTAACTAGAACACATTTAATAAACAAGTTTGAGCTCATGCTCTTCTTCATACACCGACATTACTCTTTTTTTAACAACAATTGTATTAAAAAGATGAAACCCAGTAGCAATATCCAAGGATCAAAAACACACCACCGACATTACACAACAAACTTAAAAAACAAAAAATTACACCAGTTTTACCCCAAAAAAAGTTGCACTAGTTTTGCCGCGCAATACACGAACGTTAATCAAACTCAATAATATTTAAAATTTTCGATTTGGGAGCCTTGATCTCCTATGGCCCAAACCATTATTCACTCAACACTCTTGTTTGTCATCCAACAGACAACATGAATAATTGAAACCCAAGAAGCAATGTAGTTCATGATTCACCACCTCACAAATCACAAAATATCATATCTTTTTCTTTAACCTCCTGCCTCAACCATTAACATATATGACACTTCCCTCATTCTACATTTCCAAATAATTCATTGTGTTGGACCAAAATTGTACCAACTGCTTTAACAGTTGTACCTTGTGTCGGTACATATCATAGTTACACTCCTATAACTTAATGAGATATATGACCCTTGACCCACACCAATGTCCCTTTCTATCCATCAAAGATATAAACTAACCTAACTACCATTTAAAAAATCTAATTTAAAACATATATATATATATATATATATCATGTTGATTACATTTATATCAATTTATACCAAGGGGTGCCCTAAATGACACAATAATATAACTATCTTTGTCAAAAAATATATACTTTGATTACATTTGTTTGTTGTCTAATAGTTTTTCACTTCTTGTTTTCTTGCTTCCTTTGATGTTAGGGATGACAATAGGTCGGATACGGAACGAGTATCAGTAGTATCAAGCTCATATCCAAATGTAAAACTCAGTCTCATACCCAGACCCAATACACATTGGGTATCTCTCAGGCATACCCATAGGTATCGGGTACACCTGTAAATTACTTCCACAATATAAAAATGATAGATACCTACATACAATGTAAAATAAATCAAATCTAAATACCTAAATTCTCATAATACATGAATCTAAAAGAAGTAGTTGCGGTAATTATTAAAAAATTTCATTCTCCAAACATTATCAAAAAAAAATTTGGGAATTGGAACAGTCACTTCATTGCTTCATACTACGCATGGAAAAGTTAACAATAAGGAAGATTAATAATTTATACATAAGGAAAATAAAATATATAAATAATATATCTTCGGGTATTATTTCGGGTAATCAGACCGGGTTTCACATGATCTCATACCTAACCCCGGAATTTTATAAAAACAAAATCCCATACCTAAAAATCCGAAACATTACTCGGCCCGAGTATTTCAGGTTTTAGTTTTTTCCATCGGGCTCGAGTTTATTGTCATCCCTACTAGTATAATGTAACTAGTATTTCTTAAAATTGTTATCATGTATTTATATACATTTCAAACACAATTTTTTTAAATATATCTCTAGAATCAGAATAAGAACTAACATATAAGAAGCAAATCGATTTAATAGGTTTATTATTTGAATCCACCACTTATATTATTATATATAAAAGAGTTGTGGGCTCTACATCATGAATGTTCTATCTACTTGTACTTCTTGCATTTATATATCGCTCAATCTTCTAACATATGATTATCATTTGTTTAGTTTCATTTTATCTAAATTTGTTTCTACAAACTTAAATTGAGATATATGGGAAAAAACTTAATAGGGTAAATTGCCATCAATTTTTTTTACCTACGGTAAGATTTGAACTTTTAACACTTTAGGTATACTTAACAGTTGTAAAATAACATAATCACGGTAAATTAAGGCTGTTCATGAGCCTAGCTGAGCACACTTTGGTTTATCAGCGATTTGAGCCGAGCTGGCTCACACGTCGATTTCAAGCTTCTTTCAAGCAAGATTTAAGACACGAGTTATTTTAAATTTAGTTTTGACAACTGCTCAACATATTTTTGGGTTATTGTGCTAAAATTAGAGTATAAGCTATGATTTATATAATCATTGGAATTAGTCAAATTACATTCTAAAAGTAGACTAAGAAAAAAACATTCGCCACTTACAAACATATATACAAACATATATATTGTTTAAATAAACAATTTAAACTCAAATCAAGTCGACTCGTGTTTAAACAAGTCAGGATGAGGTAGCTTATTTTAAGCCGAGCTAGCTTGTTTGTAAACGGCTGCTTTCAAACGAACGTTTTAACCTTTTTTCGAACGAGTTGGGAGTTATTTAAATACTCATGTCGTGAATACATGTTATGATGTGTCGGTGCCTTAGTTAAGTTTAATAGTAACTCCATTAAAAAAAAGTTTAATAGTAACTCTCGTGAGTAGTGTGACATAAGGACTAAAAAAGCAACACAGATTTGTGTGGACACCATGATTGTTTTCACAGGGCCAATTGTCACCTTGCATTAAATTTCTCTGTGACCTTTTCCTCTTCACTCGTGAGATCGAGCGGAAATCGCGTAAATATATACTCTATCCGTCTCATTAAAAATGTCTTGGTTTGTAAAACACAGAGTTTTAGACATATTAAATGAGTGTTTTTTGTTGTCATTTGACAATAATATCATTTGACAATAAATATTATGTGGTCGGGTTTATCATATTGTTTGATTATGTTAGTTTCTGTTTTTAAGGGTAAATTTGGAAATTGGCTAATAAATTTTAAAATCTGACACATGAAATGAGACAAATAAAAAAAGAAATATAGACACTTCTAATGGGACGCATGAAGAATTTTTTTAAACGCGAAGATTTTATTAATAAGCATCCACTAGCAAGACACCGTGGAGCACCAAATACAAATACCAAGACCCCAAAGACTACAACGAAAATTTATACCGCATATGTCAAGGCAACTCCAACCTCTTGGCACGAAGTTTAATTAAACCAAGAGAGCTTGACACACTTGCCGCATCCACCAACCTCTTAACCGTTTGGGTCTTTACATGAAAAATCAGATCATTTCTAGCAAGTCATAGAAAAATAGGATGATGTTTTAAGACATGCTACCATGTGAAATTTAGATGCATGATCTAGTTTAGAGCTACATTATATTGGGCCTAGCTATTATATGTCTTGGATCAAGCAAGACTTGATTTGTTTCATTATTAATTTTTTAATGACAAGTTGTTTTTAGTCCAGCGTCATTAGGGCTGGCAAATCGTGTATATCTGTACCTGTTAAGACACGAACCTGTTAAGACACGAACACGAAACCTTATTACATGTACACGACACGATAAGCTATCGTGTACCTGTTACCATTACCTGTACCTGTACCTGTTTATAACAGGTATACACGATAAGACACGATATGACTTGTTTAAAAACAAGTATTCAAGAACTTGTTTAGTGAAATAAAAATTGTCTATAAGTATAAGGGTAAATAAGGTAAATATGTTATATTAAATTATATTTTTAATTTTAAAAAAAATTATAATAGGTATTAACAGGTACTAACAGGTAAATACCTGTTAAATACACGAAAATTAACAGGTAGATTCGTGTCTACCTGTTTAGTACCTGTTACCTGTTAAGGCCTTACCTGTTACCTGTTAAGACCGTGTAGGTTCGTGTCGTGTATTCGTGTCCGTGTACAAAATTGCCAGCCCTAAGCGTCATGGCATTAGCTAGAGGCTAAAAATAAAAATCTCCAAACAAAGATACATCCTAGACAAAGAAAACAAAAGTGTTACATGAATTGAATATTCTCACCTTGCAATATATGTGCATTCTCGAATATCCGTTTATCATTCATAGATACGCCATAGCTTTTATCTCCGTGAAGCAGTTCATCAACTATGTCGACTTATACCCTTAAATATTTTGTTGTTTCTCAACATCCCTAGGTTCCAAAGTTTTTTGTAAGTTCATATTGGAGACCTTTTTTTATCGTGATAAAAAGACTAGTAACAGACTAACAGATAAACTTGTCTCTTAAATAAGGTAATATGCCTAGTATTTTTTTATTGTTTATTTATTATTTTTAATCTAATAAGCTAATATGGTTTCCTTATGTTGTCAAAATATTTGTTCCAAAATAACTCATCACCATTAAAATTGATATAAAAAAAAACTTAACAACCAAGAGAATAATGCATTATTAAATCAACACACTATTTAAACTTCTCTATCTTTATCTTTAGTTTAAGAATAGAATCTTATTTGGTTGGTAAAACCTCTTTTCCTTTTTGTTAAAAAAACACCTAAAATGAAAAATAAGAATATTGTGCCAATGATATGAATGATATTAATTAAAAAAATTTGGTCGGAAAAATCAAACCTTAATGATACAAACAAACAAAACAATACTTGTTTCTTAAACAATTCGGTCTTCTTCTTTTTTTTTTCTTTTTAGGCTGGCGATTCTTGTTTGTTTTTACATTGTTAATTAATTATTATTAGTTATCTTTTCTTTTTCTTAATTATCACTTATCTAATATCTATTATATCATCTACTTTTTAGCTTGTTGGATTTGGAACAATGATTAGAGATTGTTGTCCGCATTTAATTAATATATTTAATCTTTTAATATCATCTTTTAGTTTTTAAACCACTTGAATTATATTAATATAGGCCTTATAATGTTAGGTCATCGTTTTCCCCGGGTCGAGACCCTGTAGCGGGACTCCGTTTGAGATAGCCTAACCCAGAAGTTTCGACAAGACAACAATTCTAGGAGGAAACTCTTTGAAAATTAAAACTCCCGATTAGAAGACTAGAAACCCAGTGATTATTATCTTTTATTTACAAGATGAGACGCGTAATATATAGTAAAGTAAATCTATATAAATTATTTATTTTTACATGTGTACTCATCTTTGTATCAAAGCGTACACTATATAACTCTTTTAAAGATTATGCCTAAAGGCTAAAGCGATATCGTATTAGTGTATTTTATGTGATTTTATCGATTAACAGGGTATTAATGAGTTATGCATCTTTATGAATAGTAGGTACTTGTATAAATAATAATTAACATATATTTTCAAATTTGGCGTCCAACTGGCTTTAATATCTCAAAGTATTTGATGTTAAACGGCATTTGTTAGCATTCATATACACATATTTTTCTAGAGTTGACTCGCACGTTACGTATTTTCTATTTACTTGCACCGTTTAATTTATTTATTTACTTATTTATTTTCCGCATCATTTATACCAGTCAAAGAAGTATTTAATACTACGCATATTACTATTTTACGTCATTTATATATTATGTTTTTTTTATGTTTAAAAAAAACGCTATCTTTTATAACGGTATAGGTCGATCAGTAGGTCACTACATAATAGCAAATATTTGTCACAATTTTATCACGGTTAAATCCTCTGTAATGGCACTCGAGTTGAAGTGGATTCAACACTCGAGTTGAGGTAGATTAATCACCAGGTGGGATTTGAACAACCAATAACTAACCATGCATAAAAGATCTTTTAAATTTGGTTATGTGTTGTGTAACGGTGAACATACTAATAGAAAAACATTAAAAAAAATCATGTAGGAGATGACTAGAGGGTATGTTATGGTCAGATGATATCATGACAGTAATTAGAATATGTGTTTGTGGAAGAACGCGTATTCCTTTTAACAAGCTCGAATGCCTCCATGCCATATGCCCTCATGGGCTGCGTCCAATAACGCCCCTTCATTGTACACTTGTTGTTGCGGTGTACTGTTTAATAACGTATTACTTGTGTCTCCATCTATAACACCAAAGATTACAATAACCTATAGCTTTAAAAAAACCTTCTGACCATCAAAACAAAAATACACTAAATATTAAATCACAAGCGCGTTGTACTTTAATAAAAATAAATAAATATATAAATGTATAATAAATTGACTTTTGTTAGCCAATCCAATTTTAATAAGAACCTCATGATTGACAGGCTGGAAGCCTCGAACACCTGGCTGCTGAAGTGCATATACTTGACGTAGTATATATGGATTTGTTGTAACCACCTTTTTTTCGCACCTTTTAAATGAATATTATTATTTACAAAAACTAATATGTTTTTAATCAAAATTTTAAGTGTATAGCCCCTAAAGTATTCATGTATACAATAATTTTTTTAGTTAATGACAATTTAGATTAATCACGGGTTACTGTATGTCTCATGCGATATGTTCATTTCCTCATCATGATGAAACTCTAATTTATTTCGTATGTCAGACCAGGGGCGGACCTACTTTGGTCGGGTAGGGGGCGCCCGCTCCCCCTGCGAATTTTTTTTTTATTGTTTTTATATGTTAAATTCTCTATCGACCCCCGTAAAATTTAACCCTCGACCCCCATACAGGCTTGAAAACTCAGTTTAATGTCCAGTTAGTAGCCTATATGAGACACATAATATTTAACAATGGATTGGGTTATATTATGGTTAGAAGATAGTAATATATATTTATTTATATTGTCATATATAGTCAATCATTATGGTATTGTAACCTTAAATGTTTCACCATTGCACAAAACCATCAATATAGTTGACGATTTGGATGGTCATGAGTACAAAAAGAAAATATATAAATAAATTAACTATTTTTGCTAAGTAATCAAGTGAGAAGTGATGAATGGTGGAAAAATTAGTTGTAGAACCAAGGTTCACAACATCACCATTTTTATACCATAACACAAGTTTTCCAACATAATATTGTTTGGAAACATGGTTTGGTTTCATTAACTTCTTATTTGTAGATTAGTGACTTAAAAAAGATGTATAATGGAGGCATATGAAGTTTAAGAAACAAAATAAAAGATTTATTTTATATAGTTTGAGAAAAACAATCCTAACTCGAACCTCAAAATGGTGATTTACCAAACTCTATTTACCTTGGTAAATACATGGTAAAGTTATAGAGGATGTTTCAAGTATTTAGGAAAAAAAATGAAAGAAAAATGAAAGAAAGAATAAAAAACTCACAAGTTGTTGTTGAAAATTTGTTGAAAAAAAGATGAAATTTGAGAGAGAGTTTGAAAGATGAAAATTTGTAGAAATTCTTAAATAGATTGAGAGAGTTTGAGAGAGAGTTTAGATGATGAAAGTGATTAGAGAGACTTGGTTTGATATTTATAGATAAAAATTAGGGTTAGACATTAAATAAGTTAGTTGAGTGGAGGGAATGAAAATTTTTTACTTTTAAATATAAGTGGAGGTAAAATGAAACTTTTTTTTAAATTTTGACCCATCAAATTTAGTTGTTGTCATTTTTTAATTTAACCCGACCCGGTTCGACTCGAACCGAATCGAACCGGATTGAAAAAAATATTATATATCGATACTTAAACGATTATTACCAAATTTCCGACCCCCATGAAAAAATTTTCTGGGTATGCCACTGTGTCAGACCTGAACTTAAAATCCCATTAGTTTGTAAAGTTTTAACTTACCTCAACCATTTAATCGATGATCATTGTCACTCATGTATACAATTTACCTCAAATTTAAAGAATTTATATGCAACTATAAGTACTAAACACTTGATGGTCATACATCATAATTATAACATATCTCAATCGAACATGCAAAGCTTAGATATATAAAAATAAATCATGCATTAACATTAACAGGTGTTATAATAAATACTCCTATATGAAAAGAATAGTGTCATTGTCTCACAACTCTTTGAAGTAATTTAATTACAACAAAAACAAAAAAGTTTGGCTAGCTACATGTTACATGTATATATAGTAGTCGTTTTCTATTACAAAAATATTTCTTTCTACAAATTATTTTACAATATTCTTTTTTCATACCTTCAAAAAAAAAAAAAGAACATTCAATTGCTAAATAGTCCACAAATATTTCCATTTACTCTTCTTTTTTCCTCTTATTTAAATTAAAATCTAATTTTATGACATTTATATGCACTTTTTTAGTGCATGTGCTTTTAGTGTATCTTAGCACGGTTGTAGATATATACGTTTATGTAAAAAAAAAAAAAGGATAATGAATTATGGTCCTATAACTATTTAAGTATTTAACTTATGGGTTTATAAAGAATCCTTATATAATATAGCAAAACAAAAAAATTATATGTGGCATCTTTTCATAGCTTTTAGCTTATGTGGTATTATTTGAGAGATTATCTCACAATAACGAAATTTTTATTTAAAATATGTATATAAAATTTATTATAATAAAACTAATTACATTTTTGATCCTCTAATATTTTAGACAATTCTGGAAAATTTAAGAGTATTTATATTTTTAACCCTTTACTACAAGGGGTGTACGTGAGTCAGTTTATATTTGATAACGTTTAAAAATGAAACTTATGGATAAAGTTAATAATAATATACAATTAAAGACCTGTTGTTTTATAAATATACATAACATTTTTATATGATTTAAAAAAAATAAACTACACCATAAAACTAAGCACTTTATTCTCTTTAATTTGAGTATAATATTGCTATAAAAAATCTAATTTTTAAAAATATCATGTGTTCCCTTTTACATGGTTTTGTCTCAAAACTGAATGGAACATTCATGAACATCCTTAAAAGCATTACTTGAATTGTGTTCCCGAGCGTAACGCAGGCACTAAACTAGTAGATATATATATATATATATATATATATATATATATATATATATATATATATATATACATTGAACCAGTGGTAAAGTCAAGGTTTGTAGCCTGATGGGCCAAAGTAAAACAAACTCAAACTTTTTTATAATGTTTTGTTTCAGGGGCCGGGGTGGTTAACCCTCCCCCGTCTTCTATATGCTTCGTCCCTGCATTGAACTTAATAAGAATGACCAGTCAATATTGTTTTTTTAGATAATATTATATAATATATAAATAAAGAATTTATAAATAAAAAAAAGGTTAGAGGGGTCCAAAGCAGCTGGCAATAAACGATGTTTAAAGGGATTTTATTATCAAAAAATAGTAGATACCTCATTGACGCGTCAATCTTTATATCATCCAAATATGTATATATAATGGAGTATATTATTAAAATATATATTCTTTTTAATCTTTTAAAAAGAAAACCTTGTATGTCTTTTTTTATAGACTTGAAAAGTTAAAAGTAAATAATATTTTTGGATTTCATTTTTCAATTTCATCTTGTACATGCATTAGACCATGAATAAAAAAATCAATGTAACCAATTTTAACTTTCAATTTGATTTTATTCCGGTATATAAAATTTCTAAAAGAATTATCTTAACCCTTTTGAAGAGCACAAAATGTTACTTTCACCTTTTGATACTGATCATAAAATGATACAAATATTAAATCTGAACATTAGAATTTATTTAATTATGTGAAATATATTGGTGTTACATTGTTGAAATGGTTTAAATTTGAACATGATACTTATCTTTTTTGTTATGTAATTTTACTTGCCATAATATGTTTTAATGTTTCATAATTATTTTATATGTTATAGAAGATAAAAAAAATTAAGTTGCATAATTATAATATAATTTATCTTGTTAATAAATAAATCTGTTGGTAATTAACATAGTATGTATTTTATTTTTATTTTTTTGTTTTATAAATATAAATATAATAGAAAATTAACATTGACGTGAAATTGCTTGTGGATGCATCAAATTACCCGTGGGAAAATTGAATAGTTGCTAGCTACCAAAGCTCCACCGCCTTATTCTAAATTAAACAAAATAACAAAGTTTACTTTATTATCTTTTTTTTATTCATTAAAATAATGTATCCTTTTATTTTCCAATCTGTTTATAATGGTATATACATAATAAGATTTCATGCACAATAGCAATATTATATTATAGAAAACAAAATGCATCTTCTAACTTAGTTTTGTAGAAATTAAACTCAACTTCTTTAGTGAATATAATCAATAATCAATCTAAATTTATAATGCTAGACTATGTACGTTGTTGCAAGTCATTTAAACACCATGATCATGTGTACGTAACGTCCTATATGGATCTTACGATGATCATGAACTTGAATTATATATCTATATTGTGTTCCAATAAAATGTCTCATCTCAAACATCATCACGTTTTTTGAAAGTTTTAGTTGTGAATGATATAAATTTTCATGCTTAAGTGAAGTTTAACATTAGTAATATTAGGATTGATGGGGTTTTAAGAAGCAATGACTTGAAAATCAAGAAACTGCTCGTTGAACCGGTTGAGCAAAGTGTTTGAACCGTTATTAATCTGATTTTTTTAAACGGTAAAACTGTTATACTTAATAAATTTTAGTTTAACAACAAAAGTTAAATTCGTAAACCGCGTGAATAACTTGAAAAGGAATATACTTAAAAAGAGAATAAGAACAAGGGTGTTATTGGCCCCATCTTTTTTGTGCATGGCAATAAAAATTTGTGGTCAATAAAACCGTTTCTTTTACGCTCCTTCATGGTGGGGTCCACCTATCACCACCACCTTTTTAATTTTCATCACATTTTTTAAGTATTTGTTAATCTTTTTTATTCTTTAAAAATTTAACCCTTTAGTTTTGTTGGTATCCTTATGATTATTGAGAAGGGTAAATGTAACAAAGTTAAGTTAAGTTAGAAGGTATATATATATATATATATATTAACCAAAGAGAAGGACTAAAATACAAGGTTTGTCAATAGCAAAGAAGGTTCTACTTTTTCAGAGAAAAAATACATTATGATCATGACCAGCTAAAGATCGTCGTCATCTCACGAAGCGGGTATTACCGGCCGATGTAGCAGTTAAGGGAATGTTCATTAGCCAAAAGCCATAATGTTACAGTACATGAAAGCCGTTGGGATGTAGGTAGCCTAGCTTCCATCCGTGACAAGATGAGTGCTCCAGTAAATACTTGTTTAACCTAACATGTATACTAAGAGTTAGCTTCGTTAAATAAATTCTAGTTTTAATTACTTTAGAATAATATCTATACAACTTTTTACATAAACAAGTATATAAAATATATTATTTAACTAACACTTGTAAAACATCTAGTGACTATAAAATAACTCGAGTAAGGGTAACTGGTAGTCTGGTAGACATGTATAATTAGTAATTTTAAGCACATCAGGTAATTATACATTGTATCTAAATAGTGATAAAGGGAATATATACGTGGTATCTTTAGATACCATGCCCCTAGTCTAGTACCGTGATATTTACACTTTTGACTCCTAACAGTATTTATAGTACAAAGAGACTCTTGAGGTGGTATATATAAATCACTTTTGTAATAGATATATCGTGGTATATTTAGATACCATGCCCCTAGTACAAAGGGACTCTTGACGTCTCTAGTAATAATACACATTGTTATGTTCTTAGTACAATTTGGATACCGTGGTATTACATTTAGACCACGAGCAAGCTAAGTATTGATAAGTTATATTTTTGTGTTAAGTAACTAATCAGCGAACTCAAGTTTCGAAAAAAAAAAAGTTTAAACTCCAATCTATAATGAATTACGTATGATTTTCAACATTTTCTTGCTAAAAATCTATGCTAATAAGGTATGATACATGCTTAATGTTATATGAGGTATGATACATGCTTAATATGATTTTCAACTTTTTCTTGGTGTTAGGCTTTTGGGGATAGGTTTAGGTTTTTGGGGGTTGGTTGAGGGTTTAGGTTAATTCGAATGAGATTTTTTAAATTTTAGGGAATACGGTTTCAATGCAACTATAATAACATCAATCAGAGTCGTTTGACGGTCGACTTTATAAATTTAAAAGATTTTTTTAAGAGTATAACTACATTAAAATAGTTATAAGATAAGTACATATTTGCCATAAGTGACAATTAATTGTAACTACTCGCTACCAAAGTGAAAATTGTCATAGTTAACTATAATTAAATTGTTATTAATTGTGTTCGGTTAAAAAAGTATACATTAATTAATTATTTATATAAATCCATTTCTTGGTATGAGTAAATCCCAAACGTACAAAATAAATGAGAACGTCTAATGGTTAAATATTAATTTTCTTCAAGTAACTGTCTTATATGGTTAAATATTAATTTAATATGTTATCTTAAAGGTAAATTTGTACAACTTAATTATTTTCGAATTTGATTTATTCATGTGAGGAATAAGAAAATATTATTTAATTATATTATGACCCTTTCTAATAAACAAATATATATATTTTTGAATTATCGAAACAAACCTATAGTACACATATGACATGACATGAGTTAACCTATTATAGAAGATTGGTTACTAAAGTTTTTAATAAAAAAAAATTAAATGCCATTGGATATATATATAAAAGATTATTGGTAAAAATTTAATATGCAAAATGGGTTATTATTTGAAGCAATTATCCGTTTCGATATGGTAAAGATCGGCAGAAATAAAATATGATAATGTACCCAAATAGTCAAGTAGACGTTTTAGAAGATCGCCCCTTGTACTTCTATGAATTTGCAAATGTTGCCATGTTTGTTTCTCGTTGTCTCAAACCACCTAGATAAAAAAAAGTTACACGTGTGTAAAAATGCGGAGAATTTTTACAAACATATGCTTAACTTAATTTATAAATTTTTTTATTTTACTTTTTACATGTTATAATTAGTAATTACTTAGAAGTGGATTTCGGCTACCCAGCGCTGTCTGTGTTCACATGACTTTTATGATTGTCTTTTGTCATTAGATAACCCGAATTTTATTCGTTTCGCTGTAAAAAATAATTGCTTAAAAAATCAAATTCTTAAAATTCTCACACCTACAATTAATTATTAAAATACTCATCTCTTATAACACATGTACCATAACTTCAAATAACCATCATTAAATAACTATATTATTGAAAAATCACTTTTCGATATTTGATCACCAAGTTCAAATATTCTAACATGTAGTCATTTATAAGGCTATATTACAATCTTATTCACGAAATTAAATATCCACTTTAACTCTCATGGTAACTACACCCTAAAGACTACTTACGATTCCATAAAACGATAAATAAAACTAATGAAATTAAGTGTGTTATTAGACAATGAAACCATGAAATCATGAAAAACCAAACCATGAACTTGCGGTTTCGTATCTTAACCAACCAAACCGACCAACTTGTCTCATTTTGGACAATTTAGTTATTTTCAACAGTCTATGAATAATTCACAATCAACAATATTAAACACTTCTGTTAACATTTTATCATGTTATAAGTTTTTTTGGCATACCAGTTAACCAAATCAAACTAAACTAAAAGCTTGTCTAACCGAATTTAACTCAACCAATTCAGATATGTTTGAATATAGTTGAATTCAAGTAACCAAACCGAATAAACAAGATTTTTTCAGGTATGTACTGTTTTACACCCTCTACCAACGATATAGCAAGGTTTTTTTTAAGTTAAATACAAAGTTACAAACCAACCAAACTTAAGGGATCAAAATTTAACTCACACGTTAGTTAAAATAAAATAAATTTGTCCAAACTTTTAATTCAATCTCTCCCCACATTTACATATAGAAAGTGAAAGAAAAGAATATAGTGTTTTTTTTAGCTGTGATTTAGCTGTCTTCTTCCTCTTCTTCTTCATATAATCTTATCTCTCTAAATCCCTAGAAATTAAATCCCCAAACCCTCATTTTTCATTTCACATTTCCTTCATTCATTCAACCATCAAATGTCTAGTTTCATTTCATGAGATGATGAAGAAGACCAATCAAATCCATTATTATTCCTTTATAGTTTTGTTACTTTCATTTTCTTGTTCTGTTTCTTGTTTACAGCAACAAGAAACAGAAGCTGCTGCCGATGACGGGCGTGTTAGTATGTACGCCCGGCACCGGCAGCTTTTATACTACCTAGATGAAAACGGTGACCGTGGCGAAAATGTTACAGTTGATCCTTCGTTGGTGTTTGAAAACCCTAAGCTAAAAAATGCTTACATTGCTTTACAAGCATGGAAGCAAGCTATACTCTCAGATCCACAAAATCTGACCGTTGATTGGCTTGGATCTAATGTGTGTAACTACACAGGAGTGTTTTGTGCACCTTCACCAAACAATCGATCTGAAAAAACTGTTGCAGGAATTGATTTAAATCATGGTGACATTGCTGGTTATTTACCTGAAGAGCTTGGGTTGTTAACTGATTTAGCTCTATTTCATATCAATTCGAATCGGTTTTGCGGAACAATTCCGAAAACGTTTCGGAAATTGAAGCTGTTGTTTGAGCTTGATATAAGTAACAACAGATTTGCTGGAAAATTTCCTCATGTTGTGCTTACGTTACCCAAATTGAAGTTTTTAGATCTTCGGTTTAACGAGTTTGAAGGCACTGTGCCTAAAGAGTTGTTTGATAAACCCTTGGATGCTATATTTATCAACCATAACCGGTTTCGGTTTGAGTTACCGGATAATTTCGGTAACTCGCCGGTTTCGGTTATTGTTTTGGCGAATAATAAGTTTCATGGATGTTTACCGGCGTCTATTGGGAAAATGTCGGGTACGTTGAATGAGATTATTATGATGAATAATGGGTTGAGGTCATGTTTGCCTGATGAAATTGGACTGTTGAAAAATGTTACGGTGTTTGATGTGAGTTTTAATGAGTTGATGGGGCCGATACCCGAAAGTGTTTCGGGTATGGTGAGTGTTGAACAGTTGAATGTTGCTAATAATTTTTTGAGTGGGGTGATACCTGAGGGTGTGTGTAAGTTGCCTAGGTTGGAGAATTTTACTTACTCGGGTAACTTTTTTACGGGTGAACCGCCTGCGTGTTTGAAAGTGCCTGAGTTCGATGATAGGCGGAATTGTTTGCCTGGGAGACCCGAGCAAAGATCGGGAAAACAGTGCGGGATGTTTGCTAGTAAGAAGATACATTGTAGTGCTTTTCGGTGTGCTCGTTTTGTTCCGGTTTTACCAACGCCTCCGCCGCCTGTTGTGGTGCCTTCGCCGCCTGTTGTTACCCCTTCGCCACCACCTCCTGTTTACTTACCACCGCCTCCGCCACCAGTTTACTCCCCACCACCTCCACCTCCACCGGTTTACTCACCACCACCACCACCTCCTCCAGTTTACTCACCTCCACCGCCACCTCCATCGCCCCCACCACCATCTCCACCACCACCTCCTCCGCCCGTTTACTCGCCTCCACCGCCACCTCCATCGCCCCCACCACCACCTCCGCCAGTTTACTCGCCTCCACCGCCTCCTCCATCGCCCCCACCACCATCTCCACCACCACCTCCTCCACCAGTTTACTCGCCTCCACCGCCACCCCCATCGCCCCCACCACCACCTCCTCCAGTTTACTTGCCTCCACCGCCCCCACCACCAATAATATCACCTCCACCACCACCGCCACCGGTTGCATCTCCACCACCACCAATAACCCCACCTTATTGTGTGAGACCATCACCACCACCACCACCACCACCTCCATCCGCATCACCACCACCACCAGCTTCATCGCCACCACCACACTCCCCACCCCCACCACACTCACCACCACCACCACCTCACTCTCCACCACCACCACACTCACCACCACCTCCCTACATATACTCATCACCACCTCCGCCAACCCATTCCCCACCGCCACCATCACCACCACCTTGTATAGAACCACACCCACCGCCACCACCTTGCATTGAATACTCACCACCACCACCACAAATCCACCACTCTCCACCACCACCAACAATCATATACAACAGCCCACCACCACCACCACCACAAATCCACCACTCCCCACCACCACCAACAATCATATACAACAGCCCACCACCACCACCACCAGCACCGATATACGAGGGTCCACTACCACCCGTATTCGGCGTATCTTATGCATCTCCACCACTACCACCCTTCTATTGATTCTTTCAACAACCCCTCAATTAACAGCATCAGCATCACCAATTGTCAAAATGTTCATCACTATCACTTGATAGTGATGAAATAAACATCAAGATTAGGTTTTTGGGGCATTATTATTACTATTACATATTGGCAAGCAAAACTTGAGGATTCTTTCCCCCAATATTTATTTGAAATTGTTATTTGTGAAAATAAATTTGCCAGGGAAAATTGTAGGTTGCAGACAAGTTTTTATGTATAGACAACATCCATCATCATCTTCATCTTCAGTTGGGTTTTTTTTTCTGGGTTTTTTTTATTGTTATTATCATACATTTGTTTTTAAATTTGTTAGTCTAAGTATCAACATATTTATTACTTGTATTAGTTTTTTTATTATTATCATAATCTTCTGGCTTTAGATCATTTGTTTGAGTTTTTCATCCATTTTGTGTGTTTGTGTTCATCTTCTGGCTTTAGATTATTTGTTGGTGTTTGACTAAGTATTTATTAGTCATTGATTTGATTGATGATAGTGTTTTTTTTTTTGTAAACCCTGTTGATGTTTTGAAATGGGAACAAGAATTTAATGTTAAACTTGGCAATGGTTGACTCGTTTAACTCGTTGAACTCGTCTTTAAAACCTTTAGTGTTTAGCCGGCTTGATACATGAGCTAGTAATCATACTGTGAGCTCGGTAAGTATTTGGTCTGGTTTTTAAAACATTGGTTTTGCTATTTATGTGGTGTAGAAGATGGGTATTTTGGGTAGTTTATCAAAATCTTCAATTTGCTATAAAAATGAGATTTTTTTAAAGGGGGAGATGGAGAATACAAGCTCGATAGAAAGAAAACATTATACATTGTGAATGACATTGAAACTAGAGTATAAAGGTCAATCTAACCAACGTCATTTAGCTCTATTCTTGACCCATAAAAACTGAGAATTTTAATCTCGTACAATCGTCGATAGTGTCTTATGCTAACATTGGGGCTTTTGAAAATGCAATTATTCTTTGTGTTCCAAATGTACCTAAAGGCATATTTGAAAACCGAATCCACCATCTTTTTTTAGAACTAACTTGAGGGACAAGGGTGGGATAGGCAGGTTCATCCATAGACCAAACTGAGTCTACACGCCTCTAGCGAGCGAGTAGAAAGCAAATAAATGTTGTAGATCTTCATCGTACAAACCACAAATCAAGCATATAATCGACCCAATCGAGAGCTCACGTTTGGATAAAGAAACACGAGTGCTACAAAAGTGAGTTGGTGTTGGTAAACAGTTCGAGATCAATGCCTCAAATGTAATGGCATATTAGTTATGTTTACCTGATAAAGTTACCGGTGCATTCAACCAAAAGATAAATTAAAGAGCTATTTTTCATAAAACATGTATGTCACGGGTTTCTTAAAAAAAACAAAGAAAGAAGCTCAAAGAACTCGAGCTCGCATGTCTTTTGACACGCTAAACCGGCCACTTGAGCGAGGGAGTGTTTCGTTCTATTTTCCGAACTATAATTATTCAAACAAAAAGAATACAGTGTAATTTTTTAATAAAAAACATGAGAAAAGTGTCCTAACCACGCAAATCATGTAGCAGTCAGAGTAAAGTAATGTACGTAGACATTAACATGTAATTGAGGCCTAGTATACTAGTACTAGATTAGTAATTGTTGAACTTCCCAAATAAAAAATGTTCCAAGCAAAATCCTTAAAATCCTATGTTATATAATCAAACTAGAAGAAACTCTTATAACGTATCAAGCATCAGTCACGTTTCAAAAACTAAAACGAGGTGTTGTCTTTTATAAGATATGAAACTATTCACACAAACATATAAAGGGGGCCTAGTATGACCACCTTCCTTCGTTTGCCACGACTAATAGTTGTCGTCATGCATCGCAAACATGACTAAAGTCTTTCATCGTTATGACCGTGACCACAACACATGATACTTATTTAATTGCCTGACCTTTTGGTTCTAAGAAATAGCTATATAACACTATAACTTGTTATAAGACACTATGAGTGACTTGAGTTTGATACAAGATGTTATTTGCAACAAATAGTTTGGTTAATTGAGTAATTGGTCACATTTAGTTTATGAAATGGAATTAAAACACTTAGCTAAAGACTTAAAGACTTGGTGAAGCTAAATTTAATTATTGGAGCTATGGGAAAAAATGGATGAACATGGAAATGAGAATTAGGAACAAGTTCATTTTATAACTCTTAAACAAATTACTAATTAAAATATTTATAAAATTTAAATTAGGCTCTGATTATGAGAAGAAGTACACATGATGGGCCAAAATGCATCATCTTTTGCTTTGAAATATGAAGCAAGGAGAATGGCCCTTCTTTCCTAAGCATATGCAATGCTTCCCATATCAATTTCCAATCTTCAAAAAGTAGAGTAACACTATGAGAAATAAATGACCTATGCATATGTTATGTTTCCAATCTTAAAAACTAAATTTCAATATACTATTAAAGTTTGTGGTTATTATCTATAAATTTTATTCAATTGTTTAATACAAATCAATTTAAGGAGCTTGAAAATCGAATAAACACATATACATATTTAACTTAAATGTAATACATAAGACATTTTTGTAACCGCATAGTCATCACTCTTACTCTCATCTAAAATATTAGTACAACACTACGCATAATTGTTTATATAGTTCCTACAATTATCTACTTAAAAAGTTTCATCTGTGAAACATATGCTTCATTTAATTTAAAGGTTGTACCGAACATTGTTTTTCTTTCTGTTTTTAATTGTTGGTTATAAACATCTATAAGACGAAGTTCACTAACAAAATCAAACTATGTCAATATCGTTCGTTTCATTTATTGTCTTTTCCTACTTTCTTTTGTCTTTTACTATTCGTTATAAATGTGAACACGATGATAATAATTAGTGGCGAAACCAAAACTTTTTAACTAAAAATTAAAACCGAAACCTCGTATAACATGAATACATTGGTCCGTTTTCATAGCATTTTAATTGTATTACTCTAATATTAATTTTCCAAGTGTCAATAATATCAAGTTTTAAGCATAATCTTGAGAAATGGGCCCTTTTGATCGAACTCACATGGGCTACCAAACGTTATATTTAATGAGGAACTAATAATGTTGATTTATGTGGTTTATAAAACATTGGTACAACCACTATTTTTATTTATATGGGCAAGTAAGTAGGTCATATCCATCAAGTGATCACCCACTTAATATTAATACCCAATTAAATCTTCCCATTGCACTAAACCAAATCTCCATGATTTCCACATTCTACCTTCCATCTATAAACACAACTATTTATATTCACGTTATCGAGCATTACGTGACAGTTATTAAACGAGTTATTACCTCTTGTAAGAGCTACCAACAACCCATAAACAAAAATGTAACACAAAAAAAAAAATCAAATACAAAAACAAACATAAAAATGACAAAACATTCAACAAACAAACACACACATGACATCAACCAATAACAACACAACATCTCAAACCATCAACTAATAGCAACACAACACCGTAAGCCACACACAAAACCCTATTTCATGACATCAACCAATAGCAACACAACACCTCAAATTATCAACCAATAACAACGCAACACATCAAACCATTAATCAATAGCAACACAATACCTCAAGCCACACACACAACAATATTTCATGACATCAACCAATAGAAAAACAACACCTCAAATCACCAACCAATAGCAACATAACACCTCACACAACACATAAAACACTATTCATAATATTTGTCTTTTAATATATTAAATAAATTAAATTATAGATAATTTACTAATTTATATATTTCTTATCACTTTTACACGTACCTCTTACGTATAGCTTATTCTATCAAATATTTACATGTAACTAATAACTACAACTAAAAGGTATAACTCGCATCGCTTATTGTTTACTTGTATATAATTTATACATATGTGTTATTTAGTTGTTTTTTTGTAATTTTATACATTATTATAATATACTATTTAGTTGTATTTTGTAATCTTATATATTGTTATAATATAAATCATTTAATCTTTATATTAAACAAATACCACAACATGTATACAAATATTAAGTTTTCTTTAGTGTTAGAAGTTTTAATGAAATATAATCTAAACTCATGTTTGGCCTCAACTCATTTAAAGTTGACTTTACCCATCTTGAGTAGTTGATGAGAAACTTGACTTATGTCTTATGTATATTCTTAACTCCAGTATGATACAACCCTAACTACATATGTTTTTAAACATATGTTTCTAGTACAAAACCGCTTTAGGGTCATGAAGTGTTTCAACACACTTACGTGACCTATATTAGTCTTTGAACATAAAGCATGTTCTTAGTTTCACAAACACTTTCTATGTAATTTTAACTAATAACTTGTCCAAAGCCGGTTCCTAACTCAAACCGGTTCCATCAAGAACCGGTTTTGACTTTTGTCGACCCTAAACAAATAAAAAAAACTACGGGGTAACTTTGTAAAAACATAACCAAGTTTCAATTTTGTTCTAATTAAGTCACTCAAGTTTAAAAATTGTTTCAATTAAGTCACTCACCTTCATATTTTATTCAAATTAGAAGTTTTAACATGTTGTTTTCACATGTTTTTCTTTACGTTTTAATTAAGAATTATTTTTTACATTTTTTATGCTAATGTGAAGCGGTAATGTGAATTGTAGGTTTATTTTTTTATTTTTTTATTTTTTATTATAATTAACATATTTTTAAAAATTTTAATATAATTACATATATTAAATATTCCGACCCCCACATTATATCTTTAATTCCTTTCTTGACACAAACAAAATCCAACAATTGCTCGATTTGGAGGTTTAGTCATCTAATTGAAATAAAATATGCTTGAGTGACCTAATTAAAATAAAATTGAAACTTGGTTATGTTTCTATAACATTTCACCAAAAACTATTGAACACGTATGTTATTTATAAAGTGCCAAAAACTTGGGCTTGGTTTTTTTATTGATAAGGTAAAGTTAATGGATTAGAAATTGGACTTTAACATCCAAAATGTTTTTGAGAAACTTAAAATTTGGGCTTAAACATAATTATGACAAAAAGGCTTTTCATTAGTTATTGAATAATGAATGTTGTTGAACTTGGGCCCAATATATATTTATTACCCAACGCGTGAACAACACATATTTCTAAGCAATTCATTCATCTCAAAGGCATCTTTACATTTTTCGTACAAACACACCCTTCTACATTTCGGGGTTGTTTGGTAAAACTGAATGCTTAAGTGCTAAATGGTTAAGAGGTCTGAATGGTTAAGTGGATCTGTTTAGTTGGACATCTAAATATGATTTTCTAAAATAAACAAACAAATCTAAAAATTTTCTTTCATTTATCTTGTCCCACAATAGTGGGGGAACAAAAACATGGTTAGTTTATGTATGCAACCATTCATGACATATTAAGTTCTTATGCTATGTTTTACTCTACCATATACCAACGCGCAGGGGGGGTGCAAATTTGGTTCGAATTCTTTAACACCACTACTTGCGGACACGAATGCAACTCCAAAAACCCGGGTTCATACGAGGGCGGTTTTTTAACATTTTCCCCCTTTTGGTTGACCTAATTTTTTTGTTTTTGTCACCTTCTGCTCGTCTTCTTCACTTTCGCCCTTCTTCATCTTCTTCTTCTTCATCTGCCATCTAACTAGATTATATAGAGGGGCGGGTATTAGTTCAGTTGGTGCGACATATAAAACTTTATTAGCTAATCTCGTCGATTACATCGTGATCCTTCGGTAAAAAAAAGTCATTACCAGGACCTTGGAAGAATATAATGAAATGTGTAGCGAACTCCTTCGTGTTTGATACCAAAGAAGTAAGGAAAACTATTGAGTTCACTGTCCTCCCTATAAATCCAATTATATTTATTGATATAATTTTTACATCAATCGACTCGTATTCTCGTTCCATCAAAAGTCTTAAAACAACAATCTGGAATTCGCAAAAACCTAACGCCGTTAATTTTTATTAACGGTTGTCTGTTGGTGGCAAAATGACAAAAGGTTGGACCATTACCAGTTATTTCAATAGTTGAGATCGCCAAAGACTAAAAGATAATAGTTGGAACTGTTAAAAAAATAACCTAAACTATTAAAACTATTCACATTTGTGTAGGTTATTTTAAGGTACCATAACAAACATATGACTTGTAAATCACAATCCTAGTTTGTATGAACTTCCAATATATATAACTAATTACTAACGTATATGCTTTATAAATAATTAAATAAAATAATTCATATATAAAAATTTCCTTTTTTTAATAAATCCAACACTAATGTAATTTGTAGTTGGTTCTTCTGGATATCTGTGTGGAGATGAAAGATTGAGCTTGAGATGTTATAGGTCTAACGTCTCATTTTCAAATCCTGATCCTATGAGTTTTCTTAATCCTTTGTTGGTTTTCTTTTGAGCTTCATAGTTTAGGCGACTCGCTTCCTCTTAGTCACGCCCACCCAGTTTAAGATGAATTGGAATTGTTGATGGTATGATTTCTCAGTGGTGATTGACGGGCAAAAAGCTAATGCTATTCAAAATTTCAGGCAATGCATGTATAATATTTTAGGTTTTTATTGAAATCTTTGGCTTCAAAACTTCTTTTAACACTCCATAGAATATTTGTAACACGTTAATATATATGTTTGAAACATTAAGGGGCTGTTTGTCAAAATCTGAATCATTAAGTGTTGAATGGTTAAGATGTCTGGACCATTAAAAGGCTCTATCAATAGGAGGGATATTGGGGTAAAACTTCAGGTGATGTTAAGTTTGATATATTCTCCATTCAGTTTCATTCAGGATCTTTCAATCTCTTAACCATTCAACACTTAACTGAACCATTCAGAGACTCTTCTTTTATGAAACAAACGCTCTAAATGCTGAATCTGAATGATTAAGCACTGAACTGAACCATTAAAAGGTGAAACAAACAACCCTAAATCACAGATCATGAGTTCTAACCTAACAAAGTAAAATGTGGTGTAATATATATATAAGTTATTAAAAAAATGATATTAAGATACACGTAATATGTTATTGAAATACCCTCGTTTTTATCTATCTTTATATATACGTGTGTGTATAGAGAGAGATGGAGATTGGAGAGTGAGAGTGTCTAGTTGTAAAACGAAAGGAAAAAAACACCCACCTTTTTTTTCGTACTTCGGCCTATATTAGGGGTGCTCTATAACTTTTAAAGCGTAGATATGTACAAAAAGAAAAAGAGGGATGATGCTTTTTATCATCGGTAAAAGGATAAACATGCCGCAAATGGGTTGTCACTAACGTAAAAGCAAGGGTGAATTAGACATAATCATAAGCACCATCACTTTAATTTTACCTACAACAATTAATTTCAATTTATTAACTTGATTCAATGATAATATTTATCTAACTTCTTAAATAGTTTAAAATAAAAATGTGATTGGGATGTCGATAACGAAGTTGAAGAAGTGATGAAGAAGATCAAAGGTAGGGCGGCTATAATTATTATGGCGTTGATTTGGTTTGTGTGACTTGCTAGAAACGACCTTATTTTCAACTCAAAATCTCTATCGGTGGACGGGGTGGTTGACAAAATCTCTATCACTTCACTATATTTTTTTTTCATTCGTAGGCCTCTTAAACAACAAACTACTTTACTCATAAATATATCAGGGTTATTAGATTTTAATAATCCGAACTTTTTTATATTGGTCGAAATTAATCCCAACTTAAAAAATTCTCTGTGGCAATCTCAACTTGTAACTTATTTTCCTACAATAATCCTCCGTTAAAATTAACTTAACGGCGTTAACTTTTTTTTGAATTTTTGACCGATGTTTTAGGGCTTTTGATCGGGAGGACGACACGAATCTATTGACGTAAAATTTATCTTGAGCCGATACTCCAAACGAAGAAATTTTAACATCCGATTTAAGCACCGTTAGGTTTAAAGACCCGATTTAAGACCGTTTGGTCTTTTGGAACATCGACTCAAGGTAAGTTTTGCATCAATAGATTCGTATCGTCCTCCCGATCAAAAGCCCTAAACATCGGTCAGAAATTCAAAAAAAAAGTTAACGGCGTTAAGTTAAATTTAACGGAGGATCAATGTAGGAAAATAAGTTACAAGTTGGGATTGCCACAGCGAATTTTTTAAGTTGGATTAATAACGGCCAATATAAAAAAGTTCGTATTATTAAAATCCAATAACCTAATATATCAAATGTGTACATGCTCAGATTTGAAACCGAGTCCTCCCCACAAAGTAGTGGTCCTACAGGCATTCTATTGTATAATGTTAGAACATAATTCCTCATCATATGACTAATGGGCTGTTTGTTTCACCTCTTAATGGTTCAGTTCAGTGTTTAATCATTCAGATTCAGCATTCAGAGCGTTTGTTTCATAAAAAAAGCCTCTGAATGGTTCAATTAAGTGCTGAATGGTTAAGAGATTGAAAAATGCTGAATGAAACTGAATGAAATATATACCAAACTTAACATCATCTGAAGTTCTACCCCCAATATCACTTCCATTGATAGAGCCTCTTAATGGTTCAGACCACTTAACCATTTAGCACTTAATGATTCAGATTTTGCCAAACAGCCCCTAAATGAAATTCATTCTAGATTAGTTGAATTTAAAAAAATGTAGTATTATAATTACGATAAGAAAAACTTAGTCAACATGAATACCCTCGTATTTTAATGCTGACGTGTCATTTTTTTTTATCTTTCTCTTTAATTTAAGTATCAACTTCCGTCCTTTTTATCATACCACACCTTCCACCCAACTATTTCTTTCCCACTCATGACCGACCCTCATCGTATAATATACTAGAAATTGATGGCAAAAGGGAAGAATTGAAAAGGATTGATTTCACTAAATAAAATAGGCTTATCCAATGACATCAACTACTAAGGGCTCAATGAAGAAGTGGATTGATTGGGGTCGTTCTTTTTGTGTGATTTGTCCCTTAGAAAATTCAAAAGCAATCAAATTTAAAGTTTTTTTTTTCTAAAAAAGTATAACGTTTATAAGAGCTCTTCAACTTGATAATGGATGTTGTGATGGTCCTTAATTAAGAGGTCTTCCACTTGATAATGGATGGTAACAATTCTTTTACATCCACTTCAACTAATCTACTAATAAGTAGGGGTGTTTATGATGTGGTTTTTAGGTCAAGCCACGTCGAAATTGAATCGTTTAAGAGAGTAATATATACATCGGGTTGTTTGGCATAGACGACCAACAAAATTGTCTCTTATGGTTTAGAGATTTTGAAATCAACCGACCGAAAGTTAGGGAAAAAACTTACCATAAAACCGAACCAGTGACTGGTTGAACAGTTTTACGGTTTTAAATCGCGCAGTAAACTATCATAGAGGTAATGATTTCAAACTTTAATTACTAACTTTAAGAAAAAGTTGACGTTTAATACTTTTGTTGATAGAAATTTTGACCCGTTGAAGGTGATACATCCTGTTAGACTTATATTTTTAGAACGGAGAATTTTTTATATTAGGTCATCGCACTCTTCATATGGTGAGGACGTGAGGTTCGTTGCCTCACTCCGACCATATCATGTTGTCTTAACCGTGCTTACGCTGGCTTCAGAGTTTGGCTTGAATGTTCCACCGGGAAACCATACTGTCAACTGCCACTTGACAGTCTTTGTGTCACCACAAGAGCAGAACTCTTTGGTGTAACACACGGTGGACAAAACTCAGATGAGCTCAAAATTCGATCCGATAACATTATACAATGTCTAGCTTAAATCCAATATTGCCTAAATCTATCAAAAGTATTAAAATTCAGTTACCTATAAAAAAATTCAAATCATCTTATCATTGATTCATAAATAAAATCACAAGTGATGATTTCATGTTAGACTTTTATATTTGTTTCATAAGGATATATAAATAAGTAAAAGAATAACTTAGAAAATAAGATTTGTAAGTTCTTTTTATTAGATATTTTTTTTCTGGTGGATATTTAGTTCGTACCTAATGTATGGACGATTGGACGGCAAAGGAAAGAATTGGAATATTAGCAAATGGATAGTGGAATTGACCTAAATTCAATTCTTCTTGAATTTGGATATGTTGTTTTTTAAGTTTGACCACATAAATAATACATATTAGGACAAGCACTTCTTTTAGTTTTAAAAAATATATATTGGGGCCAACATTAGTTTTAAAAAGTTATAAACAAATGAGTGATACGATTTTGTGTAGACAAGTAAAATATAAACAAAACTGTAGAAACAATCTTTTATATTTGTTGAGAAAATCATTTTTTCGTTTTTTATGTATAAAGGTTACACACTAAGCGTTATTTATATATATTTTTGTAACAGTATTTTCTGTCAAAAGACTATTTGTGTAATTTTAATTATATTTAAGGATGTTTTCTGTAACTTTAATATATTTAACTAAAAATTAAATTTACTTATGTATTTTACAACTTTTATGCATGTCATCATTTAATTAAAAATGTACACAACTCATACAAAGAAAGAATTAGGTAAACTATGACGACAATGATTTTTTCGTCTAGAGGTTAGAAGTAAGGTGAAGGTTTTGTCTTTTTAAAAGTTCTGGATTCAAATCCAGAAAATGACCTCTAATGATACTAATTTTAACGGTGAATCCACCGTTTAAAAAAACAAAAAAAATGTGATAGCAATGAAAAGGGATAAGAAATTAAGAATTATTATTGTTGTTATTATTATGCTAAAGGCCGGATAAATGATATGAAATAAAATATATATGTTTTAACGAAGCACGCGGTGTGGTGTAGAAGCAAGCACGATTTGCTCCCCCACTCATCAAATGCCTTAACTCATGAAGATGTGTCATCCTTCCACACTAACACAAACCACCATCATTTTTTTAATCATAGTATCCATTTTCAACGCTTTATTATAATATATATACATACTAAATTTCTATATCAAATTTAGATAAACTATAACTTTATAGTTATAAAATACATAATTTCTTTACCAATAACCTTTTGTACTTTGTACAAGAACTCTCATGTCCAACCTCAAACACTCTAAGATATTTTTTATTTGGCTAAAAGATAGATAAGTAGATACATCGTATTTGATTTCACGGGGGAAAACATGAAAAAAAGACTCGAGCGATATGATCCATTCGTCATCCTAAAATGAAAGGTGTGATCTCATTGGTCTTAATTTGTGAAGACATGTTGTTAGGTGTTTTATTTTATTTTTCATTGTACGTGAGAGATAAGTGTCCATACACTAATAAAGGATGCATGGATTCTTAATAAGAGACTATGAGTATCCTACTAACATCTTGTGTTGGACAAGTGAAAGATTTCAAAAAACCAATGAAAGAAGATTCGAACTAGGGTATGACAAGAAATTTGTAATAAATGGTCTTTCATACCAACCACTATTATCCGTTTCACCCAAAAGGAGCGAATGAGTTTTGTTTTTGGCTGTCTAAAAGAATATTTTTTTCAAAAGATCACCATTCTAGGATTAGGATTGCTTTCACTCAAAGCATATTTAAGTTTCAAGTTTTCATCATTGTCGCAGTCAATGCAGCAAAAAAACGTTGTATGACATTCCTCATGAACCAACAACATCTCTCATATCCACTGCGGATGTGACATTTGCCCAGGATATTACAAAACCAGTGAAGAAGGAATTAACCATTAGAGCTCTACTAAGAAGAAATAAGACATTTAACATTTTGTCACTCGTTAAAGGTTCTCCAACTGTAAATTTTAAGAGAGAAAATGTATGTTAGTACATATCCTAACATCCACGATACCAAAATGTACATGTCAACTTTCTCCTGATTTACACTATTTTATAACATGATTTCACTCCCACCGATGATTATGAATAACATAAATAAACACACAACCTATAATAATTTTGTTATTAGAATAATCTTTAGCAGCAAAAGCCAAAGTTAAAAGCGTTACAAGTCAAACTACTCTTTTGATTATTATCACCGAATCGAAACCGGTATTAATTTAACTTTAAACTATTAAAAACGAATGTATAAAAAATTATTTATGACCACCATATATACGTTTGAAAATGAATATCCAAGCAACATTTGTAATCATGAGTTTGAGCTGAAAAAAATAACATATAAAAACACCATTCGGCGGAAATAAAGCAAAAGAGAAAAAACAGACGATTAAAGCAAGCAATCTCTCTCATTCTCTTTTTATGCCTATATATATACTCACGCATATATATATAGATGTGATGTGGTGACGATTGAAGCGTAGAGAAACAAAAGTGCTGAACATCATCTCAATCCACATTTTCAAATCCAATTCATCTCCGATCACTTTTTCATTTTCGTGATTTTTAACAAAAACTTCACCTGATTGTTCGCCGGAAACTTCTGCAATCACTGTGCAAACCGATCGACTTGATTTTGCGTCTCGATTTCAAAACATTTCAGGTTTGTTTCGATTTCGATTCAATATGAACTTACAACTGTTTGATGAAATGCGTGTATCGTATTTGTGCATATTCTGTGTTAGTTCTATAGATCAATCAATTTGTTCATTAAGTTACTGTTTTTTTGTTTGTTTGATTGATTGATTTGGTTTCAGTATCGAGTTACAAGTGTTTGATGAAATGCGTGTCGATTGTGCATATATCAATCGATTTTTATATGTGATTGTTTCTCGTTCGTCTGCCATTAATGAATGTTATACTTTCATTTTTGTTCTAGATTTGTGATTTTGATAAAAACTTCACCTGATTGTTCGCTGTAAAGCTCAACAAACATTGTCTCGAACTATTGAGTTGATTTTGCGTCTCGATTTCACAACAACTCAGGTTTGTTTTGATTTTGTTTCAATATCGAGTTATAACTGTTTGATGAAATGCCTTCTCTGTTCTTACTTGCTTCGTTAATTGTTGTATTTAATTTGGTTCTGTTGAAGCTGATATTATGATTGTGTATGTGCATTAGGCATTTGTACAGTAGAAACGATAATTGCATATAAAGGAGAGTTAGGTATATTGCTATGTATCATAGATTTGAAAGCATGTTTGTTTCCATTTCCGTTTAGCTTTTGTTCCGGTACAATGAATGTTTGCGGAAAAAGACTAGAAAATGAACCAGTCTAATCGGACTTTGGAACCGCGGTGTAGTGTATATTTACATACAAACACACGTGTACGGTCCGGTTTTTTATGAACTGCTTTTTGTAAACCGTAACCAATCGTTTATAATGATTTGGTCCGTATTTTTATAAATGGTTTTGGTATAAATTATAAACCGAGAGTGAAACCAAACTGATGTCTGAAACCAAACTAATGATTTGGTCTGATTTCACTAGGAGGGAACCGGATGTAGTTATAATAACTATCTTAATGTATATAATATATGAAAACAAATTTTGAGAATACTTTAGTATTTTTAGATTTTAGTTAAAAAAAACTTGAAACAAAATAGATATGGAGCTTGAAAAGTTGAAATATCAAATTAGTTATCAAATTAGATTTTGAAGGAAAAATATAAAAACAAGAGTAACTGAAACATGGTTCGACCAATTTCCTCTAGAGGGGTGTTAAAAAAACTAAAAACTGAAAATAATAATCTTTAACCGGAAATGAACGAATGAACTAAATTGTGAATTTGGTTTTTAGTGTTGTTAATTATTACATGAAAACATGCTTATTTGGTTAGGTTATCAGAACAAACAGAAAAATAACTTTTTTAATTGGATCGGAGCATCGAATAAATTAGTTTAGCTCTGAATTCTGTTCAGTTAGACATGTTTCCAGTTTGATCGGTTTAATTCAGTCAATTGTTAAAAAAAGTCCATAACCGAATAAGCCATAATCAAAGTGGTTAGGCACTTGGTTCCCGACTAATTACTATTTACTCATGAAAATGTTGGGCACGTTTGTTTGAGTGCATATCGGACATATTCTCACTCTTGAAAGTTTTCGAACAATCTTGATGCATGATATTAATATTCGATATTATATTTAGAGGTCACAAATGAAACTTGCACGTACACGTATAGATTATCAACTTAGGCTTTTAGATGCTTTCCTATTCTTATCAAACATTCCACTTATATTTTCTTATTCATTCAAATCTAGACAAATAAGATGGATTTTGAAAGTGATAGTTGAAGGTCCTAGTTTTTTTTCGTATCTTGAATTAAAAAAAAAGGGGAGAACGAATATATATGTAGCAAGAAGAGATGGAATATATTGTCCATACATCTTGTTATTTTATCTTTAAAATAGCTTAGCTTAATATGTCCGCATTATTCTTGTCACCAATTCCTATGATTCTAAATATGCACCAATTTCTTGATTGCCTTTGACACAATATTTTTAAAAGACCGGAATAAATTGATAAATGTAATAAGTCTTAGGTTTAAGTCTTGCGTGCTTACACAATTAAAAAAATGAGATTTCTAGGATGGTAAGATGTTTTCACACCTAAAGTAAGCTTCATCCAGATAGGAAATGAAGATGATCACGTTGACTAGTGCTCACGAGTGATCCAAATTATTGTTAAAAGAAAATTAACTAATGACTTAAATCGGTGGTAGGTTCCTTTTTGAACCTAGGAGTGCTTATTCGATTCGAATACGAATTGGGCTAAATTTGACGAATCAAGCTGAATTTGACGAATCAAATTGGTTATATTGAGACTTTTAAAAACTATATTCGAGTTCAATCTACATTTTTTTTTTCTCTTTTTAACTTTATGATATAATATATTAAACATCAAAGAATCTACATTCGAATGAAAAAGATTTATTCGATTCAATTAAGTAATTTGAATTAGAATAAATGAGTAATAGCAAATCAAACAACAATATAAGTTTAACATCTCACATTTTTATATCACAAACATAACTACATAAGTCTAAAACATCACTAAATAATATGCAAACATCAACATATCAACAAGTTTAAAACATTACAAAAACATGTATAAAAAGTTCCAAATTGGTATATATCAACAACAAAAACATGTGGTTTGGATTGGACTAAAACTGATATTCATATCTGGATAAATAGATATATGTATAAATACACATATATTCGTATTGATCTAGTACTATTTTTAATCACTACTATGACATTATACACATATATGTATACATACATAATTTTTTTTAATAAATAGCTAGAAACAAAGTTGACATTGTAATTGAGAAATCACTATTTGCAGAAATTAAAATATACGTTGTTAATCATAATTCATAAAAAAAGGAGTGGTGAAAAGTTTTTAGCTTAACTTACCAAACATGAATGATTTATAATGATGATGGTGAAAAAATAATTTATTTTCACGTAAAACTTTGCTTTTTTAAAATGATGATTTTCCTATACTAAAGTCAAGTAGTCAACAAACATCAATAATTTGTAATGATAGTGAAAAAGCCAAAATTTGGAGAAAAATCAATGGGAGTTGTTTTTTAACGTCGGTTTATCATATTTATAAATTACACCATAAATATTTATATTTACTTAGACTTTAACATGAGACATTTTTATAACGATACTTCTAGAGGCAAATATATATTTTTTATTGCGTCCCAAATTAATATAAATTTTTTAAATAATTGTTTTAGTTTTGGATGTAATAAAAATTTTTAAAACACGAGAATGTAACGGTTTATAATCAATACACTCCGCATCAATAGTTTTTTTAGGCTTTTAACCATGATATGTGGATGTAGTAAATGTAAACTAAAATAGAAACAACAAAGTAACAGTAGCAGGGCCGTCTCTAGTTTTTTGGGGGCCTCAATCGGACACCAAAATTGGGGCCTTTATCGCGAATTATTTATTTTTTGTTTCGATCTTATTTTATGCCTAAAAATCATTAAAACCCAAAAACTAAGTCTCAAATAGTGTACCAGATGGCTATGAGAGCTTGATCTCCAAATAGAATAGCTTGATGAGTTTATTTATCTAAAATCATGACCTTTCTTAGCAAACGGTGACCAACAAAATATGATTATCGGTTGAGATTTGAGAACGCTAATTGTTATAAAAGAGGGCAAGCTTTAGTGTTTTGAGTTATATCAACTACCACCATTTTTCGCATTGTTCCTAAGGGACAAACATGATCATTTAATAGGATAGTTAGTACAGTTGCTCACCAGGGCCCAAACAACATTACAGTACAAGTTAAATTTGGGGGCCCTAGTCAGGTGGGGGCCTAAAACCCTAACATTACTTCACATAACTGTGGAGACGGCCCTGAACAGTAGACCCATAAATTTGGGTAAAAAGATATTGTTCAACTTGATTATGATATATTAGACGTTAGCAAGTATTGACAAAGTTTTCATGTATTTTACTATTTTTAATATATTGATCATAATTCGGTTGCCATTCAAAGAAAAAAAAAACTATTTTGGATAGTAAAAACTAAGTGGTTTTCACACATGTATTACTGCTGAAGGAGTTGAATGTGAACATAAATAGTAAAATTTAGAGATCTACCGAATAAATAATGCATGGAACCATGGCCTCACTTACAGGTACGGGTGATTTTACACTTTTATCCTCATACAATAAAACAAGCATGAATCTTTTAATGTGAAATGATTTATGCAAGCATCATATAACTTTTTTTAAATAGCGGTTATGCAACGGCTTATGACTGTTGCACTCAGAGATGCAAAAACTAAGACTGACACCTGGCCTCTGATACCATTATCTGTTTTTCGTCGACATTGTGGGTCTCTCATTACTGCGATCGCAGCGGAGGCTCACCACAACTCTCCTTACGCGCGGACCAAGTTGATCGGAGTCAAAACTTGTCAACTAATTGGTTCCAGGGAAAAACCGGGCACGAACCTTTAACCATGTCACGTAAAACATAGGCTCAGACACGAAGCCGGATGAACGAGCATCATTACCATGTCTTTAAAAACTACTCAAAACAAAGTTCGAACCCTGGACCTTACGATCACAGTGCTTTCCCCTTGCCATTAAGACAACTTTTCAAGACAACCACTAGATACCTTTAGTTCACTTTGCCCAGTTTACTTCAATGTATGTTTCGAGTTGTTCCATACATAAGCTTCATTCGGTTTGAGTAATTAAAATTTTCAATTATGTGGGTGTTACTAAATGCATATGTGATATAAAAACTTATAAAATTCATTATCTAATATGTGGGTGTTAGTGTGTTACCGAATGAAAGTATGAAACCAACACAAAGGAACAGGTGGCAATAGATGTGATCAATGCTCTCTCATCTTATATTTATGTTTTCAAGAAAAAAACAAGTTTGATGAATAATTTTGCTGTTACTATAAATCTATCAAGTCAAGAACTTAATATGTAAGGTTGCATGAAAACAGCATCTGACACACGCCTTTACTAACAGTTGTCATGCAAACAATTTGGATCCAAAGTTTGACATAGATGTATCACCCATTTCGTTATTGATACATCATGTGGGAAACCATAAAGTTGATTTGTTGACTATTTTTTTTTGAAAAGATACAAGAATATGCTGCTGTTGTATATCTTATTCATTCTTTTAACCTGTCTGCTCCCTCAATCAAAGCTGCAATATTGAATTTTGAATGGGTTGGGTTATTTGGACACCTCGAACTAATATTTATTTCAACACCTTAGAAGGTCTATACTGGGCGTATAGGTCCCTCATATAGCTCTCATATAAAGCTATATGGGTCGTATATATAAAATTTGACAGATCCCTGAACTTCATCGAATTCAGTGCAATCGTTGCTATATGCCCCATAATACATGGCTATACGTGACGTATAAGGGGTGTTATTTTATAATATAGAGTGTCTAGATAATAAAACACTATTTGGGTACATTCTTTTGATTAGGTTTTTTAATTTTCAATAAGATATTGGACAAGAGAGAAATGCGGTTTGAGTGTATTGGTTGTGGACGAGAAAAATCCACAGTTAAGATTATTTGGGTGGGAGGAACCTTAAGATGGGTGACCTGTTGAGAAGTTTTCACTCGGACAACAAAAACAAATCTATGATCTTGTATGCAAAGCGACGATATTAGTTTGTATTGTTAGTACATTGTTACAGATAATGTAATCTAATAAAATTTAAATCAACAATTATTAAACAAATGATTTGTGTGGAAAATCGCGCTTGATTCATAGCTTAGCCATGGGTTAATTAAGTAATGGTCACAGATCTACATGAAACCACCACCATTAATGAGATGATGAGTTGGTGGCAAACCCATGTGACACAAGGACATTACATAGTCTTTAAGGCAGTTTAATAAATAAAGTAAAATGAAAAATAGAAGAAGATACAAAGTAAGCTGTGAACCTGTGACACCCTTAAATTCTTTTGGACTTTGTAGACATATTTTTGTTACTTATAATAATACAACCAAGCAGCATCATCATTGAAGAGCTTTTTCGCCTTTTGTGGATGCTATAAGTCTATAATTGCATTATGATACAATAATTTACCTCATGGTCTGTTCAGCCTCATGGTAGCATATAAATATTGGTCCAGGAATTATATGTGCACAAAGTACATATTGATTCCAATATCAGCATATACAATTCTTTGCCATGTGCTTGCTAAAATCACCATGATTCAAACTTTTTTTTGTTTTTTGTTTTTTGTGACCTTTCAGTACACTATATTCAACTATATAATAGAAATACATCAATGCATTGAGGAATATTAACAATTTTACAGATTGCAGATGACAAGGGAGCTGGTGGAATAAATTCCACTAGCTCTCTCTAAAGAATTTAACAAATGATGTTAGCAAAACTTGAAGCTGGGGTGGATGCAACTGCAGCAAACAGTAGCAGTAACCGGTATGCCAAGATCTTGACGGGTCCTTGGTGGGCCCAATTCCGCTACGGATCCAACCCTTGGATGGCACGATATGTTTACAGTGTGATGTTTTTGTTAGCGAACTTGCTTGCGTGGGCTGTACGCGATTATGGCCCGACTGCATTGACGGAAATGAATAGTAAGATTTATGCATATCATTATTTGTTTATATATGGGTCACTAAATGCTTATGTTGAACAAGTTTATATTTGGTTATTACTGGATAAAACCAACAAACTTTCTACATTTTATTGATTTAGACTCCTTGAAGAGTGATATAATGAAATATCAGTTTGACCTTTCCTTCCTGTCAACAGTTAAATGCTTATGTGGAACAGGTTTATATATGGGTTTATGAAAGACCAACAGAACTTTAACATTTTAGCAATTTAGCCCCTTAACTTTCTTATTTTTGTGTACATAGCCCTTAAAGGTGACAACTTTTGTTTTTATTATTATGTATCCATATTTTTTTTGAACACATGACATCCACATAAGCGTTTAACCTGTGCAACTGCAACATTAGCAAATGACATCTTCAACAAGTCAAAAAGAAGTTGAGGGTTTATAACTTATAACAACTACAAGAAAAGTATTAACAGACTAAACCACTACATTTCAGAAAAAAGATGGAAAATTTCCATTGATTTACTTTCATGGGTCAACAGATCCCCCGGACTGTCTTGGAGGTTCACATATTTAATCTAATTTCCTGATGATAAATACTCATGTTGTTAATGCAGAGTTGAAAAGTTGCGAAGGTGGCGAAGACTGTTTAGGCACAGAGGGAGTTCTGAGAGTGAGCATGGGGTGCTTTGTATCCTTTTTTTACAAAACTTATAACTTTATTATAAACATATGCAAGAAAACAGATTAGAACATTTATCTGAAAGATTTTTATTAAACCTTAATAGCATATTAGATATTCTATTTCACAATGTTTCTTTCAACTAGTGGTACTTCAAAGTTGCATGGGCAAAAGGAATTGTGGCATTCTGGTTGGTGGTCTGCTAAGATCTGCCTAATGATTGCATTAATCGTGCTGCCGTTCTTTCTTCCTAGAGAAATTATTCTTATATATGGTTAGTATTTTGTTTTTAATTTTTTTTTGCTAAATAGTTCATCAAGGTTGTTAGTTCGTTAAGAACTTGATTACTTGATCAGTGTAGGAATAATACCATAGGAACAATACCATCAATAATGTAGTGTTTGGGTTTGCTTATTTGCTTATTTCCTTTTGAAATAATTTGTTCACGACAAGCAACTCCTGACTGTTTATTCACAGCTAAGCCTCACAAAACAGGCTAGTTGATCTGGTAATTGGTCAAAATGGGCAATAGTTTTCTTATATGGGCAATAGATAATTTTAGAAAGAAAAAAACAGATAATTTTAGAAAGAAAAAAGGAATCAAAATGGGCAATAGTTTTCTTATATGGTGACCGAGTGGTGTCGAGTGTGGAGGTGGTGGTGTCGGCAAGTAGTAAGTGATGGTGATAGACAGTCTTGGTAGGTAGTGCTGGTCTATTTGGACCCGTTTTAAGTTAGCTAGCTTTATAATAGTGTCCCGTTTGACCCATTGTACAATTTAACAAATGAACCCATAAGTAAATAAAAAAGTACTTAAATCAACTCTTATTTAATGAACGGGTCAAGATTGCCAGGTGTGTTTAAAAAAACTTTTTGCTATATCAAAACATGATAAGCAAAGTTCTAATAAGCAATCCCAAACACTCTTATTAGAATTGATCACATAAGTTCTGATACATTCTTTTTTTCTGTTTTTTGGCAGGGTCTATTGCACATTTTGGTGCAGGGTAAGTAAAACTTATTTTTCTTCCTTTTCCCCTTTCTATACTCCCACTCCGCCCACGTTTAAAAAATTCTTAACCATCTTTGTTATGATATTTTGCAGGGTGTTTTTGCTAATTCAACTAATCAGCATAATTAGCTTCATTACATGGCTGAACGATTGCTGTTTATCAGAAAAATATGCAGAAAGATGGTAGCTACATCTAATAAATTTAAAATATCAAAGAAACGATACACATCTTCATCGATCGAAGTATTAATGATTATTGTAATGCTGTTTTTATTGCAGCCATATCCATTTCATGCTGCTTGCAACTACTGCTTATGTAGTGTGTATACTTGGGATCATTTTGATGTACATTTGGTACACACCACAACCAACTTGCTTGCTTAACATTTTCTTCATTACATGGACCCTCGTACTCCTCCAACTTATGACCAGCGTCTCTCTTCACCCGAAAGTAAGTTTAACCTTCAAAACGTCTTCAACAATTTTTCATTGTATTGTTGTGAGGTTAATCCTCCTTTTCTTTTCTTCCTGAAACAGGTTAGTGCCGGTTTCTTGACTCCAGGTTTTATGGGACTATATGTAGTGTTCCTATGTTGGTCCGCCATTAGAAGGTACGTTTTTCACATTTCGTATTGATAGAGATGGTAGTTTCGATACTTATGAATGGATTGTTTCGGGTTATATAAAAAAAACTAGTAGATTTCATTTTTTGTGCATGTGGTATGTCATAAATTACAAATTCGTCCCATATGCGACATAAAGTACTTGGACCAACCCAACCCGAGCCGACCCATTTCCACATGTACTTGAAACCTTTTGATGCATCACCTAACCTGCCTGTTTTACCACCTCTACTCTTAATCGTGTTTTACAACATGTGCTTATGACTCAAACTTCGCTATATATCGGTATGCTTACAGTGAGCCATCAGATGACAAATGTCTCAGAAATTCCGAAGCCTCAAGAGACTGGCTAACGATCATCGTAAGCTTCCAACACATTTAAAAATGTGCTAACTAAACTAATAAACTCTTCAAATGCATTAAGGTGCACTTCTTTTTGTTACAGAGCTTTGTAGTTGCAGTGCTTGCAATGGTAATTGCCACATTTTCAACAGGAATTGATTCCAAATGCTTTCAGGTAAACATAAGACCAACCCGAATTTAACATGGTTCAAAACTTTAAGTAGGTTTATTAGCACACATTTAGGCAGTACCCACTTTTGGACATATCAGTACCAGATCAATACCAGTCCGGTACTGATTGGTCCAAAAGGGGGTACAGTCAATATTTTGGAGGACAAAGCATCTAAGAATAATATTTGCAGTTCCGAAAGGACGAAAAACAGGAGGAAGATGACGTTCCTTACGGTTTTGGATTCTTTCATTTTGTTTTTGCCACTGGAGCTATGTACTTTGCAATGCTATTAATTGGTTGGAGTTCTAATCATACCATGAAAAAGTAAGTGATTATAATTCAATATCTTAAATGTTAATTAACTAAGTGTCAATCCAAATGTTGATATACTTAAATGCCTTGTTTCTCAGGTGGACAATTGATGTTGGATGGACCAGTACTTGGGTCAGAATAGTAAATGAGTGGCTAGCAGTGTGTGTCTACTGTAAGTGTTTTCATCAAAGGTTGTTCAAAAACTGACCGAACTGCCCATACCAAAGCAAGTCGGCTGGTTTGAGATCCAAACGACTCAGTTCACAATTCGGTTGAATCTTGGAACCGGTTTGGTTATTTTTAATATAAACTAATGATATAAATAAAAGTCAGTTTTAACTGCTAAGACTGAACCGTTAAACTGGTGGCCCATCCAACTTGGTCGGTTTGGTTTGTGGCTTTTCGAAACTATATTTAGTAGTTCGGCTCAAAACTTTTTTTTATCAAAACACGACACTGAACACCCTTTAACTCTCACAACATTATTAAACTTTTTTTTTGCAACATCTGATGTTTTTGCGCTACCTTATATCTTGATTGTTTTTTTTTCTGCTAGTGTGGATGCTTGTAGCCCCAATCATATGGAAAAGCAGACAAGTGGAGGAACCCGCATAAGAGAACTCAAAGACGACAACAACGACGATCACAAAGAGATCGTGATCATGTTTTTTTAACATAACTGACACACAATCAGTTGATATAGCAGCCCAATGGTTCAAATTATTTCAGTGCAAAGGTTACAACTTACAAGTTACATGTCCACTTATGATCTCACCAATTCCTTACAAAAATACCAATTATTGATTTGTAAACACAGTAGCAACCAGTTTTGTAAATTTTACCATCTTTAAAAAAAATTGACTAGGTAAATGGAGAATTGATGTTGGTTTATGTAATAGTCATTTTTTTATTATCTATCTTCCCATTCACAACAAATGTGGTTAATATACAGCATTTTATATAAGTGTAGCATCTCTCATGTTCACGATTGATGTGAGATTGCTTTATATTCGTATAGCCGATACTAGCCTTATAACACCTCACCTCAAAATGAAGATATTTAAGTGGCGCGTCGTGTTTATAGAATCAAAGACAATAACACTTGTTTGCTTAACTTTTCGCTATCTTTCATGCAACATGCATGCGACAATATAATGTTTAGCATTATGAGATTTTAATAACTATGTTGATCTTTATTTTCTTTCTAAGTCGCTTTTAAAATGCGTTCTTTTGGTATAAGCTTATAATTTTATAACAAGTTATCTTTATGAAAAATTGAATTTGAACATTTATTATGATACTTAAAGATTGTGTTCCTCAATTACACTTCCTTAATAATTTCATCTCTCACCCTAGCCACCATTTTTGTCTACACCACCATGAACCGCACATAGTATTAAGTGGGTCATGTTATTTTAACTATTTTTTTATTATTTTCAAATAAGTGTATTTTAATAATTTCAACCAAACAAATAAATTAACCACCATCCATCTTTAAAACCACCTATGTCACGATCTTCCAAACACACAAAATCCATCCATATAATTAAAAAAAATTTAACAATCCGTGTAGTGGTGATTGGAGTCGATATAAGAGCTTAATGTTCAAAACGACTCACGTTTTGGTCTTAATAGAAATATTAAAGAGGAAAAGTATGTTAACATCTTGTGGTAAGTCACCAACAATGAATGAAAAGACAATACTAAAGTTAAAATGTGATATAAATGAAAGGTTAAGTCTCACTTGATGAGCTCAGCTGATATTACAGCTAACGAATGAAAAAAAGTGTGTGCCGGTTTAGACGTTTTAAGGCCCACCTCAGTAGCTCAGCAATAGAGACTAGAGGCGCCTCTTTCATAGCTCAACAAGTGGTCAGATGTGGGTTCAAATCCAGCTCAAGGAAAAAAACAGGATAATCATCGAAGAGGTATTTCCTTACTTTTGACTTTTCTTTATAGATCAGTTTAGTCTATAAACAAACGAGTAATATCTAGCCACACTCTGTTCCCGAGTTTAGTAACAGAAAGAAAAGAAAAGAAAGGAAGTTTACGAGAGAAAAGAAGAGAAAGGATAGGTAAATATGAGAATTCATTTGGCGTTCCAGAGTTCGAAAGAAAGGAATGGAAAATAAACATTTTAATATGATTTTCTTTCTTTCTCTCCACTTCCTTCCAATTTGGAAGGAAAGTTAGGAGGGGAAAATCATAATAAACTTTCCTTTCATATCACATCTCTTCCTTCCATTTCTTTTCTTAAAAAAACTCTGGAACACCTATTTTTTATAACTTCCTTCCACTTCTTTCCCCTTTCACCCTTTAATGAAACTCTGGAACAGGGTATAAACTTCCGAAAGCAAGCTCACTCACTCACTCTCCTCCGGTGGTTAAACTCTAGAATTTGATTTTAATTCCATATTAAAGAAAAGTAGACATCCGCTACCTAACACTACACGAGTGGAGAGATTTACGATATCTTGCTCTCGTGACGTAACTGATATCGGGTCATAACTCGTTATAATATAATGTCACCATCCAAAAAAACGCGACGGTTACGGCACTTTGAAAACTAAACAATATAAACAGTATCCTTGTTTCAATTTCATTTTCATTTTCACCAAAACAATTCAATTCAAACACACAACAAACACTTCACAAAACCCTCATCATCATCATCTTCACCAATCAATTCTCCGATTCACCACCGCCGTCTCCGCCCTTACTTCCGGCACCGGTGTCCAATCCACGCGATGTCGCCGGAACATCTTCCCGCCGTTCAGGCTCCAACTCATCGTACAGTTGTTATTCCATTTACACAGCTTAAAGTATGTTTTATCGTTCATAATTCAACTTCTAAGTTTTTCGTAGATCAATGATTCGTATCGTATTGTATCGTACAGTTTTGTATGATTTGATGTATCAAACATGTTTACGTCATTTGTGTTATGTATTGTGACTTTGTTTGTTTTGTACAGTTTTGAGCTATGCTGATTGTTGTTTTGTTTGTAATTTATGTGAATAGGATAGAGATGCTGATTTGTCTGTGAAGATTGAAGAAGGATTTGGACCAGATGGATTGGGGATTTTATCAATATCTGATGTATGAAGGTTTTATCTGTTATTGTTGTAGTTTGATTTAGGGTTTATTTCACCATTATGCAGCTTACTTTTACCGCTATATGTTACATAATTTGAAATTTTCATCAGTGTTTTCATAACCGGACCTGACTAGACCGCAAACTGGTCCTCTTATTGTTCCCTGGGCGGGTTGGTAGAACCGGATGAGGTCATATATAAGAAGTTAAAATTATTTATATGTATGCAATATAAAACAGAAATATGAAAATACAATTTTTTTTTGGGTTGATTTAATGTTTTAACACAATATAAACACTAAATAACTAAATTATGTATCTTAGATTGTTAAATGAATCAAAGTTGAGATTTTGAAAGAAAATAAAAAGAAAAAGTTTTAAAATCCAGTTTGCCATCCAGTCTGACCGTTCACCGTCTGCTTCAAATGAAAACAGTCTAAATGCACATAACCGGTTCCTGGTATGGTTTAAAAAAATACTGATTTTCATTATTGTATATGGCACGTAAAATGGTGATGTGGCACACCACCACATCATCAGAAAGCTGGTGCCATTGACCCATTGTGCCGCATCATCATTTTACGTGCTATAGAAGGCTATATTACAAACAATGATAAAAAATATTTTAAGGTAAATATTGGTGTGATCTACTTTTGAATTTGTTAATTAGCTTGCTAACTATATAACTAGATTGTGCATATCATTTGGTTTAGGTTCCTGGATACACACAGTTGAGACAGAACCTTTTGAATCTTGCTCCCAGGTAAAACAAGTCAAAATTGCTTCCAGTTAGTGTTAGTTTATACCTATTAGCATAACTTAAGTTAAAACATCCATAAAAATTAACTCTTTTATTTACTAGGTTAGCCAATATGCCTGAAAAGGTGAAGAATGAATTAGAAGATCCTCAAAGCAGGTATAACTTTGGGTGGAGCCATGGGAAAGAGAAGCTTGAGTCTGGAAAACCAGGTAAGATAAGTTCTTGGATTTTGATCACTGAATCATGTTATATCTTCGTTAAATTTAAAATCAAATGTGGTTACAATGATCAGGTGATAGGAAAAAAGTTGAGGCTGAACAGTGATTACTTGTTTTAGAGTTATACAATATATCTGATGTTTATGGTCAATTTCTGCAGATCTGTTAAAAGGATCTTTCTATGCAAATCCAATATTAGACAAACCTACTACTGAGGCTGCTGTGATTGAAAGGTAAAGTTCTAGAAACTGTAGATTTCTTCTGCAATATGTTTATGCTATATGTCATTCCCAATTTTTTAATTTCGTTAATCAAAATAAATGCTTTGTTTCTCTTTTTGGAAAAGTCTCAGTAGTATATAACCCTTTTTCACCAGGAATATTTTACAAAATATTGTTAACATTAGTTCTTGTTCACAAGAAAAGTACCCTTTTGCTCACAGAAGATGTTCTTTTGCTGCACAGGTACCCTGCATATTGTGGATCAAATATTTGGCCTCATAATGCTTTGCCTGAACTTGAAATTGGTATCCTATTTTTATCTTCTTTGACATATGATTTGAGAAGTCACAAAAAGGAATTGTAATGAAGCTCTTAATTTAATCACATGAGATTGTATGCTTAATATATAATATCCATGTACAGGATCGTGTGTATCTTAATCTGGATTTATTAATTTTCCTCTCCATAAGCATCTTAGAGTAGTGGGATGACTTGTAATTTTGACTCATAGAGCAACACGCTGGTATATTTATATTTAAATCAGCAATTATATTATAATGCTTAAAATTGGTAAATATAGATTAAAAATGTGTAAACTGCATGAGAAAGCTGGTATATTTAGACTAAAATCAGCAAAACTGGAGGTAATTTGGTAAAAGTTGATACTAATTTATGAGATTGTGATCTTGTAGACATAATTTGAATGTTTCCAATTCGCCTCTGTTGTAACATGTTGAATTGTTATTGGTATTAGTCAGTATTCAAACTCTCATGAAAAACAATTCATATTTTTTCTGTGCATGTAGCTTTCAAATCTCTTGGAAAGCTTATTCTTGATGTTGGTTTACTTGTAGCATATCATTGTGATAAATACGGTAACTTTTCTTGATATCCATTTAAGATAATATATCATCCCTGAGTTAATTATTAGAATGTTTTACTTTTATTAAATGGAACAGTATCTAAAGGAACCGGCATACCGCAAAATGAAGGCATTGAACAGATTGTGTATCGTTCTCGGTGTCATAAAGGTCGTTTGCTGTACTATTTTCCTGCTGAAAACAGGTAAATGTTTTACATTGATGCTATTACAAGTTGGCACATTAACTTCAAGATTTATGTAAATGGGTGGGCTGGTTAAAAGATCAAAATGGTGGGGTTGACTTGACGGGGTTTTTGTTGTTTTGTTTCTTGAATTTTACAAATAAATAATGTTTTACATACGATTAAAAGACTATATTATTGCTATGATAATCTATTTTTTTTTATCTAGGAGATTATGTACATTTAGGGACATTGACCTATTTGACCCGCTCGACATGGTTCCAAGTAAACCGAATTACCATAAATTGTTTAGAATTACCACTAGATTAATGTCTTAATTTCCGTTCTTGCCCAACCAAAGATGATCTTTTGTCTAGCTTGTTTTATTGTGTAAATGAGACTTGTTAAATGAAATGGTTGAATGCCATGAAAATATAGGATTAATGGGCCAACCTGACCCACAACCAATCAGCCATAACAAATTGAGTTTTCTTTCAGTGATAATTCTCAAGATAGCGAGTCCATGTCATCTTGGTGTGGCTGGCATACGGATCATGGCTCTATAACCGGTACAAAAGTTCTTACCTCACTCCTATATAGTCTCGTATAACTCTTCCAAAATCTATTAAGTTTTACTTTTAGCCACCATGATTTGTATCATGTTAAAACTGTAAGCTCTTGTGTTTGAATCATTGCTAAAACATAAAAAAAGTTGTTCAGGAAAAATTTTGTTTGGTATTCAAACGTAACAAGTTTTACTTATATATTGATTTAAGAGTTTCTATATTTTGTTTACTCCTATAACTTGCAATGTAACTTTGACCATAATTAGTGATTCATTAAAATATGTTATGCTGATAAATGAACCTAAATAAATTCTTCTGTCTAATGTTTGCTTGAATTTAACATGTAGGTCTTACTTATGCCATATATACTAAAGGTGGTGTAGAAATACCTTGCCCTGATACTACAGCTGGCCTTTATATCAAAACTAGAACAGGTCAAATAGTCAAAGTATGTATTCTTTTTTTTTGACATATACGTATGGTGATGTATTTTAATTGCTTCAAGTTTGTTATGACCAAGTAATCAAAATCCTTCCCTTCAGTTGTATTAATCGCTAACAGCCTAGTTTCCTTGATAAATTTAGAGGTGGCATAATTGGTAGGGGTAACGAGTCAATGCCCTTAGGTTTTAGTGCAGGTTAAGGTGGCCTGCCCTGCAACCTTTGTGTTCTATGAAGTATGAAGAAATAATGTAAAAATGATAATAAAAATATATTACAATAAAATCTAACTATTTGTATTATACCAAAATTCTAAGTTCTAAGCATTAATTTTTTATTATCGTTAATTTTAATTTTGGTTTCCATTTATATAGGATATAAATTGAAGATGTGATTTTAGGTATGCAAGAAAAAAAATGAAAATATAATAATGAATTGAGATATTTTGCTTAGGTGGTGTACAAGGAAGATGAAATTGCATACCAAATTGGAAATATAACTGAAATACTTTCAAGAGGCCTTCTTTGTGCAACACCCCATTGTGTTCGTGTAAGTTCACTCTTTTTTATGTTTGTATAGATTATAAATGAGTAACTTTACTAACACAACTCTTTTTCATCTTAGTTTTTTAAAATAACAGAACCCAAATCGACTAATTTGTCCAATGTACTTGCCTTTGATTTTGAAAATCATTTACTTCTATTTTCAGGCACCAAAAGGCGAAAAAGCAACAGGGCTTGAACGCTCCACATTTGCATTATTCATGCAACCCGACTGGTTTGCTTCCCAAATACCTTTATCGTAAACTTTTATTAAAGAATTAATTTCATATACATTCTTTAAGTTTCATAATATCATATTAATATACCTTTTCAAAACATTAGAAATGTCATATTTTCTTATTGTATAGTAAATAAAAATCAGATTTAGTGAAACATGTCACAAGTAAATGCTTATTTTATTTATTAGAAATGGATATATACTATATGTGCTATAGAAGGATATATATGAAAACTTGAAGGTTCTATAACTACTAACAGTAGAATATATATGAAATTTTCCCTTTACATAATGTTACAGTTATGTAAACTTAATTTTCAGGGACGAAAAACTTGATTTCCCGGAGACTGGGCGTGTACATCAGGAGGTATGCTAACGACCCTTTAAATGTTATCTCTTCAATGAATGTTTTTATATATTTTTATGCACTACATGCTCAAACCAAACTTCTATTCTTTTTTAGTTCTATAAGTTATGATAGTTTTGTTAAATTTAAGTAGCTCGATTTACTATAATAATGCGCGATGATTCAGTTGATACAGGCTAACGAATCGCTTACATTCGGGGAATACACAGAGAAGCTTCTTGACAAGTATTATCATCAGAAAGTATAGCAGCATTGGGGTACATATAATTCTGTTAAAAATTAATTTTTATTTAATCAACTTATCATTAAATAATCTGATGTAAATAAATAGCAACTTAATCTTGTTGATTGCTATTTCCAAATTGTTGGATGTTAGTTTTATTTTGTATGGGTTTTCTTTACTTAGCCGCTCTAAACAAAAAACATATTTTTGTATTATTAGTAAATGTTTAATTTTTTTTAATCAAGTTTAAAACAAACAATCATAACCACAAATACAATCATAGAAACTCTTAAAAGAAAAATTAAAATGCATTCATGACACTCATACAGATACTATAAGCGGTCGTGTGAGGAGCACTAGGTCAAAAGTTTTAGTTAACAGGTTTGGTCATTGGTGTATTTCTTTTTAAAAATCAAAGGAGGAAAAATAGGAAAAAATGTGATTGAACATCTTAAAAATATGAGAAAAATAAAGAAAATTATAAAAGTAGAAGAAAACTGATGTGGCATTGATACGTATGATAAAAAATAATTACTGATTATCCTAATATAAAATAGCGAGTAAAAAGACAGTTATTAGTATTTTTATCTCACATCAATTTGGTCTCTTTATAAAATCTAACGCAAAATCCTCTCTAGACCATTTACCAAAATAATGTCAAAAGTTATTCTTAGATGAAATTTTTCACATGTCAATATTTGTATATAATACTATAACTAGGTTTAACACCTGTGTGTTACACACGGGTTGAATAAAAATATTTTTAAAAAATTATAATTATTATATTTAAAAATTTATAAATAATTTTGTAAATTATTATTAATCGCAAAATTTTATCTTTATTAACTCTCATACTTAGTTTTCCCTCTCAACCTTTCTTTTATAAAACAAATTATGTTTTCCCTCTAAAAATTGCCCCCTAAAAACTCTAATTTATTAGATAGATATCATTTTGTATTGTATTTACTATATATAATTAACTTACTATTTGTTTATTATTGCGTGATAAATAAAATAACATTGTATTTACCTTGAACATAAAATAATTGAATGGTTGCCGGCCAACCATACTAATACACACATAAGTGAACAACTTAAGTCGTTATCGATAAAGCTTCTAGAAGAGACAAAAAGTAAAAACGACAATTTAGTAGTAGTTTGCAAGATTTTGTCGTATGATCGTTTTTAGTAATCAGTTACATAAAATATATATTAAAAGTGGACTAATTGAATAAGACTAACATACTAAAACAATCGTTTATGGGTTTTTTAGTTTACCGTTTATATACATGTGTATGTTTTAAAATTAACATAATATATTTCTTTAATATACATGTGTATGTTTTAAAATTAAATGTCAAGTCGGCCTAAAAAGCTAAAGAAACAAGAGTTTAGATTTTTTTTTTATCATTTTTTAAAATTATATACATTTTTTTTCATGTAAATTTCTTCCTTTGTCAAAAAAGCTACTATTTATAAGAGTAACTTTTTTCCGTATAATGATAAGTCAGAGATTCATTACAGCAGGACTGACTACTAAATTTTCTTATAGTCACTTGGTACATATAGAGTTGTATGTATTTGAACTCATATCATAATTTTTCTAACGACAACTTTCATGAGAAGCTAACAAAAGAACTAGCATAGAAACAAGTATATAAAGAATAACACGTTGATTCAAATATACATGAGAATGGATAAAATATATAAATATATTATTCCAAATGAAATTGTATAAAAATAAGATTCATAAATATTATAACATGTTTACCATGTTGCAATTTAAAATAAAATAAAAACTTGTCAACAGAAATAAAATAATGAAAGTCAAATAAAGTGGGAGGACCATTAACAACCTATATAAATTAAGCTAACATGAAAATCTTTTTTTCTCATATCATTTTGCCGTTACTTACAACTATCACCATAATGGATACTTATTCATACCTAATCAGATCATCTTCTGATTACCGGCAGCATCTTCGTCGGAAATCCACTCGCCAACGACGACGTTGTTTGAGTGTAGCGAAGCATCAGAAAACTAGGTTTTACATAGTCCGACGATGTGTAATTATGCTTATGTGTTGGAATGATAAGTACGATTGAAGCAAGATGTGTTGAAGGTTAGTAGATAAATCCGATCCAAATATGGAAGAGATCGAGATTTAGAGATATTCACTATTCAGATCGATTCGAGAACGATTTGGAGATATGTAAGAATTATAGTTGTTTTCATTATTTTTAGAAGTTGAAATGGATTAGGGAGTGATATATAATGTATTTCTATGTGTACAAAGGACTATTATCCAATGATATCAAGATGGTTTTATGTTCTCTAATTGTAAATATATGGTGTGTAACTTTACTACTTTAGTATTAGTTAGTGTTAATTCATATGATTAAAAGGTAAAGTAGATAGCATAGGTTTTGAAATAGGTATGGATATTGCTTTGAATTGTGTTAAAGATCATTTTAAGAATAATATATATTTCGTTCATACTAAAAAGAGAATTGCAAAAATAAATAAACATAATTATTTATGCAAATAGCATGTCTTAGAATAAAATAAGGTGTTTGGTTAGAGCGTTTTGATGGAAAAAAATAGTGTCTACAGCGGCTCTTGTTAGACGTGGGGTAAACATTTTTTTCGAATGAGTGCTCATTTTGCTTTGGGACCGAAGAATCAGTTGCTCATGTGCTCCGTAGATTCTTGTTCGCTAATAAAATCTGGGAAGAGATTCACAGGTGGTGCGGCCTATCTTTTGATTAGGGGGCGGCATTGAAGGAGTTCATGATTTCACTCTCAAACTTGAGCGGATCGAAGGAGTTGAAGAATGCAATGTATTCGATTGTTATGACCCATGATTCTAATATTTAACAACATTAGACCGGATATTGAGGTGGTGGTTGATAGAATCAAGTTTAACACTTATGGTTGGCTAAAAAATAGGGAAAACTTGAAGATTTAGCTTGGCATAATTTGTGCAAATTTTCTTTTAGCAGATTTTCGATGTAAGGGGTTGTTCTTAGGTGTTTTAAGCCCTAGCGTCTTGTTAGTGGTTTGTTCTGGTTTGTTTAATAAATTTATGTTAAAAAGATAAAGAATAAAACCAAGAAACATTAATCGAGTTAAAAAAGCTAGTATAATATAATGTTTGGTTGACGATTAGCGGTTGATGGTTATAATTATTGAAACTTACACAACATGTTACTATTAAGAACGGTTAGTGTTGCTTGTAGTAGTTGTTTGTATCAAGTAAAACGTATCTATAATCTATAATCTATAACTTCTAATAAAAAAAGGTTTTTGATGCCATGTGGCATGCAATGGAGCCACTATTGACATCATTTTCCCGCTCAATAATATATTACATATTTAATCCCCTTACTATTACACAACATACAACCATCATATAATATATATTTACCTATTAGTTACAAAATAATTACCATATTAGTAATATATTTCTCTATCAGTTATCAAAATAATTGACATATTCTTATAAAAGTAAAAATATCTATTACTAAAATATATATCTAAAATTTATTTCAAAGCATTGATTTTTGTATTAAATACTATTTAAACATTGTTTTTGTCTACTAAATTAGTTTATCGGGTTCTTAGCTCTATACTAAAGCTCGTGGTTTGCATCGGTACAAGTTGTCATCCATTTGTATGATTCTGATCGGGTTTTTATTCATTGTGAATCCGTAATTTCTCTTCTAATTTTTCTTATATGGGTTTTGTTTTTGCTGGTGTTAGAGAACATACCCAGTATGATAGTGATTTATACTGTAATACTTACTCGTCATATGACTTTTTGTTTATTAGGCTCGATAATAATTAGATATTTTTAGTCATTTAACTCGTGTTCCACACGGGGTATAATCTAGTATATACTATAAAGTATTGTCTTGTTTCAAGTAAAAAGTAAAACCTCTTTGAACCAAACATGACTTTAACCCTCGGCCACAAAAACAAACCTTTATACGTATACGTTTTACCTAATAATTATTTTAACTAATTTGATTTTAATATTTTGAAAATACTAATTTGTGGATGTTTACTTTTTTTTCGAGGGCACCGGAATATTTTTTGTTAAAAACAAAGTTTGGTTTAAGATAGGGTATTTTTTTCAATTAACATTAACGTGTTTTTTCGGTGAAGAATGAGATATCAAACGAATTAATAATAGCGGTGTGGTCATAAAATCATTAGCTACCGCAAGTTCATAAGTTTCATCCATGTGTTTAATCACATTAATATCATGACGAATTTTGCAAGTTTAATCACATTAATATCATGAAGAATGAGAGCCTTTTCGAGAAAACTTTTACATCAATCGATTCGTATTATCCTTCCGATCAAAAGGCCTAAAACACCGGTCTTAAATTTGAAAAAAAACTTAACGGCGTTAAAAAAAATTTAACGACGGACCAGTGGTTACCAAAGTGATAAAAGTTGGGACCGTTGACAGCCAATTCAATAGTTAGGATCGGTAGAAGACAAAAGATGATAGTTAGGACCAATGAAAATCAATATACCTCTTTTTTTAACGGTTTATTCAAACACATGAGTTAATGAGTTAACATATAAGTTTGCTTTTATTATACAAAACAGAAAAACATTTATATTTCAACAAGTAAGTTACACGAAAGCACATAAGCTATAACAAAAGTGGTCATTAAAGTGAAATAAAGATAACTAATTTCCCTCATCTTTCTTAATCTAATTTCTAAGACTTGTACTTCCGATTCGTTAAAGATATATCTTCCTTTTTTAGACCAAATTAATGGCATCTCTTTCTACCATTTTATTACAACTTATAATCATTTTTAACGGAACAACCACTAGCAAGACGTTAGGGCATAGAAAAGAGACAACCATTACAATGGAAATATCAAAAACAAAAAAATTACATGACACATGTCATGCTAGATCTACTAACTTAGCCTAATTTTTCAACCATGAGAAAGTAGCGTACACCTTATAATCTTATTCTAATAATTCAAGATCACGTAAATGTACATCCACACCCCCACTTACCACTCTTGATCTCTTTTACATGCGATGTATTTTTTTTATTATTTGAACCGCCAAGACTTGGGAGACTTATTCCTTCTCAATTGAGACCAGGGGTAACCGACTTCAAGTGCCACGAATTCCCTGTAAAATGCAGCCTACCTGAAGGCAAGCCAAGTGCTGTAAAACCAGAGTGTAGCTTCTCGGATTCAAACTGGTGACCACAAGATACGTTCGTCCCATTCATTGCTCAAGAATGTTGTTATGGCAATGCCCCATTCTTTCCTGATACAAGCCTTGAAGCTTAAGCGAATTGCCAAATGAGGAATGAGACCAATATGGAAACTCCCAGATAAATCCAATGATATATGTAAGATTCGTCAGATGAGAGAGTGATCTTGGAATTGTTCCAAAAAGCATTGCAAGACATAAAAAAACTCCATGATGTTGAGCGTAGCTAAGATCAGGTATATTAACCTGAGAAAAAAAAATTCAAAGACGACTTGGAAGGAATCGACCCGGATAGATTATTACGAGAAGTTGCTTGAGCTTTCGATTACATGCATCAATGAAGAAATCACTTAGAAAAAGATATAGGCTTTTTGCATGGAAAACATTTGAGTCAACAAAACACCATACCATTCACGTTTCTTGATTTATATATTGTAAGTTCTATACATCATTATTAAGTTCTTGATTTATAAAAAAATGTTCATAATGATCAAGTGCTAATCTCTTACTTAACTTGCTAATCTTGCAAAAGTCTGTCTTTAAAACTAAAGAGATTGACGGGCCGACGAGACTGATTATCACGATCAAAAACACGAAAAGGGACATGACTTAGAACCCCACCATATTGAAAGATTGAATCATATCTTTATGAAGAAAGCATATCTTCTTGACTGGAATTGCATCATATGTTATAGTATATACGTATATATGTCTCAACTTTTTGTTCAAGTGGGTACAAAAACAAAGACCTTAATCTTGATTGGTGATCATAAAATGATATTGCAAAAGTTAAAAGAAAACAATGCAAATATCACACGTAGATTCAGGCTGGAAAGTTTAATTAAGACATGTTCAAGAGGCTTGTAATCTTTTCTTTTTTGCTCCCTGTCAAAAAGCTTAATTAACTTTTTGTATAGTTCTTTATCTTCTTGTAATATTGAAAATAGTAAATGTTTTCGTGACCGGAATGGTAATCGAAATTCTCATCAAAACGGCTATCTAATCTTCTTTGCATCTGTTATTTTGACACAAAGCTTTTTCGTTCTTAAAAAGAAACAGTTTCTAGTTAGACTTGTTTGTAAATCAGATGACGTTGTAAACTATTTAATTTTTCAAAAAAAACATGTTTGTATGTACATATATAGGTTGGAATAGAACTTATCAACTTGAAAAACTATATTTTAAATTCAGTTTTGAATATGAACCGGATGTGAATATTCAAATCTGAATTCACTGTTTGAACTCGATTTGAGTTTTCTTAAGCTTGGCATATGCTAATATAGAATAAACAAAATATTATGTTAAAAACAGTATAGGGTATTTTGGTAGGAAAGTTTTAAAAATTTTTGAGGATGATAGTCCGGATCTTCTTTATTTATTTATTTTTCATTTGAAACCATCTCTATCTTCATATTAAAGTTTGTTATTGTTATGTTGACCCTTTTTTGTAAAACACAAGGGCCCATACGCGGCAGGGTACTTTAAAACTTTTAATGAAGTATTGAAGTATATGATTATAGTATAACAAACATAAAGTTGCTTTTGCAATTTACACACACAAATATAATGTATAACATATAAATTATTAAAATCAAATCATCTATAGTAAGGATAAAAACTAAAAAACAGGAACTAAACAACCCGTCGAGTATAATTCAATTGAGAATTTGAGATTTTTATCCCACCTTAGTTAGGGGTGTGTGGGGTTAGTCTCGTTAAGATATCCAAAGCTCAAACTCAATTCAAGTCTATCGTTTGAAAACCTAGTTAGTTTGGCTTGTTACACCATCTTCCATACGAAGATCAACTTAGGTCAAAAGTTGATGGAGGATAACTCGTTAAGCTTGAACTTGGACTCGTTAAACAAAAGAGCTTTATGTGAGGGTTGAACTCAAGTTCTAACCCGTCTAAATCTCCACTCGTCTCCAGCCTTTAAAGATCAAATCTCGACTTTATTACACCCTTAAATCTACCTATTCTAATAAATAAGTAACTCATCCACATGTCAACAATTTAACTATGCCACATACGAATTTGCTTAGGTGTCATGTTCTCCTTTAATTTGATGTAGGATTTTAAAGCGGGTCATGGTATGCTCTACATTCGAAATAACCCGATATGTGCAAATACAAAAATACCAATTATCATGAATCATCTATTAAGTCGATATGTTCAAATAAAAAATTTACCAATTATCATGATTTATCCTTTAACTCGATATGTTCAAATAAAATATTTACCAAATATCATTAATTTTCTCATAACCCGATATACTCAAATAAACAGTTTACCAATTATCATAAATTATCTCTTAACATGATATATTCAAATAGAAAAATTATCAATTATTATAAATCATGTCATTTATTTTAGTATATGATTTTTGTTATGAACATATTTGTAAATATCAAAACCGATTTAATAAAGATATGTTATAAAAAATTTAATTAAACATATAAAATCAAAATCCCGTGTAATACACGGGTACTAATCTAGTAGTTATTAAAAAGAGTACAAGACAACCAAAAGAGTGGAGTTATACTACAAAGTCCAATTTTCCTAGAAAGTCTAAGAAGCCATTAGATGATGACATGTGGCACTCCCTTAAAATTAGAAGGAAGGGTAAAGATGGTAATGTCTCTATATTTTAAGTTTCACCCCATTTTTTTAAACGTCCATAACTTTTACATACGATATTATTTTTTAAAAAAAATTACACCATAAAAACGAGCATTTTCTTATCTTTAAAACGCGTATAATATTCATATATAAAAAACAAAAAAAAATTCACGTTTTTCAGCTCATTGTGTTATTTGTCAAGTCATTGTGTTATTTATTCATGTCATTGTGTTATAACACAATAACATAATGAAATAACACAATGATCTGAAATAACACAATGACATGATGAAAATATAACACAGTGACCTGATGAAAATATAACACAACGACCTGACGAAAATATAACACAACGACATGATGAAAATATAACACAACGACCTGATGAAAATATAACACAACGACCTGATGAAAATTTAACACAACGACCTGATGAAAATATAACACAACGACCTGATGAAATTATAACACAAGTACCTGACGAAAATATAACACAATGACCAGACGAAAATATAACACAACGACCTGATGAAAATATAACACAACGGCCTGACGAAAATATAACACAACGGCCTGACGAAAATATAACACAACGGCCTGACGAAAATATAACACAACGGCCTGATGAAAATATAACACAACGACCTGATGAAAATATAACACAACGACCTGATGAAAATATAACACAACGACCTGATGAAAATATAACACAACGACCTGATGAAAATATAACACAACGACCTGATGAAAATATAACACAATGACCTGATGAAAATTTAACACAACGACCTGATGAAAATATAACACAACGACCTGATGAAAATATAACACAATGACCTGACGGATATAACACAATCTGAAAAATATAACACAATGTCTTGACTAATATAACACAATGAGCTGAAAAATATAACACAATGACCTAACGAATATAACACAATGAGCTGAAACTTCAAAAAAAAAATTTCATTTTTTATATATCAATATTATATGCGTTTTGAAGATAAAAAAACGCTCGTTTTTTTGGTGTAATTTTTATTAAAAAATATTGTCGTGTGTAAAAGTTATGGACGTTTAAAAAAGAGAGTGGAATTTGAAAATGAGACAAGACTAATATACCCTTGGCCTACCATTTAAAATTCTAACTATTTACTATTATGCCACCTTGTGTTTATGAGCCATTGATCTTCATTTAATATTAGATCTAATGGTCCAAATTCCTTCTTAGACTTTCTAGGAAATTTAGACTTTGTATTTGAACCTAATTCACAACCAAAATAAACACAATTGCCCTTTTCATCACATAGGAGCGATGGTTTGAGCTCGATATATTTAAGATCTCATATTCAAATCATGATTCAATAAAGTTTCATTTTTAATAGTATTCCTAAATGAGTCAGGTTCTTAACGCCAAATCAGTATTAACGATTAACATCTTGTCTCATAACTGTTCATTCGCGGATCATTACGTATCAAAAGTATTCCACATGTCATAAATAAAATATATGAAAAACTTATCCAAAAGTCTTATTTATTTAAAAAAAACTAAAAAGAAAATGATATTGGTGACCAAAAAGTGTAAAAAAACCATAAAGAAGAATGAAAAAAAAAATTATCTTCATGGAGTGTGACAACACACAAAAATTGCATGGCATCATCATCATCAACATCATCTTCTTCCTCAACTGAATATAACAGATTTAAAACACCAAATCTTTCACTCTCACAATCACAATCTCAATCACCATCAAATTTCTTCAAAAATGTTATCAAAAATGTTAACAAAAATGTTCACAATCACAACACTGGTTTGTTTGTCAACAACAATGGTGAATTGCACCGATTCGAATTCGAACATCGGCGTTGGAGTAAACTGGGGAACAATGACGAGCCACCAGTTACCGGCGGAGAAAGTGGTGGAGATGATGAAACAAAACGGTTTCAAGAAGGTGAAATTGTTCGAAGCAGAGAAAAGGATAATGGAAGCATTAATTGGATCAGGAATTGAAGTCATGGTTGCAATTCCTAATTTCATGTTGTTAGATATGAGTCGTGATCAATCGTATGCAGATTATTGGGTTGATGATAATGTTACTGCTTATGCTTATCCTGGTGGTGTTGATATCAAGTAAGCTTCATCATCATCATCATCATCATCATCATCATCATCATCATCATCATCATCATCTCATCATCATCAACATCATCATCATTATTCAAATTTCGTTCAAATTTTCAGATCCAATCGAAATTAGTGTTTTCGGATCATCATATCAACACGAAATTAGTGTTTTCAGTTTTCTTACTTCGAAAGTTGATTCAAATTTTCAGTTTCAATCGTCGTGTAAACGCTCTGTAAACACTAACAGATCATCATATATTCATATCAACATCAAATCACGGTTTTCAGTTCGTCTGATTCATCAAACTTCTACTAACTTCAACTGTTTTCATCAAATTTCTACTAACTTCAACTGTTTTCATCAAATTTCATCTGATTTCTACTAATTTCAACTGTTTTCATCAAATTTCATCTGATTTCAACTGTTTTCATCAAGTTTCTACTAATTTCAACTAATGTCATCAACTTTCAACTAATTTGATTTAATTTGACGTAATTTGATCTAATTTCAAATCCGATTCAAATTTTCAGGTATGTTGCAGTAGGAAACGAACCATTTCTAAAAGCATACAACGAAACGTACCTGCAAACGACGTTACCGGCGTTAAAAAACGTCCAAAATGCTCTCAATCGCGTCGGATTAGGCGATCAAATCAAAGCAACAGTTCCATTAAACGCCGATATATACGAATCACCGGAATCAAATCCGGTACCGTCCGCCGGTGATTTCAGATCTGAAATCAAAGATGCAACGATCGAAATCATTCAGTTTCTATACTCAAACGATGCTCCATTCACCGTCAACATTTATCCGTTTCTTAGCTTGTACGGCAATCCTTACTTCCCGATCGATTTCGCATTCTTCGACGTATCGAATTCGAACAAATCGGTGAAGGACGGAGAGTACGTTTACACGAACGTGTTCGATGCGAATTACGACACGTTAGTTGCTTCGTTGACGAAAGCTGGTTATCCTGATATGAAAATCATCGTTGGAGAGATCGGTTGGCCTACTGATGGAGACGTTAACGCGAATGTGAAAAACGCGCAACGATTCAATGAAGGTGTGATCAAACATGTTATGACAGCAAAAGGTACACCAGTTAGAACAGGAAGTAGATTAGAGATTTATTTGTTTAGTTTGTTAGATGAGAACAAGAAGAGTATAGCTCCGGGATCATTCGAGACGCATTGGGGCATATTCGAGTATGACGGTAAGCCGAAATACGAGCTGGATCTAACCGGTTCTAAGCATAATAAAGGTTTGTCACCAGTGATGGGAGTTGAGTACATGAAAAGGAGATGGTGTGTGTTGAATCCACAAGTGAAGGAGATCGACGAAGGATTAGCGAAGGAGATCGACTACGCTTGTAGTTTATCCGATTGTACATCGTTAGGTTTCGGATCTTCGTGTAATCATTTGAGTGTCGAGGGGAACGCGTCGTATGCGTTTAATATGTATTATCAGTTACATGGACAAAGTGAATGGGATTGTGATTTTTCGGGCTTGGCGGTTGTGACGGGTGAGGATCCGTCGGTAGGGGAATGTAGGTTTCCGGTGATGATCGCGGTTGGTACGTCGGTGGTGGTGGTTCATCGGAGGATTTTGAAGGTGTTGTTAGGGGTTGTTGAAGGGTGTATTGTGTTCTTGCTTTTGGTTTCTTAGAGGTTTGAGTTTTTGATCCTAGGTTTGTTATTAAGTAGAGTTTTAGAGTGTAATGTAAATGATTCTTAAATCTTGTTTGAAACAAAATACAAGTAAAACATGGTTTATAAAAAAAATTATAAATACTTTGGTTTTATAATATTTTTATAAAAATCTTTTTTTATTGGGCTCGTGTGTAGTTAGAGATATATCAATATTGTATTGCTATATAATCTACTAGCTAGTTTAGGGCTGAGGGTGGGTGCGAATGAGGGTGGAAAGTTAGGCCGGTAGGGTGGTAACACCGTTGTAACCGCCTCACGGATGCCATGTGGGTAAGATTTGCGAGTACGGGAAGTCGTTTAACACGTGAATGTGTATTGTGGGCATGTGATATGAATTTCTCATGTGTGACTCGTTTGAGTATTTGATGTATGTAATTGACTCTTTTAAGTTATTACTTAGTAGCATTATGCATATTTATAAATGAGCATAGAACTTGTCGATTTGAAACACGACATGGATACGAAATGATTTCAAGGGGGTTTTACACCACATGAATAAGTGTACGGGGTTTAGTTTTCAGCGTTAGTTAAACATGTGGTGGCATATAAAGTTTTATTGCGTATTTATAGGTGAGCTACACAATTAGGTTAAAAAATACAAGTTTTATTCCTTATGCATGTTGTTCTATAAAGTTTTATATTGCGCGTGTAATACAAAATGAAGAGGCTAATTGTTGAAGTCTATACATTTTTCTTTATGAAACTGCTATATTTGTGCATTTCTGATATGTTGCGACATTATGGTTTAACTAACCAAAACTTCAACTTATAAATGAAAATAATGAACCGTGTCATGACTTATGAGAAGATATGAATATTAACATAAATGGGTAGGAAGCACTAGCCACACACACGATGATTATATTAGTGAGTTGTCAATTTGCATGGTGGCAAAATTTGGCCACCAATCACTACCATTTTTGTTATCTTTTATATAATAACGCCTAAATTTCTTTGAAGCCGTTGAACGTATGAATACGAGTTTTTAGATCCAATAAAACAACCTATCATTCTAAAAGATAAAACACAATAAAAGTTTTCGATTCATCAAAATGTCTAAAAACTTTGACCTATTGTAAGTTAAGGCAAACTACACAAATGGTCTATTTTCTTCCTTATAACGTGAATCATCATAGATATATGTATTCATAACCTAACGACCTCAAAATCATCGATTTTATATTCAAGAAACTTTCATTGAATTGATTAATAAAATGTAACTATCACATAATACAATACGCAAGTAGAACTTGACACGCAAGAGATTTAGAACATAAAAACACGTTTTTAACACATCATGAAAACTAAAACATATCGTTCTAGTTAATTCGTAACGTAATATAAAACAATATTCATACATAACTCATGCATTTTCAATGAATAAAATATCAATCCTCATTTCATACACACACATAACCAACTGATCATCTTCATCATCTTCTGAACCCTAATTCAACACCTTCATGTCAATTACTCAATCTCCCATTTCTTTCACCTCCAGATCTGTTTCCCTTTTTTGAATCACCAGTCACCTGAATTTGAAACCCTAGTATCTGTTTATTGCAATTTCCGTCAAAAAGTGAACTCAATCGTCGTCGATTTGGGGGCACGAGGTGAAATCGTGATTATCAATTGTTGTTATCATTTCAGATCATCTTCAGTTCCGATTAAGTTCAAATTTTGAACTTTTAATTTTCCGATCCAAGTTTTACGGTGTCGGAGTTTTGTTCTTCGTGAAAAAAATAAATTTTTTTGCTAAAATCAGTCACCGTTTGCCTTAATTTCATTCGAGTTTGTTGTTTCATCAATTAGGGTTTCGATTTTAACGATCCCCAATTCTCCATAGCAAAAAGTAGCTTTGATTAGCTGTATATTGACATATTGTGCACACACACACATACAAGTTTGTTTTAAACAAAACAAAAAAGGGAAAACAAAACCCTAGTTTTTTTTCCTGAAGAAATTTGAAAGTTTAGATTTTGTGAAGTTTTTGGGATTGGGGTTTTGAAGAGCAATGGTTGGGGGTGGGAATCGAAAGGATGATCCGATAGCTATTAACAGCACAAATGTATTTGCTGCTCTTGGAAGTTTGAAGAAGAAAAAGAAGTCTGATAAAGATCAGGGGACGTCGAAAAAGGGGGTTGGTTTGAAGAAGAAGCAGGATAAGGAGAGTAAGGTGGAGAAGGAGCAGGTTTTTTGGGCTCCGGCGCCGTTGACGGTGAAGTCATGGGCTGATGTGGATGATGAGGATGATGATGATTATTATGCAACCACAGCTCCACCGCCTGTTTGGGGCGCTGTTGCGGGAATGCAGCAGGAGAAGGTTAAAGGAAACGAGACTCCGGTTGAGGTGAGACGCTATTGAACAAATGTTAATTGTTTGTTTTATGATATATTGTTTAGGTGTATGATGTCTTGTGGATTGTTATTGAGTAATGTGGAATGATGATATATGCTAATGTTGTTTTCCATGAGTAAGTTGTGTGTTTGATGGTTTTGCAAACTAGATATTTGGAAGGTTGTAACATTTAGGATAGTTATTTAAGTCTAAAGTAAGTTCTAGCATTTGTTTGTTTTTAGTTTGTGAGACGTTAGGTTTTGGGGTGGGGTGTGACACTGTCAGGTATGTTACGTCATAGGTTTGACTCGTGTGTTTTTGATAGATTACGTGATAGGATTTTGTTTCTTTTAAAATGGTGTTTTACATTATTTCCACTCGTGTTTAATGATTTGGTGTATCTTGTTGTTTGGTTGTTTTTATTTTAGGAAATAGTTTAAGCGGCCACGTGTGGTTTTTATATTTGTTGTCTTAATTGCCACAATGGTATTATGGGAATACGTTGTGTTTTATATAAAGACGTTCACCTTGTTGTGATGGCAAATGCATGGTTAAATATGTAAAGGCAACGGTAAATTAGCATGGTAGAATGTGATTTTTTTTATAAAATAAATATTATCTAAAGGCAACGGTTAATTAGCAAGTAACTTTTTTTGGTAAACGTTTTTTGAATAGAACATAATCTTCGATTGTGTGAATAGTTATTATTTGGTGTTAAATTCTATTGAGTATTGGTTAGGGTTTGAGTTGGTTATGTGATAGGTTGATGTAGTTGGATTTCTGACTTTTTTCAGAAACAAAAACGAAGTAGCTGTTAAGAAAACATTAGATGGATTATTTGAGGAATGTAACGACCTTTGTACCTTTGGTTACCATATCTTATTAGAGTATGTTAAAACTATTGGTAGACCTAGTTGTAGTATTTTAATTCATGTATATATGGGTTGCAGTTTTAGATGTATATACTTTTATTCTTTTCATAAGCGACTCAATTTCCATATTGTTTGAGAGATTATACTTTTTGTTGTTATTCACGTTCGTGGTTAAGCTAGTCAGGAAATACTTGTGAGACTTTAATATGAGTATTTATTAGTTTTTTGAATATGAAATTTGGAAGGTTTTGACATTTAGATTAGTGATATAAGTTTAAAGTTATAATAATAATAATATTAATAATCTGTTTTTGGTTTGTTAATGTGAGATTTACTCCATCTCGGGGTGAGCTGTTTAAACTATCGTCTGAAAAATATCGTTTTGTTGAAATGATTCTTTTTTGCAGGAAAGTGAAAGTGAAGAGGAAGATGAAATTGATGATGATAATGATGAAGTAAGTGATCACGAACCAGAAAAAGAACCTGTTGTTCAAAAGCCAGCTGAAAAAGAGATCGTTGTGCCTAAAGACAATGACAGGCAGTTGTCAAAGAAGGAACTTAAAAAGAAAGAACTTGCTGAACTTGAAGCAGTGCTCGCAGAATTGGGATTGGCTGAAAATGTCGGCCAAGACGATTCCAGTGGTAAGCTAATAAAGGTTCCTTCGTATATAATTTCAATAACTTATAAGTTTATTTATTAGGCAATTGCGCTTTGAAGGAACATAATTTTGTTAATTTTATTCGGTAAACAGCAAAAAGTAGAAACAAACCTAAAACCTTACACCTTTTTTGTCTTCTATTTTTAGCAACTAACTTTAATTTAGGCACAAAATACTGAAATGGAATCCTCTTGCACATCAAGCCCGTTTTGGCAGCCAAGTTACATTCTTTTACCGATTATATCAACCAATGCCTGATTGAACATTAGCAGATTAGGTTTGCTGATTTTTTAAAATTTACTAATGTAGCACCTCATTTATTGTCTTAGTTAGTGGCTAATCTAAGATTCAAATCCACTCAAGTCCGACTTAGTTGATTTGGAAAACTGAGACGGTAAGGCATGTTGGATAGGGTCAAAAAGAATAATTTTCTCAGGTGCTGTTAATGTGGTACTATTGCCAACGCCGTCAACTAAACTATCATAGTCCGACTTAGTTGAGTTGTAAATGAACAAGTGAAGAACCAACTAGCTCACTAATAACACACTCAACCGGTAGAACAAACAAATGGACAACTAAACTAAACTTACAAGCAACACGATCTTAAACCCAGTAAAATTTTCACAACTTACAATCATAGTTTACACAATGAATAGCTAAATTTTCGTCACTTATTTACATGAGCATCGATTAAATATACATAAATAACAAAATTTTAAATTAGTCTTTTAGGGGTTTAGGATATTAAGCTTTGAATATAAGGTTCTCTTTTTTTTATTATAGTTGGACCATAGTTGAGTATGTGTGGTCCTATTTAAAACTTAAGCGAAACTTATTAGTAGAGAATATAATTTATAGCAATCTCACATTTTAAAGAGAAGACTCTTTTATTTCTACTGTATTTGTATATTCCATATTACATACAATGTGGTATTAGTAATTAATTTTTGAAGTATAAATCTTGATGCAAATTTTCATGCTTGTAATTAACTTTATTATTTTCCACAAGCTTTTTCATATGTGGCATCTGATGTGTGATGTGTGAAATCTGGTAAAATTCTGTAAAATTAAGACGTGGGCTAATTTTGGTAATAAATTGCAAGCCGATTTTATTTTGCAACTAGTTTAAAGCTGGTTTCCGTTACCGAGGGGTAAATTTAATGATTTTTTTTTTGTTTTTTGTGTAGTTTGCTCAAAAAATAAATCTAAAAAGCGTCATTTCAAGTTTGGATGCTTGGTTTTCACGAAAAAGACCTTGTTTCACTCCACATAAGGCTGAACTAGCCAACTTTTGATAAAATATGATCAACAACCGATTTTGTTAAAAAAAATCCTTTTTGTGCATTTATTTTCAGGTGGTACCCAAGAGAAGATTGAGAACCGAAATGGAGAAACCGATAAGAAAGACAAAAACATACCATCTGGCGAGAGCAAAAACGCTAAAAAGAAAAAGAAGAAAGAAAAGTCTTCCAAGGATACCAAAGAACAGCAACAGGTCTTGCCTGTGCCCGAGACTGAGAATTCTGCATCCGAAGCTACAGGATCAGAGAAGGTTGCTGGAATTGACGTAAAAGAGAAGATAAAGAAGGTGGCTGCTGCTAAAAAGAAGAAATCCAACAAGGAAATGGATGCCGCCGCCAGAGCTGCCGCCAGTGAAGCAGCGGCAAGGAGTGCTAGACTTGCAGCTGCTAAGAAAAAGGAGAAGAGTCACTACAACCAGCAGCCAGTGCGGTAAGGATCCATGAATGAGCAATGAGCCACCTGTTTCTTTGTCGAGTGCGTAATAAACAATCTGAATCTTGGTTTTTTCATTTTGAGATGATGGTTTTTACATGACAATATTTTCGGTTTTACATTGAAAATTACTAGAAATTCAGAGTTTTTGGCGTATTTTATTGGTAGTTTAAAGTTTAAATCTTTCTTCTTTGTGTAGAAAGTAAACTTAAAACCATTTTATGGATGCTTACTAAACTTAAAACCAGTTTTAGATTTGTGTATCTTTAATGTCTTGAGTCTGATTATTTCTGTATCTTTATAGTTTAACTGTTACTATTCTACTCTTGTAACTCTTATCTGTATGCTTCAACGAACATACTAAACATGCTACTAACATAAGTGCAACATATCATTTAATTTTGATGTATGTCATAAGTCACGACTTATTACTATAACAAGGATCTTACTATTTAGACACGTACGTTTTGCATAACTTTTATACAAGACATAGCAAAGACCACTGAATACGAAAAAAATCTAGGGAGGCCTGTGTAAGCCTATTGCCTATATGAAACACATAACAAAACAAGATTTTGAAAAGGAACAAAATTTCATAAGGATACGTCAGAGGTTATACGTCTCGCATAGCTCTATACTATAGGCCTTAGAATTATCGTGCATGGAATGCGTAAACTTCCCAAGGTGTTAGAATTATCAGGCATGGAATGCGTAACCCAGTGACGGATCTAGAATCAAATATCAGGGGTATCCTATGAGAAAATTTTCGCTCAAGGGTATCATAAATTTTTTTCAGGGTATCCCTATACTTAAAACCGTAAGAAAAAATGGTATTCTGATATTTAAACCGATGAAAATTATACTTTGTAACGAAAGTTAAGGGGTAGTCCGAGATACTCTTGGCTCTTCATAGCTTCATCGCACACCCCTAACCGCGTAACCGAAATATAGTTTGAAAAGTGTTTTATTTGTACTTTGAAAATAGGTGTTTAGAGGCAAAACAATAATCGATCAGTAACCAGAGATGATCGTTTACATCTCCCGATCAACCTAATCTATAATAACCGTTATTACAATTCACAAATCCTACATTTGCAAAATTCAATCGATCATCAACACATGCCAACATTCTTCCTCAGGTTATTCATCAACTTATTGATCACTTTTTCATCATCAATTAACCAAACGATTTGATCAAATATTGCTTTTGACGTTGAAGCATTGTTAATGCAACGATTTGTTTCGACCGAGTTGATGAAATACAGTGAACTTATTACACAGAATTGTGATTCATCGGTTGAACAATCGGAGATAGTTATAAGGTTTTTGTTCTGTTTACAATTGATTCGCTGAAATTAATTCGCATGAGGCTTCAGTTTTCAGATTGTTAGGGTTACAGTGAGCTTGTTATACAGAATTGTGATTCATTGGTTGAGCAATTGGGGATAATTTTATGGTTTTTGATCTGTTTATAGTAACTGTTTTGCTCAAATGGACTTTGTTTTCCGCCACACGTCCGATCGCACGCACAATGCACAGCAGGAAACATCAACAAGCTCACCATCTCCCCCTGCGCAACCTCCACCACAGCCGCTATCTTCCATAGAAGAGCCGGAGTACCTATGCCGGTATTTTGTGGTTAAACACTCATGGCGGGGTAGGTACAAGAGGATATTTTGTATATCGAATCATACTTTAGTAACTTTAGACCCTGCAACGTTAGCGGTGACTAATTCTTATGATGTGAGTAATGATTTCGAAAGTGCGTCTCCTGTCATTGGGAAGGATGAATGTACAATGGAGTTTAATGTAAATGTAAGGACAGATGGGCGTGGGAAGTTTAAAGGATTGAAGTTCTCGTCTAGGTACAGGGCAAGTATCTTGACTGAGCTGCACAGAATAAGGTGGAATAGACTTGCTACTCTTGCAGAGTTTCCGGTACTTCATCTTCGGAGAAAGAATGCTCAGTGGGTTCCATTTGTAAGTTTAAGACTCCACTTGTGAAATGCTTTTGTTATAATATATTGATATGTGATTTGTGAATATGTGATACTTGTGCCAATTGCAGTAGTGTTCTTGCTAGTAGAGTGTATCAGGAGCTTTAGATTTGTAATTTTTCATGCAGTGTTATGCATAAATGCATAATCTTTGATGTGAATTGCAGTAGTGTTCTTGCGAGGTGAATAATTTGAGTTTTTTCAGCAGTTGCTTAAAGCTAGGGATAGGTAGCCATGCAGGTTGTTTTACGCCTATTTCCATATCTTCAAGATATATTTTATGACCCTACATAATCAGAATCAATTTACCCAAACATGCAAAACTTGATTTTGGTGATTTCAGATTAGAGTAATTAGTTGAATGCACAAATTCAAACACCCTTCATTACTACTCTAGTACTCTAATGGTTACCATGTGTCTTGCTTCAAATATAGTTGTTGGTTGAATTCATTAACAGACAATTATTATGATCTTTAATTATCTATTGAGATTTTTTTTGAACGGCATCTATGCATGAGCTATTAGACATCAAGAGAATGCTGCAATCAATGTTCATTATCCTTCACACCGTGTCCCTGGCATATCCAGTTCTGCATGAAATGTAATTGATATTGGGGCTAATCTGTTGAGATAATCTTATTAGTTACATTAACCAACGCATATTAAGTCACAAGTACTAGACTCAAGATAAGACAATGTACGTTTTGCTTTATACTCTTTTTTTATTTTGTAGTTTTTTTTATGTACTAGACCAACTCACATTAAAATGTACGTTTTGAATTCATTAACTGTTGAGATTTATATGGTTTGGTTCATGATTTGGAAAACAGGCTTTAATGATCAGTTCATGGTTTGGAACTTGGAACCGTATGTGTAAACCGTACTAACCATATATCTTTATTACTTAACTTTTTTTTTTCTCATTTTTGGAATTTGCAGTTATGCACATATATAATATTCACCTAGTTATGAATCATCTTTACCATTTTAAAATTTTAAATCAAACTAAGGACTTTGGAATTAAACAAAAAATCAGTTCACCAAAGAAGCTTTTTGGCCAACTAAACCAATCCAGCCAGTTTGATTTGCTGTTTTTCAAACCAAAGTTTGCGGGTTGACCCAGAATATTTGTTAAAACCTCCCGCGCCTGGTCGTGAACACCCCTAGCGAATTATTGCAAACCATTTCCGTTGCATCATCAACCTTTAATAACTAAAACTTCTAGTAAACCTCAAAAAGTGAACAATGTATGGTAAAATTTTCTATACACTCTACTTCATACTAATCAAAATGTCAACACTTGTTTCTCCATAATGACTGTATTTACATGCATGTACAGAAACTGAAAGTGACATATGTTGGAGTTGAACTCGTTGAACTAAAATCTGGGGATTTAAGGTGGTGTTTGGATTTTAGAGACATGGATTCCCCTGCTATTATTCTTCTTTCTGATACATTTGGGAGGAAAAATCCTGAGCCGGGAGGTTTTGTTCTCTGTGCACTCTATGGAAGAAAATCTAAAGCTTTTCAAGCTGATTCAGGGACTTCAAGTTCTGCCATTGTAGCAAATTTGGTAAGATAGCCACTTCTTTACATCTAAGTTAAGTCCCTTGACTGTCAAGTTGATATGTTTTCTATTGCTTTGACTTTTGACCAGACAAAAACCGCAAACTCAACAGTTGGAGTATCACTATTAGTTGAAAGTTCCCAAGCACTTACTGTTAGTGAGTATTTACAACGAAGGGGTAAGTCATTGACTACCTATTTGGTATGCAAGTTCACATATAATACTAAATATGTATATCTTAGGCACTGTCTGTAAAATGCAGCTAAAGATGGTGTAGGAGCAGAAGAAACACCTTGTGGAGGTTGGTCTGTAGTGAGATTAAGGACCGCCGCCCATGGCACACTTGGTGCCCCAGGATTGGGTTTGATAGTTGGACCAAAAGGAGGACTTGGGGAACAAGGTGATGCTGTACCTCGCCAACTTATCTTAACAAAAAGTTCACTTGTTGAGAGACGCCCAGAGAATTATGAGGTAAGATGGTGTCATATTCTATTTACAAACGCGGATATTAATTAGAAGATTAATCTTTTAGTTTTTTAATGCGTTGAATGTTGCAGGCAGTTATTGTGCGTCCTTTATCTGCAGTGAGCTCCCTTGTTCGATTTGCTGAGGAACCACAGATGTTTGCCTTTGAATTCAATGATGGATGTCCTGTGCATGTAAGAATTCTTATTCAAGGATCGTGATATGTTCTGCAAGATTGTTTTTTAAGAGGAGATTATCTGGTTTAGGTATATTCTAGCACATCTAGAGATGGCTTACTTGCAGCAGTTCGGGATATGATACAAACTGAGGTATGAATTTGTGCCATTTGTAGCACTCTACATACTTTTTAAGCAAGTAGATATGCTTTCTTGTAGGATTTTGGATATGTGTTTTGAAAGTTATAATGTGATATTGAATAATCAGACTAACACGGCAGAATTAGTGTTTGGATGTGCCTCGTTTAAAGTGGTAGTAATCATATTTAATGACCACAAATGAAATAGAATAGAAGTATCTCAAATTAGATTAAAAAGGCAGTATACAAGTAATTTTGTTTTACCCTGAGATAATAAGTTCTTTTGCCACCTATGTGTACTGAATTTTTTAACCTTTAAATAACGAGTCAATCATAAGCAAAAGTCAGAAGTAGAGACTGTTTTCATAATCATTAAAAACTGATTATTGCGACTCGATTGTGCAATAATAAGATAAATAGTATCAAAATAGGCAGATACCTCCTTAGATTGTGATGAGTTGAGTATCAATGGATGATTAACATGAAAATTATTAATCTCTACTTTTACATTTAACATGTTTTTTTGTGGAATATTCTGTGCAGGGTCAGTGTTCAGTGCCGGTGCTGCCTAGGCTAACTATGCCAGGTCATCCAATTGATCCACCATGTGGCAGAGCTCATTTGCAACTTCAACAAGTCTCTGGTGTGCCACAGCGCTCTAGAGTTGACATGGAAACTGCCAGCATGCATTTAAAACACCTGGCGGAGACCGCCAAAGATGCAGTGGCAGAAGGCGGTTCAATTCCGGGATCAAGAGCTAAACTTTGGCGAAGAATACGAGAGTTTAATGCATGTATCACATATGATGGAGTACCTCCCTGTGTTGAAGTCCCTGAAGTAACTTTAATGGCTTTAATTACAATGCTCCCAGCTGCTCCAAATCTCCCGCCAGAGTCTCCACCACTGCCGCCACCTTCTCCTAAAGCAGCCGCCACTATTACAGGGTTTATCGCGTGTTTAAGAAGATTATTAGCTTCACGAACTTCCACCTCACACATGATGACCTATCCTGCAGCTGTCAGGAGAATTATGGGTTTGTTAAGAAACGGTTCTGAAGGGGTGGCTGCTGAAGCTGCAGAACTTATAGCGGTTCTTATCGGCGGTGGGCCCAGTGATAACAACTTATTAACAGACTGGAAGGGTGATTATCGTGCTACCATCATGCACATGAAATCTGTATTATTCGCTCATCAGGGTAATCTTGTAGTTATGATAAATCGACTGAAATCGATGTCTGTTTCACCACTATTATCCATGACGATTGTGGAGGTTTTGGAGGCTATGATATGTGACCCGCATGGTGAAACAACACAGTACAGTGTGTTTGTTGAGCTACTACGCCAGGTGGCGGCGTTAAAACGACGGCTATTTGCATTATTTGGACATCCTGCGGAAAGTGTGCGGGAAACCGTGGCTATGATGATGCGGATAATTGCTGAAGAAGATGCAATTGCTGCAGAGTCCATGCGGGATGCTGCCTTACATGATGGTGCTTTATTAAGACATTTATTGAGTGCTCTTTGTCTTCCTGATGGTGAAAGACGGGAAGTTAGCCGCCAGCTTGTTGGGCTTTGGGTCGACTCTTATCCACCCGCCCTAGAATTATTATCGAGAGTATTGCCACCAGGGCTGGTGGCTTACCTACACACTCGCTCAGAAAATGTTACTGAAAATAATGTAACTCTGGAAGGATCGTTTATGAGTAGTAGTTTGCTTCAACAAAGGAAGAATCACACAGCAAAAGGTGTAGCTACACCTACTAACTATGATGTCAGTGATCAGCCTGTTCAGCCCTCTGCGTTTTACTCTAGTGAAAACTGGTTGAGTGAACTGTCTGTTGATCCGTCCGCTGGTGTAGGTTGCGTGCTGTCTGTGGGTGATAACCTGTTGATTGAACCAATTTCTACAGTTTCAGTTAATTTGGATGATACATTGAGTTCAGGTCTAACTACTCCGGCTCAGGTTGTTGTAGAGAATACACCAGTCGGGTCTGGACGATTGCTATTAAACTGGTCTGAGTTTTGGCGGGCTTTGAGTCTGGATCATAACCGGGCTGATCTGATCTGGAACGAGCGGACCCGGCAAGAATTGAGAGGGGCGTTGCAGGCAGAGGTTCATAAACTTGATGTTGAAAAAGAAAGAGCTGAGGATATAGTTCCGGGAAGTCAACCAAGTGGTCAAGAAAGTATTCCCCAAATATCTTGGAATTACACTGAGTTTTCGGTTAGGTACCCAAGCTTATCCAAAGAAGTTTGTGTGGGTCAATATTATCTACGACTTTTGCTTGAGAGCGGGACACATGGGAAGGCTGAAAAGTTCCCTCTGCGGGATCCAGTTGCTTTTTTCCGGGCTTTGTATCATCGGTTTTTATATTATGCAGACGCGGGCCTTACAGTTGATGGCGCGGTTCCTGATGAAATGGGGAGTTTTGATGATTGGTGTGATATGGGAAGATTAGATGGGTTTGGGGGTGGCGGTGGGTTTTTGGTTAGAGAGCTTTGTGCTAGAGCAATGTCTATTGTCTACGAGCAACATTATAGTATTATAGGCCCATTTGAAGGTACACCACATATCACAGTTCTTTTGGACAGGACTGACGATAGAGCATTGAGGCACCGTTTGTTGCTGCTTCTTAAGGTAAAAATACATCTTTACTCCTATGGTCACTATAATACCCCCTCCCCCCACCCACCCCATTAAAAAAAGACACAAAAAGGTGAAAACAATACCAGAGTGATACTGCCAATTTTGACTCATTTACTTATTACTTCTTCTGTTTGGCTTATATTTCAGCCCTAACAAGTTAACTTAAAAAATAGCCTGGAAGGAAAATGGGTGCCCGGAATTGTGTCAAACCTCCTAAATCTTGTTGTTCAAAAATTAGATTATTCTGGGAAATATATCATTTGTATAGTTATTTCGAATACATTAGTTATCTGTTAAAAAACAAACTTCTGAAAAAAGAAGTTTTGGTTTGATCAGACCCGTAGCGAGTTTAGCTTATTTTAACTCGCTACTTGCCTATCTTGCCACATCTATTCCTATGCAGGTACAAAAGTACCAGTGGTTTGATTTAAGTTGTGTAAAAGGGATTGTGTTTTTATCTCTAACGAGCTAAATTGAAAAAGAAAACAATATAAAAGGGAAACGGGTTGAACAGGTGAAACATGGCTGTAAAATGCAAGAAAGTGTATTATATAATGCATAGAACCTTCTAAATCGTTTTGTTTGAACAATCAGATTATAAAATAATATAAGTTTTGTATTTTTCTTTTTCTATTATAAAAATCATAAAATCATGGACAAAAGTGTTGTGGGCCAACCTAAAGCCTAAAATGAATCAATCCTTTTCAAACCTTACAAAATTACCCGTTTACTCTTTATCCAACCTCTCTTATCGTATGCATGCCCAGAATGACTCAATGACCAATAGTCCACTTGATATGGCATTACTCAATGTCCAAAAGTACCCTTGCAAAATTACCCATTTAAATTGTTTTACAGGTTTTAATGAAGGCGCTATCAAATGTGGAGGCTTGTGTGCAGGTGGGAGGGTGTGTTCTGGCGGTTGATTTACTGACAACTGTTCATGAAGTCTCAGAAAGAACTGTTATTCCTTTGCAATCTAACTTGATAGCTGCTTCTGCTTTCATGGAACCATTGAAGGAATGGTTGTTTATTGATATGGATGGTGCACAAGCTGGCCCAGTGGAGAAAGACGCTATTAGAAGACTTTGGTCAAAGAAAACTATTGACTGGACAACAAAGTGTTGGTCTTCTGGAATGCCTGATTGGAAAAAGTTGCGTGATATCCGAGAACTCCGTTGGGCATTGGCCGGCCGGGTTCCTGTGCTCACTCCTCCCCAGGTACATCGGCAAGATGGCGGGTGTAATGGCCTAATGGGTCAAAAGGGGTTTAAGTTGAAACGTGTCATTTTTGTACATGTCAATGGACTGTCCGGGACATGGTTGATATTTGAACACTTGTTTGTCTATATTTACTTTTTTATAAATACTATTGCATTATGCTTACATAAACAATAAATTAAATAAAGGTAAGTAATTATCATTTTCAAGGGGTGATTACCACAAGACAGTTTATTCTACAAGAGTATAAGTAACTTTCTTGTCACCAATCGTGTCACAAGATGGTGGTTGTTGAACTTATGTAAAATAGTGATCTGTCATGTATGAAATTTTATAAGCAAAAAAAAACTCCATTGAAGTGTAAAATCTGTTTATAACACACTCAATTGAACTGTGAGAGTTGGTTGCTACGCTAAATAAAGATTTTCAATTTGAAAAGAAAAAACTACCCAAGGGGGGTTGTGTTTGTCATTATTGAAAAATTAGAAACCATATGGCACCTCCATTTTGGAGCAAACTAAATGCCAAAAGGTAGATTTCTTTTTAAGTTGACCTAGTTTTTAATTTGATATTATGATCAGGAATAGCCAATATAAAAGTTGTTAAGTTTTTTTGTTTGCTTGTTTCAACTCTTTTTATTATTGATTGTATATCTTGTTATGTGTATAAAATGGCAGTTTATTCATTGCAGGTAGGCGAGGCAGCATTATCTATATTACACAGCATGGTATCTGCACATTCAGATATAGATGATGCAGGAGAAATTGTTACCCCAACACCTAGGGTTAAACAGATATTGTCAAGTCCACGATGTCTTCCTCATATTGCACAGGTGCTTTCTTTAATTTGATTCTTTTGTAACTGTCATTATTAGGAGCTTTACATTGTAGTATGCGTTTCAAAGAATAAAAGTTGAAATTAATACCATAGCCATTACTGTAATGTAAATTGTGCTTTGAGTTTGTACAAGGTTTGGTTACACTTTTATTGCTTCAGGATGGAATTCTCGATTAGACCGGGTTTGATTTTCGTTGTTTTGTTTTTGTTTAGAAAATATCTTCTGGCCCACTTCTTCTAACTATAGTCAGTTAGGTGTAGGGGAATGCGTAACTCGGGTCAACCCAAAACCCGAGTGGTTTGGTAAAAATCAGGTCACGCAATTCAGGTAACCTGAAACCTGAAATTGAAGCTTATAATGTATTTAAGCTATGGTCTTATACAGACTTCTCAGCCTTTTAAATGGCATTTCTAAATTCCCAACTAACCCAAATCAGAATTTATAAAATTCTAACAAGCTTGAGAATGTTGTTAAATCTGTATTATAACGTGGAAAGTTGATAAGTGTTAAAATAATGTCCAACTAATCTTGGGAATCTGGTCACATTTCATGGTTCAGGGCTGAGAAACTGATCAAATCAGTAAATCAGGACAATTTGGTCAAATATCATTAAAAAACAGGAGAAATTGGTCAAAACTAAACATGATTCACTCCGTGCTCACTTAACTAGTTGATATAGATATAGATAACGTCTTATATATGCATTAGTATGACTTTTTGGCTTGTGGTCATTTAGTTAACATTATAGAGTTAAATTTCAATATTAATATAATTGTCATTATTCTAACTTAGGCCATACTTTCTGGAGAACCAGCTATTGTAGAGGTCTCTGCTGCTTTAATAAATGCAGTTGTCACTAGAAACCCAAAGGCAATGATAAGACTATACAGCAGTGGTGTATTTTATTTTGCTTTAGCATACCCTGGATCTAACCTCCTTACTGTTGCTCAACTATTTTCTACCACTCATGTCCACCAAGCTTTTCATGGTGGTGAAGAGGCGGCGGTTTCTTCATCCCTGCCCTTAGCGAAACGGAGTGTGCTCGGTGGGCTTTTACCTGAATCTTTACTTTATGTTCTTGAGCGAAGTGGTCCAAGCGCATTTGCTGCAGCAATGATCTCTGATTCTGACACACCCGAGATTATATGGACCCATAAAATGCGAGCAGATAATCTCATTCATCAGGTACTTCAAACTTATGATTATGTTATCGTATCATATTCAGTTATCAGTTCTAGTAAAAGACAGGGTAGCAAATAGTGCTTTGGTGTGCTTATGGTGTTTGAAGTTGTAATAATCAGATAATTAGATTTTTGTATGTCTCAAAAAGGTTTTTTATATGCCTATTATCCTTTTAGAGCCAGGGGGTTTCAATGAAGGCAACCTCTCCATCCCTAGGGATAGAGGTATGGTTTGCTTACATCTCACCCTCCCCAGACCCTACTAATAGCTTTGCTATAGGTGGGATTTACTGGTATGGTTGTAGTTGTATGTCTCAAAAAGTTTAATTATTTAAAGAATGTTTGATGAACTTTTGATATAAGACCAGTTGCATATCTATAGAGGATGTTTGGATGTGCTTAAGAGTTGTTGGATAATATGAATCAGATAATCAATTCTAATGGAACTCGAGGTAGAAACTAGTGTCGTATTGTGCTTATGTTGCCCAGTGTTGTAATAATTAAATCACAAAATGTTTGACTGTGTCACAAAATTTCGTTTTTTTACGAAGTGAATGGATACTACTGAAAATAAATAGAGACGGTTTTGTGAAGGGCAATTGGAAATTTCTCAAGTTAGGTTAAAAGGGGATAAGTAAGTAGTTTTGTTTTATTTACTCTTAATACTCAGTTTCATTGCAGCTGTATGAAACGACTGTAAAAGTAGCATAACCAAAATCAGTGTATGTTTATCCAATAACGATAAAGCTAATTATTACGAGTTCAAGTTGTAATAATCTGATTATCAGTTTTAAAACGCAAACCCACACACCCCCCTCATTATTAGATGTTTGTCTGAGACACTTATATTAGTTGGATCATACGCTATCTGCTCAAAACAAAATCTTGATTTATACAACTTTTATCATCCAGGTTTTGCAGCATCTTGGTGATTTCCCCCAAAAATTATCCCAGCACTGTCATTGTTTATATGATTATGCTCCTATGCCGCCTGTCACATATCCTGAGCTAAGAGATGAAATGTGGTGCCACCGTTATTACCTCAGGAACTTATGTGATGAAATCCGGTTTCCTGATTGGCCAATTGTTGAACACGTTGAATTCTTACAATCATTGCTTGTAATGTGGCGTGAGGAATTAACAAGAAAACCTATGGATCTTTCTGAAGAAGAAGCTTGTAAAATATTGCAGATTTCTGTAACTGATGTGACAAAAAATGACTCTGTTAATAACTACTCCATTGGGAATGCAAAGAATTGTAGTTTATCAAAGAACATTGAGAACATTGATGAAGAAAAGCTTAAGAGACAGTACAGAAAGCTTGCAATGAAATATCATCCAGACAAAAATCCTCAAGGGAGAGAGAAGTTTCTTGCAGTGCAGAAAGCATATGAGTGTATACAGGTAACTTATTTTTGATCAAAGACTGCAGTGGAAATATACAAAATTATCAAATTTGAACCTTTGACTATAATTGTAGAAATGTTTATTTTTTAAACTATTTTAATATATTTAGTACATTGGTTATAAAATAAAGGTAAAATTTGTACAAAAGCTTAAGTGGATCAGCCTACTTGTACTGTTTTCTGAATGGATACATTCAGGTTAACGGGTCAAAAGTTGCTTTAAGTGTACTTTTAATGCATAGAACCTCCTGTTACTTTTTTATTCCAAAATCGTACTTTTTATTGGAATGATGTAACATTGTGATCGTGTTTGGCACGCTTGTTTTCTAAAATAAATGGTAAAAAGATTGGAGAAAGTTTTTCAGGTCATAACAATCCAACCCGGCCCTTTTTGACGTGTATACATTTTTTTTGTCCAAATCAAGTTTCTTGTGTACATGTATTTTAGCCTATTATTAATTTGCGTATTTTTTGAGGCTTTCTTTTTCTTTAAATTCATACAAGTAGCTGATAAGTCTGTTAATATGATATTTGTGTATAGGCCACAATTCAAGGTTTGCAGGGTCCACAACCTTGGCGGCTGCTGCTTTTGCTAAAGGGACAATGCATTTTATACAGGCGTTATGGAGATATCCTTGAGCCATTTAAATATGCTGGATATCCAATGTTGTTAAATGCTGTCTCAGTGAATAATGATGACACCAATTTCTTATCTACAGAACGGGCACCTTTACTAAGTGCAGCCTCAGAGCTTATGTGGCTAACGTATGACTCATCAATGCATTACAATATTCTTTTTTATATGTATATATATATATATATATTTTTTGGGATACACTATGTGTAGGCCATCCAAGTATTCAAAATTTGTCATTGAGGCCATTCGTCTCTTGAACTACTTAATAGCTGGATAAGTATGTATATGGTTTTGTTTATACTAATTTTGGCCAAAAAACTTGTGGGATATAATTGTGAGAAGATACGAAAACTTTCGTTGATGTGTTAACTGTTAACGTGATATAAGTTGTGATATTTTCTTTGTCAAAAAGAATTAAGAGTGTTTTCGACATTCACATGCTTTTTTATGAAATGGGAATTAGGTAGTTTCAATATGTGGGTGATCTTAATGAAAAAAATGTTGAATGGCGGGCCTACATATTCTAATGAATGTGCTGTGGTTGTAGATGTGCATCTTCTTCATTAAATGGGGAAGAGCTTGCGAGGGATGGTGGCATACCACTTCTTGCAACACTTCTCTCACGGTGTATGTGTGTGGTTCAACCATCAACTCATGGAAGTGAACCTTCAACCATCATTGTGACTAATGTGATGCGGACCTTTTCAAGCTCAAGCCAGTTTGAGAGGGCTAGAAGTGAGATGCTTGGTTTACCTGGTTTAGTTGAGGATGTTGTTCATTGTACCGAACTCGTGCTTGCACCAGACGCTGTTGATGCAGCTCTTCAAACAATTGCTCATCTTAGTGTGTCTTCTGAGTTACAAAATTCTTTGTTAAAGGCTGGGGTGTTGTGGTAAGTTACTTTAGTCAAGTCTGCTTTGTGTTAAGGTGGAAAAATGGGTGGTTTGAAACTGGCTTGGCTTACTACTGGATCGTGCCAAAACTGGGTTGAGTTCTGTTTACCTGAAAGGTTTTCTTAGTGCAATATGGATGGGTCAAAATGGGTAATTTCTTGTACTTGTCAACATGGTTTGGGTCAGGTTTTCCCAAAACACCCATTTAGATGTGGCAACACAAGCAGGCCAAGCAGGTTGTAACATGTTAAAACACGTGTTAGGCGATTGGGTTGGCCTGGAACACTTGTCAAAATCAAATATGATTACAAAAGTTATATTGTAACCATAATAATCAAAGTCACAAGGCAGACTCAAGATGCAAGGGGCTTGCCATCAGCCTAGGCACGAGGTGCAAAAAAAGTGCATGCCCCAGACAAAAAGAAACAGAATAATAGGAAAAACTAAAAGAATATATATATTATGCATATATAAAAGTACAAAGATAGATGCCATTTCACATATATTATAGAAACCTAAGAGAATTACTAATTAGAGTTATCCAATTGATACCAAAACTAACAACAGGTTTATTTTAGTGTCATCAATCATTTTATGTTGTTGAAATTTACATGAGACCAAAAGAGTCTTTAGGATAAGCACTAATATAGTTTAGGAGGTGCGGAGTGCACACTGAAATCAATCTAATCGCGGACTTAGTGAATGACGAGGGGATCAGGAGGGTTGCAACCTAAACACTTTGCATGAAATGGTATGCATGATAACGTTCATTTTTGCACCAAAAGAAACTTGGTCTCACTTCGCCTTGTGTCTATCTGAGGCCTGTGTGTTTTGTCATTTGTGCGCCTTTGACTTAATCCAATCTATTAGTAATATGATTCCGTAAGTTTTACGCATTAAATCCACTTTCAACCCTTTGGTTGACTCTCAACCTGTTTGGTCTGTTTTTATTTGAATTCTCATAAAATCCTTCATAATTTGTGTGATATTCTTTTATCGGGGTTACTTCTCTATTTGTGGTTAGGTATCTATTACCATTGTTGTTCGAATATGACTCAACAGTAGATGAATCTGATACCAAAGAGGCACATGGGGTTGGCGCTAGTGTGCAAACTGCTAAAAATTTGCATGCAGTACGGGCAGCACGTGCATTATCAAGAATTAGTGGCATAGCCAGTGAAAACCAAACACCTTATAATCAAGATGCAGCTGATGCTCTTAAAGCTCTTTTAACTCCTAAACTTGCCAGTATGCTAAAAGATGAACTGCCAAAAGAACTACTGATAAAATTAAACTCAAATATGGAGTTGCCAGAGGTAAAATGACTTATTGTTAGTAGAAATTCTGAGAACACAAAACCACTATTGGATGTGATGTGAACGTGTTTTATGCTAACTTTGTTGTCTTCTCAAAAGAAATGAAGTGTTTTTTCGTCCTTTGACAGGTATAAATGAAACTAGATGCATAATTGGGTGGTCCCCCTAATTATACGTAAACTGCATAATAATTTATAGTTTATACGGCACAAATCTGATATTGTAAAATAAGAAATACTTTACCTAGTTTTTTTTACATTGATCCATTGCTTTTTGATAGATGGATATAAGGGTAGTATTTTTATCACTGAAAAATTCTTAACTAAGCATGTTTTTGGTGAGTTTGCTAGAAAGGAAACCCAGATACATACTTTGGTAGGCTATATAGTAGTTTCATTAAATATTTGACCTTATTGAAAAAAAATGAACACATGAGTGGCCTCCACCTTACTTTTTATATTGAAGCATTGATTTTCGATAGATGGATACAGGGGTATTTAAAAAAAATATTATACGATTTTTTTGTTAGTAGGCATGTTTTTGGCTGGATTTCGTATGATTGAAGCCATTAACATACTTTGGTGGCCTTTAATGTACTTTGAATATATGGGTGGCCTTGGTGGAAGAAGTTGAATATGTGCTGGCCCGTGGCCTCCACATACATGATCTCTTTTAAAATATCTATGGATATTATTTCATAATCATTTATTCATGGTGTAGTTAATTTATGGTGTCAGATTATCTGGAACTCTTCAACCCGTGCGGAGCTATTGAAGTTTGTAGACCATAAGCGTGCAGCTTTAGCACCTGGTGATTCTCACAGCTTAAAGGATTCACATACCTTTTTATACGAAGCTTTATCAAAAGAAATCCTAATTGGCAATGTGTATTTACGGATTTATAATGATCAGCCTGATTTTGAAATCAGTGAACCTGAATTCTTTTGTGCTGCGCTTGTGGAATTCATATCGCGTGTTATACACAATCAACCTGTTAATACTCTAATGAAGGGCTCAAATCATGACACATCAGAGCTTGTAAGCAATCATGATGATGATAAATCATACACTGAAAAGAAAACCACAAATGAGCTGGTAATAGACAAGGAGGATCTGGATGTGGTTGGCAATCTCCTACTTGGCCTGACTTCTCTTCAGGTATCCTTATCGATTTTGACTAGAGGTGACAAAATGGGCAGATTGGGTAACATGTCCAAACAGGCAACATTTCTTTTGGTAAAGAAATGATTTAGTGGTTTTGTGCATTAAAAGTTCGGTAAAGTGCACGTAATAAAATGCGCTATACTCCTTTTCCCTATTTTAGCAATCCAATGTATGTTGGTGTTTATTATGCGCCTAACTTAAAGTAGTTGCTGAAATCAGGAAGAAATGTGAAGTTTGTTTCTATTTTACCTTTGACGATACACTACAGGCAAGTTTTGGCTTGTTTGACCTGTCACCTTTTTAGCAATTTTTTATTTCAGTGTTTAGAGATTAAACATTAACCTGATCTGACCCATTTGCAAGTATGGTCAAATTGTCACCTCTAATTTTTTTACATGTAAATGGGTCGATATTACACATTTTTGTTCAGTATTAAATTGAAATTAGCTTATTACTTCTATTGTTGGCAGAATCTGCTAACAAGCGAACCTAATTTGGCATCTGTATTATCTTCAAAAGAAAAGTTATTACCTCTTTTCGAATGCTTTTCTGTTCCGGTTTCTGTGGGAAGCAACATTCCTCAACTATGCCTGAGTGTGCTGTCATGTTTGACTACACATGCTCCTTGTTTGGAGGCTATGGTAGCGGATGGATCTGGTGTTCTTATTTTACTGCAAATGCTTCACTCTGCTCCTAATTGTCGCGAAGAGGTTCTTCACGTTCTTTATGCCCTAGCTAGCACACCAGAACTTGCATGGGCTGCAGCCAAACATGGTGGTGTTGTGTACATTCTTGAACTTCTCCTCCCGTTACGTGGTAAGTTTCCTTCCTGTGTGGGCTGGTTTTGTTAATCTATATTATTAAATATACATTTTCCTTGTTCCAGAAAAAGTTCCACTACCTCAAAGAGCAGCCGCAGCCTCTTTATTAGGAAGGCTTGTGGCCCAACCAATGCATGGGCCCAGGGTGGCGATTACACTGGCAAGATTCTTTCCTGGCGGATTAGTATCTATTATTAGAGATGGGCCTGGTGAGGCTGTTGTAAATGCTCTTGAGCAAACCACAGAAACTCCAGAGCTTGTTTGGACACCAGCAATGGCTGCTTCTTTGGCTGCACAAGTTGCAACAATGGTATCCGATGTTTACCAAGAGCAGGTGAAAGGTCCTGTTTTTGATTGGGATGTACCGGAACAAGCCTCTAGCCAACAAGAAATGAGAGATGAGCCTCAGGTATTAATATTAATGAGTTCATTCAAGTTAAGTTTCATTTCTAAAAGGCCAAGCAGATAAAACAGAAACACTAGCTAAAAAGATAACATGTTAGAAATTTGCCAAAAGTTTGTTTTTAACACATTAAACCTTTATGGCATTTCTTTTAAAAAAACTTTATTATTATCGTAGACATAATTTTGTAGCCATGATTGGCTTTAATTAACTATTGCCACCAGTTAGTGTGGAATGTTTGACCCCTGCAACTATTAATGGATCGATTCGGGTGTGATTTATCTCATAATGGGTAAAATAGAAAAACGAGCTACAAAGAAAACGGATAAGAAGTTGTCCAAAGTATTTTGAAGGCATTAAACCTCTTAAATATGTACACTTGATTTAGATTATAATTACTAGAATAATAATTTTGCGGTTAATGCATTTACATATCCATTGTCTTGGAAAACTTGCAAGATTTGATGGCTGGGGTAATTCAGGGTAAAGTGGGAAATTAAATAAACTTCAACTATCCACGTATTAAAGCAGACAATTATTCTGAGACAAAATAAAATAGACTAGCATTTTTGGACGGAGGTAGTATAAGCAATTTTGAAAGATATTGGCAAAAGTGTTTTGGGTCAAAAGGACCGTCTTAGCCTATACCAAAGATTTCCTGTATTTGTCTCGCCACCCAACTTGCCAAACCTGTTACCAGGCTATTTTTCTACCAATGTCTAACTTAATTATGCATGTGCTTGTATATACGGTTATTCAAATGCTCACTTTATTGTGTAAGTCCTCCTGACACCGTTTATTCAAACAGCACGTCATTCTTGAAGTACCTATTCAGCACACTAATTGTTTGTAAAAGATTTAAACATTTTGGACAAAAGGTGGTTTGGTCCGTTTCCCAACCTACCAATTTGCCACATGTCACTGATGGTTAATCACACGCTCATTAACAGGTTGGCGGAATCTATGTGAGGCTATTCTTAAAAGATCCAAAATTCCCACTTAGAAATCCGAAGAAGTTTCTAGAAGGATTACTAGATCAGTATCTTTCATCAATTGCTGCTACACACCACAACACTAGCGGCCCTGATCCTGAGCTCCCACTACTATTATCGGCTGCGCTGGTATCTTTGTTGCGGGTCCACCCTGCACTCGCTGATCATGTTGGATATTTAGGTTATGTCCCCAAGTTACTATCTGCAGTTGCTTTCGAGGCAAGGCGTGAAACAATGTCCTCAGAAGAATCTAGAATGCCAGATGGATCATTTGAAGGCGAGGATAACCCGACACAGGTGGCACAAACACCTCAACAACGTGTGCGGCTTAGCTGCTTACGAGTCCTACATCAACTGGCTGCTAGCACCACATGTGCAGAAGCCATGGCGGCTACTAGTGTCGGGACAACCCAGGTACTGCTTATGTTTCCGTCTAAAGGTGTAAAATGACCCAGACAGAACAGAGGTTCTGGTTGAGACATGTCATTTTTAATGTGGTTTGGGTTAGGTCAACCCGAACAAGGTTGTTGTCCATTTGCTGAATTTTTTTATAGTTAAATTGTTAACGTATCAACTTTCTCTGAAGGACACTAGAAAAATTCAACCAGTAGATGCTTTTTATAACAAATAAAAGACTTATTTGTTGATTTTTCATAAATTTTGGGTACTTGATCATGAAAAAATGGACACAGTTTTGAAAATAAAGTCTTAAGGACTTTTGCGTTGAACTTTTGTAAGTTTAAAGAGTTGATAATACAAAACAGGACATTTTTGTTATAAATAAGGTATGAGGACATTTTTCAAGTTTCTATAAATTAAGGGATTTAGTCACTCAAAAATCAAAATTGAAGTCCATGGAGTTATGTGCAAATTCAGCCAAGGTTTGTAAATTTATTTCGACATTTTCCTTTCGCTTATTATATGCCGTTAAGAAGAATTTGGGCGACTCCTAATCTATCCTACTCATTGACCCATTTATTTAGCTAAAAACATATTTCTTATTTCAGATAACAAACAACAGAAACATCCATTCAAAGTATATTTTAAAAGCTCATCAACTTCTTGAATTTATGCTTGGTTGAAACTTAAATGCATTTTAAAAAAAAATTCTGTCACCTTTTTTGGCTTCAGGTGGTACCATTATTAATGAAAGCGGTTGGATGGCAAGGTGGAAGCATTCTAGCACTTGAAACACTAAAACGTGTGGTGGTTGCTGGAAATAGAGCAAGGGATGCACTTGTTGCACAAGGCCTCAGGTCAGTACTTCACGTTTAAGAACATAAAATCAAACCTAATACATTCAGTTTACTACTTCAGCTTGAGTTTTTTTATTATTATTTATGGTGCAATAATGGATTTTTTGTAGGGTTGGACTCCTTGAAGTACTGATAGGGCTTCTTGATTGGAGAGCAGGAGGGAGAAACGGGTTTTGCTCTGAAATGAAGTGGAACGAATCTGAAGCATCCATTGGTCGGGTGCTTGCAATTGAGGTTGGTTCAAAAATAAACAAATAAGTCACCAAGTAAACGAGCTGAGCCCAAGCTTGTCTAAAGCTTGAGCTTGGTTTTGGTTTGTGAGTAGTTATTTGTTTGTTGATTATATAGTTATATCTATTTATATGCATTTATATATATTCATTATTATAATTTTTGTTACATAATATTTATTATTTGGTTATTTTTATCATAAGATATATTTATTAAGCTCGGTCCGTTTACACTCCTAAGTTAGGGACTTTCTACAAAGTTTAGTTTTTTTTTAAAAAACTGCCCATACCAACACCTAATCAACCTTTTAGCCAAAAAGTGTTCTGAGGCCGGTCTGGACCATATTAACCCCAAAAACCAAGACGGCCTGTTATCAGCGATTTAGTCTCTCTTTTTCTTGATTTAGTCATGCTTTTGTCAATCTAGATTTTGCATGCATTTGCCACGGAAGGGGCTCACTGTACTAAAGTTCGTGACATACTAGATTCTTCCGAAGTAAGTCACCATGCTAAAGAAAACTTATATTTATGCTTCCATTATAATGCAATTTTCTTAGGGATTTCGTCTGATGAATTAACATCATTTTGGCAGATTTGGGCAGCTTATAAAAACCAAAAACATGATCTTTTTCTTCCTTCAAATGCTCAAATAGCAAGCGCTGGAATTGCAGGACTAATTGAAAACTCTTCATCATCATCATCATCATCATCAAGGGTTACTTATTCTTTAACCGCCCCACCGCCACACCCAAACTCATCAAAACCACCTGCTGCATTCAAATCTGATTTATAAATGAGTTAACTTAACTACACGTAAAACAATCATAACAAAGGGAGAATATGGAAGGTTTCACGCTAGGAATGACAAGTACCAAACATGCGCATTATTTTCTTTGTATAGCATGCTGTACAGTTTTCTATCTTTCAAGCATATTCTATTTTCAGGGTGGCAGCTTGATATTTTTTTAGGGAAATTGAAGATATAATGGTTGATGTAAAAAACTTAGATGATGTGGAATCTTTTTCATAGATAGTTTAGGTGATTTTGACTTTAGTTTGTTACTTTGTTATGTTTGATTTGAATCACAAGTTATGCTTTTATGTGTTGTTTTTTAACCACTTCTATTTTGGGCAGTTTTTCGCAACTTGAAACTGGTACGATTGAACTTTGCTCATCATGCTAAAAAGTTAACCAACTGAATCATTTTTATCTAGAAAGTAAATTATTGTCTAAATAATCATAGACTTCTATAATGATAATCAAGTTACCAACCAAACATTTCGAATTGACTTAACTCCATTTGTATTATTAAGTTATCCGTTCGTTACCATGTTTCTTGCAAATGATATTGTATGATCACTATATTAAATGGTCGTTACGAGTCAAACCAAAAATATGTTGCGGACTTATGGACCTGTTCCTTTTCTTCTTTCAGGGTTTGTATATGAATTGGTTGTATATAGACATAAGTTTATTAGCCACAATAGAAGCATATCAAGATTTGACCACGCAAGTCCTCGCAACAACCCCCAATGGGACATCCTGGTGTTAAAATGATGTATTTCACACTAAAAAGGTTGAGACTTTAAATGCTGCAGGATGCAATCAAGATTGCGATGTATTTATCTTAGAAAATCTACGAATTGTTGTTAGAAAACTCCTTGTTAACATATGAAATTGTGCTAGGTATAGCTATCTATGCAGTCAATCTCGGTGGGATCTCACCGAGATCTCACCGATATCTCGGTAATCGGCACTCTAGGAAATTATCGGTACAAATATCGGTACAAGATATCGGTGCCGAGAATATCGGCCGATATTACCGATATATCACCGAGATTTGGATTTCAAAATATCGGTAATATCGCCGAGATTCTCGGTTTTGCGTGTTTTTTTGTCGAGATGCAGCCACAAATGCTTTTTGTTTCGCCGGAATGCATTGCCGGAGCAAGCAGAGAGTTTGCTCTGCTGAGAAGAAGGAGAGCAGCCAAGAACATTTAGTCAAAAAGGAGAGCGGCGATATAATGTTTAATTTTTAGGGTTTTAGTTGACTTTTCTTTTTTATCACTTTATACCCTCTAGTTTTCATTGTTACAATTTCAACACTAACTTATAAAATAGTTCTACTACATGTTTTCATTTTCTTTATTTTAGCCCCTCTAGGTTTATATATTTCATTTGTAGCACATTATTTGGGTTATGACTTAGACTTTCTATTAAGTATTAATTATCTAATATATACATATATAAATTTATGCTTGATATTTTAGTTACCGATATCTCACCGATATCCCACCGAGATAACCGATATCTCAAATATCGGTCCTTGGCCGATAACCGATATTTTTCCGCATTAACTGCTTAGATAGCTATTATCGTAGGAAAAAATGTATGTTTATTAGACAACCACTATTAACAACATATTTTGATTCCATTTGATCCAATTCATCTATACAACTCACAACTTGTCAAATGGTAAATTAAAAGATGAGAAAAACCATAATCAACTTGATGAAATCATACCATTTCCTAAATGATTTCAATTCTGCGCTCTAAGATGTTTAATTTACCTTCTTTTTGATATTTCATGCTTCTTGTTGCTGACTAGTCTCTTGTGTAGATGAGATGTCATTGCTTCCCCCTATTTGAAATTTGCATAAGGGACATGATGCATTGATCTTCAACCATTTATCTACACATTCTATATGAAAGAAATGCATGCAAGGAAGCTCCCTCAGCAGATCATTATCTGCATATTTTGCCAAGCATATGCAACAAACCTGCACCATTTTTAAACATCAATATGTTAAAATAAAGTCATAATTGCTTGTTATCTATCAAAAAACAAACAAGTGAAGTCAAAATGGGCAAGTTTTTGTGGGTCAAAACAGGCTGCGCAGACCTGCAAAAAAGGTATGCATTTTTTTGAATTTACAAATTAACTATTTAGTAAAATTTAAATACAAAAGCTATATTAATAATTTTACACAGTAATAAATCTGACTTTTGTTGCATAAAGTCATTTTGGAACTTTTATGCATTAGACTATACTTTGGCAAACAGATAGACATTAAGAAAAACATAACCAAGATCAAGTCATTTATACGCAAACTTGTTAAAAGTACCATCAGTCATGCATGTGCATTTATTAAGTTAAATACAATCGAAAGTAATGTTATTTAGTGACAAATATTATGTAAAATTATTTTTTATGTCATATCAACACATTTTCTAAGTTAGATACAACCCAAAATAATGTAATTTGGTGACAAATATTATGTAAAAGTATTGTTTATGTCATATCAACACATCAACGAACAAGGAATTTCAACAAGCTTGTTAAGAAATGGATAATAAATATAAGTGCAAAACAGTAAGTTAAAAACTTACAGCATCTTCCCCAGAGATGGCCCGCTCTTTGTCTGTCCCTGCTGCAAGAATCCCGCCTTCATCCACTCCTGACTCGTTATTATCTTTAGTGTCGTTTCCGGTTTTCTTTATTTTGAACTTGTGAGTTGGCAAAGCATTTATAGAATCTTCACTTGCTCCCCTCCTTTGATTCATTTCTTCATGAACACCAAGGATTGAAATGATACAAGGCAGGCAACAACATATCATTCCGCATAGAATAAAAGGCATTGCATAGCCGATACAGCTAAAAGTAAGAAACACTATACAGAGCCTGTAACAATAACAAAAGAAATTTATAAGGTTTCTTATCAGGTAAAGGTTATTGGTGGCAAAATGGACGGCTAGAGTGAGAGATTGTTATGTCGGGTAGGGCTGGCCGAAAAACATGTTTCGCTCTTTTTATTATTATTAATTTTAATTTCGTAAGAAACTAATCCGTTAAGTATGAGCAGAGTAGATACTGTTTTACTATAAGAGCAAACTACAAAGAATATAAACAAAATTTACACTTTTTTCCTGATCCTAGCAACTAACTTTATTACTGGTATTAGCAACCAAGTTGCATTTTATCACTGAGCGTAGCAACAAATGACCTGGTCAAACTGGTAGCAGGACATTTTTTTGCTGATTTTTCGGAAGTTGCCAACGTGTTATACACCACATGCCTGTTATCTTATTTGTCATTTTAGAGTATACATATACACCACATGCCATCTATAATGAGTTAATAATTATATTAAAATATAAATATCAGAAAGATCATTTTCTCAAACTTGTAAATACTTTTTAATAACTTATTGTCTGATAAGCACATTTTTAGAGCTTCTTATGTGGTGGCTGGCATGGCATCATCTAGACATCCACAGCCACATCATCAATTTACATGTTAGCTTGGTAAGGCTGGTTGTTAAAATTAGTGAAAAATCATAAGTCGGCTGCTATATTTTGCCAAACTTAAGTTGGTTGCTAAAATAAAAAAATAAACGTAAGTTCATCCCTATTTCTTGCAATTTGCCCTTTTACTATAATAACAAGATTTATAAACAAAAAATATAAGAGTATTATACCTCTAAATACATTTTGGGTGACTTTCAACCCATATAAGAGTATTATACCTCTAAGGGGCTGTTTGTTTCACCGCTTAATGGTTCAGTTCAGTGCTTATTCATTCAGATTCAGCATTCAGAGCGTTTGTTTCATAAAAAAAGGACCTCTGAATGGTTCAGATAACTGCTGAATGGTTCAGAGATTGAAAGATGCTGAATGAAGCATATACCAAACTTACCATCACCTGAAGTTCTACCTCAATATCCCTCTCATTGATAGAGCCTCTTAACCATTCAAACCTCTTAACCATTCAGCACTTAATCATTCAGCAGTTGCCAAACAGCCTCTTAAATCTTCTAGCTTAATCAATTTGAACAGTTAAACTTAACCCAAACTAAACCATTTGTATACAACCAGGTAGAAATTGCCACCTCTAGGTAAAAAGAGAGGAAGTTGCTTTCAAAGTATAAATCACCTGTACAAATTGGGAGCATCAGCAGATGACGAGTGGCCACCAAATATCCAAACATTGCCAACTACGAACCATACAGCAAAAAAGCAATCCAGAGCCATTTTAAAATGGTCCACAAGCGTAGTAAGTCTGCTAACATTTTTCAGACGTCAAATCATACGAAAATCATATCTAAACCACTAAAATAAACATGAGTTGGATATGACTGATTTGTAAGTAAACAGGGCAATCAGTTTCATGACATTCCTTTTATATTTCCCTCCACCCCTTTTTAATATAACACAATTTTTCATGGTTCTATTTTTGAATGTATTGTTATCACCTAGTAGATATATAAAAGTATTGACTAATTTCATACATATATACACTTTTAGAAGTACAAAATTTCATGCAAATACACACCCTTCTTATACAACATATCATGCAAAACATAAAAAAATATCAAAGCTATTCATTTCGTAGTAAATAAAATAATAAATGAACGAAAATTACTGTGAATCGTCTCAACGCATAAAGGTTTTTTCGTTTAGGTTCACAAGCTCTCTTAAAGGTATTATCATATTTGCCAGATTTGAACCTTTAGAGAGACAGATATTATCATATTTGCCAGATTTGAACCTTTAGAGAGACAGATATGAACCTTTAGAGAGACAGATATGAAATTGCCAGATTTGCCCCTATAGATATCATATAACTTCACTTTTTTTTTTTAATTTAGTATTTCAAATATAGTATGGCAACTGAGAAATGTTAGTAAGGGCAAATATTCATGTAAATTACCTCGCATTCGAACCCACATTTAACCCATTCCAAGTGTCAAGTGAGGTGGTGGGCCGGTTCTCATCTTCTGAAGATCGAGCAAACGAAATTGTTATGTAAGAATTTGATTCGGGTTGATGATTACCCTCAGAAGATGGCTGTCGGGCCTGATTTGACCTGTTTTCAGAAGCCTGATGTCTATGAAGATAACGCCAGTACAAAAACGGAAGACTTGCAACACACCCAGCAGTATAACCCACAATCCAAGCAAACAAAGGAGTCTGAGGGTTTTCATTTCTTGATATATATAAAACAACAACTGATGCAATGATTTCTCCCAAAGTGAATCCTAGCTCAATTGAAATCCATAACAAAGTGTCAAACGGACTCCACCGACGACGACCCAACATGTCCCCTCTCCTCCCAAATGCATTCGACCCACTAAACGAAGCCCGTGAGCCATGAGACAGGACTTGAAGAGAAGTACTTGATCTATTTGAGGATATTGATGACGTGTCTTCGCTATCTCCTCCCTCCAAATCAATTACATGTTCATTTTCATGGCTTTCTCGACTTTCAACTAGCAATGGGATACTATCGGTTTCATGGTCTATATTATTCTGCTCTTCAGTGGTTACATCCATCTTAATTCCCCAGTAACCGAAAAAACAGTTGCATAATTGCTTCCATACAAAATAAAGATGCTTCAGTCCCCTTTAGGATCAATGTGCATCATAATAGATTCCTGAATTATGTAAACTGGATAGAATGTTACCAAGAACAACGACACATTAATTCATATAAACACCATACATTATTCATTTCATTTCAATCAAATTTGCAGATGTGTTTATTTTTTCTCTTCAGTGTTGTAGGTCATATCGACTGACGGTAACATACTGGTACCATAAAGAATGAAACCAATACCCACCGAAAAACATTGGTACCATTATATAACTGTGTTTATATGTATGCTTCAATCTCCAAAACCCAGCAGCCAACACTTCACCCGTTTCTTTTATGTACTTAACCACGTTAATGCCACCACCACAACAAGTCTAACAAAGCTCGCAGCATCGCACAGTCTTAACTTCTACTTATTTACACAAAATTTAAACATAAAAGTATATAACTAACTACCTAAATTCAGCGAAACTGGCACAAGATTATAAACCAAAAAACATCAAAATGTTCATTAAGCCCTGAAATTTCAACCTAAAATTCAAATGAAACAATAAACACAAAACACACACAGCTTGAATTCAGCTCAAGTTTAAAATTTCAACCTATAATTCAACTGAAAACCCTAAAAATCGAATTTTTTTCACATGAAATTGTACGCAGCGTGAATTAACAATCAACAAATTAACCTAAAATAATCATGAACATTCATCAACACGAATACAACGATACGATTATGCCCCAATTCGTAATATTATGAAATCAAATGATGCGATTATGAAATTCGATACAAAACAAACTAAATTACAGATTATAAACAAAAAATATAAGAAATTGAAGACGTAGACTTTTAGGTTAGGAAATTAAAAAAAGCGTACCAGTGATTGATTATACGTCACAAATTAAGGATTTTTGTTTGAAAAAATTGCCTTAATTGCGGTTAAATTGGCTTCTTTTGTCTTGTTCGATGATGAATCAAAGCTTTTATTTTTTTTTCTTGTTCTTTATCCCTGTTTGTTCTTAAAAGCCCCAATCAAATCAATGCTTGAAGGCTTTGATCAAAATGTATGTGGATTTTGAATATAAAAATGCATATAACTCATTAAAAGATTATTATCATATATTTCCCTATGCTAATTACTATTTTTTAATGTCCAACAAATAGATAATTGTTTTTAGCAATGACAAAAGTTCACCGTCAATAGGCTTAATCTAGTTGTCCTTAAGCGTCTCATTGATCTTTAGTACTAGAGAAAGCTACCTGCTTGAAGATCCACCGGTGATAAAACCCGGTCGTCTTCAGGATCAAACTGAAAATTACAAAAATCTCACTCTTCCTTCGTTGAGTCTCACTGCCTCGTAACAAATTAGTAGAAATAAATTTGAACATGAGTCTCTAAGATACTCAAGTCTCACTACAACCACACATCAAATGCTCATTGGGTGTATACTAATTACTAATAACTACTAAGCTGATTTTTTAAAAAATAGTTGTATCTATATAACTAGACTAAAATCACTATCGTTTTTTTCTAAATTAAATACTATACTATACTTTATATATTTATCAATATATTTTCTAAATTCTCTTTACAACCACTTTTAAAGAAAAAAAATACAGACAAAGCATTCTATAACACACATATAGAAAATCTACTACTCTATATCTTATTCATATTGCAGTATTAAACATACTAATATTTACTTTTCGTCATGAAAAGTTATAATAATTTAAAAAAAATTATTGTTCAAGCCACGTGTAATACATGGGTTCTATCTAACATAATGAAATTATTATAAACAAAAATGACTCTTTAAGTTTGTTAATTGTTTTAATAGTGGATAAAACTTCAAAAATGAAATTTTAAAGATAATCTGAAAATGCTAATGAGTGCATAATATTAACTAAAGTGTTTTAAATATTTCATAAATATCAGCCATTTTTTTTCATTTTAAAGTCAATGAACATTCATTCATCAGGTGTTTCAATCCTTTACAATATTTTTACACACTTAAATTTAACCCATTTACGTGTGTTTAAGGTCAGAATTAATGTTTTCAAGATCAAACCAAACGTTGAGCTAGCCTCCTTACAATTCCCCTGATCGAATCGAATTTAAGACCATATGAGTTATATTATGACATCAACCGGTTTGACCAGTCCCTTTAGTCCGGTTTTTAAAACATGGGTATGATTGTATGAAGAGTAAACTGCAGTTTTGGTCCCTGTGTTTTGATACCATTAACAGTTTCAGTCCCACCTTAACAGTTTTGGTCCTTGTGTTTTTAATTTCTAACAGAAATGGTCCTGAACACTAACTCCAACCAGTTTTTCGTTAAGTCTCTCAGACGCGCCCCGTATTTGAGGTGTAAAAATGTCATTTCTCTCGCTCTTTTATCTAGTTCATTATGTAGGTTAACATTTTTATTCAGTCACATGTCAAAAAAAGTGGTTGAAATGACATTTTTACGTTGTATGTGAGGGAGACTTACCGAAAAATTGGATGGAGTTAGTGTACGGGACCATTTATGTTAGAAATTAAAAACACAGAGACCAAAACTGTTAAGGTGAAACTGAAACTGTTAATGATATCAAAATACAGGAACCAAAAGTGCAGTTTACTTTTGTATGAATAACTTTTAGTTTGGGCCCATTGGGTCAATTGTTGGATCAAATGGCCCATTAACAAAATCGACATAAAACCCAAACTATCATCTCTGTCGTAGCATCGGTTTCAAGCTCCGTCATTTCAAAACACCAGGTACCACATTCATCCATGGCGGCACGTGCTATTCATCTTCATATCACGTGCTTCCTAATTGTTTAAACATTTCTCATCTGCAACATTTTTTGTGTTTATCTGTGAAATATTTGATTTTGATCTGATTGATGAAATATTGAAATGAAAAAATGATTTATTTAACTCTATTTGAGACCTGTATTTGTTTCTTAGATTTGTTTTATGTTTGATGTTATTATAGTGAGCTCGAATTCGTGTGATAGGGTTTTGATTTTAGAAGTGTAGCTTGATTTTAGCGTTTAGGGTTTGAACTAATCATTGGCTGTTAGGGTTTATATCATTGGTTGATTGTGTTTAAAATGTTATGAAATTACTTATGCATAAGCATCTCCCTTGTAAGTGTACCATAAATGTATAATGCTGATCCTTAGTTTTAAAACCGTGTGGTGATTCGAGGTGTTTAGGTCGTGTTTCGAGACATTTAGGTCTTGAAAACCTGAGGTGGGAGCTTCGTGTATGCCGGGTGTTAGTTCTATGTACAGCCTATTAAGCATTAAGAAGCTGTATCTCTTTGATCTCTTTTACTTTTCAGCTTTTTTTTCATTTAAATTATTCATAAGTTCTTCCTACTACCCAAATTTTGACCCGGGTGTGCATGAGGCGCTGCCTTAAAGTCATGAGGTGTTATCCTGATCGTCTCGCACCTTAAAGTTATGCATATGGGTGTATATTTATTAGTTTTACTGTGAAATTAGTTCTGATTTGTTTCTCTTCTATATATATTTTAAATTGATCCTCTAGACTTTGTATAGGTTTAAGATTCATGTGTGTAGTTGACAATGGCTCAATAGAGCTTCAGACATGATTTGATAAGATCAAATTTGCAATAGTGTTAGCTTGGACATCGATAAAAATTTTCCATTTGGAAAAGTGAATATCAGAGTTCTTCTGAACAAATCGTGTAATTCAGATTACCTTCTAGCGACTCAAACATGATTTTATCATTCATTACATTAAAATTCGACTAGTTATTCTACGATGTGTGAGTATTAGAGTTGTAAAGTCTGTAGTTTGACATCTTATATAGTTTATCAAGAAAGTTATTGATATAAGTATAACGGAAGATGTGTAACTAGTATGAGCCAATATGTTGTTATAAATTTATTTATGTTTGGAATACGAGTGGGAACTTCGACTTGAGGTATTTAAAATAATTGAGTATGGCCAATTTGTTATTTACTTACGATTTCTTTTGGTTATATTGTTTTTCATAGGGGTCCAATGGCTTAAATGAAAATCTTGTTAAAAGTGTTCAATGGTTGTATTGAGTTTAGTCATGTAGGTTCGTGACTTGGTTCCTTGACATCTGTTTCTTATTCCTTTTAGTTTCCATGTCAATTTTATTGCTTTTTCTGAAAGTATGGTTACGGCTTTATTGTTCTACCCTGATCTAAGTTTGCATATTCAGTTTCCCCACTTCGAGTTCGCCCCGCTTGTCTAGCTTTCTCTATGAAATTATGGATTTTTTAATATTGTTATGTACTTTTTATCGTTTGATCCGTTGACTGAGTAAATGAATCACTTAGAGGGGCAATATGGTAATTTTCTTTCACTGCGACTGATTACAGTATTTTTTTAGTACTGTTGTGAACCTTTTTCTTATATGTAAAGAGTCCGATTGCAACATTTTGCTACTACTGTTGTGAATGTTTTGACAGTCTTATAAGTGGCAGCACGTAATATTTTGAACCATGATTGTGGTCATTGTATATTTTTAGCTGCTGCTATACAAATTATATAACTGATTATTCTTTTTGTTCAAATATGTGTATGTATTTCTTAATCTATGAGTTGATGTAAACGTAGTTTCATTGCTATTCTGAAACTCTCCAACATCAACTAACCCCTAATTTTACACTCTCTTTTTTCAGAAATTTAGGTTATCTACAAGAGCTAGCAAATGGGTTATATTTAGACCAATTGAAAACTAAACGGGTGATCATAAAAAAAATGAGTTTGTTTTTAAGGCTTAGGCATCATTTACCCCATGGATTGTGTTCAAATTCTACGCGTTCTCCTGTTATTGCACTCAATTCTGTAAAGTCTATAGGTTTGACTAGAATGTTCAGTCAACCTGCAAAACAAGAGGAAGAAGAAGAAATAGAGATTGACCAAAGGAGACTGCCAACAGATTATGACCCTGCAACATTTGACCCAACTGAACACCGTAGTCCACCGACAGAGCGGGTATGGAGACTTGTAGATGAAATGTCGTCACTCACATTACTTGAAGTAGCTGAACTTTCTTCAATAATGATGAAAAAGATGAGTATGAAAGATCTGCCAGGTGTGGCGGTGATGAGACCAGGAGCCGGTGTGGCGGCAAAAGGTCAAACTGCAGCAAAGGAAGAGGCAAAGCCTGAAAAGTCCGTCTTTGAATTGAAACTTGACTCGTTTGATTCAAGTTCAAAGATCAAGATTATCAAAGAAGTGAGAAGTGTTACTAATCTTGGGCTTAAAGAAGCAAAAGAAATGGTTGAAAAAGCGCCCGTGGTGTTCAAGAAAGGAGTGACTAAAGAAGAAGCCGAACAAATAATTGAGAAAATGAAAAACGTTGGCGCCAAAGTTGTGATGGAGTAAACATCAACTTCATAAAAGAAAAAAAGGTGAAAACTTTGGGATCTTTTTCTGCATTTGAGGTATCCCTGGATCCTAAAATCTCATTTTCTTGTAGGAATTATTGAAAAAATTGAATGGATTTTGTTAGTTTTAGGCATCTAGCAGCATACTTATACTTATGCATATGCTTGTGCTAAGAACAAAAATTTAATAATATGATACTCTTATTTGATGTTGATGACTTGGGTCTTTGTATGTACCATGATATGGTTCCAAATATTATTTCACTGGATTTGCTACAAGTTTGATAAAATAATTTATTATTTTATTTGTAGAAAAAAAATTTAGACTTTAAGGTAACTACCTAAGTATGTGTTTTGTACCTTTGTTACAACTTACAAGTTATTATATGATCCCCTTGATGCTATTTGATGTGTTACAGTTAGTTTTGCAGAGTTTGATTAATATCATTATGACTCTTTAGAGCTAAAATAAACAGATTATAACTTAATAAAGTGCTGTTGGGGTGGTGGTCCAACGGTAAGACGCAAGTCTTTGGGGCCACAAGGTCAGGGGTTCTATCCCTGGCCGGGAGGGGGTTTCCCATTTATCCGGGTGGGTTTCCTCCTCTTGGAAGGTGTAACGGGGGCCTCTGTGGGGTAGTTTGTAATGGGGTGGTTGCCTTCGGGTGGTCTAACCAGGGGGTTTCCGGTGTTGCCGTTCAAAAAAAAAAAAGAAACTTAATAAAGTTGTGTAATAGTAAAACCTTGTATGAACATTATCAAGTGAAAAGGCAAAAAAATGGTCTAAGTTAAATTGTTTTTCAACCATTAATCCATTATTACTAGGGGTGTTAATCGGGCTGAGTTGACAGGTTTTAAGGTTGATAAGTTGAAATGTTCAAACGGGTAACTTGAACACTACATTTTGTCATTGAACCCAACCCCCTACCGTCTTCACTAAAGAATTTACAAGATCAACATGACATTTATGAAGTTGAATCGTGTGGTGGTCACGCCATGTCATGCGTATTTTCCCATCCCCATGGCTAGTTACAATTATGTGATTGGTGGTGTTGACGAGTGGAATGGGCCTCTGTAACCCATTCATTATGAAGAATGAACGAAAGGAAAGAAGTTCATCAAAGGGATGATACTTACTAGCTCGTCACTAAAGATAAAGAACATATTATCAAGACAGTAAAATCAAAGGCCAAATCTCACCGCGTCTAGAGGACCACGTTGAACCCTTTAAGAACCATTATATGAATTGCTTTTACGAACCTCGGATTGAACCAACTTGAACCAAACAGTTGCGACTTCTTGATCTAGACCAAGTGTCATCGTTCATATCTGAAATATAAAGACCCAAAGACAATAAATTAATAATTAACGAATTGGGAACATCCGAGCGATTTCTTTTGCGGATCCAAACGCGCTCACAAGGCGCACAATAAGAATAAGACCAATATAGAGACTTCATAAGGGATCATTTGAGCTGAAGATATTGTCACTTTTCTATGCGAGAATGATTCAAAAATAAAATAAAAATAAACACAATTCAAAAATACCAAGTTCCAAAATCGGTAGGTAAACCATCCATGGTGATAATCAGGGAATTTAAGGCCAGGGTCCAAGCGTTATACGAATTTGTTGCAGAGATAGTAGTTTGAACTCCACCCTTAGCTTAACTTTAGAATCGCGGGTCAGCTTCCTGGTGTGACGTTCTGTGCAAAGTGTGTTGTAGATCCGTTAGCAAGTCTGGTAAACTTGATTTTTTAGTAAAATCTTATTGAGATTATTCTAACTAAAGATATAATTTTATAAACTAATTCAACTATTATGTTAGAATATTTTAAAAATAGGGTAGTTTTAATAAAGTTATTATTAAAGTATAAAATAAAACCATAATAATCAAGAGTTAAAATAAAAACACACAATTGGTTATGAGGTTCCATCAGTTTAGATAGTATATTGTTACTTTTACCAAAATAAAAAAGATTAGACAACTAGCTTTTCTATGAAATAGTTGTCAATTTAAGTTTGAAAAAAAAGGTTCACTCTTGAACATTAATATTAACCTCTACATATACAAATCAACCCCCACAACCTCTCACTCAAGTACCAATTATGACATCCTTGAAGTTGAACAATAATATTATCGTCGTCACGACACTCGCGGTGGCATGCATGCATTTTTCAATCACGATGGCTGCTACGAGCTATGTAGTTGGTGGTTCCAAACGGTGGCATCCGCCTTCAAACCCCAATTATTACCAAGAATGGTTAAAAGGAAAGAAGTTCTTCATAGGCGATCAATTATGGTTCATGTTTAAAGTGAACGAATCTACTCTAACAACAGTACCAACAAAGAAGGCGTATGACGAATGCAACACCACTATCATTAGTCATGTCAGTATAGGGAACACCGTTGCACTCCTTAGAAAAGTTGAAATTGAGTATTACATTTGCACACTTCATTGTGCAAAGGGTCAAAAAGTAATTATCGAAACCAACAAGCCGTAGTTAGTGATCTAACAAAACATGTCATGTTACTTATGTTAGTTTATTCAAACGTTTTGTTTGGTCTAAAAATCAAAACTTATGTTTAATTATCTTTATTAAAAACATATATGAATTACTTAGCTTTGATATATTAGATGATATGTAGTAGGTGGTTCTAAAAGGTGGCATGCGTCTTCAAAACCCAATTATTACGACGAATGGAGAAAAGGAAAGAAGTTCATCAAAGGCGATAATTTTTTGTTTATATTTAAAGAGAACGAATCTACTCTTACCATTATATCGATAGATGGGTGACGCCGTGACACCATTTGGACCCTTTATAATGTTTCCATTAACAATGTCGATTGCACACTTCATTGTGCAAAGGGTCAAAAATTAATTTTCGACATCAAAGAGTAGTTGTTAGCGATCTAATAAAACAAGTCATATAAGTATATAACTATGTTGTGTAGTTGTAGTACTTCTTAATTTATTACTCTCTTCGTCTCATTTTAACGTTCATCTTTTCTTTTTTGGTTTTTCTATTTAAATGTTCATTCTAAAAATAAAAGTATAATTTTTAATTTTACCTTTAATTATTTAACATAAAATCTACAAGTTGATTATACATTCCGATCGATGAGAATTAATTCAACAAGTTGGTCTCATATATCAAGGGGTGTGTGGTAAATTAGACTAATTTAATTAGTTTTATGTTTTAAGTCTAATTGTAATAAGATTAATTGTTAGCCAAGTAGGCTTAGTAGTATAAACACATATACAAGGTTAAGTGTTAATGAGACAATGACTATGAGTGGCTTGAAGTTGTTAATCTTGTCTTGAATTGATTAAATAGTTAGTTTTATTTAATTATGATTTATTAATTATTTAAATTAGTCAATATTGTATTATAGTTGAGTTTGATTATTTAAATAGGTTTATAGCCCGTGTCTCCAGTACATCCTCTCATGTGTTGATGGAGTAGTAGCTGAGTGAGTACTTACATGACCTCGTGTCTCCTGTACACGACTCGAGTATTGACACCAGATCAACATATAAATAGCAACCTTGGCTCATTCGCAAATAGATCACCTCTAGAGACTCCAATCACGTTTTTCATTGTTTTCTAATATCTTTTTAGCTTAGTAGGTAGTGTGTTAAATCATTCCATGCAGTTTGAATGAGTTCAACAATAATCAAATCTTGTGATAATATTGTCCAAGTTCGATTGTTGTTGTTTCCTTGCCTTGTAATTGGCTAAAGTTTCTTTGATATACTTGGGTGAAATGACTTGTTTATGTTTTATTATTTTAATATAAGTAATGTTTTTTACTTTGTTTGCGTGTATATGAGTCAAGTTTTTTAGGATTCTGGGTTTTGAGTTAGGGAGCCATGTCCGATCGACTGTGTGTAGGTAACGCTCCATCGAAGACGACAATGACTATGTGGTACAATCCTTGGTAATCACTCAAAATGTGGTTAGTGACTGGGGCATGGTGGCTCTAACTTGGTGTTTCTGATTTGAGTGACATATCTCTGGAGGAATAAATTAAGTTTAAGCCGGTCAATTCTCTTAAGCTTAGTGGCCAGTGATAGTGTTGCTAAGTGGCGGTTTGGAGAACTTCTTCCTTTTTATTACTTTACTTGATCCTTTATTTCATTAGCTTGGGGGTAGCTCTGCCGATCCGTCCGTGGATATCCCCATACCAACTGAGTGTAGAGTCATCCTTAAAAGAGTCGCAACAACTTCACTTATGCACAGATGCGCCATATTATGACGAAAAGAGTGGCCCAGTGTATTATTAATATGTTAGGAGTATTAGATAACCATTATTAAGGAATTGGTCCCAAGTAGGTAGCTACTCGTGAAATGATCTAACTACTTTTCCACACAAAACATGATTTGAAGATCGAATTAAATGGTGAATGAGATTAACTATTGGGAACCTCTGTGTCATTAGATGATATCTGGTATGTTACTAATACTATATTACGCTACGACGAGTACACTTTCCCCACTATGTAATATTTTTAAAGGTAGGATAGCAATTTATAAATTTTATACTTTTATATTCTAAAACATTTTTTGAAAAGAAAAATATATACGAATATCACACACTTACCAACCCGGGACTGAAACCAAAAATGGTGAAAAGTAAGGACTGAGATCAAACTAATTTTGTATTTAGGGCCAGGTCTTAGTTTGGTCCATGTCAGTCCATCGACTTTCTCAAGTGGGTCGATGAGATTCTCATATTTAAGGTGATCATGGGTTAATTATCGGACCAACCCGAGACCGAAACTGAATAATATGAAAAAACGAGGGCCAAAGACCGGACCAAGTTTGAGAGAAAAGTCACCTACGTAAGAGAAAAGTGGGGTAACTTCAAATACATTTAAGGGGGCGCAAGTTATAGAGCTCTCAAAGATAGAGAGTAGTGTTCCATGACCATAATAGACACAATAATGATGGGCTATCCTGACCAAGGAAAATATTGTGTGAAGTGTAATAACATCTACATATAAAGGGGTTGGGTCAAGGACACAAAAGAAGGTTCAAAGGAAACACCTACTTCTTCTGCAATACTTGCCTGTTGCAACTATATCTGACACTAGAGTACAAATATGATCAATAGGTAAGCCAACCCACAATGATGATCGGGGAATTTCAAGTCAAGGTCCAAGTGTTATACGAATGTGTTGCAGAGATAGTAATTTGAACCTCACCCATTAGTTTGACTTTATGAGTCAGCTTCCTCAAGTGACATCCTACTCAAAGAGTGGCATAAACCAATTAGCGAGTATGATAAACTCGTTTTTTAAGTAAAATCTTAATGAAATATTTATTCTAAAAATAAAATTTTATAAACTAATTCAAGTTTTATGTTAGAACATTTTAAAAATATGTAGCTTTAATAAAATTGATTTAAGTATAACATAAAATCATAATAATCAAGAGTTAACACAAAAACTTACAATTGGTTATGAGGTTCCATCAATTTAGATAGTATATTGTTACTTTTACCAAAATAAAAAAGTAGACAACTCTTACTCTAGGATATATATTCATATGAATTAGTTGTGAATTTACGTTTATAAAAACAAAAAGTTCACTTTGAATATTAACCTCTCTCTATATACAAATCAAACCCCATAACCCTTCACTCAAGTACCAATTATGGCATCCTTGAAGTTGAATATTATGGTCGTCACGACACTCGCGGTGGCATGCATGCATTTTTCCATCACGATGGCCAGTTATAGCTATGTAGTTGGTGGTTCTAATCTGTGGCATCCGTCTTCAAACCCCAATCATTACGTAGAATGGTTAAAAGGAAAGAAGTTCTTCATAGGCGATCATTTATGGTTCATATTTAAAAAGAACGAATCTACTCTATCAAACGTACCAACAAAAGAGGCGTTTGACAAATGCAACATGAGTACCGTTGGTCGCGTCATTACCGCTGGGAACATCATTGCAGTCCTTAGTAAAGTTCGCATTACGTATTACATTTGCACACTTCATTGTGCAAAGGGTCAAAAAGTAATTATCGAAACCAACAAGCCGTAGTTAGTGATCTAACAAAACATATGTCATATGACTTATGTTAATTTTATTATAAAAAGCTAGTATGAAAATATTAAAAATAAATATCTTAACTATTAAATCATGCATACCATTCAAATGCTTTGTTAATTTGGTCAAAAAATCAAAACTTATGTTAATTTGTATTAAAAAGATAGCAATGTTTCGACACCTAAGGGCCAAGGATTTGTCTTTAGTAGGCTAGGTTTTGCTATTCAAAAGGGGGTGGCGGCACAACTTGTTGTCCGTTTACCTGTCACTTTGTTGTAAATTCTTTGATGTTTAATATATTATCGTATTAAAAAAAGATATATATGAATTATTTAGCTTTGATATATTAGATGACTAGATTATATCTTGTGTATCACACGAGTTAAATAACTAAAAACATTTAATGATAATCAAGCATAGTAAACAAAGAATCATACGACAAGTAAGCATTACACTATAAATCATTATCATCTTTAGTACGTTCTCTAACACCAACAAAGACTAAAATTAAACCCACATAGGAAAATTAGAAGACAAGATTACCATAAAAATCTAGTCAAAATTTTGCAAATGAATGACAACTTGTACTACTATAAACCATAGATTTTGATATAGAGCTAAGAGATTATCTAATGACCTACACAAAAAAAACAATAGGTTTAAATAGTATTTAATAGCCTTTTTTACGTTCTCACTCAAATACCAAATAATCAAGAAACATGTTACATGTATACTTGTTACTTATAACCTTTATTCCATTGACAATGATTTGTTGTTCTATTGTCTTCTCAACAAAAGTTAGCTTAACAAAAATTCAACAATCATGCTAAGAAAAAACTCAGCCTAAACTATGCTAATAAATATTCTTTTATTAAACTTATGCGGTAAATTTGCTGGAAAAACATAATCCAAATAAGTTATTAAAATTTATCAACTTTTAAATCACTTAATTGACATATTCTTGGATCGAAATATACCGATATATATTTTGGTAATTGATATGTTTACTAAGCAATCACAAACAAAAGGCTCATGGAGTGCCAAACTATATCACCATTATTGCAGTGAATGCCACGCCATGAAGACGTTGGAACACGATCATCATCATCATCGCCTTTTTTAACGAAAACCCACAACTAAAACATATCAATCACAACCGACTTCATCATAGCTATCAATTATATATTTATAGATTAATGCGCGCAAGTTTTTATGTTGAAATATTTTAAAAATATGTTACTTTAATAAAATTGATTAAAGTATAAAATAAAAACATAATAATCAAGAATTAAAACAAAAACACACAATTGGTTTATTGGTTATGAGGTAATTCCATCAGTTTAGATAGCCTATTGTTACTTTTACCAAAACAAAAAAATAAGCATAGACAACTCTTATTATAGGGATACCTATGAATTAGTTGTGTATTCAAGTTTGAAAAAAATATAAGTTCTCTCTTGAATATTAACCTCTATAAGTACAAATCAAACCCACAACCTTTCACTTCAAAAGTTGTGTATATATATGGCATCTTTCAAGTTGAATTTCGTGTTCACTACCCTCTTGGTAGCATGTATGCATTTTTCCGTCACGACGGCTGCTACTAGCTATTTAGTAGGCGGTGCTTACGGATGGATTGTGCCTCCAAAACCCAACCATTATGAAGAATGGAGGAAAGGAAAGAAGTTCGTCAAAGGCGATGTTTTTCATTTTATTTTTAAAAATAAGGAACATACCCTTGCCATAGCAAAATCAAAGGAGGCATATGACAAATGCAACACTAGCGCCGTCACGGATCTCAGGACAGGGAGCGACGCCATTTGGATACTTTATGGAGTTGACGTTTACTATTTCATTTGCACGCTTCATTGTGCAAAGGGACAGAAAGTGATTATCGACATCAAAGCGTCATAGTTAGTGATTTCATTTGGAATTCTAGAAACGAATTTATCTTCAACTCGGTTCTTCTTTCAGTTGATGGGGGGTAGTACTGACTATTATTGTGAACTTGTTTTTTTGACGAAATATGAGGCCAAATGTGTAGACATGCATAGTGTAGGTGACAAAAATAGCGGTTGGTTTCTCGTTGTTTTTTGTAAAATTGTTGTTAGAAATAAATTGTGATTCATAAAAAATATGTCACATTATAATAATCAGTTTTGTATGTTTGATTCAGACCTGATATTGTTTCCACAGTTGTTTTTAGTTATAAAATCGGTTACTTAGGCCGTATGTTTACACACCTTTAAATTTTAATACTTTGATCATTGGTCAATGACCGGACCAACTTGAGACTGAAACCGAATAAGATGACGAAAGAGGTTTTTTTCGTTAAAAAAACAACACAAGGATCGACTGATCGAGGGCCAAATAAGTTTCGTATGTTTTGCATCGGTCTCTATACGCATCAGTTCAGTTTGTTCATCGGTCTTTCTCGTGTTGGCAGCTAGTAAGAATTAGCTCTACATTCATGTTTCAAAAAGGGTCAAAGTTTACTATTTATATTAACCACTATAAACACAAACAAACCTTACAACCCGGCCACACTCGAGAATTGGTTATGGCGCCGCAACCTTGAAGTTGAATATTGTGGTGGTCACGACACTCTCGGTGGCTTGTATGCATTTTTCCATCACCATGGCATAGTGACGGACCCATGATTTTTTCCTGTGGGTTCAACTTTTTTTGATGGTCAAATTTCTCACAATCAAACGATAAATGTTTCAAGTCAGGTCGGGAACATAAACAAATACGAGATCATAATAAAAATGAACACTGAAAAACACACACCGACACACTGAAATGTTGATAAGTAACGTAGCTATGGTCTCGCCTTAGTTTGGCCACTCTTGATCATGACATGAAAACCTAAAAATGTATAGTAACTTAGTAACTAAAAGTTTGTATGGCAATTTTAAAATCTTAAAAATTATTGCTAAACTCTGCCTTTTTTATTTAACCATACGAAAAAGGAATCGAACACGTGACCTTTTTTAAAAGAAAGGGTTTACATCGGATAAAACGTTACCTTATAACCCTTTAGGTAAAAACACAGAACTGTTTATACTAGCTTTGTGAACTTAGATTAACCAACTTGAACCAAACAGTTCTTCTTGATCGATCCGCACTAATTAACCAACGAGCCGCTATGCAATGGTTTGAACCAAACAACTCTTTTTGTCGTCTTTAAGTCTTTAACATGTCTGATTGATATGTCTGACTGAAAAATCAGACATGTTAAAGACTTAAAGACGACATGCCAATAATTACCTCAACCTTTCTATATATATGTGTATGATTTATCAAAAATATGTAATGTTGATTAAACTTGATAGATTATAAAATAAAATGATAATAATCACGAGTTAAAAAGACAATCTGGTATGAGGTTACATCAATTTAGATAGTATATTGTTACTTTTAACAATAAGAAAAGAGTAGACAACTCTTATTCATGTATGAAAAAATAAAAGTTCACTCTTATATATAAACTTAGCTTTATAAATACAAATCAAACCCAATAACCGTTTCTCAAGAAACGGTTATGGCATCCTCGAACTTGCATATTGTGGTGGTCACGACCCTCGTGGTGGTGGCAAGCATGCATTTTTCCACCACGACGGCTGCTACTAGCTATTTAGTAGGCGGTGCTAATGGATGGCATTTGCCTTCAAATCCTCATCATTATGAAGAATGGGCAAAAGGAAAGAAGTTCGTCAAAGGCGATCAATTCTTTTTCATCTATAAAAAGGAAGAACATAATGTCGCTTACGTAAAAAGAAAGGAGGATTTTGACAAATGCAACATCACAGCGGTGGATTATGTCTATAAGTCGGGCGGCGTCCCCAGTTGGATCTTTAATGAGGTTGAAATAGTCTATTTCATATGCACAATTCATTGTGCAAAAGGCCAGAAAGTAGTTATCGATGTCAAAGCGTCTTAGTTAATTAGTTAGTTAGTTATTTCATAAAATATATATTAATAATATGTTTTGTGGTTCATTTTTTTTCCTAGAAATGATGAAAATATAAGTAGCTAGAAGTATCTTTACATTTGAATCATCTATACACCATTTCAAACCCTTTGTTCTATTGATAATCAATCAATAGCGGCGCAGCTTGTTGCCCGTTTACCTTCTATTTCCATGTAAATCTATCTTTATTAATATACTATAAATATAGAAAAGTTATGATATTAAATAAAACTTAGGGTTTGACGTGGCTTGTTGCCGCGGCCTTTCGCCTGTTAAACTTGGAGCACAGGTGTCACGGTTTGACCCGTTGGGGTTGGTGACCCAATGCCAAAGATAGCCTCAAAGACACTAGCTAGTATCGATTTTGTTGGAAAATGCAGGTTATGACAATAAATCCAGTTTACTAATTGTGAAACGTTTAATATAAGAGCACGTGGGTTTGAAGGTTATGGGTTCAAATCCTATCAGGAACAAAAAGAAATTTGCCGTTCAAAAAAACGTTGCACTTGCATCACACTCAAGAATAGAATCATAAACACTGATAAATAATTTCACTGCAAAGCTTCACATCTGTGCAGAGTAAAAAACACAAGTTCAACATAAGAAAAATAACCAAAATCTATAAAAGATTTGTTACATACCTACTCGACGAACCTTTTTCTTTCTTGATCTACTTGCATATATGCATCCGCTAGTGTAGGCGTAGAAAGATTAGACAATGAAGCATACATCTTCGTGACACCGCTGGTCTCAACTGATAAAACATGCATTTCGTTCGGGTAAAAACTCATAACTGTTTATACATTTTGAACCTTAGATTGAGAACCAACTTGAACCAAACAGTCGAGACTTCATTTCTTGACCCGAACTAACCAACGAGCCTGTGCGATGGTTTGAACCAAATTTCATCCTATCATTCAGAAATGTAAAAATATGTTGTTTTGAACTTTTATTTCTTTCATACAAACCTAATTCTTTGGAATATATCCTACAATATTTGTTAAAAGTAACAAAAACTATCTAAACTGATGTGATCTCATACCAGATTTGTTTTTAACTTGTGATTATTATCCTTTTAACTTCTATAAATACAAATCAAACACGACAAACCCTACGATCAAGAATTAGTTATGGCATCCTCGAAGCTGAGTATTGTGGTGGTGACGACCCTCACGGTGGCATGTATGCATTTCTCGACTATGATGGCTGCTACTAGTTATTTAGTAGGCGGTGCTAAAGGGTGGCATTTGCCTTCAAAACGTAATTTTTATGAAGAATGGGCAAAAGGAAAGAAGTTCATCAAAGGCGATAAGTTCTTTTTTATTTTTAAAGAGAATGAACACTCTGTCGCATTCGTAGATAGACAGGAGGATTTTGACAAATGCAACGTCACAGCGGCGAAGAATGTTGATAAGTGGGGCGGCGCCGTGAGTTGGATCCTTAATGAAGTTGAAAAATTCTATTTCATATGCACATTTCATTGTGCAAAAGGCCAGAAAGTAATTATCGATATCAAAGCGTCGTAGTTACTGATTTCATAATATATAGCACTAATTCAAACGTTTTGTTTTATTAATAATCAAAACTTTGTCAGGCAGGGTTGGTGGCCCAATGGGAGAGACAGAGCCTCAACGACTCTATCAGCACATGGCATTAGAGGTCGTGAGTTTGAATCCAAAACGAGTAAAAAGAAATTTGTGGTTAAAAAAAAATCTTTTGAGCTTCTTTCCCACTTAAAAATAGAGCAATAAAGACTGATAAATAACTTCACTGCACTTCATCCATCCAATGCATCAACATACAATAACTACCAAAATCCCTACTATTCCTGAATAAATCGAAAACGGTCTTAGAACATCAAATGCATACTCGCCTAATCTTCGGTCTTTCTTCCAAGAAAACCGAAAATAGTCAAACCCAAAAAGAAGAAAACATAAAGCTAAAAGCTTTTTTACTCCTTGAAATCATCTTTGTCATCAACAGGAATTGGTTGGTTCCTCCAATACACAGCTAAAGCACTTCCACCAAGCTGCATTTTATCAGATGGCAAAAAATTCAATTATTTTTCGGGTCGGGAAAGAACCGATTAACTTAACATTTTGAAGAAAAGGGAGAGGTTCATACCGCCATACAAACAACACTAACAGCAGAAGGTACGGCTACAAGAGGATTTGTGAAATGTTTTTGAGCAAGCAAAAACCCTAGAGCAGAACTCTGCGTAGATACACGAAACAAACAAACTTATTTCTGCTTTTTTGGTATAATCTTCACTTGTTTAGAGATAGTACAGGTGTCAACTTCGACCCATTTACTTATAAACGGGTCGATGTGGGCTACTGAACGAAAATGGGTTGAAGTCGATGAAAGTGTCTTTAATGCTTAAAAAATAAAAACTCCTAAATCATTTAATTCTATAAGAATATGTTATCATTGCAAAAATATTTTTGTTTGATCATATTTAACGCATTAATTATTCAAAAGACTTGGATATAGAAAATGTCATAGAATAGCATTGTATTTTCGTCTATGGTAATTACCAAATAGGGACAAAAAAACCTTAATTAACAAGTCGACCCGAACTAAAAACTATCAGTTTTGACCTCTTCTTTTGATCTGTCCATTATATCATCTCTAGAAGATAGGGAACAAAATGAAATGAAAAAAAAGTAGTGGAAAAAAATTTACCTGCATCCCACATTCTATGGAGATGGTACGAGATGTTGATTCGCCAAATGATAATTTAGAAACTGCATAACCAATAAAAAATGCGGCTCCGTGTAATAAGGCCACTGGAAGTAGCAGTTGTGCACCTTGTGTTTTCAAAACATCCGCAACTTGCCCAATCTATAACCAAAGATATAATAACTACTTTATTGACTAAAATGAATCAGATAACTAATAAAGTGAGTTAAAGATGATCTATTTCGATCTGTCGTTTGAAGTTGCAACAATAAGAGAATCATATGTTTGAGGGTTTAGAAATTCTAGTTATTTAAAGAAGTAAACAATACAATGACCACGAGAACATTATTCGAGAAGAAAAGGACGGATTATGAGAACTAACCGGGCTTGCACAAAGAAGAGTTGTAAGGAGAACTCCAATCAAAGGTGTCACCGTGATGATTTTCGAAGTGAATTTGGGGAAGAATTCATTCATCAAAACTGCAAAAAACATGTTAACACAAGTTTTAAATTGGTTGCAAAGTTTAGTCAAAGGCATAAAGTATAACCGCAATAATAAATACTTTCACTACGGCCACATAGTATAGATAAGGTCTCTTCAAAACAATAGTGGAGCCAAACAAAATTACACCTTGAATACAAATAACTTTTTAGTGGTGATGAAAACTATTTAATTCATGAATTTAGATTAAAGATTTCAAGAATCTCATTAAGTGCATCATTAAACCGTTTACTTGGCAACTTCTTTGACCAGTAAAAATCATCGAGTCCCTAGTCTTACATAGGTTAATGGGGTTTCATGTTTGCCCTGGTCTGGTTTTCTTATATCCAGTCGAGATTAGGTTTAGTTAGTAAACTTTTCTAAAAGAAGCTCGAGTTTAGATATTAATAACTTTAAATTACCTCCAAGAATTGTTGGTACCAACACAACCTGAAATGTGCTGATAGCGAGACCCTGAAAAGAAATTTAATGAAAACTTTTAAATATAAGCAATCAACTTAGAGTTCATCTTACAGAAAAAAGTTATAACTTGAGATCTTGGCAGTTTGACCACTTACTGCTGCATCAACCGGAACAAGTTGACCGGCTAGAAGTTTAGTGAGGAGTGGTGTCATGATAATAGCCCCAATAGTCGAACAACTATAAAAACCAAAATAAAAGATTGCTTGTAAAGATTACTTTTATTCATATAATCACTAAATGGGTAGTTGGTGTTTGCAGTTTTACTCATAATAATCACTATGAAAACACACATCCAATTTCTAGCCCATATCAGACTCAAAAGATTTACTCACTTTGTCTCGTTTAAGGGTTATTGTGGAGATATCGAATAGTACTCAACAACATATACTAATGGAAAGAAGAGAACGATAGCTTACGTTGTCATGAGAACAGAAAGTGCTACATTTCCTTTAGATATATAAGTTGCAACATTTGATGCTTGTCCCCCGGGGCAACATGAAACTAGAATCAAACCAGTTGCAAGTGGGGCTGACAATTTTAGTGTCTGTCGATACAAATTCAAGTGTTTATATTATAAAATAACCTAAAACAACAGTAAAAAATTTCTATGTGAAGAAGATGCAAGATACCGTAACACATTATTTTCTTGTCAATTGGTACAACACACAAAAAGCAAAAGCAAGAAAGCTCTTTTTTTTCTTGTTAAATACTTGGTTTTAAAAAGCGCGCATTAAGCGCGCTTAAGCGCAAAGCACAATCCTCTGCGCTTCGCTAACCCAAAGCGCGCTTTTTTCTTAAAAGCGTACGCTTTTCACGCTTTTTTCACGCTTTACCGCTTTACCGCTTTCTCGCTTTTGGAAAATAAGCAGTTTTTCAACTATTATCTGGGCTTGTTAAAATTTTAACATGTTAATGGGCATACAAAGCCCATAAAAGATCCCAATATAGCTGTTGGTGGCAAAAGTTTGCAAGATTTTACCCTAAATTGTCAAATTGAAGGTAGTTTACACTTTACAAAGCCAAGAAGGAAGACTTAAACTTTGGGATTTTACCTTAAACCTTAGTTGTTATATATATTATTGATTTATTTGTAATATAATTAGATTATATATAATATATATAATTTATATATTATTTTTAAACATGTGCGCTTCGCGTATGAAAAGCGCACCGCTTTTTCGCTTTACGCTTTGATTTTGGACCTTGTCGCTTTTGTGCGCTTAACGCTTTTTAAAACCAAGGTTAAATATTACTTTTATGTACTGAAATTTAATACTCCCAACTGTTCAAAAATGTTTAGTCTGACCTTTTTAAGGTCAAACATCTTCATGCGGTGATTACATGATTACAGCTTAGTATATATTTAAGGAGCACATTACCCTTATTAATTTAAAGACAACATTTTGTTCATTTGTTAATAGTCAATGCAGTGATTAGGCATAGTCACATACCATTGCAATGAAAAATCCCAACATGGGTTTGATCAAGTACTGAGCCAGAAACCCTACGCCTACCTGGAAAACCGACAATATAGCCATCTTTAATACGCGATATATAAGATAAACTCCCACAAACATACAAAAAAGATGAGAAATGCTTACAGTCCATGGATTCCTTAAACAACGTCTGAAATCCTCAAATGTTAGTGTAAGTCCCATTGAAAGCATGAGAAAACCCAAGCCAACGGTAAAAAGGTCAGTTTCTAACCAAGTAACCTGCATATTGACTCAAATGATCAATAAATAGCAAACACTATTTCAAAACGAAGTATCTTGGAACAGATATAATATTAGATGAAGTTTAGTAGTTTTATCAGAAGTGGCAAGATGAAAGGGTTGGGGTAAGAGGTCAAAATTGGTTAAGGGCCGTTAAGGCTGAAATAGAAAGAAACATATTAATGTTATTTTCCGTTTTCTACAACCTACAGACTATAGTAACTATCCAAGTATTTCAATAAAATGATTTAGAGTGTATGCAATAAAAGGCTTTGGATGACTTTCAACCCGTTTGACCCGTTCCCCTTTTAGCTAATGTTTTCAATTTCACCCATTTGAGATGAAACACACCCGAAATCAACCCACTTGTAGGTAAATGGGTCGAAAATTCCACATCTAGTTTTTAAGAATATTTCAAGATTTGAATGGTTATCTATAAGGGGTTCCATGAAGTTAAAATGCCTTTTATAAGATTATATTTTTGAAAGTCGGAACTAAAATCTATAACGATTTTGAAGTCTGATTACCAAAATTACGGATGAAGAGACAATACATTGCTATTTATTACAATCCATTTGAACTTCACTACTAAAAAGGGGCAAAAATAACAACACAAATTGGTACACTTACCGCAGAAGGCTTGTAAATCCCAATTATTGTACCTAAAATAACCTGTCAATTGGATTGAACTTTAGTTAGTAGAATAAAAAATTAAAATTGTGATGAACGCATTGTTTTGACATACCCATAAAGGAAAAAGGGTCGTTAAAGTTTCAATAACTTTTTCATATGTTGACATTTCACTTGAGGTATTTGCATTGGTAGGAACATCTCCTGGTACATTTGTTGCTGCTTGGCACCGAACTTTTGAACTTCTAACCACAAAATTAAACACACTCACAGTTCAATAAGCCAAAGAAACATTACTAACACAACATATTGTTGACATACATTGTTCAATAAATAGCAAAACTAAATACAAGGACTTGTCAGTTGTCAAATTAAACCAATTTTTTCTTTGTTTTTTCTTAAATTACATGTGCCATTGGGTTCTTTGATCTTGTCGAAGCAAATCCATTTAGTTAATTACCTTCAAACATCAATACATCACATCCTAACATACAGAGAATATTAAGTTTGAAATAAGAAAAACTCAAACTGTTCATTGAAAACAACTTATTCATCCTAAAATAAGCATATATGACATAACCACTTTTCTTTATCCAAACACTAAAAAATCCTAACAACCTTCATAATTAGACTAATTAGTCAAACTACTGATAATATATTTCAACTATACAATACTCAACTGACAAAATGAACTTAGATCCTTCTAGATAACATTCAATAGTGTTTTTCCCCCTCATTTATAACACTTATTCACCATTTCAGACAACAATTACAAAACAAAGAATTAAACCTAAACTAATAAGCACAAACCATAAGTACCTTGAATTCAAAGATTGAACAATCACTGGACAAAATCTTTTACTCTGAACAACCAAACCACTTTTTCCATCACCAGATGACCAATTCCCCTCTCTAAAACCTGCAATTTCTCACAAAAAATTGAAACTTTATACATCACATGTATATCATAATTCATAAACAAACATAAAACCTAATTAATCACATACAAACATGACTCTGAATCGTTCTTGGGACCAAATCATATCTGGGTCTATGAACAACAGCATCAATTGATCGAAAGTTACAATCTTTAGCAACAATTCTTGAAATAGAGGCCATTTTTCAAGAAAATTGATGAGAGTGAAGGGTTTTAAGCATACGTTTGGTTTTGAAATTGGGGAGTGAAGTAGATGATGGGTCCAGTGTTTGAAGATATGAGTGGATCGTGGAAACAATAGAACCACACACAAGATTGCGTGATAATCCAAACATACAACAAGTGTTACATGATATGTTGTTATCAAGTTGGAAAATTGTGGGTACAAGTTTTTATGCATGTTGTACTAGTCTTTTTGCATCCTATTTTTTTGGAAATTTGACTTGGTATGATAGAAAAGGATTATATAGAGTGGGGATTGTCATGTGGGTATGTTTTGTTACTTTGTGATTTGAATATTCAATTGGATTTGACTTGTATCTAAAAATGCAAGTATTAATGGTTTAGTTGGTTTAAAACATAGGTGTTTTATTGGTTTGGTTTAATGGTGTTTTTGTTAAGATTTTTTTTGTTGTTTAATTGAACTTAATTGAGTTGAAAACGTGTTTAACTTAAATGAATTTTGTGATTCAAACACAGTTGAATACGGATAACTGAACTGAATTAACAATATTTGTTATTGGACTTTTAACATGATAGTCAGGTGGTGATACCTAAAAAGATGTTATTTTTTGGGAGGTTATGGGTTCACAATTCACTTTCGTTTTTTATTATGGATAGGATTTTGTATTAGAACCAATAGAATAGTGTTTTAAGGACTATATCAATATTTTTTTAAGTATTTTAAGGACTATCATCAATATTTATATTATAAATAGTATATACAAAGTTACAATCAATGTATTTGGCATGATGTAAAAGATATTATTCTGGTGGAAACTAAAGAAACAAAATAACCTTCAAATTATCAATTTCACATGAACTTTTTTTCTTTACTAAAGTCAACAAAGAACATCTTGTGCTCCGAATGAGATATGATATGAATGAGATTGATCATTTGGTATCAATTACTTGATGATAATGCTTTGATAATTATGATAGTGAGCCCCAAAATAGTTAAACTATTGGTTTTCCTTTAGGCATAATGTGGAGGTACCATACTATGTCAAACTCACTATTAGGCTTGGACTCAATCTAGAGTCATGAAATATAACAGTATTGACTTGATCATTTGAAGGTGCCTTTAACAGCTCCTAACTCAGGCTCTCACTTTGACTACGAGCTCCCTACTAACACGTTTTTTGTGTTTCTGGCTTGATCTACCCAACTCGACTCAATTTGACAACTAGCTGTATGTCAGTGGTAATTTTACCTGGGAAATACCTCAAGTATAAAAGACGTAGCCGTTGTGGTTTTAAGCAAGTTAGTTGTTGGATCCCTTGGGATTGGATCGACAAATGGGTATGGATCAGATTCGAGTAGGGCGTTAGAGTAGGGCAGTTCCACTGTGGCCCATGATGGTGATTGAAGAAGCCATGCAAACTACATCCACCGTGAGTCCGAGCACTTGGTTATTTTCTTTGCTTAATAGGTAGTAAGTAGTTGTATCCTACACTCGTTTAGGACACTCGGTTTGGACTAGATGGTGTTCCTGTATCCTATTCGACCCGTTGCCTATCTATCATAATTTTCTCAACCTATCTGTTATCCCAACCAGAGTGCACAACAATGTTGTAGCAGTTAAAGTCATTACCCAACAATACAACTTAAACAAAATCAACTGTCAACTTATAGAACATATAACTCTTTGTTGCACAACTTGTGTTCTCTTGTCTAATATAAACACAATACAACCCTTTTCAGCACCATTAAAATCATCTTCACATTCTGTACAAATATCTTTGAACAAACAACAAATGACTTTTTAATAGTCGTACTCGTATCTCTGTTGCAAACAATACATTGTTCTTGTTAAAATGCTACGACGACACTACAGTTCACAAGAATGAGCGTTTTTGAAGAAAGGTGCATCGTGACGTTTTATTTTCATTTACATTATGATGATTCGTCTAAAATCGTTCATCCTTGCAAACTATGATGTTTTTGTAGCATTTATACAAGTAAAAACTGATTTGTAAAGTAACTGTTTTAAGGACCAATGAAACTTTTGGCTCTCCTTGTGAATCTTTTAACAGACTTGATATTAGAGAAGGTTAAAGGCAGCTCTTCATCGGCTAACTCTTCGTTATCATGCCACCCATTACAGTCGTTACTTCCTTGATTTGTTTCATTTTCCATTAATTCATCTGATGCTTCCGACTCCTCTGGTATGTCCCGATATAAATGTTTTAACACGAATAATGCAGTATCAGGATCTTTCCAATAATTTCTGCAAGATGTGTCAAAATCAGAAAGAATATCTATGAATTATAAAGGAAAATTGGATTTAAAAAATCCCAACTTTCACGTGTTGGTCGAAAAAATCCCAACTGAGAAAATTTTTGCTAAAGATCCCAACTTTCAAAATCTACACTTACTATTTGGGATTTTTTCCGGCCAACAGGTGAAAGTTGGGATTTTTAAAATCCAATTATAAAAGGATTAAAAGCTAAATATGATATGGAAATGTTTCTTGAGGACTTCAAAATCGATAGGTACTTACGTATGTGCTCCCACAGCGGATATGTATTGATGTTGAAATGTTTTATCCTGCATTGATCAGTTAAAAAGAGAAAGTAAAGTAAAGTAAGGTTTTTACTATTTTGAATTATCAAAATCTACACTTACTATTTGTATTCACAATATGCATCTTATAAGATCATATCGCGACAGATTTTACAGAAAGCATGACACATGGCCAATGTGTGAAATTTAATGGAAAACACAATATGATGAATGTTTTGGATTCAAACTTAATCTAGTTAATTAACAATGCTTTATCCAAAGATTAGTAAGAAATTAACAATGCATACTTGAAGAACATGATCAATTCGTCCATCTTCACTCCCTGTTAACGTCTCCAGCATTATTGAACCATATGATCTTTCCACTACTTCTGGTTCTTCTGGCGTCTCTACTGAGAAAAAAAAAACATTTTTACAGAGAACTTGTTTATCTACCAGTTGGGAGATTTAAGTTTTTTTAGCTCAAACTGGCAAAATAAAAAAAAGGTAGGTAAAAGGGAACATGTAAGATGGGTTAAACGTATTTCGTAGAATATTTTTAAAGCTTACAGCCCCCCAAATTGATTTAATTCAAAGATTTAAATTATTGTCGGAAAATACTAGTTTTGTAATCTCAATATGTTAATTATTTAGAAAAAGGACAAAAGTGCTTAAGGAGTTACGGATCAACCTGACCCAATCACCCACCCATCTTCCCACGTCTAATGAAGGCCAATTGATTAAGAAATTGAGTATACAGTGATGGATATAAAATTATGTACACTTAAGTTACCTACAACACAATCAGTATCCTTTGCTTGGCATAGGGCCAACATTTTTCCCTGCGAAAAGTAAGAAATTTTATAATATTCCATAAGCCACTTGACCATATAAAGTAGCAAAGTGACAAGTAGTAAAGTACAAAACTAATGCAACATTACGGAAGAGTGTCACATGAAACAAAAATAATGCACCCTAGCAGTGTCCCAACTACAACTGTCATATTTTTGAATCATAGCATAGCCACAAAATATGACAAATATATTCAAAATAAATTTAATAAATTGTGCACATGAATTCAAAATCTCAGTGACGCCTACAAATTATTTATTATTTCTAAAACACACAATATACACACCTTTACTGAGCTCATGCGCTCCATTACCCCTTGGGAACTTGATGCAACGTCTTCTACAAATTCCTGAACCATCAAAGCAATATCACAGTGAATGTCTGACACCTAGAGGTGGCAAAATTGTTGGGTTGCGTAACTGTCGAAACGGGCCAGGTGAAGTTGTATTGGCTCACAATGCTTTTCTGTCTTTTTTTGGAAGTTTATAAGCATGAAATTGTGTTAATTATATATATAATTTATAATTATCATAATATTACAAAATGATATAAAAATTTTAATAAAAAAGATTCATTCTATACATTATAATAGACTTTGTGCGACTTTCAACATGCTTAACCGACCCAATTAGCTCAATTTTTATAATTGCCACGTTAGAGATAAAACACAGCCAAATCCTTTCGTTCATAAGTAAATGGTTTTTAATTGCCACTTCTACTAACACCTACAGATGGTATCACTATATAGAGCCCACCTGAAATCCAATATGCAGCCGTTTTCCACCTTTATGATAAGGAATAATGACTGGGCGTGAGTTGAAATAATCTCTACAAACAAGTGGTTCGACTCTGTCAAAATAGGCAAAATTTTAGTGACTATGACTACAAAGACTATACCATTACAAGAATAAGCTAATTTCTATTAATAATGAGGTTTACTAGGTTTTATGCATTGGAATAAGGTTCGAATGGCTCTAAACCTGTTTCGTTATTAATTAAACCTTTTAGCTTAACACATTTGACCCACTAAAGATAAAACATAACCCAAATCGACCCATTCATATGTAACGGGCTTCAATACCTATATGCCACAGGATCAAAAGGATGAAATATGTTGAACATTTGCCGACAAGATGGCATTTCTTCAACTATATTTTCATTGTTCCAATAGTCTTTTCCTTTCCCTAGGAAGATAAAAATCCAAAAATTAATGACTGATATATTCAATCAGATACGGTTAACAGCTGTATATGGGCCACATAAATTAGATGAATTATTATGCATATTTTGAAAATGATAACTTATTTTTAAAAATCATATCAAATACGGTTAACAACTGTATATTGGCCAAATACATGAGAAGAATTATTATGCATGTTTTGAAAATATAAAACTTATATTTTTTAAAACAAAAAGAATTGCAAGTAGGTTATTCCACCACATTCTTTTCCAACATGTAAAGAAACAACATGCATTTTACCTTTGCATCCTAGTTTTTGATAAAAGCTAAAAGAACTGACATTATAACATAAGTTAACTCGTGAGACACAGCAATTTACCGATTCCTATACGGACGTTTCGAAGGGAAAGAAACACGCCAAGAGGAGACCCCACAGCAAAAAATGTGTCAACCTGGTATGAATTTAAAATGAGGATCATCACCGAATCAAATTCATATATTACATAGTTCAACAATCTAGTTCTGAAGGGAAGTTGGAAACAAGTAGATGGATATTTACCTTAAATTCCAACTTTGTGTACTTTATAAGGGGGGTGTAACTCTTCAGAGTGTCATTTTTGTGAGATGAACCTTTGGAAACACTTTCATTTTCCACTTCTGTAATTATGATTACAACCCTAGTATTATAAAGTAATAATCTAGATCCTCTATATAACATATATCGATCCCTTAAAGTGATTTAAATTATTCATGATTCATCAGAGTCTAAATGTACCTTCCACCTTATTTGATTCTAGCTCTTTAATTCTGGCATTCAAACGATCAATCTGAAAGAATGTAAGTGCTATTAGATTAATAACTAGGATAAAATAGGGATAATGTCATCGAAATACAATAGCAATGTACTTATGTTGGTGGTATGTTTTGGAAAGTGAACTAAATAATGTCCCTACCTGGTAATTTATACATATTTAAGTGAAAGTGACGAACGATTGATGGTTGTAGGGTTTTAGGTAAATAATAACATATCGATCACTTATCTATTGGGCTATAAATTTTATTGGGCTGACTTTGGGTTAAAAAATGGTCAAAACCGCTATAGCACCGCCATGATCGCTATAAGAAAGTCAAAATAGCGGTAAATAGCACTGCTATTATCGGTACCGCTATTTTCCCAAGGAACCGCAAACCGCTATAGCACTGTGATTGACTGCATAGAGTGACATTAGCTTTAAAAAAACGAAAAGGATTGCACAAATGAAAGATCAATATTCAGTTACCTCTTCCCTCAGTGATTTAACTGTGGTATTTTCATCTTGCTGGTAAACATCTTCATCGACTTGATTCAAAGTGCAAGCTAAATCTTCACCATCCATGTTTTTGCTATCATCTGGGTCATCTTCCTTCCCGGACACCCTTTCACTTTGATCATGGTCAACTCCAAGACCAACTTGATCCAATGTGTCATTATCAAGTTTCTTAGAATCCATAGTTACAAGCTCATTAAAACTCTTGCCTTGTGAATCATGATCAGATGACTTCATGTCATTTGGTGTACAACTTTCATACTTAATGTTATCCTTGTAAATCCATTCCATTGGAAATGGTGAAGTTAAGGTTTCTTGATGACAAAGGATGTCATAAGAAAGAACACTTCCTAAAGAATGGCCATATAAAGAAACCTGCGACCATTTTAAAATTTTAAAACTATGAAAAAATGTAATCAAGTACATGATCTACCCCAACCACTCACCTTTCCATCGTAACCCGGATTCCTCTTAAGGAACTTTAAGTATAACTTATTTAATTGATTGGAAACCTGCCCAAAAGTCCATGGTATCAATAAGTAAAATATCACACAATACAAATTAAAGAATTATGTATGTGAAGGCCACACAAGTATTAAGTTTTACTCATGAAGGCCATTCATGTATTTTTAGTATTTAAACTACTTTGTAGAGCACCAAGTATGTATCCTGTTCGGTTTACACTAATTTTGGCCAAAACAATTCCAGGATATTCTAAAATGACAAAACACACTAGTGTCTTGGTCACATTTAATCGTTACTTATTGATACTTCAATAGACTGTGCCTTTGAATTTCGTAAAGGTATTTGCATAATTAGGCATGTTCCTAGGCAGATTTTTTTTTGTTTGTCAACGGAGCAAAACGTGTGATACCAAACCACACTAGCCACCCCAGGCTCAACATGTGAGAGGTAAATCAGACTCACTCAGCAGGTGTCAATCACAAGGATCGAAACCAGACCTATATTCTGTTAAGGGAGCAAAAGCACTCCACCTTAAACCCACAGAGCTACACGCCCGATTTGGTATAAATGAAACTGATGCTAACTTGAGTGGTGCATAAAGTAGTTAAAATACAAGAGTGGTCTCCATATACATTATCCAAATATTCTTTAAGCTAAAGTCTGAATAATTAATTAGAACATACCGAGTCAATAATATCTTGGCAGTATATTGGGCTCATGTAGTATAAAACATCATGAACCGTTGCACTTAATGTTACACGCAATCCACGTACCCCAGGTAATGTACATTTTTCTACAGCAGATTCACCACTAAGCTTTAAATTTTTCCTCCACTAGTAACACAAAACCAATCACGTCAAAGATGACAGCTAAACCATTTTCCAGAATTTAAATCATTTCACAAAACTTCATGTTTTAGTGAAACCTAAATACATTTACAAACCTGGCATGGAATGAAAAGAACCCGCTGAGTTCTACGTTGGTAGGATGTCAAATGTTGTTCAGCTAGGCTGGCAGTTATATGGCGAAAAATGCCAACATCATCAACTAAATTGGCCTTTTCCAACCTTTGACCAATACCATGAACCATGAATACTAGATGCCGAACTGGAACCTAATATAAATTAAAAGCATTTTAGATTAACATCTGCTCAATAAAAAGATATAATAATCTTTTAACAGAAAGAGTTTCAGGTATAAGTATGCTTGTATGACACAAATTTCATAGTTTACCTGGGAACAATAATCATCCATTTCTTCCTCTTTTTGTTGACGTAACTCATCCTACAAATCAGAATTTATTAGTTAGGATATTAATCTTATCCTTTCAGAAAGATTATTAGTTAGGATTTACATGTAGACAGTTATACGTAAGTGGTTATATGTTATTTACTATGGAATGAGTAAATATGAAGTTTTTAGTGTTTGGAAATGCTGAATACATTATGAAACTTATGTATTATTTGCGATGTGATTGAGTGTTATATAATTTCATATTATAAAAAACATATCTAGACCTGGGTCGGCTTTGGTGACTTAGATGGAGCATAACCACGTCTTAACTTGATGCCTTTCCCACCAAACTTAACAAAGCTCGAGATTCCAGATGCATCAACATTCAACCAAGCCTCCCACGTATCATCATCTCCGGTAAAAAGACCATGAAGCCCCTGTAGGCAACAAGCATGATGCAGATATGAAAATGACATCAATAAAGGTAACAAAGTTAAAGTAGCATCAAACAACTTACAGGACTAGACCCTTGCATATCAACTCGGGCTGCAAATAGTCCCGATGGTTGAAATGTTCTTCGACGCCAAACCTACAAAAATCGGGCAGGACGGGCGGTTGGATGACCTAAAACACTTTCTTTTGAAGATTTTATTTTTATATAAATAATTAGCGTGCCATGTATGATTACAAGAGTTACTTTTTTCAACAATAGTCTAATTTTTCAAATATAATAATTTACAAGGTTTTATGCATTTAATGGCAATGTTCATGTTTCAACCCATTTGACTAGTTTCCTTTTAAACTAAATTGTTCTCCTAAATCATTTCACTCAACAAATCATAAATAAAAAACGGCAGGGCAGGACGCAGGTAGGTGTGTGGGTAGCATGTCAATATGGTAACTTTTGATGAGGGTCAAGTTGGATTGGTCTAAAACAAACGCTTTTTGCAGGAAAAAAAATAGAACAAAAATTAGTTCTTTCTCAAATAATAACATAACCTTTTGAGCAAAAAAAATTATGAGGTTTTACGCATTTTTAGGTGACTTTAAAGTTTGAACACACTTGACTTATTTACTTTTAAGCTTATTTCTTTATTGCAACAGTCTGGCCTATTGGATAAAACATACCTTAAACTTATAAATGGGTTGATTTGCCACCTATGCATCCATGGGTTATGAGTAACTTACTTTACCATGATAAGCGAACTCCAATTGTTCAGAAACATCTTCACGAAGTGGCAGCCAATCAAGCCCCCCTTTACGAGCAAACCAATGGCCTCTTAAAACACGACGATTATCTCCATCCCAATAAACAGGAAAGCACTGTCTTCTTACCAAATCCACCTACAATTGAAAGAAAATGATCCCAAAACTTATACATAAGAGGACTAAGGCTCATGTGTTGAACTAGCTAAAGTTGCCCAAAGTCTATTTTTAACGCATATAACCTCCTTAATCGTTTAATTCAAATCCACAAAGTACCTTTGAGCATTTGGATGAAGAGAAGTGTGTATGTTTGCTTGCATAAGTATCTGTGGGTCAACATAACCCAACCAACCTAAACTTTTTCAATCCGTGCTTAGATAGTTTATAAAAACAACTTATTTGTATTGTTTTCTTGAAACCGGAAAAGCACGAAGTCCCTCTCTAAAACTCTCTAAAAATGGCCCATTTTGGCCAGTTACAAAACCCATACATTACCTCATACAAGCCTCCTTTCACAGGGACCCCAACTCTTTCTTCCTCGTTAGAAAATGGAATTCCTGCTTTCAAATCCTCTGGAGGAAATGGTTTTAGCAACGGATCTGATTTGGTAATTGAAGACGGCGACCCTTTTGGACCTTCACTACATTCAGCATATTCTCTCCACCAAATAGATAGCAAATTCTCTTCTCGCTGCATATTTATTACTAATTTACTATATGAATCATTTGTATAAAAATGAATAAAGAGAGGTGTTCATATAATAATAATAACTAACTTCAAACAATTATCATATAACCTGCAAGAATGATGCTTCTATTGCAAGAGAATCTCGCATACCAAATCGAAAATACTCACTTTTTTCTACTGTTTCCGCACGAGGAACAGAAGCAGCTACCTCTGCACATAAGCAATGGCATTATATGACACTCAAAGAAAAGTATTTAGGGGGTGTTTGGAAACACTTATTAAACATGTCTGTCTGCTTATTAGGTGGGTTTCTATGCAACAAAAACAACGTGTTTTGGGGCCTGGGGATGATTGGGATTGCTTAACCAAACTGCTTATCTAACTATTTCAAAAAGCAATAATCTATTAGACAGTTTTAATAAGCAATTTCACACATCCTTTCAGTGAAAAGAAAAATACATGATTTCATTCGGTCTCTATATTCGCTGTTCATGATTTCTTATTATCTTCTTAGCAAGAGCTTCATATATTCACAAAATAACACAGAAATGTTGACAAGAAAACATGCTACTGCACGAATTAATAACCAAGCTAGCACCTTTAAAACTCAAAAATCCAATGAAAATGCAACATATTGCATATCAACTACTTTATCTTCATTTCTAATACAGTAAACCAACTTTGAAAACAGCTACCTTTTGATCAAAACCCGTAAAATGTGGCATATTTTCACAACTATTTGAATGAAAACTCACCATTTTTCTCCATCGGAACCTTACGAAAGTACCATCTAACATCTCCCCCATCCGACGGGCTTCTAGTATACGCAAGATACTTCTTTCTCCCCTCACACTGATGTATTTCATCAGCCAGCCTCTGTATATTCGACACCGTGTTCTTCAACATATCAGCAGATGTTTTCTCCTTTTGACACCCATCGTTTTCCCCCATTGGAGATTGCTCAATAAAGATTCAAATTTCGTTCACGCAATTTATCAAACAGGTGGCGTGCAATACCAAAAAAACACGCATTTTTCTACTACATTTGAACAATTCAATCAGGAAACATGGGCATTGATCTAGTATGATTGGACATACCTTCCCTGTTCACGAAGTTATGAATATGGGTGGCTAGATTATGCCAATTCAATCGAGTTTGGGTTGATTTTGCATGGAAATGCGACGAGATGAAGAAGATCAAGAAATCAAAGATTGAATTATTAAGTGAAATTGAACGTGATTATTGAAATCTACGATGATGATGATGATGAGTCTTGCATGGTACGCGAACGAAGGATGCAGTTGGAATTGATTTGGGGGTGTTTGTACACAATCGAAAATTATCATTACGATTTTAGTATTACATTGTTTCTCAAGTATTCTTTTCTCGGGTTTCGTTAGTTACTACGAAATTAATACTTTACGTTTTTAAAATTCTTTTTTTAATAGAAATCTGCACGTAAGGGGTATAATTGTCTTTTCACGTTGATTGTAGTTTTCTTTCCCGGGTTTTGATGATATTAAAAAGTTCGGGACAATCTTGACACTTTATGTCCTCAAGATTCAGAATTTTAACAAAAATCGTCCCTAATTGTTTTTTATCGTCCCTTTTTAACAGTCTACCTCAGACAAAAGATAGATGCTTGATTTAAGATGGATGGAGAAGATGGTTGCTTTCACGATTTCACGGTTTGAGATTTTGTATCAGGTAGACTAATCAAAATATGACAAGAAAGGATAATATACCCCTTATGTGTGGGGCACATGAGGGAAAACTACGGTGTGTTAGACGGAAACTTGATTAAGGACGATTTTTGTTAAAGTTGGGAGTCTTGGGGACGTAACATGTTAAGGTGCGGTTTTAGTGTTATACTGACCTATTAATACCATCAAAACCCAAGGAAGAAAACTGCAAAAGAAAAGTGAAAAGACATATATACCCATCATGTGCATGCATGTAAGGGAGACCAACGACATCTTGGACGATGTTAGGGTCAGGGACAACATGTCTTAGAGTTAAGAATCTTAAGACATAAATTGTCAAGGTTATACTAAACATGTTAAATTTTATAGCATCAAAACTTAGTGATAAAAACTATAATTTACTCATTAAAAAAAACAAAAGAACATTGAGTTAACATAGCAAAACCCATAATCATGGAGAAATTATTACTTTGTGTGCTTTTCATGACATTAGTTAGTATATGATATGGTATTTAGGAACTGTTTGGCAAAATCTGAATTATTAAGTACTGAATGGTTAAGAAGTCTGAACCATTAAGAGGTTGTATCAATGAGAGGGATGTTGGGGTAAAACTTCAGATGATGATAAGTTTGGTACATGCTCCATTCAATTCTATTTAGCATTTCTCTATCTCTTAACCATTCAGCACTTAACTGAACCATTCAGAGGCTCTTTTTTTTATGAAACAAACGCTCTGAATGCTATCTGAATGATTAAGCGCTAAACTGAATCATTAAGAGGTGACACAAACAACCCCTTAGTAGGAAACTATCGCGCAACTACTGCATTGGTCAATGATAAAGACTTTAGTTTTCTTGCAAAACGAGACCTTTTGGAAGGATTTTTCACAAAAATTGAACCGTGGAAAGGATGGGTTTTCGATAGAATGTTAGACTTATATAGACTTCGTTAGCTTCATGGGTTTATTTAAGAGGCTGTTTGGCAAAATCTGAATTATTAAATGCTGAATGTTTAAGAGGTCTGAACCATTAAGAGACTCTATTAATGAGAGGGATGTTGGGGTAAAACTTCAGATGAGAGTAAAGTTGGTATATGATTCATTTAGTTCCATTCAACATCTTTCTATCTCTTAACCATTCAGCACTTAACTAAACTATTCAGAGGCACTTTTTTGTGAAACAAACGCTCTGAATGCTGAATGATTAAGCACTGAACTGAACCATTAAGAGGTGAAACAAACAACCTCTAAGTTAGCCGCAAGAAGGATATAGAAGATGAAATGGTTATTAAGTAGAGTAACACATCCCCTCCTGTTGCTAAAAAAAATCAATTTTTAACACAAACATATTTGTTGTAATATAATCATGATATTGTCGTCAAACAAATGTACCGACAAACTTTTAAAAAATTATAGGAAAAAGCCTCGTAGCATATTTATTTTTGACAATATTGCTACAAAGTTAACTACAAAATTGCGTCAATACTTGGTTGTTGCAACAACATATGTGTCAACTTAGACACGAAACTAGTTTTTTTATAACTTACTTATACTTTTTGGTTTTCGATAAATAAACAAATTGTGGTTGTTTTGTCAGGTTATTATAGGATTAATTAGAGCCTTTTTTATTTTTGCTATTTGTTAAAAAAATTTGTCATAACTTGTCGCAAATATTGAGTTTGCCGGAAATACCATAGTTAGTGGTGTCCAAAGGAGTGGTTGATGGATTTCTCGATCGATGATGGTTTTTGAAGGATATATAATACGGTAGCTTCGATTGTTAAATCGTCTTAGCCCTGAAGAAAGTATGATTGAAACCCATTGAGAACCCCATTAGTCTTAGTCTGTTAAAGAGTCATTAGAGTCGAAAGTGTCATTTCAAGCAAATAAATAGTATACATATTTAATTATTTAGTACAAATGTAATTTAATTGTCTTTTTTATACCCAATTTCGTGTATCACATTTAGTCTCTTAATAAATCGTAAAGGAAGAAAGTAGGAAAGTCTACTAAATAGACAAAAATTGACCAAGCTTTAAAGTGTGAATAAAAACCTCTTATTGGCATATGACACATATTGGTATACCATTTACATTGTTCCATTGGCATATGGCATACATTACACCTTTTGAAGTGTCACTTAGAGAGAAGATTATCCTTTGGCATTTGACACTATCCATTAGCATATATCATATTGGTAGGGCATTTTAGGTGCTTTTTAAGTAAGGGACAAGGATAGAAGCCAATGATATCATTTATACTTGTTGAATGATTAGTAGCTCGATCTATGTTCTCCAATTTTTAAAAGAAATCATTAGTTGTGTTAACAATAATTTCTTTGATTTTATTTGATAAACTATGTATAATATACGTGTGTTACACATGAGTTAACTAATAATATTTATTTAAAAAACTTATAATCATTATATTTAATGATTTATAAATATTTTTCTAGATATGATATTAATAACAAGTTTTTTCTCCGACTCATGGAGAAAATTTGCACTTAACTTTCCCTCTCAAATTTCTGTTTTTAGGACGTTACTAAAAATGGTATTTTTTTTGATAAATATTCCGAAAAGCTTCCGACAACTCAATATTTATGACAAGTTGTGACAATTTTTTAATAAATAATAAAAATAAAAGAACCTAATTTATCTTACAATTTCACAACAAAACAACCACAATATGTCGTTATTTTGTCGCAATCCAAAATGTAACTAAACTATAAAAAAACTAGTTTTGTGGCTAAGTTGTCGAAAATGTTGCGAAAACTAGTATTGTTACAATATTATCAAAAATAAATTTGATACGGGTTTTTTTTTTTTCCTACAATAGAATCTTTTTAAAAGTTTGTCGGTACATTTGTGTGGCAACAATACTACGTACTACGACTATATTGCGACAATTATTTTGCCTAAAAAATAGCAAGTTTTTCATAGTGGGACAAGAAAATTTTCATTCAAAAAATATAGCCCAAAAAACCTTGATTTATTAGGTTAGATATAACAACACAATAAAAATTTTATATTTAAACTGTTACAACTTCAACATTCTTCTACTAGGGGCGTGTATATGTCAGTGTATATTTAATAGAGTGTAAAAATAAAACTTATAGATAAAGCTGGTAATAGTCTATAATTAAAAACCTTGTTATTTTTTTAAGCATACATAACTTTTTATACGACATTATTTTGTTTTTTTTTATAAAAACTACATAATAAACCGAGCATTTACTTTTTCTTAAATTTGAGTATAACATTTCTATATGTAACAAACAATTATTTTTTCAATAAATCTTATATTCCAGTTTATAACAGTTTTGTACAAAACTGACTAGAACCATTCATGTCCTCATAAATATAACAGTATAACACATGCACTATATATATATATATATACACACATGGTTTTTTTTATTGCTTAATATAAAATTTCAATCGGTTTTTTTATAGAGAGACACACCACTTCGCAGGTGGTTGTATGTATATAAGAAAAAAAATGTATAGCTAGCTAGGTACATGGTAAATAAATAGATGAAACATGATATCGTATACTATTGTTAAATCTTTACATATATTCATACTATTTGAGTACCAACAGCTAGCATAAAACAAGGTAGCTAGCTAGCTTCCTATTGAAAAAAAACATTAATTTGTCAAAAGTTTCTAAAAATAACAAGCCTCAGCTGCATATCTTCTACTTCTTCTTCTCATGTCTCCGGTCACCATAATTCTCTTGTCACTATTTATTCTCCTCCACCGAGTCTCACCAGCTCCCACCGAGGACCTTAACGAAGACGAAAAAAACGCACTCCTCTCCTTCTTCCACCAAGTTCGTCCCAATCCTACGTACATCTGGAACACCATGGAACCTCCTTGCAAAACGCCATGGAAAGGTGTCGAATGCGACGCGACCAACAAAACCGTGTGGTACCTACGGTTACCCGCGGCAAGTCTTACGGGAGACATACCACTAGGCACAATTGGAAAGTTAACCAGTCTTCGTTATCTATCCTTGCATGGTAACCACCTCAAGGGAAGCATACCTTCGGACTTTTCGGGTTTAGAGGACCTTAAGAGCCTTTTCTTGCAAGATAACTTCTTCTCCGGCAAGCTCCCCCGCATTAAAGCCTTAATACTTCTTAATGTTTCTAACAACAATTTATCTGGTCCGATCCCAAGTTCGTTGTCGAAGTTTCCAGAATCTGTATTCTTCAAGAATGACAACTTATGTGGCGCTCCTTTACGCCCTTGTAAGAATGAACAACCCACGACGGCGGAGGAGGAAGAGGAGGAGGGGGGTAACAAGTCTAAAAACAAAAGCAAACACTTAATTGTTGGTATTTCCGTAGGATCTGGATTATTGTTATTAATCCTCGTTTGCTGCATGCGGAAAATGATGTATCCGCAGAGCAAACAAGGTGATATAGAATATTATGTAGAAGCCCCGGCATTACTTGCTGCCGGGGCAACAACAGAAGAGAGAATAAACAAGTTAGTTTCTCTCGACGATGAGATTATCACTAATTATGATGTTGACGAATTGCTTGGGGCGTCAGCGGAGCTTTTGGGGAAATTAGGTAGTTTCGGGAGGACGTACAAGCGGGTAGTGGACGGAAAGATGACAGTGGTTCTAAAAGAATTGAAAGATGTCGTGGTAACAAAGACCGATTTCGAGTCGCAAATGGAGGTATTAGGGAAGATGAGGAATGATAATGTGGTTTCGTTAAGAGCTTATTGTTATACGAAAAATGTGACATGGCTTGTGTATGATTACATGTCTAGTGGTAGCTTATGTGCTCATCTACATGGTAATGAACTTAAAATTCTTGCTATACTTGCAATTTTTGCCCACAATGTATGGTTAATAGGCATAATTTGTGTGAATTGTTTTGGTTCTAGACGATCTGTAAACCCTACATACGAATCATTCGTAAATAGGGTTAACAGATCGATCACCTGAAAACGAAACTCAAAATTTGCATTTTCATATCATTTACTAGCTAGCCGCGGGTTAGATATGCTCAAGCAGAAATATTGAATTACATTAATGTTAAGTTATGATATTGATCAACATGGTGACTAAGTGATTGTTTTGTAGGAAGTAGTGGTGCGAGTGGAAGACGATTTGATTGGAACCATCGGCTAAGCGTTGCACTAGGTGCCGCTAAGGGGGTGGCATACTTACATGCCAGTAATGTTGTCCATGGCAACATCAAATCGTCAAACATCTTCCTCCGACAAGAAAGCGACACACATGCTAGTGTATCCGACTACGGTCTTAGCACACTTTTTGGTAAGGGAAGCCCTCCAAACCATCGAATTAGCGGTTACTTGGCCCCAGAGGTTCTCACAACCACAAATTTCTCATTCAGATCCGATGTGTATAGCTTTGGGGTTTTGTTATTAGAGCTTTTAACTCGCAAAACTCCAAACAAAGCGTCATCGAGAGAGTTATGGAACGAGTTTCACATATGGGTCCAATCGGTTGTACGTGAGGAACAAAAGGACGAGATTTTTGATGTTGAGCTAAGGGGGGATCAAAATATCCAAGAGATGTTTCACATGTTGCGAATAACACAAAAATGTGTATCGATTGTGCCACATGAACGACCAACTATGCACGAACTCGTAGGCTTGTTGGAGGAAATGCCTCGGGTTGAAATACATGACTGGTATCGACAGTCTTCGGATGACCCGTCGAAGGGATACGAGTATACACCCTCAACGGATACCCGAGGCACACCTAGTACCATCACACCGTGAATCAAATAATTGTCAAGAATTAATGTGTAGAGTGTTTTTATAAACTGCGTGTCTTTTAACTTTTTTGTTTTACTTTTCTAAATGAATGTGTTTTGTATGGGTTGTGTTTATAAGGTTGATACATAAAAACAACCTTTGGATAACTACATTAAAGAAAATAAACATCTCATGGAGTTTGTGTTTGCATCACATGATCAATGGTACAATGGCATAGAGTATGTTTTAATTTTTTTTTTATCAAAATTATGTTTGATTGGAATTTTACTTTAAAATTTAAAATGTCTTTTTAACTTTGTGATTTCATAAATGTCTTCTAAACATAGGTGTTCGCATGCATTCGGAAAAAAAAGACGTCGGGCATCCGACCCTAGAACATGAGCGTCCTACCTCAAAACACGAGCATCCTGCCTCATAAAGATAGACATCCAACTTCACAATATCAAAACACGGGGCACAAGCCCTCAAAACATGAGCGGATAATGAGGGGACATTAAGATAAAAATTATGTTCAAAGGAACATTTTGTAAATTTTCCATATTTAATTAAAAACTACTAGATGAGTTCATTTAATGGACGCATTGGGTGAGCTTCATGGTTTTGCTTATTGTTTTCATTCGCTATCGCTTATGCTAAAGCAGTTAAAAGACACGTATGACACAAACATAACATGTGAAACACCAAGAAAAAAAATAAAAAAGATCAACACGTACGGGGGATCGAACCAATACAACCACCACCGGCCAATTTTCTCTCAGATAACCATCGCATCGCCATGCCACCATCATCATCCTCAGTGATAACCTTCCTACCACCATGACGCCATCGTCCTCATCTCTCATGAGTCACGGTCTTCTCTACAACCATGTTTATCGTTTAACATACACTTTGTTATAATTGTGACCTTTCAAAAATATATGCTCTTTAAAATACCTTACAAGATAGCAAAACAACATCAAAGTAGTAAATTGTATGGTAATAGTGATGTAAAAAAATAAGGTGTAATAAGACGTATATTGCATAGTTTTAGATTTCATAAAAAAAACTTCAATTATTTTTTGAAGTTATATAAAACTATACAAAAAAATGAAATTAAACTATGGAAACACAATTTGCCATTGTTATTAATTTTTGATTTTCTAAACTCATCAAATTGCTATATATACTTTTGAACTTCAAACAAAACCTTTTTATTCTTGAAAACCAATCGAATGTATCCCACAGTTAAGTGGGGATATGTGATGCTTTCAATAAAGTTTGACATGTAGCCCAAGTGAACGGATGGATAATGGATTAATAACTTTATAAGAATTAAGAAAAGACAATTCTAACAAAAATAATTGGTTGTGATGTAATAATTGAAAAATGGATTAAATCTGGATTTCAAGTAAATGATTTAAATGTGCATTTAAGGTTTATCAAGTGGAAGTCACATAGACATAACTTTACTAAATTTATTGAACTATGAATCCAACTAGATAGCGGGTTGTTGAACAGATAGTAGACTATATGTATTTAGAAGATTATGACTAACTAATGTCAGACCTAGTTATTTCATTAGAAAACATCAATTGTGGATAATGTAGTTTGAACTTCATTCAGTGAATTAATAATTGCTACTAGTAACTTGATGAATAAAGTCTAAGAACAATTAACCAAATTGTTTTAATCAATGAAAAAGATAAAGACACAAACATTCAAACATCTAAGAACATTCAAAGGTTGTGTCCAACTAAGTAAAACCCTAAGTAAACATAAATCAATCACTAACCATCCACCCAGAGATGATCACAAGTGGTTTAGCCTTGTATCTTCTCAATAATCGCTTCGATTTTGATTTGGGATTGCATGATTATGAGTGGAATGATGTTGGATATGGAAGAATGTTGATCAAAATCGTCCAAGTTCATCACTTTTGCTGGTATTAAAGCTAGGGTTTGATAAAAAAACAATATCATTTATCCCCTTAAGTACCCTTAAAAATCCAGACGAAAAATAGAAATTGACAAAACGATGTAACCTACGTCCAAATGGACGCATAGGCTTACGACCTATGACCAGAAATTCCTTTTTCTTCTTATGTATCTTCTCTAGGGCTTTTCGTTGACTGATAATGAGCTTCGTAACTTAATTCCTAGCTCAAGTTATGCTTATTTTAAAATCACACTATCTCATAACATCTTCACAACCTTCATAGCTTCTGAATTACATCGTTTTAGCTTCCAACACATACAAAACCAATATATAACAAAATAAATACATTCCAGATGATTATTAATATAAAACAAAAAAATATTTGCAATATTGGATGCATGTGTTTATATTTATCAAATGGATCCCACTCATCAATTATTTGCATCAATGCTTTTCAGAAGTGTTTCCCACTTACGTTTAATCATCGCAAAAAAAGCTTATAACAAGCCGGCATCTTGGAATTTTATTAAGTTTTTATTAAATATGGACAAAGTTATGAGCTTTTATTTGTATGGCTGTCATTTTCATTGATTTGTTTATTCAAGCAGATAAGAACATGATTCATGTTTTCTATTGACATACCTATTCACGGAGACACATGCATACGAACTTACGTACGGTTCTGATCAGCTTTGTGACATGCAAAACCGTAGTAAAAGCAAAACATGAGATTTAGTTTTAAAAATATTGTATTTTTAGTATAGCAATATTTTAGGTGCTCGGTTTTATGGTGTAAATTAAAAAAAATAATGTCACCAAACATTTTAGTTTACTACTGTCAATCTTAAGTTCGGAAAAAAATTTATATTAGTTTTCAGGAAAAAAACCCCAATTTTTATGATTCGACTGAGACCCCTTAAAATGTTAAGACTGCTTTATATGTAACTCATACATATTACGTACGTATACTTGTTACCAGTTACCAGTTACCATCTATTTATTAATTATCTATGTATATACCAGGCGTATCATGCCCTAGCTACTTGTTTAACTGTTTTTGATGTCTCACTTCAATTATTCCATCTTGGTTGTTTTCAACTCATTTACCTGCAGGTCCCATTAAAAAGACAAGACTAATCAATTTGTATGGTTTTAACTTTTAACTTTGACGTTGATGTTGAAAGCTATTGGCATACTTTTACTTTTGCACACCCTAAAAATATACTACATATATTATATTGGTTTTAAACGGTTTCAACTATTACCTTTTGATTTTTATTGGTCCCAACTATTGAATTGGCTGGTAACGGTTCCAACTTTTATCACTTTGACAACTAGCAGACCGTCGTTAAATTTTTATAACGGCGTTAAGTTTTTTCCGAATTCAAGACCGATGTTTAGGGATTTTGATCGGAATGAGAATATGAGTCGATTGATGTAAAAGTTCTCTCGAAACAATGTTCACTATGAATTTCTGTTGATAGGCCGGTTTAGAAAGAATAATATTACTTTTAGTAGAAAACAAAACAACAGAAGTGTACCATGGGCAACCATATACAATGACCAAAAGTAAGCAATTGTGACAATAAGCAACCATGTACAAAAATGCAGGGGCTAATATATAGCTAAGACATAGATAAGAGTATAAGACACATGTAAACCCTCCTTTAAAAGTCATTCTTATTAATTCTACGCCTACACGTACTCCTATACTGGATCATGTCCTTCAAAAGGCGTATCTCGACCTAGTAAATCTCGTGTAATAATCTCCTCCCAAGTAACTTTAGGTCTGTCTTGATCTATTCCTCATCCTATCAACTGTAAGGGCCTCCATTATTCTAACCGGAGACGTTGTCTACTCATCTTCCTCCTATTGACGAGCATAAACCAACTTAGCATCCCCCTATCTTATCCGCTACACTAGCTAATCCTAACCTAACTCTAAATTCTCATTTAGTATCATTTTGTGCCCACACAACCGTCTCAGCATCCTCATATCTGCTACTTTAATATTACGCGCATTTGTCTTCTTGACTGCCCAATAATTTGTTTCATATAGCCTCGTCGGTTAAATCACAACTCTAACAAACTACCTCTTTAATCTAGTTAGGAAGTTCCTGTCACACGGTACTTCTGAGGCCGCCCTTCATCCACACCATTTTGTATGTATTCTGTGTGTAACGTCACTATTTATCTTTCCATCACTTTATACATACAATCCTAAATTCTTGAATAAGTTGAGTGTGACACCGCTTGGCCTTTAATAGTGATATGGGCGGTGTCATTATTGTTTGCTTTAGGGGCTGTTTGTTTCACCTCTTAATAATTCAGTTCAATGATTAATCATTCAGCATTAAGAGAATTTGTTTCATATAAAAAAAAAGTCTTCGAATGGTTCAGTGAAGTGCTGAATGGTTAAGAGACAGAAAGATGCTGAATGGAACTGAATGGAGCATATACTATTCACCCTCATTTGAAGTTACCCCCACATCCCTCCCATTAATAGAGCGTCTTAATGGTTCAGACCTCTTAACCATTCAACACTTAATGATTCAGATTTTGTCAAACAGATCCTTACTGAAGTTTCAATAAAGGTATTTGGTCTTTGCACGACTGATCCTTAGACGTTTTCCCTCCAAAGCTAGTCATCACTTTCCTAACCGTGCATTCAAGCTTTGTTTACTTTCCTCAACTAAGAGAATATCATCCGCGAAAAACTTGCACCACAAAACTTTCTTTTGCATTGTCCTTGACAAATCATTCGGGACTACATCAAACAAGAACGGACTCAACACCGACTCTTGGTGGATGCCGACTTTGACCGAGAAGGAATCAGTGTCTCTCAATGAAACTATATGCTTTTTCTAAGGACCACTCTAACCTTCATACTATCCCAAATCATCCTCAAGACTACAATAATAATACTAATACTAATACTAATAATTACTATTAATAGATAACAAACTAAAAAGTTAAAGATGAAGTAGGCATAGTTTTAAAACTTAAGACATTGATTATTGAAAGAAAAACTTAGCAATGTACAATATGTTTTATAATTGCTAGCTATTTCTATCCCTGAATAGGTTCAGCAAAATTACTGTTAAAAAAAGGCACTTAGCCATTAGAAAAATTGTCAAAATCATAGCCTATTGTGTTTAATATTATATAGTCATTAATTATTTAGATACTTTAATAATGGTTCCAAAATAAAGTTTCACAGGTGGCCCAAGTGACCATACAAAATATTGAAATTTTCATATAGACCAACATATATATAAAAGTTATCATCTAGCTTTTTCTGGGCAGTGGCTGCAATTTTCATTTGATTATTCATGAAGCTAGCTAGCTTTAAGAGCATGCATGATTCATGTTTTCCACTAATAACTAGTTGATCATTTCCTAGAACAAACTTCAGTTTACGTCCATCGTCGATCAATTAACTTCTTAAGTTCGATCACTTCCGTAGGTATGCATTTTAACTTAACAAAAGATTATCTCAGCATTGTGGATAGACTCGTAAGAGAATACAACATTAGTGGAAGTATTTCAACTCCATTGAATGGTTACGCAAAGTCCATATACCGATCAGAACTAGAAGACCGATATAGCAACCCTATGTTATGGATTGGGATGTATATCGCTTTGGCATCTTTGTGTTGCATCCTTGCAATGGGGGCGGATTTATTACATGGTTTAAGGAGCAGAAAGCTATGGTTTCCTTGCAAGTATTTTAGTATTAATGCGGCGTCACTCTCTGTGATAGCCGTTGCAATGAAGCTACCTGTGGATCTAAGTGGTTCTATGCCTGGTGATGTTGACCAAGTGGCAAAGCTCGGAAGCATGGCGTTTATGTGCACCATGATGGCTAATTTATTGCCTTGTTTAGCATCCATGAATAGTAATGAGCTTGTGTCAAACATCATAGCTTTGGGTGTTTTAGTAATCACCTTAGTGGTGAATATGTGCATTCAAATAAATACAGGCGCTGTATCGTATAAAGAAGATGCTCAGTTCCTTCAAGATGTTAATACAAAGGGGTTTGATTTAAAACTATTGGGCATAAATAAAGATCGCAATACCATAATAGCCGTAGCTTATGTGACGTTGTTAATGGTGTTGTTGATAATACATGTATGTTCATCGTTGGCGATTCTAAAATCCAAAGAGATTATAGACTCAAAATACCAACAAGGCCATGAAACTGCTTCAAAAGAAGTTGAGCAATCAACGGGGAAGCTGTTCTTAACCGTTGAGAAGCTACAAAATCATGTGAGCAACTATTGGATCATGGCAGGAAGTGGCAACCCTCAATTTATCTTCGCTTGCTACGTCACAACCACTGCTTCAGGGGTAATATGTGCTTTTACCACTATCTTGCATACTTTTACCATGTCTTGGACTATTTCAGCTATATTGAAGAAGGACTATGACTCAGGTTATAAGTGGTCAAATTTGGTGATTCTCATAGTACAATTCGTAGGAGTTGTAGTCGGTGCAATCGCGCCACTTTCTAGATGTTTTGCACCCTTAAGCTTTAAGCTGTCTACCAAAAGCATTCCAAACCATATTAAGATCTTCAAAGTAGAAAAATATTGGACTCGGAAGCTCTACGATTGGAAAGATGGTACGACACAATCCCCATTCCGTAAACGCATATCGAATAAGGTCATCAAGGCTTTGAAAACCTTAATTTTGAACTTATGTATAGAAATTCAGGAAGGGGTTGTGGTAGTATGCAAGATAATAGCGTTGATCCCGTTTTTCATTATAGTATTTGTTTTGTATTGTTCGCGTTGTTTGAAGTGGTTATCACCACCGCCTGCGCAACCTGTGAACGTGGAACAACGTCAGTATGTCTTGCAACTTGAAAATGAGTTGGAGCTTGGTGAGAGAGCATTAGAAGGCTTTTTGAAATCTATGAATCGATTGATCCAAAAGGGCGTAAAGAAACAACACGACGATCGCTTGAACCTAATTGTAAGCAATTCTACTCCACAGTTTCTAGGAGTTAAAAAGTTTGACAATGGTCATTATGTTCCACATTTACTATTAAAAGTGGAACATCAAGATTGTTGGAGCTTACCAGTGGTTACGCTAACGACCATTGCCACTAGTCTTCGTCACATCAATAAGACAGAAGTTGATAGCTTGTGGGAAAGTGTGAGAAAAGGTCTTCAATATGTCACACTTGTGGAAAAAAACCTGAATGTTGGGGATGAATATGTTAGCGTTCAGAACGCAGCTGAAAGATTGTGGCTAGAAGTTTACACGAGCCGCAAATGGTTAGGAGAAGAGTTGCAAGATATTACTTCTCAAGTGAATGTTGTTCAATGGTTCTTTGATAAAGCTAAAAGCAAGGCAAATCAGAAAGAAGGTGTGAGAACGACTGATGATGGAGGCGGAAATGAGGATGCTAGACACACGTTTATTTGTGCATACTCAATGCGTTGTATCACTAAAACAATCCTTGATGATAGGGGAAGCCAAGAGGAGCTATTTGTTGAATTATCATCAAGAATCGCTGACATAATGGCTGCGTGTCTCATCAACTTACCCCAAGTCATAGCAATGAAATGCCACTCTACGGTGATAGAGAAACGAGAGAAATGTGTCCTAGCCGCAGCTCGGCTTCTGGTTGAGACTAAAGAGATGATTAACACCCTTCAAAGTCGTCAAATTCCAAGTTTGAATCAAGATGAGTTGCCATTTATCCACAAATGGCGTGCTTATTTAAGTGATCCCTAGCTACCTAATTCCTTTAAAATCATATCATATGTCCTATATATGATGAAATAAATAGTTAAGCACATTTGGATTTGTAATATATAGTCTACTCTCTTAGCTTGCATGATGATGAATGTCAACTATATATTATTTGCTTCTTCTAATATTAGCTAGCTAGCTAGTGTCCTTTTCTACATAATTAATTAATATTGTTTTCATCTTATTAATTAATTAATAGTACTAGTATTAACACTTGAGTGTGGTACTAAAAATTTGCACAATTATTGCGTATATAGTATTTTCAATTTTGGTATCTAGTAAATTTTTAAACTTAGACAACACGTTCTTCTGAACCAAGTCGTTAATTTCCTTAACTACTAAAAGAGGGATCAGTGGTTATCACTCCCTCTATTTTGTCTTTTGTCGATTTTTAACTTTAGTTCCTTTACTTGATATATTTTTCAACTTTTACCTCGTAACTCTGGATGTTTAACTTTAGACATGTTTAACACCGGATCTCTACCACACACAAACAAGAAAAGAACAACCAACACAAGATAGATGAAATGCAAGTAACAAATATGATGATTTAGAGTGATTCGGTCCAAATCTAACCTACATCTATTATATGACAACTAGATGTTCATATTAAGATCTAAAAACATATACAAAGTAGGAGTTGATCTAACATGCCTTGGAGTGGATCTAAACAACATGATTGTTAGGGTCTTGTGAAATGTGCAAAGCATTCGGTTTTAATATTAAGAAACTGTTCACTGCTTGCTTTGAGGGAGATGATTGCAAGTTAAAATGGAACGGGTGGGCACCATTGTCGGTTAATATTTTCATGTTTATATATATATACTTTTAGATATTGTTAGGATTTGTTATGTTGTTGTTTCGCGAGTAAAAACCAAGTTTACTCAGGCGTGTATATTGTCATTTTTGTACGTTGAAGACCAAGATATTTATTAGAAGAAAAATACCGATTTGACAAATGAGTTATTAATATTGTGTATTTAAGATTGTAAAGTTGTAATGCTTTATACTGATTTTATGGAATTATGTTTGTGATCTGATTACTATTAGTGACACATTAGCTCTAGCCGGATTGAGATGTTACAGTTTAGTTCATCAAGTAAAAGGACTGATAACCTGGAGGCAGTAGAGGCATGGAGCGAAGCCCGTATGTTTTACAACTTGAAAATAAAACGGAGTTGGCCGCATGTCTCACCAACTTACCGCAAGTCATAGCAATGAAATGCCAAACTAGTGTCGTAGAACAAAGGCAGGCGCGACTTCTAGGTGAGACTAATAAGGAGATAATCAACGCCCTTCACGACTTCGATATTCCAAGTTTGGGGTTTGTGATTTTAATTTTGTAACGAGTTTAGGTATATTAACTAATCTCGAAAAACAACATTAACAGACAATAACTACAAAATTTACAAAAGTTTATGTAACATGGTTTTCAAATGGTTAAAGAATTTACAAACATGGTAATAAAGATCCATCATTTCTAACCTTGAGCTTTGATCCTGTTCTAGGCGTAAAGGGGTCAACGGGTGCGCTTACTCGTTCACCCGAATTCGTCAAACCTTTTTTTATAAAATCTGAGTTTCTTTGAAAAGAGAATGACTTGGACCTTTTTGTGATGACCCTGATTAAAAAATTTCTGATTCCGTCACTATTCACATGGTATTTGTATGTATGTACAAACAAACATTTCTAGTAAATCTTGCTTAATAGCGCGCTAAAGCTATGAGTATGATCTTAACAGGGTGGGGTGAGAGCAAACCTTACCTCTATCCCATGTGAGATAGAGAAACTGCTCCTATTAAGACCCCTGACCCAGGGTATGTATGTTCGATCCACCGACGACACAGTCAACGAAGAACGACACGTTTGACTTATCACTGGTCAAAAATTCACAAACACTTGCATTTCCCTTCTCAACAAAGCTAACATCGCGTAAATCTCATCACTTTGCGAGTGTGATCTATCATTAGCAACAAAAACATGAAGTTCTTTACCAATTTGAACCCAACTACACCCTGGGTTTTTCTTAATCCCCTTTTCTTTCATTAAACTCCTCAAATCCGATACTTCATCCCACATTTCATTCGCTGCATACGCGTTAGAAAGAGCGGTATAATTTCCTGAATTATTCGGCTCTAACTTACTCAAATTCTCAGCCAAATGCTTTGCAATATCAATCTCATTATGCTCCCTACAAGACACAAGTAAAGATCCCAATATACGCGAATCAGGCTTAAAAGGCATGTTTTTAACAAGCCGAAAAGCCTCAAACTTTCCACATTTGGATAAAAGACTCACCACACAACCATAATGTTCTATACTTGGCGCGACATCGTACTCTGTAACCATACTCACAAAAATCTCCAAACCTTCGGTTATTAATCCACAATGTCTACACGCCGACAAAACATGAGTGAACGTTATGCTATCGGGAGTTACACCTTCATTCTTTAATTCCCTGAAAATTGCAATAGCTTCTGAGTGACAACCGTGTATCGCATAACCAGAGATCATAGCATTATATAAGGGTAATTGTTTTACTAAAATCATATCAAATACCTTTCTTGATTGATTTATATTCCCACATTTTGCATACATATCCACCATAGAAGTTGCTAATACACTATTCATATGCATTTCATGCCTTAACACATATCCATGTATAGCTTTTCCAAGCTGCAATGATGCGCGGTTTTTACAAGCCGAAAGTATACCCACTACGCTTACACTATTCGGTTTTATCCCCTTTTCTTGCATTTCAATGAATATTGTGATCGCTTCATCAACACATCCGTTTTGAACCAAACCCGTGATCAGAATAGTATGCGTGATTAAATTAGGCTCGACGCCAAATGATTCCATTTCTGAAAATGAAGTCATGGCTTCTTTAACTTGCCCGTTTTTCAAGAACGCGAGAATTACTGAATTCCAAGTAACTACATTGGGAGGTATACCCTCTAATTGCATTTGATAGAACAACTTTAAGGTCTCACCACTTGACCCAATTTCAGCATACGCAGCTAATAATGTGTTCCATAACACGAGATCTTTAGTCTGCAATGACGAAAATACCCTTCTTGTGTTGTATATTTTGTTACATTTAGCATACATATCAATAATGCTGCTTGCAACAGCCATGTCAAACATAAGATTGTTTCTAATACAGTAACAATGTGTTTCTTTTCCAAGTTTTAAATTCTGGATATCGCCCGCACCTGTCGCGATCAATGTCATCGTCACTGAATCAAACTTCAATCGCTCTAATAACATGTCACTACACAAACTTAATGCTTTTTCCATATTTTGATCTTGTAAATAACAAGATAACATCAAATTCCATGCTACAATGTCTTTTTTACTCATCTTACTAAAGACTTTCTCGGCTTCTTTAACCAATCCTGTTTTCGAATAAAGATTAATCAACGACGTGCCAACAATGTTTCCTTCATCTAACCTGTTCAAAATTGCAATTGAATGACCTTGTTTACCTTCTTCAACCGCACAAAGATTTGCAGTAGCCGAAAGAAAGCTTACCATAGTGACAACACTAGGTTGAACATCTTCCTTTCTCATATCAACAAACACCCGAATCGCTTCCTCATACATCCCATTTTGCGAATAACTCGCCATAATCGAATTCCAAGTAACAACATTTCTTTTAGGCATTTCATCAAACACCTTACGTGCATCTTCCAACTCCCCACACTTCCCATACATATCCACAAGACTACTTGCCACAAAAACACAATCTTCAAATCCCATTTTTACGACATAACCATGAACCCCTTTCCCAAACTCAACCATCAATAAACCACCACAAGCTTTCAACACATTTGGTATCACAAAATTATCACCCTCAAAACCATTCTCCACCATTTCACAAAACCCCAACAATGCATTTTCAAGAAACCCTAACCTACAATAAACTCCAATAACAGCAGCCCAAGAAAACACATTTTGCTCAACAACTCTACTAAACAACTTTAAAGCCACATCCAATTGATCACATTTTGCATAAAAAACCACTAATTTTGTTTCAATGTACCCATTTTGAACCAAAGATTCACCCTTTTTCACAATTCTTGAGTGAATTTGCTTACCCAGATGGAGATTTCGATCGTAAACACATCCTTGAAGCAAATCGCCATACACATCTGCTCCAATTTCGAAGCTTTGTGAGTCTAGTTCGAGAAGGATGTTGATAGCTTCTTGCAATTTGCCCTGTTTAGAAGCGAATGATATGTGTTTGAAGTAGGAATTGTAGAGGATTTGATGGTGTTTGTGAAGGGTGGTTGATTGGGGATGTGGGTTTGTTGAATTAGAAGTGGGAGATGAGTGGGTTAATGGGGTTAGTGGGAATTGGAGAGAAGCCATGGATGTGAAGAAGAAGAAGAAGAAGAAGCAAGAAATATGAAGAGATAAAGTGGAGTGTGATCATAACACTTCATATCCTCCATAGAAATTGAAATGGGTTTTTGTTAACTAGTTTTCTTTTATTTTTTTAAATGCGTTTGTGATATCATTACATATGTTTAAAAATGAGTTATGTTTAACTGTTTGTTAATTTGTTAGACGTTTTACGATTAAATCTTCTAACAAAGATCTAAGCTTAGAATCAAACTTTCACTAGTTTTCTGTCTTTAACATTAGAGGCTACATTATATAAACATAAAGTTATTATGATGAATAATAACCATTATTATAATTGATTGTCGGGAGTATATTGCCTCATTGGTTTGACGCTTGCCCATCAATGGTCTTTGCAAGGGAGGTTCATTCTTTTTTTTATTATTTACTTTTTAGCTGTTATAAAGCTTGTTATCAAGACTCTAGTCTGGTGGTCAAGGGTTTTTCTTTATGCGTTTCCATCTAGGGTGGTAATGAGTAAGTTTCTAGAGCCACAAACTAATACAGTAATTTACAGTTTGTCTCATGTCCTAAACTCAAACAGTTTGTCTCATGTCCTAAACTCAGGTATTTGTGACTAGTAGGCCTGCTTACTGCGGAGTCACAGTCACAACATCATTAAAAAAATTGTGAAACTTATAGTACCTTTTAGAGTGTAACTTTTGAAGTTGAAGCCGTTGAAGATGGATGCTTCACGATGACGAAAAAGACATGAGGTCGACTAGGTAACGACTATTTTGACGTGCATTAAGTGCCTAACGATTGTAGTTATTAAACATGTGCACACTTCCTTTGGATGTAATGAAACAAATTACCTTTTTTGTTAGGGTTATTGGATTTTAACACCCCCAACTATTGGTGATTGGCCGATGTCACCCTCAAGTATCACTTTGGCCAATATAACTCCCAACTAAATACTTTGGTGTCCGTATCACCAAAAGTTAACGAAAAATTAACCTAAAGTTAACCAAAAGTAACTTGAATTGGTTAACTTTTGGTGACGATGTCCGTATCACCAAAGGTTAACCAAAAATTAACCAAAAGTTAACAAAAGTGACTTGAATTGGCTAGCTTTTGGTGATATGGACACCAAAGTGTTTAGTTGGGGGTTATATTGGCCAAAGTGATACTTGAAGGTGACAACGGCTAATAACCAATAGTTGAAGGTGATTAAATCCAATAGCCCTTTTTGTTAAGCTATGAATCATTTGTTGTGTTAAAATGGGCGGTATAGGTCGGGTGACAGGTAAAAACAGGTTATACGCAACCCGAGAACAGGCCAAATCGTAAGATATCAATTTGATTTGGGTTAAAACGGGTTCGGACCAAGATGAACCGCAGTTGAAAAGAGTAGTGCAGATGTCAGCAATCAGACGGACATAGTAACAATGTATATTCTTGTACTGAACTAATCTCATCAAAGCATGAAGATTAAGGATCAACAACCGTGCATGTAAGCAACCAGATTAGAAATGTGAGCTATAACATGTTCTAATGCCATTATAAGTTTATGAGGTTCCATCACTACAAGTCCGGTTAGATCACAGATTATGATGGATCATAGAACAACACGAGAGAATAAATGCATTGAAAATGAATTGCATGCTTGTCATTTACCCCTCATTGACAAAACAAGTAATGTTCACTGCTTTAATAAAGCATACATGCTCGAATACACAAGGCACAAACCGTTCATACTGTGGAAAAAACAACCTATTTGATATAACACTAACAATATAAATCCGAAAGCAAATAATATGGTTGACAATTTTAGTATATAAAACTAACCAAGTCGAAAGCTTTGGTTGACCAAACATCTTCATATGCGAATCCAACCGCTTATACACCAGAAATTTTTCCAGATATGCCCTTTTCTTGATCTTCTTCCGAGTACTCATCAACATCATCTTTGTTATCCATCAGCTTAGACGCTGCAGGGTCCCTTTGCGAAGACGCGGTGCTAACTCCAGTCACAGACTGCTGATACAAAATACCTCCAGCAATCGTTACAAGCAAACAAAACAAACCAAACGGACTAGCATGTTTATCCCAAATCAAAACGTTAATAGCCACCGTAAGAAACTTATTCACCACACCAGTAACAGTAAACGCAGTAGCAGATATCGCCTTTCGACACGCAAACCCAAAGAAACTAATCAAAAGCCCAAACACACACGACAACGCAACAGCAGTAAACGCAACACTCTCAAACAAATTCCCACGGTTCGACCCAATCGAAGCAAACACATCCGAATACTCCCCAGTCACAACCCAAAACAACGGCGCCATCATCAACGACAACAAATTGTTATAGTAAACAAACCCCCAAGTATTTAACCCAAGATTCGTAACCATATGTTTAATATACACCATCTCAGTCGTAATCGTGATCAAATAAGCAAACGCCCACGAATACGCAGTCAACGTAAACCCCGAATCAGTAGCAACATACCCAACAGCACCACCCAATATAACCACAAGTGATAAAAATGTAACCTTTGATGGAACAGGTTGTTTCCTAAACAATGTATCAGCAACAGCAACTAAAATAGGCGTCAATGATCTAAACACAATAAACGTATCGACATTCGCGTGTCGTAACAGATTCGTATTCGTAAAGATCGCAAGATAAAACACAACAGCAGCTGGTAAAAACTTCTTAGCAGTGTCCCAAACAAATGGGTCATGATTCAAGAACCCTAATTTGCCCAAAACCCAAACACCTAAAGCAGATGTTAAGTATTGTAAAGCGGTTAATAGACCTGGGTAATTGAACTTAGTGATTGCGAATTTGTTGATCACAGCTAATAAACTTGAACAGAGTGCATACCCGATCACTAAACTGCTTGTGGCGTAATGTTGCTTTTGTACCGCCATTGTTTCGGTAAAAGATTATGAACCCAGTTGGATCTTGAGGTGAATTGAAGTAAATGAATTGGGGATTAGGGTTTAGGGGTGAAATTGGGATTGGATCTGAGAGATTGAGGGTGAAATGTGTGGAATTGATTTGGGGTTTAGGGTAATTGATGGAAAAAGATGATGGGTTTGATGAAGAAGATGAAGATGAAGATGAAGATGTAGTGATGAGTAGGTGGAAACAGAGTGATTGGGTTGATTTCGATGAGTAAATTAATGCCGTGTTGTATGGGATCCGGTTATGTGTTGTGTTATTTGACCTTGTCTTGTGGGGTTTTTGGATTAAACAAGTAAATTGTAGCGATATATGTTAAGTATTGGTTTAATCTGGTGATAAAGGTGTATGATTTTTAATTGTGAGGTTTTTACGAAAAGAATTAAATTTGTCGTTGGATAGGTAATTTTGGAGTCTCGGTATGATTATATTGAAGGTAGAAGTATTTTGGATTGCTTATTTGTTGTTAGTGAAGACGTGAAGTCATGGATTGGATCAAGGAATCTAAAGCAAAAGCTATGATGGTGAAAATCGATATGGAAAAAGACTTCGACTTGTTAAACTAGGGCTTTCGGGATATGATTATTGTTGGTATTTAACTCAAACAAGCAATTGTAATCGTACGTAGAAAGCTCAAGTATTTTTTTTATTAATATGAAAGTGATAGTATATAGACTGCATACATCCAACTTAAATAATAATAAGAAACCCTAAAAATACTCAACAACCTAATGAAAACTAGAGGCAAACCTTCTATCCATATGTTGTTTGAAGATATAAAAAGTTACGGATTCCTTTGGATAGCTCACCGAAGCACGACTATCAAGTTGGATTGGGGAGATTGGTTGAGATTTAAATGCTAATTTCTTGATTGTTGTTTTTTCTGTTGTTGCCTGCTGTTTTTTCCTTGCTGTATGCTGTGTTTGCCGACTCTTTTTTGAGTGCCTTTTTTATAAAATGTCTGCCTTTCAAAAAAAAGGTAAACCAATTTGAGTCACTCTTAAGCCCTAATGTACATGACATATTAAAAAACTTGAGCTGCAAGCACGTGCAACAGTTTGAGTCACTCTTCGTCAATTATGTGTCATATGAACTTCTCTGAAAACTGATGGAAATGGATTTTGGTAATTCTTTCATCATCAAAATCATCAATCTTGGTTAATGGCTTCCCAACTAGGGAGTTTAGTATTAAAAGGGGGACGTGACAAAGTGTCCCTCTTTCCCCCCATTTCTTTATTTTATCACTATGGAGGCGTTGCACGTGCTGATGAACAGGGAAACACATATTTCAAGGTATTAAAACTCCAACTCCTATAATGGTCATGTTTTATCTCATCTTTTGTTTGTAGATGACGTGATCTTCATGGGCACTTGGTTACAACAAAACATGCTAAATCATTCTAGAATCCTCTAGTGCTTCTATCTATTGTCAGAGATGAAAGTTAGTTATACAAAAAAATCACCTTTTTTTGGCCTTGGTGATGATTATTTAAGCATTAATTGGGTTGCTAGCATGCTCTATTACCAAGCCGGTTCTTTACCCTTCAAGTATTTCGGCTTCCAATTGATACAAATATGAACCACATCAAACATTGAAAAGACGTGACTGATATCTTTGAATCAAGACTCTAAACTTGGAAATTATTTGTCATGGTGCCGGCCTTGTAAACTCCCTTACTTAGGTCTCCAAGTGAGATACCAAAAACTTTATAAAATTGTAAAATTCGTAGATCTTGGGTTCAAGTTTTTACGTGAAACAAAAAATTAGGTTTCCAAGCTAGAACAAGAGATTTTCGCACCTAAAATGAGTTTTCTTCTAATGAAAGAATGTAAATGATCAGGTGCGACCTAATGACCCGTCAACGATCCAACATGTCATTAAAAAAATAACGAAAATAAAATATATTATAATTATAACCTTAATCAATTTATTACTTGTTCATAATTACAAAAGGCATTCATGGACTAGCCTAATAAAACCTTCTCAATTTCTCATAATAAAATTTTCCCTATCATTAGGGTTTTTTCTTCTTCATATTCGCATCACTAAAAATATGACACTAATGTAACTCTTAAGCTTTAATTCATGCAGCCGGAGCATAGTCATAATCTCCATCATCGTCATCTCCGTCGTTCTCCAATGCGGCCGGAGCATAATCATAATCTCCATCATCATCGTCACCGTCGCCTTGTAACCTGACTGACATCCAATAACCATCGTTATCATCTGCATTGCTCTTGATCAATGACCATTGTCCGATTCTCTTGCTAACACACGACATTTAATTTGTTCGTGATTTGACGGTTATTTTGAAGGTTTTGGTTTCGAGTATGATGGAAAGAAACCGATGAGAAGCCATAATATTTATGGGCAAGTGAACACAAGCATTAGTGTGGAGTCATGAGTAAAGGGTGTGTCTTGTATGTTAACACACAAGTGTACGCATGTCTACGTGAGTGTACAATTAGTATAGGTGAAAGTACAAGTATTGAAGCATGTGTGGGTCACATAAGTTGCTGGAAAGTGAAGCAGCATAAGGAAAGGTCATATTCTGTTTATTTTTGTCAAAAGTGTATTTAACCCGTCTATTCAAAAAAGGAAAAATATGAATAAATGTGTGGTCAAACAAACATCGAGATGGATATTATAAAACGATAATAAAAACATGAGTATAATGAAGATAATTTAATTTAATGTTAGTTAGCTTTAATATCATGTAGACATACATTCATTTAATAAATCAGGGTTTTATGGGCTAAAATTAAACGGAAAAAATGAGAGGAAAGAGTTTGGGGGCAAACATTTTGAAAACAAAAGTAAATTTAAAAATAACGCAAAATCAATTTCTTTGCATTTTCAAATAAATTATGTTTTGGTTGCAAAATTAACGCAATATTGAATAACTGAACGTTCACGGGTGATTCTGAATTCTAACAGTTCCAATATTGATTTTTATTATAATAATTTAAATTGTTTTTTAGAACGGCGGTTAATAATTTAAATTATTACATTCCATTTTTAATAACTATTTATTCATTTAATGGATCATTTGTTTTATTATATTCCACACGGGTATTAAACTTAGTATTGAATAAAATAAACGATCTATTAAATTAAGAAAACATGATTAAAAATGAGATCTAATTAACAATCTAAATCATTATAAGAAAAATCAATCTTGAAAACGGTTGGGAGTTAAAATCATTTATTTCTAAAATGCATAAAACTATGTTTGTATTGTTTACAAAATTACTTTTGTTTCTAAAATATAAGAAATTTGTCTCTTAAAATTTATTCGCTCCAAAATTATGTTACCCCTTAATTTTGTCCCACAAAAACGCTGAAATACTAGGTGCATTTGAAGTAGGAAGAAACTATAACTGGACGTACGTTTTTGTGGGCGTTTTTGTCCCACAAAAATGCTGATGTATTATATTAGATACTAGGTGCATTTGAAATGTTCTCTGGTTGGTCATATTACTTGAGGGAAAAATAAGAAAAGTGTTGGTATAAGAATTATATACAGTACGTCTAGTATACACGCATGGCTAATTAGAGAACATTGTGGCGGAAAATTAACATCATGTGACTGGTGACGACGAGAGTCACAACAACAAAGAGTACTTATTGGTTGCATGACAGCAAGCTAGGTGAATGAATATACCTAACATAGTCTGCAACTTTTCAAAACTCACACATTACTTTTACATAAACCGTGTCATCTTACTACGGTTTATGAGTAAATGCTTAAAGGACAAGCTAGTCTACAACTTTTATCTACAACTAGTCTGCAACTTAATTTTAATCAAGACACATTACTTTATATAGGTAGTCGCTCCTATTAGGACCGGTTTATGAACAAACCAATTCAATTCAATCAGTCACGTGGTCTTGATACTATTCACTCGTGATAAATAAAAGCAGCAATTTCACTATTTAAGCAAGTTATTTAAACCCGGCTATGAATGTGATTGCAGCAGGAAATTATCAGCGTTATGAATTAATAAAATTATAAAAATAAGCCAGTACATTATATATATATGGGAGACGAAAATGTCATAAATGCCGGTACATTACTTTTAATCTATTTTTTCAAAATTAAAAAAATATAAATTATCTTCTTATTTGTTTATGAACAAAAACAAATTTTCGTAAAAAAAGAAAAAAAAAACAAGTGTCAGGCTGACTCAATGATTGGCAAAAAGAAAAAAAAAACTAATGTACCGGCATTTATATTTTTTCAAAATTAAAAAAAGGGTTATTGGATTTAATCACCTTCAACTATTGGTTATTGGCCGCTGTCACCCTTAAGTATCACTTTGGCCAATATAACCCCCAACTAAACACTTTGGTGTCTGTATCACCAAAATTTAACAAAAATTAACCAAAAATTAACCAAAAGTGACTTGAATTGGTTAACTTTTGGTGATACGGTGTCCGTAACACCAAAAGCTAACCAAAAAATAATCAAAAGTTAACCAAAAGTGACTTGAATTGGTTGACTTTTGGTGATACGGACACCAAAGTGTTTAGTTGGGAGTTATATTGGCCAAAGTGATACTTGAGGGTGACAACGGCCAATAACCAATAGTTGGAGGTGATTAAATCCAATAACCCTTAAAAAAATAAAAGCAGCATTTATATTTGTCAGCCTGACATTATATATTTGTTTTTCAAAATTAAAAAAATATAAAAAAAAAACTACTTTACTGACACAAGTACAAGTGTCAGGCTGACTCAATAATTGGCAAAAAAAAATATTGTTCATAAACCGCTCCATTTAGGAGTGGTTATACCATTTATCAAAATATTTCTTTGACTTCTCCATTTTCCTATTTTATTTTCTAAAACATACTACTTATAAAAAAAATTCGTTAATTACATGCATGCATATGCCACCATACATTTGTAGACAATTAAAGTCCCTTCAGTTCTAGACCTTGGAACTCTTGGGCATGGCCGGGCAGTCATCGGCCCTTGATAAGATTGGAGGAGCCAAAGCTCACCCGATTAAGATGAAAATAAAATTTTTTTTTGTGGAACCCGTCCGACGACTCTTTTAATAATATATCATTCAAATCACACAAGATACGAGAATTAGATCTGTAAATGAACCGAACGTACGTTCATGAATGGTTTATGAACTGTTCGGCAGGAACTAGGAATGGTTCCTGAAGGTTCATGGGACTAGAGTCTTCAACCACTTAAGGATGATCAATTTTAGCTAAATTCGTATCAATGTGTTCATCATAGGACTAGAGCCTTCATGCAACTACTTTATAAGTATGAACGTTTTTACGTACTACAGATCATTGCCGGTATTGCTAGCTAGGTTACATGATGGTAAAGAAAACATATGGACATATATATATATATAATGTGTGGGGTGATACTCTTAACTTGATTGCTTGGTGCCCATTATATATATCATTATATATGATCTAGTTAGCTAGAAAAAGAATTACATACATTCTGAATTAGACATTATATAAAACTCATTTGCTATATGTTCTATTGCATGCATGCCCTTAATTAATTTTCAATTAATACCAAAAGGGATAATTAACTTCAACCATCAATTTATTATTATTATTATTTCAAAACATGCATACCCTAATTAAACATTGAAATTCTATAATCCTTGACTAATTTTACTCCTCAGTCCTCTCTCTCAACAAGAAATAACTATATATATATATATATATATATATATATATATATATATATATATATATATATATATATATATATATATATATATATATATATATATATAGGAGATGTATAAATCAAAAACCCAATTTTAATGGAGAAACCCATGAAACTCCTTTGTGTGGTTCAGATGATGCCACATACATTCTTTCTTCATCATTTTGTCTTTTTCCTGGGAGGGTAGAATGGACATTTCGTCCCCATCCTTTTCTCCATACCTGACATTATATTTGAAAATTTCAATTTTTAACATCTCTCTACTTATTCTCTCTCTTAAAGTTATCCTTTCATATTCAAGTTTCAGATCTCAAACAAACACTACCATTAGAGCTTTCAGATTATTCCGACGACTTCAACCACAGTCCGTCAACCAGCAGGTACCACTGCATTCCACCACCGATGACGAAAAATTAGAGATCTCTCACCGCGTTTCCATATGACGACAAATCTGAGATCTCTCCAACGCGTTTGTGTGCTACAGATCTGTTCGGATTCAAGTAAGTTTTACCTACATTCTATGTGTTAGATGATCTTCCATTGTTTGTTTGCTACAGATCTGTTTGTTCGAAATCGTATTCTTCCATTGCTCGATCTCTAATATTTTTTATCTCTTTTATTCGCTTCGATCTGTTCTCGATTGTTGTGGTTTTGAATAATGGATGCGATTGAAGAATTGTTTTTTGTTTCTCAAACGCGTACCGAGTGTCACAAGCATATACGCAAATTCAATTCACGGGCCTTGGTAACAGTTAAGCCCATTAAAGAGTGTTTTAAATGTGAGAGATTATTTTGTTTTATTTTTTTTAAAATGGAGCAATATGCAGTAACTTACAATGTAATTATTTTACTTTTTTATAATATAATGTATTAGTTTAATGATGTATTGCCGTTCCATATATATTACTGTCCAAAATGTTGTTAAAGGTATATGTAAAAAAAGTTTATTAATAATAAGTTTCAAAAATGACATAACTAACCCTTAAAGTTTGTTTTGTCTATAAAACCCTAACTTAATCAACTAGAATGATTTTAAAAAAAATTATAAAATGCTATTAGTTATATTAGTTTTTTTTATTTCAGTTAAATATATAACACTATGTAACAAACGCAATCCATTCAGTTTTATTTATTAAAATGCCCAAGTGAAAGTTTTGTTAATAATCATTACTAAACTGTATTTAAAGTTATTAAATAGTTTAATTATCACCATCTGCTTGTTAAAATTCCTAAGTGATGTTCTTCACCAAAAATTTAATCATCACGTCTGAACTGACATATAATTTTTTTTAGTTTTTAGTAAAATATGTAACATGATGTAACATATGTAAAATGTGTGATTGACATTTAGCCATCTAGTTTGGCTTTTAATAAAATATGTAACACTATGTAACAAATGTACTAGCTATTTTTTCAAGTGTTTTAAACCATCTAGTTTTGTTTTTACTGTTCGAGTGCTTGATATACGTACCGGTTAGCTTTCAACAGTTTACTCAAATTTCAGTTAAATATGTAACAATATGTAACTTATGTAATTTTGCTTTATTGTTTTTTTTTTAATTTAACTTAAATATGTAACAATATGTAACTTTGATTTTTTTTTTTGTTCATGTATCGGATTTTATAACAACTTTCTATAAGTATATAGTTCCAATTAAAATATGTAACACAATGTAACATATGTAATACTATGTTAGAATTGACATGTAATGTTTTTCATTTTTTAATAAAATATGTAACACGATGTAACATGTTTGTCTGAAGCTTAACTATCTAGTTTTGTTTTTAATAAAATATATGTAACACGATGTAACAAATGTATTAGTTATTTTTTCAAGTGTTTTTAACCATCTAGTTTTGTCTTTGCTATTCGAGTGCTTGACATACGTACCGGTTAGTTTTCAACAGGTTGTTTAATTTTCAGTTAAATATGTAACAATATGTAACTTATGTGATTTCGCTTTATTGCTTTTATTAAATTTAAGTTAAATATGTAACAATATGTAACTTTGATTTTTTTATTCAAATATGTATACGATGTAACATATGTAACTTTGATTTTTTTAAATCCAAAATATGTAACACGCTGTAATAAAATATGTAACAATACGTGATTTTTTTTATTCATGTATCGGATTTTATAACAACTTTTTATAAGTAAATAGTTCTAATTAAAACATGCAACACAATGTAACATATGTAATACTATATCCGAATTGACATGTAATGTTTTCAAATTTTAGTAAAATATGTAACACGATGTAACACGTCTGACTGAAGTTTAACCGTCTAGTTTTGTTTTTAATAAAATATGTAACACGATGTAACACATGTACTAGTTATTTTTTCAAGTGTTTTTAACCAGCTAGTTTTGTCTTTGTTGTTCGAGTGCTTGACATACGTGCTGGTTAGTTATCAACAGGTTGTTCAAATTTCAGTTAAATGTGTAACAATATGTAACTTATGTGATTTTGCTTTATTGCTTTTTAAATTTAAGTTAAATATGTAACAATATGTAACTTTGTTATTTTTATTCAAATATGTATACGATGTAACATATGTAACTTTGATTTTTTTAAAGATCCAAATATGTAACACGATGTAATAAAATATGTAACACGATGTAACATATGTAACTTGTCGGATTGACACTTAATCCATCTAGTTTTTTTCTTTTTTGTAGCTACAGGAACTTTTGTATCAAAGATGAAGAGATTATCAAGAAACGAAGCATGTATGAAGCATGATTGAAACTGTGTAACACTATGTAACAAACGCAATCCATACAGTTTTGTTTTTTTAAAATGTATGTAACACGATGTAACAAACATAATCCATGGAGTTTTGTTTTTATATAATATGTATCACGTTGTAACATGTGTAACATGATGTAACAAACGTAACATGTCTTGAGTGACACGTAGTCCATTCATTTTTGTTAATATGTAACAAGATGTAACAAACCTATCAATCAGTGTAACAATGTGTAACACACGGATCAGATAGTGTCAATGAAATTAAAAAAGTAGGAGAGAGAAATTATATTAAATTGAAAAGTAGGAGAGAGAAATTATATTAAATAAAAAAAGTAGGAGAGAGAATGTACTAGAGAGAGAAGTAAGTGGGTTATGTGACTTTCCTATTATACCCTTTATGTACTTTTCAAGTACACACAAATTATAAAATAATGATCATAAAACAAGAAGCAATCCTAGCCATTGATCAACCTAAATCAATGGTCTATATTGAGTTTTCAAGGTTTTCTTAATAATAGTGGGTTTTCATTCTAGCCATCCCCTATATATATATATATATATATATATATATATATATATATATATATATAATACATGAACATGATACTAGCCTACGCATCATGCATCAAAGTTAGATTTAGTGTTATTAACTTGGCCACTAATATATAGTGTTGTTTGAGCACTAGACAACTAATTAATTCATGCTGCTGGAGCATAATCATAATCCGCATCATCGTCATCACCATCTCCCTCTAAGCTAGCCAAGATTGGTGAATAGTTAATGTAACCAAGAACATCACAATCATCGTCATCATCTCCATTTGCTTGGCCCTTGCACCACCATGATCCAAATATTGTCTTGCTAACCTGAGCCATTTGGTTGAGTATTAGGCTTATAATGAAATTGAGAGTGATTGTTGGTTTGAGTATAAAAATGAGAAACCTAGAAGCCATATTTATGCGTACTTAAAACGGGTATCGGATTCTTGTGAACACATCTATATATATATATATACACATATAGAGGCACACTCAAATGAGAACACCTCTTAACTTGAGTACAAAAAGTACAACTTTAACGAATCATATATGGAGTCAAACTGTTGAATTTTTTGTAATATAAATTGACCAAAATGCTTATAATTCAACTAATTTTAACATCTATTTAAAAAAAATATGATTCGTGATGTCGTTTGTTAGAATGCATATATGCACCCACAATGTGTGTTTGTGTACAAGTAATGTGGGTGCATATATGCATTTTAACAAACGACTTCACAAATCATATATTTTTTAAATAGATGTTAAAATTAGGTTAATTATAAGCATTTTGGTCAATTTATATTATAAAAAATACAACAGTTAAAGCGGTTCCTAAGTTGTCCTCAAGTTAAAAGTGTTCTCATTTGAATGGATCCCTACACATATATATATATATATCCATAAGTACGTATAAGTGTGGAGTTGTGAGTAAATGGTGTGTCTTATATCTTAGGACACGAGTTGAGGCATGCTTTCATGAGTTAATGCATGTGTGGGTCACATATGCTAGCTACTAGTAAAGTAAAGAAGCATAAGGAAATTAAGGTCATGTTCTACTCTCTTTTGTTTTGTTTGTCTCACTAAAGTGCATTGAACTTCTCTTCCGCATAAAATATGTGAAAAGTTGCATTAATGTACAAACTCACTACTAATATAACTATAAAAGTGATTGTTTTGCGACTTAACCATCCTAACTGTGACAAATTTGCGACATGAACTAATTTTTCTGTCACATCTTTGCCAGTTTTCGTCGCAAGTTAACACCATTTCAAACGTTTTATGACAAGGTTTTTTCTCCTAAGCTTATTCTGACACTACTATTGCGACGTAGGAATAAAAAACATGGTCGTAAAACATCTGAAACACAGTTGCGACGAAAAAATCAGTGACAAATTTGTCGCAAAAGTGACACGTTTTTAAATATGGACTCGCCGCAAAAATTCGTCACAAAATGCTATTTTTTCTAGTAGCAACTAAACTTGGACCTTATATGAGAAATTCTTTCCATAGAAGTTGAAATCTTGTATATCACAATTTTTTTAAGTTCAGTCTATGTTACGATGACACTAGGCCGGGTATCGGGAGAGTTTAGATAATAAAGTCTCATTACCGATTATAAAACCATATATTATATAGGAAGGTATCGGTAGCTTATGGTCTTAATTATGCGTGGTTAAAATATTAACCATTAGTATTTTCGGCCTAGCTACTCATACTTTAAGTAGCTAGTTATGTAATTTTAATAATTTCTAATATCTAACAACTTTTATTATGTTTACCAAAAATAATATAGTCCCAAATTGTTTGATCAACTAGTCTAATGATTCCAGCCTAGCTGGTTGAGGACACCCGGTTTTACAGTGGTGGTCCAGGGTTCTAACCTCCCTGCCTGTGAGATTTTCCAGGAAAAACCCCATTGGTTTTCCCGGTTGAACGCCTAGCCAAATTCTGATGTCAAGTGGGCCCGGTTAAGACAACATATTGACCGGAGTGGGGTGGTGGGTTCCTCATTGCGGGGGATGCGACCAAATGGTTGCAAAAATTGAAAGTCGCGTTCAAAAAAAAACCTCAAAAGTAAAAAAAGGAAGGTTGTATAGTTATAAAGACAGGTCTAGGACAATGGAAAAGTAAGATGGCATATATGCATGATCACTTTACAATCGGAAGGAAGCATATTTAGCCATATATAAAAGGTCAATCTTTAAGATTCATGTTTACAACTACGCTGCTTTTTTAAATCCGAACTTGTGGTCGATCTAATGGTAAAATGATTTGGGTTTTTCGATCATAAGAGATTCAAGTTCAATTCTCACTATGTCACTTTTTGGTGGATTTTGGAAATAAAACACATCGCGAGCTACCGCTTGGCTTCGTGTCCGAGCCTAAGAGTTTTACATGGCATGGTTAAAGGTTCATGTCCGGTAGTTGGTTGACGAGTTTTGACTTCGATCAACTTGGCTCGTAAGAAAGGTTGTACGTGGTGAACCTCAAACAATAGCTATAGGATGGTGTTAGAGATGGAGTTTCGATCTCGATCCTTGCATCTTTTAGTGTATCAGTCATTGGTCGTTGAACCAACAACGGTTTTCTAAAAAAAGTAGACTATTTTGTTTCCAATAAGAAAAATATCACAGAAACATAAATAAGTTTTAATTTATTAAATATTTCTGATTAGATTAAACATTTATCTAGCTACTACCTAGCTAATTAATTAAATTAACATTAATTCTCATAATTAAAAATTCCCTATCATTAGGGTTTCTTCTCCCGCATATTATCATCACTAGAAGACACATCAATGTTATTGTTAAGCTTTAATTCATGCTGCCGGAGCATAATCATAATCTCCATCGTCATCATCGTCCCCGTCATTCTCTGATGCGGCCGGAGCATAATCATAATCTCCATCATCATCGTCACCGTCTCCTTGTAACCTGACTGATATCCAATAACCATCGTCATCATCCGCATTGCTCTTGATCAATGACCACTGATCGATTCTCTTGCTAACACACGACATTTAATTAATTTGTTCGTGACTTGGCTGTGATTTTGAAGGTTTCGGTTTCGAGTATGATGGAAAGAAACCGACGAGAAGCCATATTTATGGGCAAGTGAACACGAGCATAAGTGTGGTGTCGTGAGTAAAGGGTGTGTGTTATATGTTAACACACAAGTGTACACATGTCTACGTGAGTGTACAATCAGTATAGGTGAAAGTACAAGTAGTGAAGCATGTGTGGGTCACATAAGTAATTAAAGCAGCAACAGGAAAGGTCATATTCTATTTATTTTTGTCACAAGTGTATTTATTTGGACCTGTCTATTCAAAAAAGGAAAAATGTGAACCGTAATTAACATGAAGATAATGCTATAAAATATTAAAATACTATAAACATGTGTATAAAGATGCATGATAATTTAATTTTAATTGCTAAGCATATATAATAATAAAAATAGTTATGATAATCCTATATATATATATAAGTTCCTAATTAACTAATATAATGTCACGTACGTGCATTCGATGTAGGAAGAAACTAGACGTTTTGGTTGCTCGTATTACTTAAGGGAAAAATAAGAAAAATGTTGGTACGTAACAAATTAAACATTGTCATGATCAGAGTCACAACTGGAGTATGGGTTACAATTACTGTTGTATGGCAACAATGGAAATGTGGATTAATCTAGTGATAGAACGAGAGAGGAAAAAGAAGTGTAAAGAAGCTGTCACGTACGCATGGTGATGATGAGGAAAAGTTAATCCAACCGGTGATCAATAGAAAAGGAGAAAAGATCGAAGTCAAAACCACTCAAGTTTTAAAAATAATATATATTATATACTTTTTACTGATCAAATATACTAGAAGTACGTAGAAGACATTAAAAGTAAACGCAATTAATCTAATATTTAATTAAGGATAACTTTGTAAAAACATAACTAAATTTTAATTTTTTTAATTATAATTATACTAAAAATAATATATATACTAAATCTGGTACATAATAAATCTAACTAATATAATACATGTGTTAGGTAAGTTATATGTTATATAGTTTATTATTATTATTTGTTTTTTGAGTACATGTGTTGGATTATTGTATATCACAAGATTATTGTATATCACAAGATCTCTATCAACCTCATGTTTATGATGCTTCATATATATATATATGCTGGATGATGAGGATTAATACACCATATATCTTTGACTTTCAACTTTTAGTGAGCTAATCAAGGAATGGTCAGCACTTAAAGTCTTAAACAACTCTTGTCTAACTAATATGAAATTAAATATTGTTTTGTGCTATCTTGGATATGATATCTATTTTGCTATGTTGTTTTGTTTGATTGCTTAAGAATTGCACATACTCAATTAGAAATCTCATGTATTAATAAATAAGTAAATTTTTGTCACATGTTAATTTTTAAAGCATGACACATCACGTTATTTTATGTTATACTCACACATTAATCATCTCAATTAAATTAAAAAAACTTGGTTATTGATTGAATCACATATATCACATGTCGTTCTCTCAAGTATGACACACAATTATCACTTTACTTTATCTTATGTGTCACTCTCACATTATAATTTTATCGTAGACTAAAAATCTTGGCTATTGACTTAATCAATCTTTCTATACTAATAAATGAGTAAATAATCTGTCACTTAGCATTTAACTACGCTATCCACCTAAGTGGCATTAGTTATGAAAAATCTTTATGTATATAATAAATCATAATAATGTCTATTTTAAGATTTAAACTAAATAATAAAATTGGATTACCTTATTATATTCCCCTTTATATTGATAAAGGGTAGGATGGATATGAAATTGAACAGTAACCCAGAAGGGTGTTTATGGTATTTCACCATATATTATATGTAGGGTTTTATCTCAATGTTTTCTTATTTGTGTTGTTGAGACTTTGCAGCCCATTTCTTTCTTCTTTATACGCAACTGACCGCCTCTGGTGACTGGTGGTGGTGGTGTGTGCTGGTGACGATGGTAGTGTTTTCCTTCATTTTGCCCGATGATGGTTGCCGATCTTCGGATTGTGCGGCCTAGGGCTACGATGGTTTTCAGCTCGATTGATGTATATGCGACCTAGGGTTTGCGATGACTTGCAGATCGATGGATCTGTGATGGTGGCTATGGTAGTATTTTTCTTCAGTTTGTCCGATGATGGTTGCTGATCTTCGGATTGTGCGGCCTAGGGCTGCGATTGTTTGCCGATCGAGGGATCTGTGTGCACTATGGATTGCAGCGATGGTTGGTTTAATCTTTTTTTTTTGGCTTTTGCATGTAGTCGTTTTCGAATTTTGAGCATGTGATGGTTGTCGTCGATGATGATGGCAGGCGGTGGCGGCTGATTGTTATGTATGTTGTGATGTTGTGCGCTGGTTGTTGTTGTTGAGCAACAGATGATGTTGTGCGTTGGTTATTGTTGTTGTTTAGCAACAGAGGCATCATTTGTTGTCTGATGGATTTGTGTTTTTGGTAATTATTTATGTTGGGCTATGATGAGTAAAATGAGATCACGTTAAGTGAAATAGTGATGTGCGTTGGCGTGGCAGGTTTGGTGGGTGGCCGTTGTACACGTGCAACCCCATTGCAGCCACGTTATTGTTATGATATAGCCGTTGGTTCACAAATTTTCTGAGCCCTTGATGTTTTGGTTTTGTTGTTTTGGTTTGTGTTGTTTGATTTCAGTTTTGATTTGTTTGTTGGAGTTTTTCTTTTTGATGGTTATTATGTTCTACATTTTGTTTTGAAATTACTGATGATGGGATATTGCTTGAGAAGCCATGTACTTATTAGAAAAGATTAGATGTTTTGAAATTACTGATGATGGTGTATTGCTTGAGAAACCATATACTTGATTGGAAAAGATTAAATGGTTACATTAACACTAAAAAGTCATGAGGCAACATAGAAACTCAAAAACATATGCACTGACGAAGAAGAAGTACTCCAACATCCAACACCAAACCAAACAAAGGGAATCATCATCAGAGAACCCACAGAAGAAGAAAACCAGTCCAAAAAAACCAAGACTACAAGCACAGCAGCAGAAACAACCTAGACATCCACAAACAATATCTTTTGTAATCTTTTGACTATTTCCAGGCTTTACTAGCTTTTGAAACTTAACCTTGCAAATCTAATTGCGCAAGACGCACAACGTTAACATGGAAATGTAAAACTTAAAACTTTTAACTGCAAACAAAACATAAAACAAAAAAACGCTCGCGCATCGCGCGAGCGAACGAATATTCCTAGTTTTTTTTATAAATGATTGAAATTATATTCTAATCGACTTTTAATATCCTAACTTATTATACAAATATAAAAACATTCTTCAACTCGATCTATCACTTAAGTAAGTCATGTTATCACATACGTAAAAATATATTTTAATGATTTATTTAATTTATATCTTACATATTTGTATGTAGGAAGTGAATTTATTTAAAAACTAAATCATTAATAAGTTTTTTTTATTAATTTAAATTTAATCTTTTTCTTCTCGTAATATATACATAAAGTAATACATACATAAATCTTCTGAAATGAACTTAATCTTATACGGGTAATAATCTATTATATTATATAGAACGCACACTATGTTTTTTGGCCCTTTTTAATTGCACTAAATGAAAACATGATTAATCAAATTAGCAAAAGGAATAACTCCAAACATCAATTTATTAATATATATTTCATATTTCAAAACATACCCTAATTAATTAAACGTACATTGAACTTCTAAAATCCTTGACATGTTGTATTCCTCTCTCACAATAAGAAACTACCTACTAGCTAGATGTACGTGAACACGAATATATACACGATACTAGCCAATGCATCGTCAAAGTTAGATTCAACGTTTCGATCACTAAACAACTATTCATGCTGCCGGAGCATAATCATAATCCCCATCATCGTCATCACCATCTCCCTCTAAGCTAGCCAAGATTAGTGCATATTTGTAACCATGAACATCACCACCATCATCATTTCCATATGCTTGGCCTATGCACCACCATGGTTCAACTTTCATGCAAACATGAGCCATTTTGTTGGAGTTGGTATATATATGATGAAATTTAGAGTTTTGGTTAATTTGAGTATGAAAATGAGAAACCTAGAAGCCATATTTATGGGTAAGAAGAGTACCTGATTCTTTGACAACAAATCTATATGTTCATAAGAATAAGTGTGGAGTTGTGAGTAATGGGTGTGTCTTATATCTTAGTACACGAGTGTACACATGTTTTCATGAGTATATATAAGCATGGTGGGTCACATAAACTGTTATAAAGTAAGGAACATAAGGAAAAGGCCAAGTTCTGTTTAGTTTGTCACAATTAAAGTGCATTTGACATAACGGCGCATCCTTATGGAGGTCGAGATGAGTGCTGGCCCTTGTGATTTTTTTTCGCCAGAAGTGTAGATTTTTGCCTTGATGCCTTAAATTTGTACATATATATTGATCTCGTCCTCGTGTAAAATACAAATTATGATGCTGTGATTTTTGGTGGTCGTGCTATAAAAATTCAGGATCCGCCACTGATTTGGACTTGGACATGTCTCTCTTCCACTTAAAATATGTGAACTATTGTTAAACTAAACTTGGACCTGATATATATGACCAATTTTTCCGTAGTGGTTTTTAAAATCTTGTATATCACAACTGTTTTAAGAAGTTCATCTATCAACCTCGTGTATTTTACGATGAAACTAGGTCGTGTAACGATAGAGATTGATAATAAAGTCTCGTACTCGATATATAAAACGGTATTTCACACCCTTCGGGTATCTCTTACTCATTATCTATTGGGTTCATGTCGCATATAGTAGTTTTAGTTATGTGGTTAAAATATTAAGCGTTAGCTTAGTATGGTCATAATTACTTGTAATCTTAAAGCATTCACTGTAGAGTCCTTAAATGTTTGTGAGAGGGTTTTGCGTATTTTAGGGAATAGTTATAAGCAGTTGTGAGAGAAAGAGAGCGAAAATATATGATAAATCTAATGTATATTGGTAAATTTGAGAAATTACGATTAAACTCTTTAACTTAGTATTTTTTTAAGTGGCTGTGAACGGATGAGATAGAAAACGTATAATGATATATAAAGATACTAAAAACTTTATTTAATTGAAAAAATGAGAAATTAGAGTAATTTTTAGTGTAGTTATAGATATATTAAAATGAAAAATTTAATGTAAATGCTCTGATTAACTGACTATATTTTTAATAGCGTTGTAATTTTGATAATTTTTATTTCATTCATAGCAATGTTTCGACACTTAAAAGTCAAGATATGTCTTTAGTAGGTTAGGATTTGCTATTCAAAAGAGGTGACGACACAATTTGTTACCATTTTACCTGCCATTTTATTGTAAATTATCAGTTGTTAATGACAAAAACTATACTAAAAAAAAGAATTTAAAACTAATTTTACCTAAAAAGTCAAAGGATGGTTGGTGGGTTAATTAATTAGTATTTTTTTATATAGTAAGATGGCATATATATATGATCACTTTACAATCTCAAGGCAGCATATTTAATTAGCCATAAAAGGTCACTTTCAATTTTTTAAGATTTATGTTTACAAGTAGGCTATTTTGTCTCCAATATATGAAAAGTAACACGTTGTATCTTATTCTAGTGTCCTTGTTCGGTATTTTAAACGAGAGGAATGTTATTTGGTGGGTTTGAGCTAGTCTATGCATTATAAAACTAACTAATTAATTTTCTATTTATTATGTTTTCTATTTACAAGTTTTTGATAAAACAGTAAGATCGATATATTACCCGTTATGTCACTTGTAGAATATTTTATGTCGCTACTGACGGATGAATCATTGACGAATCAATAGTGAAACCCGCCATAACACGTCGAAATTTGTCATCAATAGTCCTTTCAATGATGCATACATAAAACCGGCCGGTAACTAGAATAACATTACTGTAAGGCTTCAAACCCGTGAGATCGATCTCATAGTTGGATTCATGAAGAAGCACATATTTGTTAAAATGAAAATTTCATACATTGCAACCAAATTAGATATATAGCATTAATTAATGACTAATACAAATTTCACCACATAAATATTTTTTAAACATCTTAACGTTAACTCCCAACACCGGTCTTTGGACTAGCTAGCGTAGTCTTCACTTTCGTGTCAATCCTTGCCATCAGCTATCTAAAGCGTACCTACGTACACTTTGAGGGGGGTCTAGAACTCATCTGGGAAAATAACTACTACTAACCGTAAACTAAACAACTTTGATCCTAGCTATATGCTCCAATAACTTAACAATTAATCCAATAATGGTTCACATGTGAACTAAGTCAATTTACGCAAAACACAAGGCATCATAATAGTACAAAGTTTCATATAAATTTGGGGTGGTACAATTACCAGGGTGGTACTATTACGGGCCGGCTACAGTTATATTTCCAGTAGAGTATTACTAACGAATTATCGACCAGACCTCTTAAATCAACAAATTTCATCATGTATTAGAGTCGGTGAACGTAGTATGTGTATGTTTAATACTAGGAGTGCCTATCATCATATATATCAACCAAATATAAAATAACACACTTAAAAACCCTAATCAATTTATTAAATGTCACTAATAATATTAAACATTTTTCTATTACCTAATAAAACATTCTTAAAATTAAAAATTCCCTATCATTAGGGTTTCTTTTCCCTCATATTCTCATCACAAGAAAACAAGTCAATGTTATTGTTAAGCTTTAATTCATGCAGCCGGATCGAGCATAATCATAATCTCCATCATCATCCTCCCCGTCTTTCTCTGATTTCGTCGGCAAATAGTCACAATCTTTGTCTGAAGCCGCTGGAGCATAATCATAATCTCCGTCATCATCGTCACCATCTTGAACTTGTAACCTTGCTGACATTGGATAATTGTCATCAATGTGTGCATTGCTCTTGAATGACCACCCATTGATAACACGAGACATATTCTTCGTGACTTGGCTGTGATTTTGAAGGTTTTGGTTGCGAGTTTGATGGAAAGAAACCGACGAGAAGCCATATTTATGGGCAAGGAACACGAGCATAAGTGTGGAGTCATGGGTAAAGGGTGTGTCTTGTATGTTAAGACACAAGTGTATGCATGTGTGGGTCACATAAGTTGCTGGAAAGTGAAGCAGTATAAGGAAAGGTCATATTCTATTTTTTTTGGTCAAAAGTGTATTTAAGTTACAATAATTTTTTTAGAGAACAAATCCTAAGTAAATACAACGTAAGAAAACATTGTACGACTGTACGTGACGGAGCGTAGACGACAAGGAGTCACAACATCACAAGAGTATGGGTTACAACTATGGCCGGTTACATGGCTGAAAACGATTTTTGTCGCAAATGAGTTGCAGTTTACGACAAAAAATGGTTTTGTCTTAAAATTCGTCGTAAAACACTCACTTTTTCTAGTAGTGAAATATGACTAACAACCGACTGTAACACGAAAAGAGATGGAAAAGAAAGATCAAAGTCATAATGCCACAAGTTTTGAGGACGTACATCTAAGTATATAACATTATGAAAACCGCCTATCATTATATTGATTAAATGGGGTTTGGCTGGATTTGTGTAGTGATATATATATGGTGTTATAAAAAAAATTGTGGGTTCGACTCGTTTAAGTGGCAATTTATTCTAAATTAGGTTTAACACTTGTATATATACACGCACTTAATAAAAAAATACTAATAACCTAATTAATATTTAAGGATTCGAAATAAAATAAATAACATATCACATTAAATCTAACAAAAATTTAATATAAAATGAATAATATCTAAAAAAATTATAATTTATAAATATCCAAAAACTTCTTATACAACATTTAACTTTCTACTATTTATTCTTGAATAATGACTATAAAAATATGGACTTTATATCCAAACATGCAAGAAGAAGCAACATATGCAAACACTTGAAAAGTTATCAAAAATATATAAAAACCTAATCTTTTGTGCAACTTTTACTTACGTATCAATGGGGCATAACAACATACATTCAACACATTATGAACTTCTAAAAACTCTTTCGAGTTTTAAATACCTAACAAAAGAAGGTTAAGCCAAAAATTACATTCATAGTTTCATACCAATATTCATATATTAGTCATTTTCTGGGAGTGACTATTATAACTTACATGCAGAACCTCCAGATGCATTATAGCCCATATGCATGTGCTAATATTGTGGTAACCATTGACTTTAGAACATTAAAGTTCAAAACAACCGGCTGCAACGTACAGCTCCCAATCTCATCAGTCTGAAAATAGCATCATGCCTTCTACAAATAGTGTTTAAATATGATGTTAATTAAATAAAACAACCGGTTGCAACAGCTCCTAAATAGTTTCTCCCTATTTTTCCCCTTAAAATAGGCCTTGGTGGTTTATTGTGCATACTTTAAAGCTAGTCAAATGAAAAGGCACTCAAAATGTATTTCTTTAGTGCACCATTCTAATATTCTACTTAATAAAATCATTTCTAGGTTTTCTTCCATGATAAATGAAAACATTAGATAGCAAGAAAAACAAACACCTTAAGTTAGCACTTAGTAGCTTATGTAAACCGTCTCTTCATACTTCAATTATTATGTGTTGATTGCAAAAAAATAGAAATATAAAAAGTATCTAGTCTAATAAACCTAGGTGAACATATATATATATATTTGTAATGTTTTTAGTAAATGTTAGTAGCATTGACTCTTCTAAGCATGTATCAGATTGGAAATTTATAAGTAAAATTAGTTAACATGAAGTTGATTAGGGTTGATTTCTACCTTGTCTCTAGTTTAAGTTGATTAAATTCTTAAGAGTAGAAAGTTTGTTTTTAATTGGTTCAATAGTGTAAGAATGTAGATATATAATGAAGTTGTACTTCTTTCGCTACGAAGGTGCACAAAACTAACTATAAACATAAATTATTCACAATACAGAAAACACACATCACATAAATGCAAAGAAGAAACAAAATTTATTCACTACCAATCAATAATAAGAAATTAACACACAGCTATCGTCACCCTGCCTCCATCTAGGGTTATCCAAATTACCGCTTGGCGCTCGTCGCTTGCTCGTGCTCGTTTGGAAATTGTTTGAAAAATGTCTGTTTGAATTTCTACTAATTCTAAATGAGCATATCTCGCTCGGTCGGTTTGGAAACAAGCCAAACACGTACGAGCAATGGTCTGCTCAGCTCAGTTCAGCTTGAATGTTTTAAATCGATATACATATATTTTATGGATGGGTGAGGTTTAAATTTTGACTTGTTGCTCAAAATTAGAACAAACCCAACAACTTGAAACCCAAGTACCCCGAATTAACCCGACAAACCTAAACCTTAATAGTGTATAATTTTTTCAAAACCCAAATAACCCAACTCGATTAACCCAAAAATTAACCAACCAGATTGACCCGATTAACACGTACCCTCGATATTGTAGCCACATGCATGTTGTCTCCTTTTAAAATTGACTCAAATAAAAAAATCTAGCCCGGAAAGGTCAGGGTTCCCAAACCCTAATATATTCACACTCATGCACCAATTAATCCTTTGCTCTCAATTGATCATCGACGCACAACGTTTCGTTCATAAACACCAAGGTACGTATATATGTCATTGATAGACTTTTTTTTATTATTATAAATTGGAATGATCGATATTTTGAAAGAACATGCTATATATGTTCATGTTGTTCATATATATGCAATATATTCTATCTTTTTATTTAATGGACATGCATACGTACACTTCTTTTGAATACAAACTATTTTTTGTTTAAAGTTATAACCATGCATACTCTGAAACATTTTTCTTAATTTTGATCGATGTGTGTTTAATTTTAGCTTTCGGGCATCCAAAAATGTTAACAGATCGATCGAGCTCGTTCTTTAGACATAGAGATCGATCGAGATCTTGTAAACTAAACGTGCTGAGCTCGAAAACCCTCCTCATCTAATGTCTTACAGTTTTCTTTATCAAACAACTACAAACATTTTAGATTGAAATGAACTCATATAATTTGATACAACAGAACTATGGCGCTAGACGACGTAGTATTATTCCACATACTACCAAGGCTTCCGGCCAAATCTGCAGCCCGTTTTAAGTCTGTTTCCAAACGATGGAACTCGTTCCTAACCACCCCTATGTTTGCCCGCATGAACCTTGCTCATCAAAACCACCACATGCTAATCTTCCTATCCGATAGAAAACCATGCGCGTTTACAACTTTCAATTGTGAAGCACCTAACCTTTTCACCTTATCGCCTCGCCAATTCCCATTCAAAGTAGACAGGCCTTCAAACGTCTTCATCATGACATCTATCGATGGATTGGTGTGCGTACACATTCAAAAGAAAAGATACGCTGATCTCGTCTTGTGGAATCCATTGACAGGTGAGTATAAAACGTTGTCTAAAACCAATGCTCATGAAGAATGTTTTAAGCTCGCACGGAGAGCATCCATTTTATATTACAGTTCTTCTGAAGACGACTATAAGCTTCTTTGTGTAACATACTCTTGCTATGTTAAAAAAAATAGTAAATAAGGTTATTTGTTCTCTTTCATTGACATTAATGTATAGTGAGTTTCTTCACTTGTTTTGTTAATTTGAGATTGTTATGGTTATATATACTCGTTGAAATCAGACTTGTGGAGAAAGATTGATCGACCCAACCGAGGATTTACATCGTCTATGCAAACTATCCTATCGCTCTTCTAGTCGTGACTTTTCTTGTCAAAGTTCATCCTTGAATGGAAAACTCTATTTACTAAAAGAAAACAAGGCGCACACATGTTCATTTATAAGGCTCGATTTGAAGACCGAATCACTCACAGACGTAGCAACTCCCTTCCTTAATGATTATCAGAAATGTTTGGGTTTTACTAGTCTAAGAGATTGCCTTTACGTTTGGATGCTTACTCGTGCATGTCTGATTGATTTGTGGAGGATGGATGGGGACGGTGATGGTGACGTTTGGATGAAGGTGGTATCTTATCCGGGGACACGCTCTTTTCAAGCTGATTTGTTTGTGCTGTTCACTTGATGGCGGATGGAACTTGGCTTATTTATTACCGGTCGGCGACCAAGTTGTGCCTTTACAAAACAAATCCACATACGGCACTTATTGAAGACATTGAGACTTTGTGGCAATACAACACCTATACCAACTATAAGTGTCTTGATTGGAGTGTGTCTTTTTTTCCCTTTGGGAAATGCCTTGAGAATTTGGTTTCACCCAATCAATATATGAAGTAACTTACTTGTCCTTTTTTATTTCTTATTGTAACTCTTATAAGTTTCTGCAAGCTTTAACTTACTTCTTTCTGTCACTTGCTTCACTTCTTCAATCTTCTGGTCTCTATAAATCTATTGTACGACTGAAGACTTTCTTTCGTAAAAAAACTCAAGTACGTAACTTTATTGACACGTGTTGTACGTCTTGTGTGTGGGTTGGTTTTTGAAGACGTGAGCGTCTTTAAATGAATGGACATTATAAGAAGAAAAAAAGTTAAACGGACATTTTGTATCACTTTTTGGCTATAATGGATATTTTTGGGACTTTTCCCATTAAATAACCATCAATGATCCCTAACCCAAGTAGTTGGGTGAGCAACATAAGACTAATGAAATGAGAAGATTTTAGATTCAAGTCTCATCCGAGACAAAAAAAAAAATGAGGTTTCCAAGTTGTATTAGATGGTTTTTTCACCTAAGTTGGTTTTCTTCTGATGGGGGAATGGATATGCTTACATGGGTCTGTGGTGTGTGAGTGATTCAAATTGCCGTTTAAAAAAATAAAATAATTAAATAACCATGAATAATAACCCTCGCCTCTTTTAACCAAAACACAAGTGGTTTCAAATATGAGTTAGATTCAGCTTAACAAAGTAATAAAATAGAGATGTTGAATTAAAGTGCGACAACTTAATTATTGAATGATTTTATACGTAAACATGTTGATGTTGGTGCTGCAACAAAGTCATCCTCCGGATCTGTATGAAACATTTTGTTGTACATAAGCTGGTATCAACTGTTTCCGAAGGAAAAGTAGCACAAAGTGCATAAATCGTACTAACAGCTAGTGACTCGATGCCTACGTTGTAATATCCAACCCCTCATACCACCAATATTGTCCGCTTTACCACATTAGAGCTCACGGATTTGCTTTTGGTTGTCCGACCCATCCTGAGATTGCTAGCTGTCATCCGAGCACGCTTAACTGTGGAGTTTTCCACTCATCCATGCACTAACATTAAGCCCCAAAACACGTTGTTGGTATTTAATTTGAGGTCAGACATCCCTTATAATCCCAGATCTCTCCTGCCCACGGCCGATATGAGATTTGCCTAGGGTGTTACATACGTATCTTATCATAACATTACATGTAGTGTGCCATTGATATATTACCATAACTGTAGTAGTCATTGATCATTGCATAATGGTCATATATCATATGCCCAGGATATAGTTCTAGTTAAGTTATTTAAACCAGATAACACACATCATTTAAACATTAGTTCACCTGCTATTTATACTCAATATATATAAAGAAAACACATGGGCATATATGTGGGGTGTGTATGTTAATTTGATTAAATATCATTATCAAGAAAAAGCATTGTACAAATGCTAAATTAGATATTACATAAAACTTATGCTAAATGTCCAATTGCCCTCAAATTACATTAGAAAAAAATAACAATCAAATCAAAATGGGCTACTTCAAATGTCAATTCATTAACATTTCAAAACATAAACTAATTAAACATTGAACTTCTATAGTTTATCTATGACTATTTTTAATCCTCTCTTACAATAAGAAACTAAGATCCATGAACCAATTATACTAGCTAGTCGAGGCATCCACAAAGTTAGAGTCAGTTTTATTCATGCTGCTGGAGCATAATCATAATCCCCGTCATCATCATCGCCATCTCCCTCTAAGCTAGCCAATAATTGTGCATAGTCGTAACCATGATCATCACCATCTCCATCATTGCCTTCATTTGCATGACCGGTGCACCACCATGGTCCAGTTGTCTTGCTAACATGAGCCATAAGCTTGAGATGGGCTTATGATGAAACTTGGAGATGTGGTTTTGTGTATGAAAATGAGAAACCTATTACAAGCCATATTTATTGATAAGAAAAGAGTATCGATTTCCTTGAGAACATGCGTATCGATCCAGCCATGAGCATAAGTGTGGATGTGTAAGTAAAGAGTGTGTCTAACATGTTCAAGCATAATCAAAACAGCTGCAAATACTAGTGGTGAAACATGTCTACTTGGGGCATGAGTGGGTCACAAGGGGAAAGTGGGAAAGGAATTTAACACTTAGAAAAGGTAATGAGCATCTCTTTCTCACAAAGAAAACCTAAATTAGCTATTACAACTAAAAAATAAGTAACTTATTTTTTTTTTCTAATGTTAGTTAGTTTTGGTGTTCAAATGTCTATTCTCCCTTTGTATTGAAAAAAGGGAAGTATTTGAACTGCGATTAAGCGTGGCGTATGTGGTATCTGATGATTGCTTAATTATATTTTTTGTTGTTGGGTTTGTAAGACTGTCTGTAACGCTAGGAAATCATCCATTTAAAAATCAATCTAGTCAGTATGTCACATCATATTTTCATTAACAAACTTCCTTATATTCCATATTTAACAAAAAAGATAGGTTCATATACAAAGTCATATTTTGATACAAAGTGTGAAAATGACACAAAGGTAAAAAAGACACAATGACACAATAAAAATATTATAACTCACAATAAATCGAATTTAAAAAAAGTGTTTTAGAGACCTTGTTTCCACGTCGTCTTTTTTCATAAAAAATATAAACGAAAAATTAAAAAAAATTAGAGTTTTCATCGTGTGTGTTTTTTATTTTCATATTGTGTCTTTTGTTGTGCGAAAAATTTACAAAAGACAAAATAAAAATGTTGATTTTTTTATTTTTTAAAAATTTACCGTTTAATTTTTTTAAGGAGGGCGACGTAGGAAATAAGGTCTCTGAAATCACTTTTTTTTATTCGATTTAAATTTAGAGTTATGAATTTTTTCACTCCATGTTGTCTTTTTGTATCAATGTTCATTATCATAGTTTGTACCATTTTTACACTTTGTAGATAACTTCATCCTTAACAAAAAAAACTGATTACAAATGAAAACAAAACCCATATTTATAGTAGATCTTAACTTAAAGATAGTTTAAACTAATAAACATAACATAAATAGTTTAAACTAATAAACATAACATAAATACCATAAGAAAATAAAATAAACTTGAAATTAAAACAAGAAGATAATCAGAATTAGTATTGTATATACTGCATCAATACTACATATATACAGTAATATAATACTACATATATGTATTCCTATAAAATATAATAAAATACAGTATCTTTATACTATATATATGCAGTATTAAAAATTAAAGACTAGAAAATTTATATTTTTATTTATAAAGTTATTTATAATTTAATAAAAGATAAAAAATTATACGTTGAATTAATAGTGAAAAATAATATTTATGTATCCAAAGATAGAAATATTTAAAAACTTCTATATTTAAACTTTCAATATAATTACATTTCTCTTTAAAATACCACCATTTTTTTAATAGTTTCTAAATTAACAATTTAAGATATAGTTCTCATTCTTTTCATATCATATAAAATTTGTTTTTTATATGGAGAGATCAATAGAATAATATTCACCCATTCTTGGTCTCAAAATATGTTGTATAAACAGGGATTCATGTAACATGTTTATTACAGAATATTAAGATCCACTTTGAACTAACTTTTGCCTAAGAAACATATGAAATGGCTTAGATCATAACGTAACCAGGTCAAACAAATTCTTATTTAACTCAATCAATCGGTGTTTTTGAACCCTTCGTCAAATTTTATCATTTTATCTTATATAGTTTAGTTTTTAGGATGTATTTTTAGTCTTAAGGTTTAGATTTTAGAGTTTAGGTTTTTCTTAAGATGCATGAGGGTGGTGGGTTTAGTTTTTAGGGGGTGTGTGTGTGGGTGGTGTGTGTGGGGGGGAAGGGGGAGGGGAGGGGAGTGTTTGACGACATAGTTCCAACATCACTGAAGTGAGTCAAATAGCTCTTGACCCGTTTCAAGGTTAGTTAAGGCAGTTTTTTAGATTTCATTGGCAAATTAGTTTGTAAGGGAACCTGTCTCTAGTTACTATTAGGTAAGTGTATTTGTATCAACTTACCATTAGAGTTGTTGTCTAGTGGGAGAGGTTTTGCCTCTAGGAACATTATTTGGGAGAGGTTTCAGGTTTAAACTTTGACAATTATATGTATTTGGAGTTTAATTTAAAATAGGAATATGATAGTTTGCCGTTCTAAAAAAAACTTGTATCAACTTCGTTTTAAGATAAACTAGGTACATCACCCAAGTTGCGTGATGCGACAACCGAACCTTATCAGTTAGCATGTTTTCGACTTCGACACATGTTGTGCGTTGCGACAACAGAGTTATGATAGTGACTGGCCTACGTTATGTAATGGCATGGCCAAGGCTTGCATTTGTAACTTAGTCACACAGATTGATAAAAAAATGTTTAAAGTGTAAACATCCAAAGCTAATAGTCAAAATAATAACTAGGTCAAAGTCAAAAGAAAAAATCTTTATATAATATAGCAAAACCAAAAAAGCTTATGTGGCACCATTTTAAAGCTTCTGGCTTATGTGGCATCATTTGAGAGTTTATCTTATAATAATAATTTTTTTATTTAAAATATGTATGTAAAATATATTATAATAAAGCTAATTACATTTTTTGTCCCCTAATATTTTGGAGAATTCTAAAAAATTTTAAAGTATTTATACTTTTAACCCTCTACTACAAGGGGTGTAAATGAGTCGGTTTATATTTAATAGGGTGTGAAAATGAAACTTATTGATAAAATTAATAATAATATACAATTAAAAACCTCAATGTTTTATAAATATACATAACTTTTTTATATGGATTCTAATAAAAAAATAAACTACACCATAAAACTGAGCATTTTATTCTCTTTAATTTGAGTATAATATTGCTATACTAAAAATTTAATTTTTAAAAATATATTTCGTGTTCCGGTTTACCACGGTTTTGTTTCAAAACTTATTGGAACGTTTATGAATATCCTTAAAAGCATCACTTGAATGTTGTATTCCCGAGCGTAGCGCGGGCACTAAACTAGTTATAAATATGTCAAATTGAAGAACTAAAGTTGCAATGCACCGAAGATGATGGACTAAAGTTAATATGCACTAAATGACCAAAAAAAGGGCACCAACTCCTTCTATTAGTAGTTTATAAAATAACAAAGTAATTTGTTACTAAATCATTTTTGTTTGTAACGGAACTTGAGCCTTAATTCACCACTTATGAGAAACTATCACCATTTAAAAACTTTGATACTTTTAATTCTGTTCAGTAGCAATGATAAGATTAGCAACCGAAGAGTAAATACAATAGGTAGAAATGTTATAACCATAAATATATGTTATAACCATAAATGTTATATTCCAAATCATAGTATAGTAGATCATTGTCTATGAGCATAGACATATTCAATATATGATCACCAAATACAATACTCACAAATTTATTCATTAAACAAACGATATACGATCCGGCCAACGAGTAGTTGATGATCCCGGCCACATGTTTCCTTCTTTTACAAACCTAAGACGATCACGAGAGTGATCAAACGAGCACTTGATGCTTTCATTTATGGTTTCTTGGAGTGCCTCTCGCAAAAAGCTTTAAGCCGCTTGATGCCATCTTTAAGGGCGGATGGCTCAATCGCAAATGTTACCCTTAGCCAGTTATTCATTCCTACGCTTACACCTAAAGGAGAACAAAATAACCAAGCGTATCTCATAAGTGCGTCGACTTGGGTTATATCTTATCATTAGCATGTTAAATGATTAGATAGAAATTAATCCAATAAAATTTTAAAACGGGTCAAAATCATCCAAAGTGTATTCAAAATGCATAAAACTTCCTAGTTCATAAAATATAAACGGGTCAAAATAACTCGAAGCGTATTAAAAGTTCACAAAACTTTCTAAATGACTTTGTTATACAATTTATGTCACAAATAATTACTACAAATTCAGGAAGAAAAACAAACAAACAGGGGAAAAAGGGTGTTTGACATGTTTGTAAGTTGACACAGAGATTAAAACATGTTTTGACTAATTGCAACATCTACAAACTAACATAAATTCTTCAAATTCCAAGAAAATCATGAAGTATAAACAACAAAGGAACACGAAAAATGAGATTAAAGCAACATATAAACTCGAATGTTTATCTTACCTGGAAGGATTATAACCGATTCTTCTGCAGCCAGCTTGACACAAAAGTCCACATCATCCTTAATATCCTCAAACACTGATAGATCAAGTTTCACCTATCAAACATAAACAAGTAAGAACTTAGACACATGCAAGTGTGCTACAAAAATGACCCATCTTAAAACTGCAAAAACGCGTAAATTATTGACCGCAGAAGTCAATAAAATGATTTTATGATGTATTGGTTATAGTATTAAACTTCCATCAACAGTTTTTATCTTTTTAACAAAATTTATCCGAAATGTCTATAAACAGTTAACTATGCGTTGGTGGCGTTACCATAACAAACATTGATCCTTCCGGCTTGCTGGGACATATTATACCAGGGACATCTTGAACTCCGTCATAACAAATGTTTGCAGCTTCTTTTATAATATTTACAATCTTTGAAAAGAAATCGTCTTTGGTGTTCGAAAGGATATCAGGAACTGCTCCCTGCATGCAAAATATACCCATCAGGCCATCATATAAAAGAAAAACACATTAAAGTATGACTAATTACTAGTGAAGAACGTACCTGAACGAAAGTTGGAGCGTCTGAGGTTATATTGAGATATGCCGTAATGCAATCAGTGATCTGGAAAGAGTAACTAAGTTAACTCATGCATGTATGTTTTTATGTGTATGAGAAATAGAGAGAAGCTCACCCCGTGTTGTTTAAGTATGCCGCTAGGATCATTGACGACAAGCCAGCCGAGACGCCAACCAGGAACGATCCACCTTTTTGAAATGGAACCAAGAGTGACAATAGGAGTGATTGATGCAAAGTTTGCCATAGGAACAAAAGGGTTTTTCCCAAAAGTAATATGGTCATAAACTTCATCCGAAATTACTAATATCCCTAGCTTCTTCGCAGTCTCGGCAACCTAACAACACGAACAAAATCCAATCAAACACAAACACAATCATTACCATACGTAAACCGAAAGTTAAGAAAAATACACAAGTATGCACCGTTTGTAAATGTTGATGTGTGAAAACATTGCCACAAGGATTGCCAGGGTTAATGATAACCATGGCAACCGTATTTTCATCTGCAAGCGCGTTGACTTCATCAAGGTCAACTTCCCAGTCTTTTTCCGGAAGAAGGTCAAAGTGACGGACTTCCAACTGGCATGATTTCGCAATAACTTCATAATATGGAAACCCCGGTTTAGGGAGTAAAATGTTTGCTTTGGGGCTGCTAAGCACTGTAACTATGGTTTGAATTGCTTGCGTGCATCCGAGTGTCAAGAACACGTCATCCGCGGACACTTGATATGTAAGATCTTTAGACAGGTACTCTGCTACAGCACTATACATACAACAAATGCTGATATTATTGTATACTTTCACAGTTTGACCACCACAAAAAAGTCAACCTTTTGTTGTGTGATGTTCAAGAAACAATAACTTTCTACAAAATGAACAAATAGAATAAATGAAACTACAAATGCAAACTATATGACACAAATAAACCAAAATTATTAACTTCATGATTGGAACTAATCAGACCAGATAGGCTTATATACTTATATACTTTCACAACCACAAAAAGTCAACTTTTTGTTGTTGATGATGAAGTACAACAAACAATAACTTTACACAAACATACACACAAGATTTAGAATCTTGAGAAAGGTACTGTCCCATTGCCCATTTGCCCCATACATAAAAAAAAATCAACTTTTTGTTATATGATGTATAACAAACAATAACTTTCTATTAAGGGAAACCTACCCAAATGATCAAAGTTAGACCAGCTTTTCACCGGTCATTGACTTTCAGCCTACATGTCTCGCAGTCATAACAGCTTAGCCGACATCTTTGACACAAACAAAAACATACATGGTTTTTAAGCACCAAAACACACCGGCTAAGCCAGTATCCTACAGATCGAATGACCATGGATCGACAAATAGGCCGAAAGTAAACAACCATTTTAGTTAAAGCAAAATAAAGGTCAAACTTTAGATAACATGAACACATACATAACAACAATTCAACAAACAATAACTTTGTAGGGAAATCATTAATCATACACAAACAACACACAAAAAGATTCATAAACTTATAATCATAAAGAACCAAATTAAATAACCATTGATCAATCATTAATCAATCAAACTACATATACATATATATATATGTACCTTCTAGCAGGGAGTATGCCAACAGTTGGGCCATAACCATTGAACTTAGCAGACCTAATAGAGTCAACAATGGCATCTTCTGCAACATGAGTTGTACGGAAACAAGTGAAAGCTGAAGGGTCACCATGGCCAAGAGGGATAACAGGTCTGGTATCAGATTTGTTGAGTTTAGAAAGAAGCATATAAAGAACACCTCTTATTGTGTTATCAGATGACATATTAAGTTCTGGGTTTGCCTTAAATCCCCATTTCTTTGTTGAACCATTCATCTTCTCCATATCTGCTACCTTCAAAGATGATGATGATGAAAACTGATGGAGGACAAATGAAGAAGAATAATCTGGTTTGTTTTGTTTTGTTTTTTGTCATTTTATTTGTGTTTCATGAGTAGGTTATATATATCTTGATAGTGACATTATTTGGAGGTTTTTTTTTATTTTCTAAATTTGGTAGGGTCATGTTAAATCATGAGTAGTAGGGATGTTTAATGGTTCGGTTATAAAATCATTTGCGTAGAAGTTATAACTTAACCGAACTGAATTGAACTGAATCATGAATATGCTTAACCGAATTGAATCAAATTCAACATTTTAAACCGATTTATTTCGTTTAGTTATCAGATGAAATCGGTTACTATTTGGTTTATTTGGATAATGGAATCAAACAAATCGGGTTTTGTGTAACCGTGAAGTGAACTGAAAACCGAATTCACAGTTTGGAGACGGTTAGAAATTAACCGAATTCACAATATGGTGGTTTTTTTGGTTACAGATTGGATTAGGTTTTTAGTTACACGAACCGATTCTCGATTTTAGAACAATATAGGAACGTAAATAAGAAAGGAATGAATAACATACATGGACAGATCGATGTTGGATCGAAAACAAAATCGACGGATTGTAACAATTAAAGGTGAAGTGGCATTAAAGGAGATCTAGGACTTGGATGGTTTGAGAAGTAGATGGAGAAATGCTTAAACATCCGGGTTTAAAACAACTTATATTATGGGTTTAAAATCATCTTCAATTATTAATGAGTTTAAAAAAAAGTTAATTATTACTTTAAAAACTAGTGAAAGTAGTAGGAAAACAGCAGTCAACTCAACAAACTTCATTTTGAAAATAAATATAAATATATTGTTGTAAGTTCTTTAAAAAAAGTTCATTTAAAATATATACCAATATTATAAACATATTAAAGCTAACACATTTAAAAAATAAAGTATAGAAATAGTTAATTATTACTTTAAAAACTAGTGAAAGTAGTAGGAAATAGTCAACTCAACAAAGTTGTCCTCATTAAGTGCATTATCACATGGATCATGACTTATTATCTTAGTTACAGTAGCAAAAATGGTTAAGATACCTTTAAATCTTATTAACTATTCAAGCAATAATTGTTGGTAGTTTATTTATGTTTGAAAATTGAAACACCACATTAGTTTTAAGCTCATAATTTGAGGTGTGATGTGGTTTAGATGGTGTCGAATAAATGCAATATATAATTGTGCGTCGTTGAAAAAACTATTAATTTTGCTGTTAATGATTATGCATTATCAATCTCACAACTTTAGCTGTAATGTAATGTACGTGATGTCGAATACCGTCATATAAGTTACCTTTAATCTTTATACTAATAAACGAGTAAATCTTTTACCACATATCATTCATTTAGGTTATCCATTTAATTGTCAGTTGGCCACATAGCATCTGGCACACGTCAAACACACATTCTTTAACAAAAAAACATTTCTAATTTTATTTGTCAGTCGTTAATTATTATGTCAGAATTACAAATTTAAAGAAAGTTACAAGACATATATTTATTCTAAACAGGTCAATTACTATACATGTATATATCATCAAGTTACCATTAATTTGTTTTAATATATATTAATATATAACATATATAACTTTCAACCCATGTATTACATAGAGTGAGTACAAACGTAATAAGATAGTAAAAACTATTATAATCGTTAATGATCATGTGTAATCAATCTTAGATCTAGTCCACGGTTGTGTGTGTGAAAGAGCTAGAGAGAGAGGATATTATAAAAAAAACTAAACTAAAAACCCAATTTGTTTATTAATTATAACATGGTGGATGAGTAATTTGGCTTGTTTTGTGAGGTTTAAGACTCGTTTTGTTGGGACCCCAAAATTATTCTTTTGTTAATATCAACCTTAATATTACACATTTCATAAATTTTCACAAGATTAAAACCAAAGTTCAAATGTTTAGTTCATAAATCAGGGACAAGGAACAAGATGAAAAGAACATAGTTGTGCATTTATCAAATGTGAGTTATAGCCATATATAATCAAGTAGCTGATTTTGTATCTAAAACATTGGTGAGCAACATGATGAGACTTGAGACAACAATGTACTCGGCCTTAATTTACGGGAGATAACAAATCAACCTTTATACTGATCACTATCGTCTTACCATTGACGTATGTGCATGAGTGTGACTGCAAGAATCACCTTCACGTAGGCCGTAACGACACTTTTAGCTTACACTCATAGATGCCCCAAGTAAACATTAATTGCAAGCCAATATATAATATGGTGAGGGTCATTACTGAACCACTTCTTACTGTGAGAACAAAAAGAACAGCTAGTTTACACAATCAAGTCTTGTGATATTTAGGTTGTTTTACATATATATACTCATGTCTGATTTACACATATGTAACGAGGGCTTAATATTGTCAGACTTAATTTACATGTATGTAAATCAATGGTTCTGTAGTTCTATAATTAAGGTGGTTCTGTAAGGATCCTAATTCTCTACTTCAAATTAGTTATATATGTAAATATCTACTAGAGTTAATCTCTATTAATTTCCCAAAAGCATACGTTTTAGACTTTTAGCTATTTACATAAAATTCACTATACAAACGAGAATCATGCATGATTTTTTAAAACTATAGGGGTAGCTTTTGTTAATAACATAAATAAAAGAGTAGCTTATGTAAATTTCACTGATATTAATTATTCGATCCCTTCAAAAAGACAAAAACTCTTTTTTTAAATATTTCTTTCAATGTATGTAGTCGATCAGAACTTGTCTGCCCAAAATAAATAAAATATATCAACGTCTAAGCCGCCTTTAAGTTTACCATGCGTTACGTGAGGTCATACGACGTTAAAGAGGTGTGAGTCTCTTTCAAACTCACTCATTGACCACAACACGAACCCTTATGACGTAAAAAGAGGCGTGGGTTCGACGTTCCTGAGAAATCTCGTGGGTGTAAATTACGGCTAGTCAATAAAAACTTACATTTATTTCACGAAAATGTGTGAGGAGGTGGTGTAAATTAAACACATTTTGTTTCACACACTCTTCTTCACACGAGTGTACCACATAGCCTAACAATGACGAAACCAGAAATTTTATATAAGGGGAGTCGAGGGTAACGAACTCATGACCCATAAAATTTTCTCCTAACGCTATGTTTGCTATTCGGGTTAGCGATTCAGTCCGCGATGGGTCAAATAGTAAAAACTCTAAATATTAAAATTTTCCTAATTTATTCTAAAGACTGCTCTTACACAAAAACAAAACTAGTTAGTTTTTTTAACAAACAAAGACTTAAGATATTTATAATAATACAAGAGGAATGTGAGTACTCTAATATCTAATTTTCTTCATTCAATCTAATTGAACTTAAAACCAACCTGGTGGTCTGGTGGTGGATATAGTGGATGTGCAGTGGGCCGATGGAAGACAAAAAAATCGAAGGGGTGGAAGGCAATAAACTGGAGTGAGCAAAAGTACAACAACAAATTGAATTTTATAGTGGGATTGTGAGAAGGATCGATCCGTTAAATTGAAAAAGAAACTCAAATTGTGAACTTGGCTATTATGAGTTTAATATTTTTGTTTAGGGATTTTTACATATTTCCCCTCCTAACCTTCTTAATTACATATATCCTCAACCCTTAATTTTTATTACATATTTCATCTTCTATTAAAATTTGACTCAATTATCCTTTCTATCAATTCTCATAAATAAATATATGTGTGAATGAAATTTAGACAAGAATTGATATTATTATATCAAATAACAAAGCAAGATCCATGACGAGCTTTAATAAACAAGTGATGTGTAACGACGTTCAAAAAATAAAATAATATAAACGATTCGTAAACATAATGGCCTAATGAATTTGATGTAGATTAAAATTAATGGAAATATGTAAATAATCATTTAATTAGTTCATTAAGGGTAAAATAGTAATTCAATTAATTAATTTTAATAAAATGGGTAAATGCGTAATATATGTACGTGCTTAAGGAAGGGGAAAAATGTAATTGATTTTTAGGGTTGAGTAAATATGTAATAAAAAAACTTATGAAGGAGATATATGTAAATGCTAGCTCATTTTGTTTATATTATGGACTAATTAACAAAATAAAGTTCATTGAATTTAAGTTGAAAATCTTTAAAATCACGGGATCAAGCCTACTATATATATATAGTATTTTCAAGGGGGGCAAACCTTAAATAATTTAAAAAAATAAATACCGACCGTAAAATCAGTGTTTTTAATAAAAAAAAATGGAGGGCCTTAACCCCCTTTTGCCTCTATAGTCCCTCGCCATTGTAGCCTAGCTCCTCACCTCCTTGGGCGATGCCTTTCGCCTACCATCGGTCAAACCACTTGTTGACCCTAGCATCTCACGCACGCATTATAACACCTTAACCTGGCTTGGGCTAAAATGTCACTTATACAGTAGTCAGAAGTCAATACATTTATGGACATATTGCCAAGCGTTCAAAGAAAGTTTGGCACATGCACTTAAAACATGAGAACACAGGTAGTTAAATATCTCCCACTTACCACACGTACAAGTTTTTTGCTCCAAATTAACAACTTGGACATTCGAGTAATCACCTCAAATATCCCTTTCTGTCGATTAAAAGATCTCAACAAATGTGCACCAGCTTTTGACATTAAAGCTGCTTGTTTTGCAGCAACATGAGGAGTAAACACATCTCCGTTGGATTGAGCATCAAATCCCATCGGACGTCTCACATCAAAATAATGAACTAATTATCTATAAAATGTAAGTTGAACACATGCTTTGATTGGTAAGAAACGAGCACCTTTAAGTACACTGTTAAAAATCTTCGACAGGTTTGTAGTAAGCAAGCCGTATCTCTTTCCACCATCATGTGCTAGTGTCCATCTATCAAGTGCATGTCCCTCTAGCCATTGACGAGCTTGTGAATTAATCGTACCGATTTCTTCCATGATGGAGTTAAATTTTCTAATTTGACTCTGACTCCCATCACGATAAGCTAAGACTTTCAATTGTGAGTTACGAAACTTGTCATTAAAGTTGTTGATAAAATGCCTTAAACAGTACCTATGAAAAATCAAATGTAAACAATTGATAAAATCCCTTCCCTATCTTTCACAACATGTTTCTTGAGATGGGAAAGAAACCATTGCCAACTGGCATAAGATTCATTCTCCACAATGGCAAATGCAAGCGGCAATATTTGATTGTTTCCATCAACCCCCATTGCAATCATCATCTTGCTAATCACAGGTCGACAATGCTCAAAACCGTTGATACAAGGAGCAAATGCCCAAAAACACGTCTAAATTCTACGTGATCTACACCAGTCTGTCTTAAAATACACCATTCAATAATAGTCCCTGGATTGAACTTTGTAGTGCATATAAAAACTTAGGTAAAACAATATAAGATTTCTCCCAATTCCCAAAGACTTGTTCGATCGCCTTTTGTCTTCCTACCCAAACTTTTTTGTATGACGGAGTATAACCTAACTTATCAACTACTTCTGCTTTCAAAGCTGCAATACTTTGGTCCCTTCCAACAAACCTTATCCTAGTGAATTGAATGGATATTTTTATAAGTTGTTCCTCCCCATAAATATTGAAACTAGGACATTGAACATCCGTGTAAAAGTGATTTATGAGAGGTGGAGAGAAAAAATTGACACCCATAAAACCAGAGAAAAAAATAAAAACAAGAAAAAATCCAGTTTAAATATATTATTTATCGGTATTATTCATTTGTGATTATATACTTACAAGTTACAACAATGTTCACAAAGAAATATTTGAAGGGTGGAGGGAGTGACCAAACAAGCACCCCATGACGTTCCACCTCGTTGCAGCCGGGGCGTGACCTCGCCACCCACCTCGTTTGCCTACCACCTCGCCCTTCACAACCCCTTCATCTACGATGTCGTATACAAAGAGCAAAGCTCATCCATAAGTATCATGCAATCACCTCGCCACCACCTCGTCAAACCCACTCCCTCCACTACTAAATTGGTATGTCATAATTGTCATAGAAATGGATGTTCAAGCAATTTGTCATTCCTTAACTACGATTTTAACTTTTTTTCAATTTCTTAAACATATTGAAATAAATTAACATTTCACACCCCCTACATACGTCGGCCCAAGATCATTTTAAGGCCCAAAACAAAAGCCCACTTACCCCAAACTGTTTTGAATGGACTAACTAACCTACATATTTTTAGCACTCGAAGACCAAGACCTAAGTTGCTCCTTTCATATAAATACTAAACCACTTAGGTACAAGTAATGCACTTTCGAATTATCCTATGCTATGTCTCAATTGAATCTCATGATTGAAAGAATAATATACAATAGTGGTGATGAACATGTATGGCACGTAAACGCGTTTCTTATCCGAGCATTTCATAGTCAAAGGTGGAACATGTGCATAAGTGATGGTGGATCTAAGGTTGAACATGTGCACAAGGGATGGTGGATCGGGATCATCGGTCATGTAGGTCCTAAACATTTCCTAAAACATGTGAACACGCATAATAGTGTAATACATGAGAGTGGTGGTCGTTTTCAATCAAGAAGAAAGATTCATTGTAGTTTCAAACCTTTTCATCTAATATAAAAGTACCATATGATATATCTATTTGAATCTATATATCTCTTGGAATATGTATGAATTAAGTTAATATATGATAAAAACAAGTGCTTTAGGTTCACGTTTATCATGAGGATAATGTTTTTGTTACTTAGTACAATATGAAAATTAAAAACTATAAATAAAAGGTTAAAAAAAAAACATGGATGATTTAAGAAATACACATTTGCTTTGACTCTTGATTTCTCTAAAAGCTATTAGAGGGTTCATAGTTCATACACATGAGTAGCTATACAATCATAGGGTCAAATTGGGGTCATCAATAAGCAAAGTGGTTGCCAACTCATATATATAGAGTTAAAGAATAGGAAAGAATGTCAAATAGAATAGAAGAAAAGTTGCAACTCATGCACGATCAAATAGTATACTAGTTTTAAAAAAAAGTAAATAAACATTTAAAATATAATATTTGAGCATATTAATCTTTTTTCTTCAACTCAAGAGCTACTCCATACATAGAGATTAAAGAAACGTTACATAATAATAATGTGGTAAAGTTTGATTACATAAAAGGTTAGTATATATAGATGTATAGTAATACGTAAAAATAAAGATGGTTTGGCAATATCGTAATATAAATATAACAAATAAAATGAGTAAATGTTAAAGCGCGAACTCACTTAATTATATACTCATCCTAAATTTACAATTTTATTTTCTAGCAAAAAGGAATATTCATAACACCATCCGGTAGCAAAAAACTAACCACATAAAGAAAACAAGGAATATATGCAGGTTTTTGTTAGATCCACAATGTAATTATAGAATCATAAATGATAGTTTATGTAAATATGGGATTAGCTGTTTGTAAAACCCTAGCACACACTCAATACTAGTCATTGCTCTTACATACATATAACGGGGTTTTACTTGGTATCAGTGCCAAGGCACCTCCTATCACCTTTCCACCGTCGTTGCATCACCATGCACGGTCGTCGACTTACTTTTAAAGCTCTTTTTTCACCCAGCTTCACTTAAAAGCATCACCGGTGCCATAGTAAATTTTCTACTGGATTAATTTATACATTCATGGTTTTTCCAGCTTTGGATCTATGTTTTTTTACTATGGTTTCTTATAGATTTCCATCAAGAAAATATGAAGCCATCTCCTTCTAGCGAATCTATTGTCTACCTAGCGAAACTACCTAGAAATATTACCCGAATGAAAGTTAATCCTTCTAGTGAAACTGCTAGCAAATCTACCTTATTCGCCAACAAACTTAACCTAGTGAATATACCTAAATACGCTAGCAAACTTACCGACGTTTTTAACAAATTCGACAGTGAACTTAACAACACATCTTTACAATCATGCATATCTCTCCCGAACAAAAAAATCTCATATCTCTCACAGTTTTGCCTTTACTCTTTCACCTGACAATCATGGTTATTGGAACAAGATGCTTCAACCTTTCCTCATTACAAGTAACCTCTTTGGCTATGTTGATGGATCCATTCCATGCCCCGATGCTAATATCAGTACTACATCAGCGACTACTATTAAAAATGTTGCACCCACCTCTACTGTTACAGTTAATCCTAACTACACCACATGGATTAACAATGATTCTCACGTCCAATCAATCATCCTCTCCACCATTTCTAAGGCTTCTTTCTCTCATGTTAAGGAAAACATTGTTCGTGAACCATGACTCAGCCTTGAACGTGCTTATGCCCCTAATATAGCCTCTCAAAAACACAGATTAAAACATTGGTCTTTCCTCACCTTTTACCTTCAGTGAACTTCATGATCTACTATGTGACCATAACTATATGACTAACAAACCATCTGACCGTGCTTCCCCTGTAGTCTTCACTACAAGTTCTAGTTTCTCGCCACATCAATTTCATGCTCTTCAACAAATGGCTTATTAGTTGCGATATCAAATCATGCAAAATCTGACAACTACCTCTACACACATCCTTAAGCATTCTATATTATTATAATCTCTTATTAGTGTAACACCACAAATCGTGGTCACCAATGCACTTTCCGTAGTGATCCCAACATTACTTCTTTGGGTCCTTGTCGCACAGACTCTCGCCCTTCTTTTAGTTGGCTCCTACCTAAAACACTATTCAGGGTTTCCGTAACCATTGTGGCATTGGCCACCTTCCTAATGATTTCCCTCACTGTGAGTCATCCGATTCACATTCTAATGCTTCTGTCAACTATGCAGACGCTCACTTCAACCATAGTGATCATCTTTCTACCTCAAGCAACACCTGGTACCCTAACACTGATGTTAATAACCATGTCAATCTGGATCTCGCCAAGCCATATTAAGTACATGCTAAACATACAAATCTTAATGATTCAAGAAACATGTTATAATACTAAAGTTTAAATTTATTTTTATAAGTTTTAAACATTAAATTTATTTTCATCTATGACAAAGATTGAGTGGCCTACTTAAATAAACACATCCAATTAATATATATTTTCGAAATTTGATTTTAATTATCTCAAATTTTCAAACTATTTATAAAAAGATGATATTTGATCACATCATATGATCACCATGCACTAATAATTATCCAACTAATCAGTCGACAAAGCACGTGCTTACGATGGCTCAATCATATATATATATTAACATTCACGTATCATATATCTTCCTTCTCATTGACGCTTTACCCCGGTCTCGTCAACTATACAATAATTGTCACCAAAAACATTCAAATCCATGAACGGTCATAACTAATTCATGCATGATCATAGAGGAATAAATCAAAGAAGAGTAGAAGACCCACGTTTAAATCTTGTGAAGGTGTGTTACCGGGATAAACTTTTGAGTGACAGGGATTAGGCTTTGAGTTTGGGCATGACCGGGTTTTTTTTTTTTTTGGAACAGCGCATGAACCGGGTTTAGTTTGATCTTTCGGTGGTTTACTACCTAAATAAACATCTGATCGAGTTGCAGAGGTTGTGATAAGAGTCAGTTCATGAGTAAGGTTAATATTAAGATGGCGTGTCTAACTTGTCGGTTTAAAAATTGTAATGAAATTATTATTATAATTAAAGAGATACGACCCTACAAATCTATAAAGAAAGTTTTTTTTTATGTAAATTAAAGTATTTTATGGTTTGAAACATAAAAAAATACAATCATAAGGAGCTTGAAATTAGCGACTTCATCGTATTATAGCTCGATATCACTCTTCATAGCACTAACAACAACAAAAAATGTGAACAAACTGAAAAAAAAGCGACAACATTCACAACTAAACAGGTCTAACCATTAAACCATGTAACCATCTACGAACACCATCGTAAGATTGGAATCCGAGATGAAATAGCCGACAACGCCGCCATTCACCCTCGTAACGACCACTGAACATCGTCAAAAGATGGAAATCGGAAAAAGACGCAGGCAAAGGCAATATAATCGGCCGGAAACAGGAAATTTCGGTGGTTCCGGATAATAACGTCTCTGTTTCTTTTTCGATACAAAACCCATAAAATGAAAAAAAAAATAGTATAATATAACTAAAATGCACGTAAAAACTGCAAATGTATACTGAGTTTTGTTGTTCAATCCAAGTTTTGATAATTGACGGACTTAAAAGTTATCAATGTCAACTTAAATTCTACGTGTTGGAGAAGATAAAACTCTCAATAAGAGTTACCAAAGTCTCAACCAAAAAGTTAAGTTACAAGTCGTCACAAGAAATAAGATTAAAGTGCACGGATAAAGTTATCCACATTAAAATCTTCATTAGCGTATATCTTCCTTTTCCACTAAGTGATTGCTTAGGGACCTTAGCGTACGATCTGGGATGAATTAGAGCTTGTTGGAAAATTTTAGTTCTAAATTTCTAATTATATACGCGGTTCAACCAATAAATTGGTTGTATAAGATTTTTGTTGAAATTTTACATGGAGTGGGAATTAGGATGACTAAATGCATGATGGAATCGTTTGACGGGAAGTTTGTTAAATGAACGAATATAAACAGAGGTTGTGTTCGTTCGTGTATGTTTGTGAACGTTCGGTAAAGTGTTTATTTATGTTCGAAAATTTAAAGGTTTTTATATGTTATACATTTATTTTATTAGTTTAATTTAAAAAATTTGACACCCTAGTTATTCTATACGATTCTATCAACATCTCTTGTTTAACCATTAAAATTTGAGTGTGTTAAAACTTGGCAAGCTTTTTAATTTATGTATTAGTTGTATTTATGATAATTATATCAGCTATGTTAAAAAAAATTGTTAAGTACTTACTTGATTTTGGTGATTTTTTGTAATTTTTGCAATAAAAGATGCAGATTTTATTTTGAAGTTAATATATGTTTTTTGTAATTTTTGCAATAAACATTTGCTTGTATTCATTTAAGTTTGGTAAGTGTTTGTGAACAGTTCATGATCATGATGTTTATTTCTTAACGAACGAACACTGGCACAAAATCTTGTTCAATAAGCACTAGTACAAAAAATAGGACATATACACCGGTTTTTGAACCGGTGTATATGTAATGGTTGTTTTTGAACTTGAACCGGTATAAAAATCAATGGTTGTATTTGGTCATATTTAATAACCGGTGTAAAAGGGAATTAAAATTAATAAATATAATAATTGTTTCGGGTGTAAAAGGTCATCTAAAAAGGTTGTATTTGATTGAGGGTTGTATTTGATAAGAGTTGTATTTGATAAAAGTTACCGGTGTAAAATAACTCATGTAAACAGGTATAAAAAGTCATATAAATAAGGTTGTATTTAGTAATTGATTGATTATCATTCTATCAACCGACGTGCTTGAGGCTATTTGTATAACTCCGTTATATTGAGTTGCACTTTTAATTATCATCTTGATTCTTAGCGTAAAACATATACTCATTAATATCATACCATTGGTAAGATACCGCTCTAAAATCTGGTCCCTTCCCCAACATCACCGCAGTTTTATCAACATTTGGTTGATCATGAACATAAGTTTTATCCACCTCATAACTTTGGATGTTTACACTATAGACAATTTTGACGTGTTTGGCTAACTCGCAATCACGAGACCTCGCGCCTCTCCTATCGCAACACACAACACCTGTCAAAGTTGAAACACAACAACTAAGACTTAGTCACCGTATCGGCAATTCTTCGTAACTTAAATAAATAAAAACAAATAAAAATAAAACAAAGAGATTTTAATTAATTTATTTTTTATTAATTTTTCTAATACAACTGTATTTTTACATTTCTTAATTAAAAATCTTTTAAATATTCCTAATACACCGGTTCATAAGCATTATCTTATTTAAAAAGATATAAACAATAAAAATCAAACTTATAACCGTCTTTTATTCTTTCTTATCTATTGTACCGGTTTTAAACAAACCTTTTACTACCTTTGGATCTATTGTACCGGTTTATGTAGAAACCGGTTTAATAGGCAAATACTAACCGGTTTATAAGGTCTTTTTTTTGTACTAGTGAAGCGTTCGTGAACAAGTCATGAATGAGTACATGATGTTTATTTCTTAACAAACAAGCACAAACAAGGCTTTATTCGTGTTCTTTCGATTCGTTTACACCCCTTCCAACACTATCCTTCCCCCGGTTCTTTTTGGATTTCTTTTTAGAATGTGTAATTAAACTTTAGGCTTTGAAAAATATATAATTGATAGGTTTAGGAATGAAAAATATGTAAATATCTCTAAAGAAAATGAGTAAATATGTAATATATGTGGTTTAGAAAAGAGAAATATGTAATTAAGTTTAAAAGATGTATAATAAATGATTTTATGAATGAAATATATGTAAATGTCTTTAAACGAAAAATGAAAAGTAAGTTAAACAATATCCACATATAACATAAAAAAATTCATTGTTTTTCAAAACTTATATTTTAATATCACAAGTATTTTAATATGAAGGTCTTGAAAAAAACAAAAAAGTTGGGGGTTTTAACTTTTAACTAACCATAAAAGAGATAGGGAGCAGCTTTCCTTGAGAAACAAAGTGCCAAAAATGATATGTCCTCCCTCCAACTGTTTACCAGCTTTATTCATATATTTAATATTATTTTTTACAGACCAATAGTGTCTTCCAGTCATCCAAATAATAGTACTAAACAAAAATTTATCTTTATTGGTAAAAACATATATATTGTTTATTTGGAAACGGCAGAAATAAAACATATATAAACTAAGTTATTAATATGCATTGATTGTATTTTATAAACTTAAAAACAATTAGTGAATTAAATATACTAGGTTCGTTAAATTGCCTATATTCAATTTGTTTTTTTAACTTGATTGATGTGTTTTTAAACAATTGACATTGAAATATAAGAGTAATAACATTTTTTTAAATCATATTATAAAATATATTTTTTTATGTTTATATAAGAAGATAGTATATAAATAGTCAAGTAGAATTATATTTTCAATCACTCCAAAAGAAACAAAAAAGCAAAAAAATATATAAATATTTATTTCAATTTGCATGATTTTAGTTAAAATGTTAAAAAAATATCATTATGATTTATTATACACATAAAGATTTTTCATAATTAAAAAATGGACACACTTGTTTTTCATAATTACTGACACTTAGGTTAATAACTTAGCTGAATGTTAAACGGCAGATTATTTACCTTTTTATTAGTATAATAAAGAGATTATAAATAATTATATATAAGAGTAATAATATATATAGATTCTTAAACGTTTAATACATAATATAAGATTTTAACCTCTATGGCCACATACCTCGATTAGACGACAAAACATGATAACCTATAAGTATTTAATTAAGTTGAATAAAGTCTCTATCTATTTGCAGACTATGCTCGAGTTTATTTAGTAACTCGAACTTGAGTAGTTTCGAGTATACTATGTACAAATCATGAGTTCAACGTGTTCAATAAATTTACAAGCTCGGTATAATGATATCTCACATGGGTTATGATCCTTACAGAATTACAGAACCATTGATTTACATACATGTAAATTAAGGAACAATTGATTCACAAACCTGTAAATTAAGAAACAATTGATTTACATATATGTAAATTAGTTTTGTTAGAATAGTCAATTACTTGATTAACGGTTAGAAATTGTTCATTTGTTGTCACGATAAAAATTTGTTCTGTAATGATTCTCACCCATGATCACATATATTATTTAATTATTTACACGCACACACATATTATATACTTACGTATATTAATTTGAATATTTGATCTCCTTTAGGCTTGCCCTTCTAATCTAACTCGAACTATTTTGTTATTAATGGAGTAATTATATTGAATGCTTAAACTCACTTTTGGCTATTTTAAGCTTAGTGATTAGTTTTTTTACGAGTCACTCGACTGCTTAACATCAATCAATCTCCATGGTAAATATATAATTATATTATAATTAAAATACACTAAAAATATATATTTTTTAATATTGAAAATTCATTTTAGAAAATTTTGTTTGTTTGCATGCTAACAAAGTAACAAGTTCAATCAAGTGAAATAGCCGCAGTGAATTGGCAAATTCAGATTTTCACATTACTGAATTCAGTAAATTAATAATACTATAAAAGTGAAAAAAAACTGCATTCACTGATACTTATACATCAAATCAAATCATTATAATACAAACAAATGTAATGTAAACATGAAGTGACTCAATAATATGAATCCACAATTTGTTAATTTCATTTCGTATTTTTATCATTAAATGATTTTTAGGCGATTACTTAACTATATCCTCGAACAAGTATTTTTAAATAAGGAAATAAGAATAATTTATTTACAAAAAGTTTTAACTCTTATACAATGATTAAGCTAGCTACAAGTTATATGACAGGTTATTAAAATATATATTTTAGCTTGATGGTACGCATTTGGTTTAGAAGAAATGAATTTGAATTCAACCACCATAAAGACAACAATTTGAGGGATCGTTTTTTGGATGATGCATAGGTCCAAGTGCATCAAATTTGATTGTGATAGATGGTTGTATTTTAATATTAGATTAAATTCCGTGTGTAACATGGTAGGGATAAAAAAAATACAATTTGAAAACTTTATGAAAATATAACATTTGAAAATAAACTACACATTACTTGAAAGATATATGAAAATAGAAACACAAAATGAATTTAAACTCTAATTTGAGCCTTTAACAAATATATTTAAACTACAAATACACTATTAGTACCAATTTTGATATTGACGTTTTTAAACTGTGTGCATTATAAATCATACCAGTTAATTTAAAAAAAGATTAAGATGGTAGATTGCGATGAGTTATTTGTTTAATTAAGTTGTTTGTTTTCCGTTTTTACAGTGATTTTAAAAATGTAAATAAGGTAGATTGAAACTTTAGAAGAGAAAATTATAGATGATTTAATGTTATCGATTTCGTTCCAAACATAGGTTAGAAGAAAATTATAGGTGATTTAATGGTGCGGCTTGAATGAAAACATGAGGAGTACCATTAGAGATAGAATAGATTGGCACAATAATGTAAGGGGGTCGGACAAAACAAAAGGAACGTACGACAGCAGTGATTATAATGACTACAGTTTGGTTTGTGTGGCTTGCGAGAAACAAATTAATTTTCAACTCGATTCCTCTAGATGTGGACGGAGTGGTGGAAAAGATAATGATCAATTCTTTCTTATGGATTAAGAACCGTGCTAATAAAGTAGATGTTGTATGGCAAAATTGGTGTTATAATCCGTTATTGTAGGTAGTGAGGTGGAGTAGTTTTTCTTCGTTTGTTTTGGTCCTAGCGTCTTGCTAGTGGCCTTTACGTTTCTTAGTAATAAAATCGCCGTTTAAAAAAAAAACTTAGAAGAAAATATTCTAATTTTTAACGAGAAAAATGATCCAACACCCTTTCCAATAAATGACATGTGTCCTCCACATCCTTATTTTATTAAAAGGTATAGATTAGAGATAGAAATTTTTTAATTTCTTGCTCTAGCCTCTTGCAACAAAAATAAATTACATCAATTTTGATATTATCTATTTTAAAAATAATGTCAATAATTAGCATGGAGTAGTTCGGTAGAAACTGAAAAAGTACAGTAGAAACTCTAAAAGTAAGTTCAGCAGTAACCGAGTTCGGTTTAACTTGTGACTAAAGTTTGGTATATAGAAAGTTGCAGATGTGGTAGTAACTTGTGGCTTAGTTTGGTAGAAGGTTGAAACTGATCTCGATAGTAACTAAATGTGTGTTAGTCAAACTAGAAGGGTAATATATGTCATATGTTAAAGTTGTTTGTTAGAAGTTAGTTAGAATTGTTGAGAGGGGCGGTTAGATGGTTTGTTCATTTTCATTTTTCATTATTTTTCTTGTAATCAATTGGTTAAGGGAAAACTCTACTAAAAGGTAACCAATTTTCATAAGTGTCTCAATTAAATATCCCAAACTTTTTATGTCCCAATTTAATACCTCAACTTGTATTTAACCTATTATTATTATCATACCTCTTACTTGTTTAGCAGGTAAATTTGATAATATGACTTTTCTAACAATGTTTGTTATTGAAATCTTTACTGTTCGACTTTTTTTTGTTACATGAAAATATAAAAGTTTTGATATCCAACTACTGTTACACAAAAACAAGTATAAAAATAAAAATATAAAACCTAACCTTGCTAATCAAACAAACAAAACCTACAACCTGGTCGAATAAAAAAACAAACGTATGCAAAACAAAGAATAATAAAATATAGGTGTTGTTTGATATTTACATGCAAATCAAATTAAACCATTAATCAATAACCCTAAGCATTAAATCAAAGCTATTGCATAATCGTTCATAAAAAATAATGTGTCAAAACCAAATGATGTTCAACTTAAAAAACAAACCTACTGCAAGCGTTGCGATAGAATCTTCAATATCGATCACTGCTACAAACGTTAAAGCTTCGATCCCTACAGTGAACGTGGAATTACCTCTAGAGCCACTAGAATTTTATTAATTAATACAAAGTTTACCTGCTAAACAAGTAAGAGGTATGAAATTAACAGGTTAAATACAAGTTGAGGTATTAAATTGAGACATAAAAAGTTTAGGGTATTTAATTATGACACTTATGAAAGTTGGTTATCTTTTAATAGAGTTTTCCCCTTAATTAATGAGTTCAATCACTTAATGAGTACAAGTACTAGATTAACATTTGGGCACAATTTAAAAAAAGGTGTCAAATAGTGTATAGGGTGTTAATAACAAAATGGAGAAATTCGATGGAAAAAATCTTGGAGAAGGTTCATAGCGCACCTCGCTTTGAGTCTTGGCGATAGAGTGCTAAGAGAGTGTCAACGGAGGTATTTGTTGGCGGAGTCTGGTCTGAATTTGAATCTTATATATGACTAGCCATTAACGAATCGTTTTAAATGAATCCTGGTAAATTTCTTGAAGATCAAATTGATGAATTCGATATGTTAATATAAAGTTCGACCATGAGAATATTGATGTAAAGTTAGAAGAGAAGATTAACATATTATCTTTCTAACACCTCTTCCACCAAATTTAACATTCTCACCATCACACTTATTATCTTATTGCTTGAAGATTGGTTTGTTTTTGTCATGTATCCATTATTTACTGTGCATTTATCATCACATGTCCTATTTTTTTAGTCATACCTATACATGTAAGGCTTATATATAACGTGAAACCTTTTTCTTATTGATTTGATATTTTTTGACATCCTAATTGAGGCTTATCATAAATATCAAATTTCAAGAGTTGTATGTAGTGTAGCCCATTACAAATTTCAAGTGATAATGGTGACAAACCACTATTCAAATACAACACAAGTGAATGAATAAGATGTATGGAAGTTGAAACAACACATTTTTTTTGCCTCGTTGATCTTTATCTTCTCTCATTAAATAATTGTATATATATATGATAGAATTAAAGAGAAATATGTTACATAAGTTTTATATAATGTTTAGAGAAAAGGGGGGAAGTGAAAAGGTTGTGGGATATTTTAACCATTTTCACAATACAAAAAGTAAGAAAATGCAATGTAGCTCAAATAAGATCGATAACCACGTACGATCTCTTATGCGACTGCACGTTGATCCCCATGGTACCGTGTTTTTCTTGTCTCTTGTGTTGTGAACGCTATGTGTTGTTTGATCCATTCTCATATACTAGCTTGTTTCAGACTTTGGGACTCAAGAAATATAGCTTAAAGATAGTTAAAAGTTGGGGATTTTCAGATGTTACTCTTTTGAGCGATTTTAACACTTAAATAGAATTGTGTCTTTCATGCAAGAACTCCTTGAAAGAAATTCTTAAATTAGGATATTGAAACACATTGCAAATCCAAATCACATTCAATTTGAAGTAGTTGGTTAGTGAGATACTTAAAAGTTATTGGTTCTGATTTACTAGTAACTTCCATTATCAAAAAAACAGTTTTAATAATTATTATTGCCTTGATTAATATTTATTTCCAACTATACCATCAAACAATGGATCTTGGAATACATATAGAAAATAAATATATCACTTTTTTTTTTTTCCGCAAACAAATTCTTTCTGTAATAAAGATAGATTTACATGGAAATAGAAGGTAAACGGGCAACAAGCTGCGCCGCTAAACCTTTTTGGATAGCAAAACCAAGTCTTTTAAACACTACATTCATAGCCCTCGGGGTCATAACAAAGCTATGCATAACCCGTTGGACTCGATTAAGTACTAAACAAATTATATTTATGTTATGCTATATATATTAACTAGGTTTAATACCCGTGTGTTACACACGGGTTAAATAGTAATATTTATAAAGAAATTATAACCATTATATTTAATAATTTGTAAATATATAACATTTAAGAAGTTGGCTCCATCAACTTGCATGGTGAAAAATTTAGCTAAATTTTACCTCCCAAACTTCCTATTATAGAAAAAAAATCTCTCAAAAAATTAGCCCCTAAAAGTTTGATTTATTAGATAGATTTACAATCTTATGAATAATGTTTTAAGGCATTTTGGTAATTTATATGTATTATATATTATATGAGTTTGAAAGGATATTTTTTTGAGCTATTTTGTTTGATGAAATAATAATTTAGAAAATAGATTTGTTTTGATGGTTTAAAAGGTTCGGTTTATTTGTTTGACTCTGTTTGAAGTTGACTGACATTTATTTTCTCATTGATTTTAGCCTGAGTTTTAAGTTTTAATGGTTGTGATGGTGGAAAATTTTCAATCTGAGCCACAAATTAACGAAGTTCAATTGCGTGAGCGTAATAATCCTAGTTTAACTATGCTGAATTAAAAACTTCATGAATAGTGGTTTGTGAGTGTTGTGATGTGGTGCATGGTTATTGGTTTGGTTTGGTGATGTGGTGGTATGTGGTGGATGACTGTTGGTTTGGGTAGGTGAAGTGATAGGTAGCTTTTTTTATTTGTTATATTTTGTTTGATGAAATAACGATTTGGCATAACGGTTGTGATTACGGAATTTAGTTATTTGTTTTTTAATTTCAAAATTGATGAATAAATATTGTATTTTAATCATTTTATAAATTTAAAAAAATTAGTTGAAAATTTGAAAAATTTAGTTTTTTTTTTCTCGCATTATTAGTTTAGTTAGAGATTATATTTCACCTTTTATATTATGTTTAACTAGAGATTATATTTGTTTCGTTTTAAGCACAACTCCGGCTCCTATTATTTATGCTCTTTTCCTCTTCCAATATCTTAACTTCCTAGATCACTATACATTTACATTTATTAAACACGTGAGCAAATTATAAAAAAATATTCATTTGTTTTAAGTTTACGTAAAAGTTTTTATATTAATCTGATTAATTCGTAGGTTTGTGTTTCCAATTCTTAGGCCACATATTTGTATTTGTAACTTGGTTTTTTGGTATGTGAATCTGATGTTGAGGCCGGCATTACGGCTCAAAACTAGACCGAAGTTGCATGTATTTCATGGTTTTTGGTTAACTGACGATGATGAGTTTATGGGTGTAAACCAAACTAAACATTTCGCCTTGGCGTGGGATGTTTCAGTGATGATCGATGGGTTTTCACCTGGAACCTCAAATGCCATCATGGTGAAGGTTCGTTTACACTTTTTGAAACTATTTGGTTCTTTTATTTCAATCAACTTCTTGATGCTATTTGGATTTAGATTCATGAATTTATGTTTTTAGTAAGCTTAAAATTTGTTGATTCTTTAGTTGCTTTGATTTACGCTGAAGGGTTGTATGTATATATCTTTGATTACATGTGTATACATACACTTTTGGCACTAAATATGGCTAATATGAGTATACTTACGTTAATCCAATTATGATATTCAGTTGGCGTGACAAGTTTTGTAGATTGTTAAAATATAAACTTGTAGCTGCGGTATGATCACAATGTGGTCATTGATTCACAAATTCTTCGAGCCTCTTATAAACTTTGTCATTTTGATCTTTTTCGGTTGATTTAAATTTTTTTGTTATTGTTGATATTCGGCTATGATGAGTGACATCGAGCTGCCATGCGATGTAGTCATTATTATGAGTCTCGTTATAATTATTTTTCCTACATGTTTCTAATGCTTCCAAACAAAACACTCGCGCAAAACGCAATGAGCTTCTTGACTAGGGTTCAGCGGGTCATTCATAGCAATGTTTCGACACCTAAGGGCCAAGGTTACGTCTTCAGTAGGCTAGGTTTTGCTATTCAAAAGGGGGTGACGGCGCAACTTGTTGCCCGTTTACCTGCCACTTTATTGTAAATTCTTTGAAAGATATTAATGGATATATGACCTTATAAATACATGATCAATTGATCAAAAAAAAAACGCAATCAAGCGCATTAACTAGTTTATTTTTTATATATATAACAACATATTTGTATAAGTGTTTTATAAAACTCAAACCATGAAACTAACCAAAATGCTAGTTTTGGTTCAACTTGGTTCGGTTTGGTGTAAAATTTCAACGGTTCGGTTTTTGTTTTCGAATTTAAAAAATTGTTACTAATGGTTTGGCTCACATTTTAACGTAAAAATAATCAAAATCTATTATTAGAGATGTTACAATCTTTTTTACGTACCAATTTTTTTTATTTTTAAGCTAAAGGTAATTGTGAATACGACTCATTGAGTCATACGGCTAATTGGATCATACGTCATATTGTGTCATATGGCTCATTTTTTTTTGTAAGACTAACTATAATTAAGATTTTAGATGATGTGTTTTTTTACCTTGATGAGTATGACAAATGATTTCTTTTTATGTTATTGCACATCAATATATATATATATATATATATATATATATATATATATATTGGGGATTTTCTAGAAAATGATAAAATCCTAAGAAGTGTAGGAAGCAATTAAAATATAACATGTGGCCATGAGAGAAAAAAAACACGGAGGGGCATCTTCGTCATTTATACGCGCAATGCTGATTTCGAAATCCTGGGTATCACTCTCGATGTTCAGTTATGGTGTTTTTTTTACGTTTATTAATTACGAACATTCGATCATGTATGGCTAGGGCTGGCAAATCGTGTCTTATCGTGCTTAACAGGTTTCTGACGACGCGAGTAATACAAGTATCAAACACGAAAATGAACTGTTTAACAAATGGATTTGATTGTTTGAGCATGACAGTTATCTATTTTATGCACAAAAAAGAAGATGTGTTAAACCCTAAGCTCCTAATTTCAATTATATTAAAAAATTAGAAAATTACATGTTGTACTTTTTTGCTTAACAGGTCTTATCGTGTCTAAACAGGTGACCCAATTGCCAGCCCTATGTATGGCGTGTTTTTGACGTTTTTCGTTTTTAATTTTGAATCCATAATCATTAATCTATGGCGAATACTGAAAGCAATGATGTTTTTGGTTGTTTTTGACGTTTTCGTTTACTAATTACGAACGTCCGATCAATGTTCTGTTCTTCTGAATCATTGTGTTTTTAACATTCTGAATCATGGTGTTTTTAGTGATCAGTTCGAATGTTAAAAACACCATAATTCAGAAGACATAGATCCCATTTGATAGTGCTAAGAAACACCATGAGAAAAGTTAGAAACGCCATGAAACGTTAGAAACGCCATGAAAAGATGTGTGAGAAATAAAACACCAAAAAGTCAATTGTTTTTACTGTGATTAGTTCAAACGTAAAAAACACCATGATTCAGAAGACACGGATCTAAGAAACACCATGACATTTGAATTTTGTGTTAAAAACGCACAATGACAAATATACCCCCAAATCCATCTCGCGAGTAACCAAAACATCAAAATAATTACAAAAATGTCACCGCGTCCATCTGGGTCGTAAAACACCATAATCCGACGTCCCAGATTACTTCCTAGTCTTTTTAGAGTTTTTTGCATTTGTAGAAAATCCCTCCTATATATATATATATATATATATATATATATATATTATATATATATATATAATCTAATAGGAATCCATTCAAATGAGAACACTTTTAACTTGAGTACAAAAAGTATAAATTTTCAACCAACTAATTTATTTCTTTTCTTTTTGAATTTTTAAAATTAAGGTAGTTAGATTTAAAATAAAGAGGAACACGTTTTCATTAGTTCCTAGTTTATGAGTTAAATTAAACAAGTAGATAGCGCGTTCAATTCAAATTCTTAAAGTATTCAGTCGGTCTTTCAAAAACACGATTTCGAAACGTAAGAAAATGCATTGTGCATCTCTGCATATGTGTAAAAGGACCTATGTGCATATATGCATTATTAAAAAGTGCATATATGCATGAAACAAAAAAACATGTATAACCGCTCGGTAACCGCTTAGTAATCGCCTGTTATATTAAAATAATAATTAATTAAAATTCTAGAAAAAATCGTATTGGTTAAAATTTATACTTTTTGTACTCAAGTTAAAACGTGTTCTTATTTGAGAGTCCCTCTAATATCCTTTATGGCTTTATGTTTATACATCATTTATATGTTGGTCTCATATATTCTTTTACATACATTTATTTGTGTTCATATATGTCTTGTATATCCATCTTGTGCTTCAATCCTACGAACACAAGTTCGTAGCCAGGTGACACCTTCTTTGGAGTCAAGCTCATCTTCCGTCTCGATCAGACTTTGGCTTGGGTGACAAAACGGTTCCACGGATTCGACTAGTCACCTCTAACATTCTTTTCTTTGTCTCTATACTACTTAAGCATTGATCACTTGTTTCAAACCCAACAATTCGACATGGTAGGGAGATGGAGACAAAAGGATATAACCATGCACCATCATGTTGAAATGAGTCTTTTTCTGATGAAACAAATCTAGCTGGGTTGGGTAACTCTCAACTACTTTTTGGTCCATCTCCATAAATACTTAATGCATTACCTATAACTACAAAACATAATAAATAAAGAAACAACAATTATCTACAAATCACATTACAAACATAAAGTTGAAAATAAACATATCTTTTTTTTCTTTGTATTTTGAGTAAACTGTTTTTAATACCATTAACAGTTTCAGTCTTACATTAACAGTTTTGGTCCTTGTGTTTTTATTCTCTAACAGAAATGGTCCTGAACACTAACTCCATACAATTTTCCGTTAAGTCTCCCTCAGATACGGAGTAAAAATGTCATTTTTCCCACTCTTTTTGACATGCGACTGAATAAAATGTTAACCTACATGACGATCTAGATAAAAGAGGGGGAGAAATGACATTTTTACCCCTCATATGCAGGGCATGTGTAAGAGACTTAACGGAAAGTTGGATGGGGTTAGTATTCGAGACCATTTATGTTAGAGAATAAAAACACTGGGACCAAAACTGTTAAGATGAGACTAAAACCGTTAATAGTATGAAAACACATGAACCAAAACTGCAATTTACTCTTGTATTTTTTAACTAAACACGCATAATGAGATTTTAAATACGAATTTTTTTATATTCAGCAGATTTCAAGAAATTATGCAAACCAAGGAAGCACCAATTTCTTTTTGTTACCAAAATGTGTGCTTCTATAGTGTGATTGTCTCATACTTTCTAGAGGTGTGCAATTTAATTATGTATATGTGAAACTAAACAAAAACAAGATTTGGTAATTTAAAAGTATAGATTTGTGAAAAAAAGCTAGTGTGGGAGGAATGAAGGGCACATATCCCAAATTTGTCTTGGTAGTATTAGACCAATATAAGAGGGTAGTTACCCTTATGTGGGGTAGTTGTTGTTTGGGTGCACACAAGCATCTTTCCCTACACAAGGCAAATGGGCTCCAAAATAGACACCCTTGTTCCCTTGTGCATAAATTTAAGAGCAACATTCCAAGCTCACAACCCTCTTTTGCACTAACCCCTCACTAATAATTGTTTAACTGATTAATATCTTTTTTAATTAGTGAAAAAGACATTCTTTATTTATAAAGTGAAATTTCAAATAATAATCAATAAATAACTAGTAGCTTTTTTCGTCTATATTTAATAAATACGAAAACTAAATCGTCGATATAATTACTTGTTTCCGTGTATATGTCTTAGAATACACAAATATGACCCATTTTTTATGATATGTGAGCATAAAGTAGATAAATGGAATTTTTATGCACATTTTGAGGTCTAAAAACTAAGAAGATATGAAAACACTTATATGAAAACATGACTATTCTCTTTTTTTTTAAATGGCACATGATTATTATTTTAATTAAATATCCGTAGCATATATAATAACTAAATTAAAAAGATAAATTTGCACTTATAGAATTAAGTTATATGTAATTAAAACATTAAAGATAACTTTATTGTTACCATACCATATGGAAACATATTTTAAGCACGTTATTGTCATAGCTTTTTTGGCATTTATGACCATAACAAGTGTTATTTGTTGGAGATTGACATGCATAATTTGATTATGACTTTGCGTAAATAATCACCTATGGATCTTAACGGTTTTGTCAAGTCTTATATAGCCATCCATAATATCTATTGAAAGCTAGCTATCATCCATAAATTACGATATCGTAAAGAGTAGAATCAATGTGCGTTTTTTATCAGGGTTAATTATAAATTCTCTTCAACGACTATGATTTCAATGTGAAACTCATGTTTTCTTAAATGTTTTACTTTTGAAAAAAGACATGTTACTAAACTTACGTGACATACAACAGACTCTCTTAACCCTCAGTTTCTTGTTAGCTGCAACATACTCTTGATTGGTGTCAAAAAAATGCGTAACGAATTGAAAAATATTGATCAACTTTTGTGAAAACCATCGGATACTTTAAGAGAAATGACGTTTGAATTAACGTCAAAATTATAAATTAAAATTAACCGAAAGGGATCATATATATCATATCGTGTCGATTGTCGTTAAACTTGGTCTTAAGCTTAAATGATAGTACTTTAACCGTCAACTATATATCAATCACCCAAGATCTATAATCATAACGGTTTAATAAACCTTGTACGTTTTGAACTTTATATTTTACCTTAAAAGAACATGTTTTAATTCTTGTAACCGACGTTTTTGGTAGCATTAAAAGTGAAACAAACGGAAGATCATGAGAAGCAGCAAAAATTACAAAAAAAGTATATGTACTTTTAATTATTACACTTTTAGTGCTTACGTAGAAAAATCTTTTTACATTTTTGTTCTATTATTGCTCATATTTTGTTTGCCTATAAAAAGAAAAACAATAACGATTTTCCCTCAAATGTTAAAATTATTTCGTTTTCATGAGGTTTTCAAATAGGGTGATACCATAAGCATTTTTCTTTTCCTATTCTTTTATCTACTATATTCACTTCACGTTTTTAATTACAAAATACAATTTTAATATTTTCTTTCCTTTTTTCTTACAAATGTATAATTTTTTTAAAATTAACATTTCATTCCTTATTTGTTTTTTTAATAAGAGTAAAAGTATGATTTTATTAAACCGTCGATGATCGATCAACATAATAACAAATTTAAAAATTGTGAATTCGGTTTAGTTAACGATTATTTTGATTCGGTTATCCAAATAAATTATATAACAATCGGTTTAGCCGAATTAACTCTAAAGCAGATGAATTCGCTTTAGGTTAACGGTTAGACAAAAAAATGCATAACCGAATAAACCGTTGAACAACCCTGTATTCACACATAATAATACTTTTGATATACTTATATTATTAATTTCATTGGGAAACACATTTATAACTAATAAGTGCAATACAAAAGTTAAAAGAGAAATATTTACCAAGTCTAAAAAAAATTTCTATGAGACAAATATAAGGGGTCTATGTAGACTGGGGTGTATCGGGTCGGATATCGGATTATTCGTGTTAATCGGGTCGGATTTGAAATTTTATAATCTCATCCAAATTCAATTCACTCCAAATAAAGAATAATCCAATCCGATCCAAATTCTTCCGAATTCAATTCGCATTGGATTAAGATAAATTCAAATAAAACCGAACAACAATGTTTTTTAACTTTTTATTCCTATTTTTTTCAACTTTCTAATTATAATGTGTACTAATTTATTAGTATTAAGTAACAATAGTAAAGCATACAAACCAGAAAATAATTAGAATACAAACATAGTATTAACCAAATGTTCATTGTTCAAACTTCATAAAATACTTTAAAATAATGATAACAATTCATAAAGTTTAAAACATTAAGTCTTCATGTTCTTAACAAATATATCAAACATATCACCAATTCTTTTCACACATTTCTCATCTCTATAAGTTTTGGGCTAGCATAATAACGGGTGTTGGCCGGGTTAAAAATCTAAAAAACATAATGCTTCTTATTCGGTTTATTAGGATATCCGAATAAACCAAATTCAAAAAATTTACCATCCGAATCCGATCTGAAATCCTAATAAGAAATTCAGTTTGGTTTTTTTTATTTAAATACGATTCGGATTACGATTTTATTCGGATTTTAGATTTTTTTAACACCCCTAACGTAGACGTCGCCTTCAGATATTACAACTTTTTTAGATGCTTCCAAAATGTTGGTTTTTCTATATTTTATATTTATATATAATGAATCATCCAGTTGAGTCATGCCACGTGGATCTATATAATATATGTGTGTATGGCCGGATAGTGTTAAATATAGTTGGTTAATTATTGATGTGTAATTATGTACATAATTTATTCTTAAGTTTGTGTTTTTCAACAACGTACAAACCAAGGGACTAAAAGTGAAAGATGTGGAATAGTTGAGGGATGATTTTGTAACATAAAAGACAAAAGCTGCTGCATAAAAGGCCCAAAAGAGAAGCAGTTTAGAGAGAGAGAGAGATGAAAGAAGAGATGATGATGATGATCATGATGTTGTTAATGATATTATTGATAATTGTATTAGTGTTTATTGTGAAGATGTTATGGTTGAAACCAAAGAAGATTGAAGGGTATTTTCGGAAACAAGGCATAAAAGGACCTTCATATTGTTTCTTCACTGGAAATGCTAAAGAGATTATGAGTTTAATGATGAAAGCTTCTTCAACAACCATGCCTATACCTTACTCTCATAATATACTCCCTAGAGTTCTCTCTTTCTACCATCATTGGAACAAAATTTATGGTATCATATCATATCTTTTCTTTCTTTTTCTTTATCATCTTTAAACTATCATCATATATGCATCATGTTAGTTGTCAAGATGAGATTCAAACTCATGATCATCTTTGGGTTCAAGTTTCTTGATTTGATGCTTTCAATTCCCATAATCATGATCAACTATAGTTTGTGTATATATGAACAGTCTTGTTTCTTGAACAGTTGTATATATATCATCTTCTTTCCCCAGGGAATTGACAATACGGTGACAGGTAAACAGGCAACAAGTTGCGACGCAACCTTCTTAAGGGTTCATGTTTATTCATTTCATGCTTTCAATTCCCATGAACATGAATATAAATAGCTAGTTTGAGAATTAAAAGTTTTGTTTCTTGTTTATGATAAATCTTTGAAGTATGATCTTTTTAATGATGTTAAGTGAGAAATGAGGTTATTGATGATCATGATCATAGTTTCTTGATTTGATGTTTTCTCATGCATCATGAATAGCTATTGTGTGCTAAAAGTTTTGTTTCTTGTTTATGTTCTTTGATATATCATCATGATTATGTTGACTGAGAAGATTATATATATTCAAACTGATGATAAGGGTTCAGGATCTTGATATGATGTCTTCAGTTCACATGATCAATCATGAACAGTTTTTGTATGTATCATCTTTTTGGTTTATTGGATAAGTTTTATGACTTATTTTCTTGTTGTCCATATTTTTAATATACATGGGTTTTTGTTATTTCCTGTGTTTTTACTCTTTGTAGTTTTGAATGGTATTTATATATGACCACATATATGTACATATATAGCACATGGGTTCTTGATTTGATGGTTTCAAATGATCATGAATAGTTCTTGGATAAATTTTATATGGGTTAGTTTATGTTATTTCTTGTGTTTTTCTCATCACATATATTTGTTGTTATGAATTGTATATATGATCAATATTTTATAATCTTCATGTATCAATGCTAATTGTGGTATTTAAACTATGTCCATACACAAATGACATGATGTTAAAGACTCTTTGCAAATCATGCACTATCACTATATATTTAGATAGCATCATCATTAATTGTGTATAAAGATATAAATGTTTACTTAATTATGATCAATTTTCTTTGTGTCTCTAGCTATGCTTCTTTTGAGGATTTTCAACTTATAGTAGCTATTTCTAGGTCCAATATTGGTCTAGATACAAATGATCTAATTTTTGTATGATCATTATATTTCATGCAATTATATATTTTGTCACATTATTATAGTTGGGCGCACACATATATACACATATAATTGATATGATTTATGTTATTTCAAATATAGGTCCCACGTTTCTTGTATGGTTTGGACCAACGGCTCGTCTCACGCTTGCGGATCCTGATCTCATTCGAGATGTCTTTTGTTTGAAACCGGAATTGTATGAAAAAAGTGAAGCTCACCCTCTTATCAAACAACTTGAAGGTGATGGTCTCCTTAACCTCAAAGGTGAAAAATGGGCATACCATAGAAAAATCATCACTCCCACATTTCACATGGATAATCTAAAAGTAACACTTTCTACCTTCCAATGTTCCAATTATTAGTTTAATCAATATTAAATTTATTTAGGTTTTTCCCAATTTTTATAGTTATTGGTACCCGTAGTAACACGTAACGTCACGAAAATGCTAGACAAATGGTTAGGCATGTCGGATTTTGGGGAGGTGGAAATCGAAGTGTCTCAATGGTACCAAAACCTAACAGAAGACATAATGACAAGGACAACATTTGGCAACGACTATACAGATGGAAAACGTATTTTTCAGTTACAAGCTCGACAAATGGTCTTAACTTCTGAAGCGTTTAAAGAAATTCCCATTCCAGGTTACAGGTATGCACCCCAAAATAGAATCATTTTCAATGTAAGTGTCATATGTCCTACATTACATCATGCTAGCCACTACTACAAAGTCTAGTGCAAACAACTAAATTCTAAGACCTAGAAAAACTATTAGCAATCGTTAATGGTCAAAATTGATCACAGAAAAACATTTGCGACAAGTAGTAGTAGTGTTTGGTTTACCTTCTCATTGAAACATAAAGTAACATCATATATAATTTAGGTTTCTGCCCACAAAAAGAAACCTAGAATCTTGGAAATTACAAAGGGAAATCAAGAAAATCTTAATGAGGGTAATTGAGAGAAGAAAAAGATGGGATGATGTGGATATTACAAATGGGCCAAAGGATTTACTTGGGCTTATGATCGAAGCAAGTAGAAAAGAATCATCTCCGATGATCACTTCACATGACATTGGGGAGGAGTGCAAGAGTTTCTTCTTTGCCGGTGAACACACGACATCTAATTTGCTGACGTGGACCACCATATTGCTAGCAATGAACCCACAGTGGCAAGTGATAGCACGTGATGAGGTGCTTAATGTGTTAGGACCACATGACATCCCCACCAAAGATTGTGCTTCTAAGCTTAAAAAGGTATTTTTATGATGGTTATTTATCAACAAATTTTAACTACATTTTAATGATTTAATGTGGGTTTTAACTTTTAATCAATTTTTTATACAGTTAACGATGATACTTAACGAGTCATTGAGATTGTATCCTCCGATTGTGGCCATGATCAGGCGAGCAAAAGCTGATGTGGAATTAGGAGGATACAAGATCCCATGTGGCACCGAGCTACTCATACCAATCTTGGCTATTCATCATGATCAAAGTGTATGGGGTAGTGATGCTAATGAGTTTAACCCAAGTCGGTTCTCAAATGGAGTGGCTCGTGCTGCTAAACATCCTATGGCGTTCTTTCCCTTTGGGCTTGGTGTCCGTACATGCATTGGTCAGAATCTTGCAATCTTACAAGTAAAATTGACTATTGCACTGATGTTACAAAGGTTCTCGTTTGAGTTGTCTCCAAAGTATCAACATGCTCCTACTGTTCTTATGTTGTTGCATCCACAATATGGTGCGCCGATTATTTTCAAACATTTTCGATCTGATTCAAGTACTAAGGATACTCTAGGGTCATAAGTTCTCTCTTGATTATCACCCAATTTCTGTGACTAGACACTATGTCTTTTAAATGCACACAAAAAAGACCCAAAAAGAAGCAAAGTAAAAAAAAAAGGAAATCTATCAAAACAATCATAAAAAGACAAAAAGATGAGGGTACTAAATAGTATATTATTCTTATTTTCATTTCCACTACAATATTTCACTAAATTATATAGAATGCCCCTCCAAGTACAAAGTGCTATGCAATTGGTAGTAGTTTAGATTTTGGACATGTAACTAGCTAGTTAGATATCTTTATCCACCCCACATATGGACGTGATGTAAATTTTGTTAAGTTCTAACATCACTTTTTGTAAATATGTAGTTATATTTCCTTGGTTGATTCTTATGACTAGTTGTTTTATTAAACGTTTATAGTTATAATTTATCTCGATGTTTATTCTATTTATGCATATTTAAGCATTCAATCTCCCTTATTCGTGTACCCGGTTTAAAACCTGCCGTAAACGTATACCTAGATGTCGTATAACCTATAAACGTCATTGTAGTGAAAGCTAGGCGGGCTAGTCAATTCGTTTAAACATGAGTCGCTAATTTAGTTACGAGCAGATAGATTATGCTAGAAGGTCGCTTCTCAAGTGACCAAATGAAAAGGCACATATGTTTGTCTTCCCACTTTATTATGTGCTGATTTTTGTGCAAAAACGACCGATAAAAATGATATAATTTTAAATACTCTAACAGTTTTTTGTATTTGTTACGTATTTTATTTATCAAGATAATAAAAGAAAACCCGAAATAGCTGTTTTATAATTTTAAGGCATATGATAAGGGAATGGTGCCTTTTTAAGTAAGTTGGGCTCCCAAAATTCAGGAAAAACAAAGTGTTATGTCTTCTCAATTTGAGTACAAGAGAAAACAATAAGATGTGGATGGTTCCAAAATAATAAACTAGTATACACCATCATTGTGAATAGTAACTTTAAAACTTAAATACATGCTCTTGGTAATAAACACATGCATTTGTATGTGTATGAAAATAATTATAAAATGTAAACAAAGATGAATTAGTTGTGAGTTACTCAAGACTAATTCGCCAAAAACTCTAACCAAATCAAATTTAAACAAGCTTGAACCTAAACTTGTGCTTAGAAACTTATCTACGTGGATTTTTTATTATTATATTTATATTATATCATAATAAAAGTTATTATAAATCAGTGAGGCGGTCCCATGATTTAAAGTAATTGATATCTTAATCTTACAAGTTTAGAGGTCGGTTTACTTCAATAGTTTTAAATTAAGTATATATATGTTAATTAAAAAACATAGTTTAAAGTAACAAATATATTTAAAATTAACCTTGTGACTTTTGTCCTAAGCATGCTTTTGAATATAAAAAGTTGGAGATGTCTCCCACATTGTACTAGACAACAAATTTTACATCCTAAGACTCCATTCAACAAAGCTTTCAAAGTACAAAAGTTATTGCAACTTTTAAGGAACTTGTCTTTCACATAAATTAATTTTTAGCATAATAAGAACTTATGTTTGTTAGAGTAGTGAGGCGTGTATAGCGGCTTCAAACTAGGGTTCGAGCGGGTTTTACGAGAACACTGCCACAAGTTGCACGACTTTGATGAGCGGGTAAGACATCTGGTTTTCGAACCTATGAATGAAACTGAGCATGTTACCATTTTGGAATGGTAATACTACCGTTAGAAGCCGTTAATATTAAGAAAAAAGTAAATCGTTGTTAATACATTTATCATTCAATATAACTAAATCTTTAGCTACTTTGCATTAAAAATATGGCTGTAAAAGAACTAAACGAACACGAACACGGTTTGTCCGTGTTCATTTGTTAAGGATACATTGTGTTCATGAACTATTCATGAATACTTAACGAACGAGATTTTTTGGTTGTGTTCGTTCATTAACGAAACGAGCATGCTCATAAGCTGTTCACGAACACATATGAAACATAAACGAATGCAAACGAACACAAATTAACAAATGTTCATGAACATATACTTTTAAGAACTTGAACCAATAAAATAAATATATAACACGTAAAACCTCTAAATGAATTAACACAAATGAACATAAGCGAACGAACATAAATGAACACATTATCGAGCGTTCACGAACATAAGTAAACACATTACTGAACTTTTACAAGCATAAACGAACGAATGTGACATCTGTTCATGTTTGTTCGTTTAACTTAACAACGAAATTAATTTATTGTTTATGTTTATTCGTCTACAGCCCTAATGACAAATATTATCTGATGTATGGCATCCCAATATTTTTATTGTTTGGTTATTGGATTTTAATATTTTGAATTGTAGTGTATTAGCTCTTATTAATCTCAACTTAAGAAATTCTCTATGGTTAGTCGTAACTTGTAAATTATTTTTTCCACCGAGTCTTTTCTATCTGGGACACAAAAATGGCCAGGTATATTTGTTTTTAGACACAAAATGGTAACGTAAGTTTATTTGAGACACACAATTAAGACCAATTAACAACACAATTAAGACCAATTAACAAAATTGATGGAGAAATGTAGTTAAAAGTTGGGATTGTCACATAAAATTTCTTAATTTAGGAATATCGGCTAATATGCTAATTTTTATATTATTATAATGCAATAATCATTTATTAATTTCTATTAAATTATAGGTGTTAATTTTTAAAAATTCAGAAATTATCATTTTAATTAATGTACAATTGACATTCTTTCAAGGGACACGACTATTCTTGATGATATGAACGACATATATATAACATGTTCTTGTGGCCATAATACAACATTGTTTGTTTGTCATTTTTTTTATTTTGCTACATTTAATGTTCTACCCCAAAAAGGCATGTGATGTAATATGAAGAGGGCACGTGAAGTGGCTCAAATATTGCATGTATGGGTCTACTTGTTTCAATCCGACACAAATATGTAACTTGTATTTAATACGTTGTCCACAACGAAACAATATCATAAAAAACAATGTTTTTTTTTCCTATTTTATATAAAAAATTCTGATTTTTATTTAGTATGCTAAACAGCGGAAAGTGTTTAAAATTAATAGACTCAAAATGTGTGAATGATTTTTTTACTAATTAACAGTAATTTATTTTTTTCATTTCGCTGTAAAAAAAAATAATTCATATTTTATCATACTCCTATATCATATCAAATTAATTTACATCATTCTCAAATATTGAAACTATACTATACTAATTACTATGACATTTATATCTAAGAACTAAACATCATCTATCAAATACGTTAGTATTACATTAAAATTAAGGATATGATGAAGTGACGTTAAGTATGTAAAACTTTTATCATGTAAGATACTATGGATTTTTATTTAAAACGGTTATTTAGTAGCTAAATTTTAAATCATTTTCAAGTACAAGGGCGGCGGCGGCCAAGTTTTAGCGACAAGTGTTTTGGCTTTTGCCGAGGCGTTGTCGTCGGCAAAGGTCATTTTTCTTTTTTACCCCTCAAATTTGACATAATGACTTTTTTTACCTATTAACTTTTAGCAATGACATGTTTAGCTTTTAGCGAAGACATGTCGCAACAGAAGGTCATTGTCTTTATATTCCTACATGACCCCCCAACTTTGTATATTTCCAACTTTCACCCTCAACTTTGATTTTTTTATCATTTTAACTTTTGATGAGTTAGCCAACTTACAACACTGCCTCCCCCTCCCCTTATTCCTATTTCACTTTGACATATTTACGGCTTTGAGTTGATGTTTGGATATATCTTTATGTCTTAATACGTGACATATTAATTTTGAAGTGTTTTTATGGTATACACAAGTTTAAGGATTTTAGCATATTAAAACAAAAATAATCCCTATCGCGACCTATTAGCTGAAAAATAATCATAACTGTGTTTTTTTTCGTACAACAGTCCCTTAACTACTTATCCTATAATGCTCCCTCATTAAAAAACACTTTGCATCGTTAAGTTCTTTTTGAATTTCGTACCGATATTATAGGGCTTTTGATTTGGGAGATATAAAACTTACCTCATAGTCAAAACTGTGCCCTAAACAATGAAATGATTTTACAAAACTATAAAACTTACACATATTGAAACATTGTTTCGTCTTACAGCAGTGTTTATGTCTTTATACGTGACGTATTAATTTTGAAGTGTTTTTATGGTATACACAAGTTTAAGGATTCTAGCATATTAAAACAAAAATAATCCTTATTGCAACCTATTAGCTAAAAATAATCATAATTTTTTTTCCTACAGCAGTCACTTAACTACTTATCCTATAATGCTCCCTCATTAAAAAACACTTTGCATCGTTAAGTTCTTTTTGAATTTCATACTGATGTTATAGGGCTTTTGATTTGGAAGATATAAAACTTACCTCAAAGTCAAAATTGTGCCCCAAACGATAAAATGATTTTACAAAACAGTAAAACTTACACAGATTAAAGCATTGTTTCGTCATTTAATATCAGTTTGATGTAAGTTTCGCATTAATGGACTCGTATTATGCTCCCGATAAAAAAACCCTAAAACAACATTTTATTTTTTTTAAAGCTTAAAACTATTTTTTATAAAAAAATATTTAAAAGTTGAGACTAACGTAAGGAAAAAACGCAGTTGTAGTTATTTTTTACAAATAGATCGCAGTAAAGATTAGTTTAAACCAATTTACCTTTAAAAAAATGTATTAAATGTTTCTATTATAAAAAAGAAAATACATTTGTATGAGCCCCTATTCTTATATATGCCATACCAACAAAGATAGTTTGAACTAAACTACAAGTATTAGACTAACAAATAAAATGTGTCAACTCCACTTAACATATATTAAGCTTTTCTTTCTTTGATAGTTATGTAAACTATTAACATATTTTAATAATAGTATTACACTTTTTTGTAGAATGATGTTAATGAATTTGTTCACATTCAGATTATTCTACTCATTGTGATAAATAATTTTATTTTATTTGTTCTCTATTATAATATTTAAATAACTAGGTGAACTCATTTATCCATAAATTAATAAAAGGAAATTTAAAGTTTATTTAGAAGACAAAAAGACCTAAATAATATTATCATTTTGGAAGTGTCCCTATTATAAATTAGAAACTTGAAAAAAGTGAGGGTGAGGTGGGAATGACACTTAGAAATCTTTGTCATGTAAGGCAGGGACAAAAGCAGCAATAGCAAACCCCTCTTGCCTCATAACTTCCCTTTTTCATTAATCTATTATATATGTTAGGTGACTAGAGTTTTTTTTCAATTTTTTTAGATATTAGTATATTACTAGTTTTTTAGACCTGTTTATACTAAGATGTGGTACGTTTATAGCTTCGTTACATATATTCCGTTAATGTCATCAACTTGTCATGTTCACTATGATATAATAAGTTTGCGACTTTATTACACACAAAAAGTAGGTGGCATAAAATTATGGTGCTCACATGTAACACAACGCACTTGTGACTTAGTTTCGCGTGTCACGATGATGACATTACAATGGACAAGTTGAAACATTAGAAGTTGAAAGTTTTATTGGTTAAACATGGAAATTTAGAAAGTTGAAGGTTCACATTGCGGTCCAATTCCAAACCCGATGAGGTCTTCAGCATGGTCAGCGCGCACTGTATACTAACAATTCTAAATAAACCCATTTGACCCTTGACCGGAACCTAATTTACATAAATAGATTAGCTAGTTAGTCAACTAACTATTCATTGAATAACTGTCAACGATTTTTATCCGCCAACTAACAAACTCTTTCAAGAATAGTTGTGACATTTAAACTTTAACATTGTATTGGTTCTTTGCGTGTATAAAATAGTTTTTGCCTTTGGTACGATAATTACACGATTGAAAGATTAATTATGCAAGTTATTTCATAATTATAAAACTAAGTGTTGGGCTTACTGATTTGTACTTTATTGGGCCAAAAACAAGGCTTTTAGCATTTCAGGTTTTGGGTTTATTTTTCACTTTTAAAACATTCATTGCAATGACTCAATGAGTCAGTTGTTTAACAAAATCTGAATCGTTAAGTGCTGAATGATTAAAAGATCTGAACCGTTAAGAGGTTCTATTAATGGGAGGGATGTTGAGTTAGAACTTCAGATGAGCGTAAAGTTGTTATATGCTCCATTCAGCATCTCTTTATTTCTAAACCATTCAACACTTAACCATACAGAGACATTTTTTTATGAAACAGACGCTCTGAATGTTAAATGATGAAACACTGAACTAAACTATTAAGAGGTGAAACAACAGCTCCTAAAGCTATAAGCCGATGTAAAGTTTAACAGTAATGCATAAAACTGGTGAGTTATGCAATTTATACCATTTTTAAATAATCACAGTACAAAGTTGGTGACACGTTGATAACATTTTTAAGTGACAGTGACACCACATCATTTACATGTACCATTAAACACTCAGGGGCTGTTTGGTTGGTTAAATGCTGAATGGTTAAGAGGTCTGAACTCTGAATGGTTAAGAGATCAGAATGGTTAAGTGCTGAATGATTAAAATAGACTGTTTGGTTGGACATCTGAATGAGATTCTAATTTTTTTTTTCACTTGTCTCACATAGGAGTGAAGACAAACCATAGTTGCATTTATATATGCAAATCTTAATTCACTATTAAGTTCTTATGTTACATTTTTACTCTAGCACCTACCCGCGCACAGGGAGTGCAAATTTGGTTTGAATTCCTTGCCAAAATGCGTCGCCCGCACGATCTGCGGACACGAATGCATCTCCGAAAACCCGGATCCGTGCAAAGGTAGTTTTTTATTTGGATGTGTTTTTTTATTTGGTTCCAAAGCCCAGCCCATTGTGTGAATAGAATAAAGCCCAACAGTCATACCCTACCATCGTTTTCTTCATTCTCCGTCTCTTCTACCGATTTCAGAGCTCGTCTTCTTCATTCTCGTCTCTTTTTTTTATTCGGCAACAGCGCTTCAGTGTTTTTGTTTCACCAGCCTCGTCTTTTTTGTGCCGTTTTTGTTCACCAGCCCATCTCGTCGTTCGTTTTTGTTCAGTGGCAGCAACACTCGAGTCGCACAGCACGTCTGTCTCCCCCTGCCTCTGAATGGTTCAGCAACCCATCAACTCAGAATGGTTCAGAGGGGATGCCTCTGACCGATTCAGAGGTGATCCCGTTCAGAGGTGCAACCAAACACTACCAAGCCTCTGACCGATTCAGAGGTCATTGAGTTCAGAGCCTGTTAAGAGAATACCAAACAGCCCCTCACTTGGAACGCATATCAGTCGAAAAATAGATACGTAAAAGATAGAAACACAAAGATAAAAATAAACCAGAAAAATAAATACTATCCTTTCAAAACGAGTCATAAATCTAAAGATTGATAATTTGATATGCAGCCAAAATTGCAGAAAATTTGTGTTCTTGAATGCATATAACATTTAAGGTTCACAACTAATGCTGGTTTCACATATCAAGAACAAAACTCAATATCATACAACATAAATTACATGAAAAAATAACAGTAGAGAAAAGATGAACATTTTTCATGCTGGGTTCAATTTGATTACCAGGATATGCTGCAAATGTCTCATCAGAAACTAACTCATTTTTTTAAGTATGATATCATAAACCTACCTCTAAAACGTTGCAACAATACCAGTCGTTTTGTCCGGTTTCATTCTATATAGAACTTGTTTCTGACAGGTGGAAGCATCTTGCCGGATGACACCTTAATTTCGTACGCAAGATCAACATTCATTAAACGATGATTTTCTTCAGAACGGCTCATTGAAAAATTAACAAGAATCTCATTCCCTTCGGTTACACGAACAGGAGGATGTAACAAAAAGACCTGAGAAAAAAAATTATGAATTTTCAAAAGAAAACTACAATAGAAATGCTGATACAAGCATACATTATGGTACTAAATTGTGTTTGGAATTGGTTTATTTAGCTTATTTCATGTTAAGGGTAAGCATACGCACTTTTGTTCATTTAAAATTGTAAACACTGAAATAGTGTTTTATCTAAGTTGCCAAAAATGCAATAAGCAGATAAGTTAGTTTAAATAAACAAATTCCCAAATCCCCACTAATTTCTGTTATCGCATTTCCCACGTTAGTTGTAGTGGTTACAAAATCTCCTTGATAATGATTAGTTGATTACGCTTCACAAGGCTTATTTGTTCTGTTGTCGTTCTTTAAAGCACAATGCACACATTGAAATGACACTAGGGTAACAAATCAGGGTTTCAAGCAAATAAACACATAACTTGGTATATATACTTTAAAGTGATAATAGCATAGAACATAGAAAACCATCAAAATCTAGTTGAAGTCAGGTGAATCGCCTAAAAGACCCTTGTTTGGAGCTTGAGTTTTCAGGGAAAAAAAAGTTTTACAAGTGTACAAAAGGTATAATCATCTTTTCTTAAGCCCAAACGGCTGCACACAGCCGCTTACACAGCTCTACTTTTTAATTCGAGTAAAATATTTGGTAAAATAATTGTATTTTAAGTGAGAGTTAGGTTTCAGCATTTCTAACCTGTTGACCCCAATGTGTACCATCATCTACACTGGGAGCCGTAGTCAACTCAACTTCACACTCGGCAGGATTCTCGTTCCTTCCCTATAATCATAAAAATATATATATAAAATCGGATTAGCTTGGCCCACGACTCGTTGAAAACTTCATGGCATAAAAAACTCACTTTAAAATGGACATCAAACCAGCCACCAAAACCACATAGCCTTGTGTCCTCTTTGATAATTGTTGAGGAAACAGTAGCTTCAACTTTAAGAATATCTTCAACAGTAACGGTTAAACAATCAATTTCCTTTAAAATAGCAGGTGTTCCAACTACTTGATTCGGATGAAGATTGTTCCACAAAGAATTCTACACCATTAAATGCATGTTAAAGATTATTAAACCATCACAACATAAGATTAAAAACATGGTTTTATTCAAAAAAATTAGCTAGTTAAACAGATGGAAGACAGCAAACAAGTGTTCCAACCTGCAAATAGTACTTTTTTTGCTCTTCGGAAAATGGTTTTGTCAAAACACTCATATCAACACCATAATAAGATTTAGTCTCTGTAACAAAACCATGCCAATCATCCATACATCCTTCATAATCACTCATTTTATGATCTGCTAATCCTGATCTGATCGGGGCTAACCACATGCGAGCGTGACTGGGATACCTTCAGAAAACAAGATTACACATTTTTACTCAGGATGATCATCGTTTGAACATTAATATATATAAGTCATCTATGAAGAAAAATATATAACAATTTATAAAATGTGTAAAATTACTTACATAACTCCAGTTGGTTTCAGCCAGCGATCACGAGCACATATAACAGAATCAAACATAGATTCACGCAGAAGAAAATATCCCATCCACTCGGAGATTATTACATCGACTGTTCATTAACCATCAAATTTTCAATATCATAATAGAAAAATATAAAGAAAAAATATATACTTAATACCAACCTTTTTCAGGCAAAGTTATATCTTCTATCGACCCCTCAATAACTTCAACCACGTCCTGAAGGTTATTTGCTTTAACAAGCTCACGAGCATGCTCTGCCATTTTAGTAGCTTCAACTGCATAAACCTTCTTTGCCCCTGCCTGAGCTGACCAAATTGCTAAAATACCGCTACCTGTTCCTACATCCAACACAGTCTACACCATGGAATAACCATTTCAGTTCAAGTTTTAACAAGTCCAAAAGCTCAACAATCAATTAGAATTTTAGGGTTACATCAAATGTTGTCAAAAGTGTTCGCTGAGGTACAGCGCCTGGGTAGCCAAAGGCGCTAGGTGCCCTCAAAGCACAAAGAGTGAGCCTTGAGTCTAGGAGCAAGCCACTTAAAAGGCAAAGGTTGATGTCATGCTTGTTTAAACCTAGTGTAATAATTTGAGACGATTTTTTGGCTAGAGCTTCACCTAAAAATACACTTGCTAGTTTAAAAACGGGGCTTTTGAAGCTTGTTTAAGGCTAGCGTAACTGTTTCAAACCTATTCAGCCAATCATTTTGCTAAAACACGGCCTGAAAAAGCGCATGTGCGCCTGAAAATAAAGCTTTTGAGGTGAGGCGACAAGATTGCGTTGAGCTGCCTGCACCTGGCTGCGCTCCTTGTGCACTTTCGACAACATAACGCAACTCAAGAAAAGTGCTTTGTGTCAATCTAGGCGCCAATCCGGCCATATTCCAATACCGGCCGAATCATGTAAACTCTGGCAAAATATTTTCCATCCAAATTGGTGCAAAACATCTAAAAATGTCCTAAACACATCTAAACTAGCCCTAAAGAAACCTAAAAATGTCCAAAACCCTAAAAACAATAACTTTATATTGCGTCTATTGCAACATAGCATCAAAATACATTATTACTCTATAAATTAAAAACAGCATAAACCATAAACACCACACATTAACCTTGAACACAAAATCATAATCTCCACAATAACTACAAATGCGATGTATCATACACCTAATCAACATAAAGTAACTTCTTTTATGCGTAACAACAAGCAAATACGAACAAATAATTAACATATAAGCAACCAATTACATACTTTACCAACGAAGTGATGTTTGTTACTGAAAACAGAGTTGTAATAAGCATCCATACGAACACGATCAGAGAGCATTTCTTTCTGGTGGTAGAGAAACGCGTAGGTGCAGAAATAGTTTGCGAAATCAACGCCTTTGTCGACAGTGGTGGCGGTGCCATTGCCGGTGGATGTAGAACCGCCGCCGGCGGTGGTGGTGCCGCCGTTAGCTCTGCGGCTCATTCGATAACAAGGTTTGTGTAATTGTGTGTGTGTGTGTGGAATAATGGAGGGAGATGTTAAAAAGAGGGAAGATGTATATGTATGTGTGTGTCTTTGAAATTAGGGCACAAAGGATCCGGGCCGGGTTTCACATTCAAATTTGTAAGGATTCGATTATTAGGGGTGTTCAGTGGTTCGGTTTGCGGGTTACTTGGTTTTTTCGGTTCGGGTTATTCAAATTGTGTTTTGTGTCCCACACTTGTTATTTTTGGCTATGAATTAGTACTGATTCGACTACTTTAGTCTCTATGTTGCTTTGTCGGTCTAGAAGTATTTATAACACTTGTCTGGCAACAAGCAATCTTCACTTACACTAAACACTGATTACCATGATCACGACCATGTTCTGACCAAAATCATACTAAAGTTACAAGTCTTGTTGAAAATGATGGCCAGTTGGAGGGATCAAATCGCCAGAAAAATGGAGGTGGTGGGGGTGGTGATGGTGGTGGGTTGTATAGACGGTGGTGGTTGACAATGGTCAAGGGCTTGATTGTAAGAGTGGGGAAACGAAGGGAGGAGAGTGAAAGGGTGGGAACAAAGTGGTTGAAGTTTAAAAAAACCAAGGACAAAAAACAACATAAACATGATATGAGGACCAAACTAGTCTAAGTCACACAAATAGATGGACCAAAATGGTAATTTTCTCTATAGGTTATTGGAGTTCTTCAAAGTTGTCGAGTGCGGGGGTTGTTTGGTTGGTTTCAAGCTTAAAGATTTTTGTGTGGCACTAGAGGTAATGAATACGACTCATTTAATCATGTCTTTCATTTCTCTCTCTTTACAATTTACATATGAGTTACTCAGTAAAAACTTAATAGTATGAAATTAGTGTATAACACCGTCTAATAAATAAACAACTGAAATATTGATATATTTAAACTTTTAAGTCATTAAATTTGTTGTGTACAGTTGTGGCCCGCTCTTCAGTGCTAAATTGTAGCCCATCAACTACAACCTAGAAGTGTCAACCCGTTACAAATAACAAAGCCCTATGATACAGGGGTATCAAAATGTTTTGTAAATTTTTTTTTATAAATTGAGAGTTCAAATTTCATGTTAAACAAAAATATATATTTAAGATTATAACTTAGAATATGTGTGAACTAGTCATTTTAAAAAAATAGCCCACACAAGGGAAAGACCAATGACATAGTTAAATATAATTGTTAAAATATATAATAAATAGTATGTTAAAAACTTGAAATTGATCAAATGATATAATTGTTAGAATCTAGTTAAATATTTCATACTTTAAATTAGTGTTTGACGTGAGTTTAAAATCAAGTTTTGGATGTATATTGGCACCCCCAATGAGTAATTATGGGTACCTCTAACCACATAAAACTGTAAATGAGTATACCAACACATGTATCAAACATGTAATATGTAACATACAACCCGATAAATATAAGAAATGTTTTTGTTATAAAATATTAACCTATCAACAAGGCTTATATAATTGTATATAAAACTATTTAATTAGTGATCATCATTACAACAAATACAAAATTTAAAACAGAAAAATCTCTAGCAACATATAGATCAATGGCTACTATCAAAACCAAATTTGATGTTTGGCATTATCATCATACAAACCATCAAAACAACATGACCCATATTAAAAACACCCCATGAGTCCGAGTTGACTCAGGAAGCTGCTAATTATCCTTTGGCTTCCTTCATCATTTCATCTCCAAACCAAAATATTTTGTGAAAAAGCTTCAATCTTTTTCAATAAAAGTGTTATTTTTTTTGTTCTTTTAAGCCCCCTTTTTGTTCTTTATCAAATTAAAACACAACAATATTTTGTTGTTTTTTATAGAATTTTTAAAAAATGGGGGGTGGTATATTATCATCAAATGATGAACTTATGGATAAAGAGGTGTTCTTGAATGTTTATGATCTCACACCTTTCAATTCTTATAGCATTTGGTTTGGATTTGGTATTTTTCATACGGGTATTGAAGGTAATTAATCTTATTTAATGTTATAGATTTTAAATCTTGATTATCGCATGATGTTTTAACATGTATATGTATACATATGATGTGTATGCATGTATTGATTATCGCGTATTTTCTTAAAATATGCCACATAAAATGTCATTTTTCCTTATGGTTTAATTGTCATTCTTGAATTTTTTGTTGACGGTTATATTTATCGAAGAAAAAACGAATGTGTTGTAGTGTATGGTATGGAATACGGGTTTGGAGCGCATGATTATTCGATTAGTGGAGTATTCGAAGTTGAACCAAGAACATGCCCAGGGTTTAACTACAGATGTTCGATTTCACTTGGGTATACAGACATGTCAGCTTCAGAATTTAGGGCGTTTATCGAGAGCATAGCTTCCGAGTATCACGGGGACACATACCACTTAATTTCCAAGAATTGTAACAATTTCACAGATGATATTTCCCATAGACTAAACTGCAAAAGAATTCCAGGATGGGTTAATAGGTTGGCAAAGCTAGGTAAGAAGTTATGTTAGATTTAACCAATTAACATGTACACTTAAATTGTACTTCATTTTTGATAAAATCGCGTCTGCGACACGCGACTTTCAGGTTCTCTTTGCAGTTGCTTGCTTCCTGAAAGTCTTGAAGCAACTACTGTCAAACAATTACCAGAAAACTATATGTATGGTATGTATCTCCAAATCTACAATACCTTTTGACTTTTGGTTATTGAAGTTTTATTGAAGTTTGAAGGATTGTTTCGATAAATTTGCAGACGATGACACGAGTTATTCTGGATCAAACTCGAGTAGTGAAGAAGCGGCCGAGAACAATGAGGTTGACCAAAAAGTCTTGCTTTCGCCAACATCCCGGTTGAAATAGCTTCTAATGATGAAATCTAAAGGTAATAGTTGTGCTCTTACATGAGATTGCAAAATCTTTACACACAAGTAGATGATCTTGCATATAAAAGGTTGTGCATTATGACTAATGAAACATGATCCTGTATACACTAGTGTTTCCATCTGTCTCCGAGCTATGATCTTTTTGTTAGTATTTTTAGTTTTAGTTTTAGCATAAAAATGTATTGTAGTTATTGTATCATGTATTTGTAAGTATGTTCCTATGATACAATCGTTATAATCGCATCATGACATGTAATAGGAGATTATTCGTTACGCACATGATGTTTATATTAAACAGCTTTGAGAACCATATAGACATATAGATGTTCGAGATAAAACTAGTAAAATGACTAAAATACCCATCACGTGACTTTGACTACTCGATGCAAGAGAACGATCCTCTTATACAGCCAGGATTTATCTCTTTTCCACCCTTGAAATCTAACTTGGAGAAAACCAGAAAAAAACATGAAACATAACCATGGCACGCAACATACCATGTCGAGACTAACGGCAATTTGGTCCTTAGGACCATCAGGAGCCGAACTAGGACTTACCCTCAAGCTCTAGTTTTGAAGTTAGCCATGAGGCAACCTCAGCCATCTCTTCCGGGTTTATACAATGACCGAGCCTGCATTGTTAAGAAACATATATTAACATATATTAAGCCGCCACTTCTAATATTTTAACTGACTAAGAATTATAAAAACGATAGTGAAGTCACATACGAGTTGAAGGGCTTAAAGGTCAAGTTTTCAAAGCCGGCTGAAGTTAGCTTTTCTGCAGACTTCTCACCATAGCGAAAACGAACCACTTCATCAACTGACATTTTTTTTAAATTAATGATAATAAAGATGTTTTTCTTTAGTCTATTTGCAATTGTCATTACAACAAAATTTAATTTTGTTTCAGCCAGATCCTTTTATTCTGTTATTTAAAATACTGAACCAAGAATTTTTCGAATTATGTCTTACCTCTACCATGACAGAGCAACATGGGTAAGGAAGCACGGCCTTCAATCTCGTTACTTAGAGCCCTAGAAAAATAAACCAAGATTGTCAAACAGTCAGTGTGTCCAGACATGACATCTCTGTCCTATTTACTTACAATGGGTCGATTTGGGTTGTATTTTATCTCAAATGAGCCGAATAATAAAAGCAAAAAGGGAACAGGATCAAGCAGTTGGTTTCAAAGTTGTATAGTCCTTATGCATACAGCCTCCAAAATCATTTCTATTTGAAGATTAAGATTATATCATAGTAATAATGTTTCTGTAATAATAACTACTAATTTAATTATCTACATTTTTGTTTAAGAATTGACTGGAAGTGTAAAAGGTCAGCGCAGAACAAACTAAAAAACTGACATGTTTCAACCCAAACCCGTCTCGACCTGCCCATATTGCCACCTCTAGGTACAAGGTGTCTCAAAAAAAACAAGTAAAAGAAGTGGTGATGATGAGTGCTTCAACCTTGCACATGGAAGCCAACCACTAATGCCAACAACTGCGTCCAGATGGGTCGGACAGCCAATTCCATTTCCAAATTTCCCACAGGCAAAGCAACACGCAGAGTATATTGCAGTTGCTGCACCCATACTAAATCCACCTACACCAAGTTTGACTGAAAATACAAAGAAAATGACATAAGAAAGACAACAAAATAGTAAATGATATAAATAAAGGTGGAAAGAGTGGCTCAAGGAAAGCTCTATAACATGTTAGACGGAGAAATCTTTAGGACGAGTAAGGTTCAGTTTGTGAATAATTAATGCGTTTAATATGATTATATAGGTTATATTGTTAGACTAATGGGTATGTTTCTTCATTTGAAATATTGAATAGACTTCATGTGATTCTCAAGCCATTTGACCAGCTCAGCCCGTTTCCTTTCTAGTTAAATTTTTACCTTGTTAGTTTGACCCGTTAAGGATAACAAACAGAGATTTACTGTTTGGAGGCTCGGTGGAGAGTAAGCTCAAAACATATGCTGCTGAATCATCCATTCCTTGTACATCTTGACTTGAATCTTCAGATACACCAATGACATCAAACCCTAACATTCATGAACAAAGTTTTGATGAGTAAAACACTAATAATTAATGAATATCAAATCTTGAAGCTTTGTTTGGAAACTAAAACACTAATAAGTAATAAATACAACGTTTGATTCAGTGACAACCCCGGCATGCCATATGCATCACCAATTACAAAAGTAGAAACGCATACCACAACAATTTGTTCCAAACTTTTGCACCACAAAAAGATCTTGTTGAAGGGTAGATTTGACACATTGTTTGATTCAAGTATCATAGAAGTATTTGACTGATAGTCAAATATCTAAAATATGGTCGACGAACCTAAAATCAGATCTGTCAATGGTAACTTTCTCAAAATAACTAAGGCCAAGGTAACTTTGGATTTAAACTCCGTCAAGGAAGAAAACGCAGCATTTACATTCGGGGTGGCTGAAGTACTAATAGCTATTGTTATTGAAGGACTAAATAAGTCAAAAATGTTTGCAAATCATTCATAACCTACATGCAGTTGTAGACATTCCGCCAAAGAAAGTCAATGGCTGAACCGGAGCAGTAGGACATATCCATTTGATCTGCATTGTATTAAGCCTAAAAGCAGCATCAAATAAACTTTACAAAAGAATATCATACCTATTTAGAAGGTTATTAAATCAGGGGAAAACCGTTTATTACAAAGATTGCATTTTCATCCATTCTTCATTTTCAAGGTCCCAGCTTTGTTTCTTGCAGTGCCAGATAAACAGGACCCGTGCAAAGAAAATGATGAACGGTCACACACATAACAGTCTCGATTATAAACTTGTGCTCACATTTGGAAGAGAAAGAGCTTCCAAGACCTGTGACCAGCTGCACAGAACAAACATAGAACATGGATCTTAAATTCTTAATCACCATTCACAATGACTTGCAGGAACGAACTCATGGGCCGTGTGTAACATACATACTCTCAAGATCATACGAAAGTAAATATTACTTACAATGCTATCAACAGCAATTTCAATTCATTCTTACTAACATAGCTATAAACTACTAAAATCAGCTTATACAACAAAGTCACAACCAAATACAAACATAATATCCTCAATCCTCATAACATTATTACCTCGAGCCATCGTCACCAAGACCATGCAACCACACGATAGTTGCTTGATGTTTCCCTTTAGGTTCAACCACATAAACTGACCCAAACTTAAATCTCCTAACTGCAGTTAAATCACCTTCAATTTCACAAAATAACATCAATTTCATCACTGTAAACAAACAAACAAACTAACTAACTAACTAACTAACTAACTCCAAATCATTACATATACAATAATACAAATACATAAAACAACAAACCAGAGCTGAAATGATCATCAGTAACATTCATGTTAACAATAACGGATATGCAACCGGTTACTGCAGCCAGAAAGAAGAAAACTTGCGACGAACAAAACCAAAACCTGCACATCTGTAAAACATCAAACAAATCAGAACGAAACAGTAGATGATTTAACGTAGACGATCATGATAGTATGAAACAGGAACAAATTCGTTTGTTTGTTTACCGTTTTTCGTAACGATTTATGGTTTTCAGTTGTTAAATCAATTGGAATTGAAATTTCCATGGCGAAGAATTAGGGTTTATGATGTGTTTCATTTTCGTGAGGAGTTGTTGTATACTTGTATGTACAGCTGGATACGTGTATGTGATATACACCTGTATGGTACGAGTAGCTGAGTAGTGTGCGATTGATTGTGTGAACAAAAATGCATCTACGTAGTAGGAGAAGGGGATATATCGGGCGGGTCGAGTCGAGAAAAGAATCGACCTGGATCAAACGGTTCTGGTTTTTTCGATCCAGGATCGGTCTGGTTTTGACCTATAATCAAAATAGGTTCGACCTCGTGCCTTTGTTTTTCACTTTATGTGATTTACGTTTCAGGTTGATTTGGTTTAAGTCGGTTTAGTCGTTGACACTGATGACATATAAACCCGGTGTTCATAAATGACTTATCTTTTTAGTTTTTTTGTTTATTATGGATAGACGGGTTAATAAGTTATATGTTTGATCAAATTATGAATTATCAATGACTTGTTTACAAAGCAAATGTAATACATTGTTTGTAATATACAAGACGCAAAACTTAACCAACAAAAAATGTATTATTTTAAAAAATAAATAAACATGAAAAGGTGAAGTTTTTTTATGGCGATTTGTTTTAGGGTTATCTAAATAGTTTGTGGCTCGAAGTTAGCATGGAAAATACTCTAAAAAAGCTTGTTTGAATTTGGTTGATTTGCATGGGCGGTCTACTATAGGACAGAGAGCCTCCTATTTTAACTTCTAAGACTTTTGACCTCTATTTGAATATTTAAATTTCGACACTGTCAATTTGAAAATGAGCTGAGCCCAAGCGAATGGTGGCTCGTTCGTTGGCTCTCTTAAATTAACCTCAACTTTTAACAATTTTTTAGCTTAGTAAAAATTATAAAGCCATCATTGCTCATGAAAAATCATCGTCATCCCTAAACACTAACCCTAAACACTAAGCCATAAACCGCCATGGCCCTGATTACTATGTTGAGTAAGCTCAAGTTCAAACAAAGCTATCTTAAAATTAAACGATTTAAACTCTTCAAAAGTATTTGTTTTATCACATAATTATGATGAAAGATACACTTTTTAAGCTATACAATCTAGTCCAAAACCCTAACCCGTCAACAAAACTCAAACTCAACCCATTTGCAACCCTATCAAAACCGAATAAAAGAATCCTTGAAGGCCGTATGATTGGGTTCGGTTTATCAAAATCACAAAAGAGCTTCCATAGACCATGCAAGAAACCAGACTCCAGGTTCCAAACCATTTAGTCATGTTCTGCAAGAAATTTTAAGCACAAAAATAAATATCACATCACATAACCAAGGAAAATGCATAGTTTGACTTTTGGTGTCAAACATGCTACCTTGAAATTATAAATAATATTATAGCTAACATTGGTAGTTTAAGACAAGCACTTTCTTTGATTATAACATTTGTAAAGAAGATTTAATCCAAGACTATGTTCCTGATATTCTAGAGAGTTCAAATCAATTTAGAAACATGAAAAGTTGAAAACTATCCAATTGACCATAAAAGTCAACATAAATTTCAAATCTTTCATACATACCTTTAGCTTGTTGAATGAATCCACTCCCCAAACAGTTAAGACATCGTTGAATCCTAAAACAAAAATAACAATCACGTTGTCAATTACTCATTACGTCCTGACACAAAGAGTCCATCAGTAGGAAGTCAAAGACACGCTCGATATACAAATGCCTCGAGTCACCTTTGATTAATTTGAAAAAGTCAACATATTTCGTTCCAAATCAAAGTTAAACATAGTTCACTTACGCATTTAATCTCCAAATGCTTCCATCAATTACACTTACATAAGCTTTAGAAATGTAATGTTCAATATCTTATAAACAAAAAGCATAACTTTTGTCAATTTCAAAGATTAACAACAATGCATTTGACCCCCTAAAGTCAACCATCAATGGAGTTTCTAAAAATGAAATTCAGTATACCTATGTCCATCACAAGTAGGGCAGAGACATGGGTTTATGAACACGGGATCATACAACGGAGACCACTCTATTGTAGCGTTCCCTTTGCATAATTTACACATGTAAAACCCTTTTGATCTACATACATCACATGAACTTGCATTCTTTTTATTCATAGATGATGATGATGATGATGATGATGATGATGATGATGATGATGATGATGATGATGATCCAATTTGATCCTGCACATATATAATAAAAATCAAGGTTTGTGCTATGTAACCATTATCTTTACCATATACACCCATCCCTCTATCACATCACTCATTTCGTCTTTTCAAATCATTCACTCGACTGCATATGTCATACGTCCGTATAAATAATTAAATATCAAATCAAATCACAACCAACATGGGTATAACAAGCATAGGGTTGTTCAAAAAGCTAACGGCTCGCTTAAAATAGGATTATGTGTAAACGAGTTTAGCCTGAGCCAAGGTTAGCTCGCTCGTTGGCTCATCTAAGTTAATAAAAATCAAGGTTTGTGCTTTGTGCGTCATCATTGGCGCAGCCAAGTGGAGACCCGGGAGGGCCCGAGCCCTCCCATTTTTTCCGGTTAGTAGTAGCGATTTGTCGGTTTTTAGTTGATTTTGGTATATAAATTGGGTACGGGCCCTCTCATTTTTAAAATCAGGCCCCCTTTGTTAGAGGCACCATAACTTTAGGCCTCCCTATTAATAAAATCCTGGCTTCGCCACTGTGCGTCATTCCATCTTTTCAAATCATTCACTCGACTACATGTAGTCGTATGCATATATCATACGTTCGTATAAATATCAAATCAAATCACAACCAAGGGTATAACAAGCATGGGGTTGTTCAAAAAGCTAACGACTCGCTCAAACTCTGAATTATTTGTAAACGAGTTTAGCTCGAGCAAAGGTTAGCTCGGTTCGTGTCTTATTCGTTAGCTTGCTAGTTGGCTCATCTAAGTTAATACCTAAAACATAATCTATAAGCAAAAGAAATGAATGATTGAATGGTCATTTTGATATATATTAGAATGAAAAAACTAACTAATAAAACATAAAAAATGATCATAGCTCTTGAAATACTTAAAAAAAAATTGAATCTTTTTCTTTGCACTTAATTTCCTCAAGAACAAACATAGAGGTGCATTAAATCAAACAGCATACAACTACACAACACAAAGTTAGAACTCTAATTCATTGTAAAAATTGAAACTTTGTTCTTAATGTCCTCAATTGAAACCCTAAAATGTAAAATGAAGAAACAAAGTTACCTTTTTATGTTGTTTATATAATGAAAGTGTGGTGGAAGAGATCATGGAAATGGAGAAGATCCCACCTAGGGTTAAAGCTGCCCCTTTGGCTAACGTACGCAGCAGAGGAACTATATTAACATCAACGCCACCGTCGCCGGCACTGCCGCCGTCTCCGGCAGAAACCATGAATTTCCCCGGTTGGGTTTTTAAGTTTTGATGCCGATTGTAAATGTTTTGTTTTAGGGTAATAAAAGATACAAACACACTCTTACTCTTATGTAGTATGTGAATAATTTTAACTTAGTTTATTCTTTTCGGTTGTTATAAATCTATCTTTTTAACCTTTAGGGTAATAAAAGACATAAACACATGCTTATGTTCTGTTTAATTTTTTTTAAATTTCAAACAAATATTTTATGGGTATTAGTCGGGAAGATGATACAAATCAATTGATGTAAATCTTACATTGAATCGTGTTCAAAACGATAAAACGGTCTTCAATCGGGTATTTAAATCCTAACGGTGCTTTAATCAGATGTTAAAACTAAATCATTCTGAGCAACAATTGGAGGTAAGGTATACATTACTTGACTCATATCCTCCTCCCTATCAATATCAATAAAACATCGGTTTGAAATTCGAAAAACACTGAAAAAAGTTAACGGCCGTTAAGTGCATGTAACGGCGGACCACTGGAGGCCAAAAAGTTGTATTTGAGACCACTAGAGAGAATAAACTAAATTGTAATTATTTTCGACCAATAAGTGTTAATTGAAATTATTTAGACCAATTTACCTTAATTTTTATCCCAGTATTGTATTCTTCTCCCAAAGTTTTTAAACACTAATACATGACATTTTTTTATTTTCACTTTATCCATTAGAGTTTATGAATTACATGTATTTATACAAGATATTTATGTTAATTTGCTGAAGTAGTTTATCTTCTACTTGATTAAGGCCTTTATCACATTAAGAAGTTTATATACCATTCTTTCATGTCCAAATAGGGTGTGGACTTTTATGTTAGTTTGTTGAAATTAGTAAACATTATAAAACAAATAAGGTCGGTTGCTTGAGTTAACATTTAACAAGCACCGGTGGTAATATCATTGTTATGTCTGGTATGTTTTAACCAATTACACTACAAAGCTATAACATATCTTTACATGAAATTCTCTCATGAGTTAGTCATTGTCCTTTGTAATCTTTTGAAATCAAACCAGATAACATGAAGTTGAGGCTTAGTATTAAGTCATACTCCTTTAAGAAACAAAGAAACGAATCCGTTTAGTTTATTTAAAATTTAATCTTCTCATTTCAAAAATTAAATTAAAATATCATCTTTTTTTCACATAATACATGTCAAATTATAGATCTTGTAAGTTTTCCGGTAAAATAAAATTCCTTCATGTAGAATGCACATAGGACATTTTAGTTGTTTTACACTTCAACGACAAACATTCTATCATTAAGAATTTATTAATACGATTAAATTTAAACATTTAATCAAACTATTCCTTAAAGTATTAACAAAATTACATCTATGTTAAAGTACCAACGAAATCAGCACTATAGTTTGGCTGTTTTGAACTTCAACAACGAACAACGTGACGTTTTTCGTATTTTCACATTTGATCATTTTAACCTTTAGGTGACTTTTTTTCATCTCACAATGATCGTGTCTGACCTTAATGGGATCTATCCGAATGTTGCAACACAATGGCTAATGTGCATGTTTCTCTTTGATTGTCTTTTATCTTTCTCGATGGTTATTTGTGTGTGTTGTTTTCTTCGGCTATTGTTGGAGATGATGTCGTTGGCAATGGTTTTTATCATCATAGGTACTCACCAGCTAATCTATAAGTGCATATATGGGTGGTGGTGATTGTGGCATATCCGTGTATCTTTGACTTCTTCGCCGCATCTCTCTTTTGTTGGATCTGTACCTTCGATAAACATTATAAAACAAAATATATATATCGCAATTGTCCTCGGAGCAATTTAATTTTTTGAAAACGATACATTAGCTTCATCATTATTCATTAATATTTTAAAGTGCCTCTTTTTCAACGGTATAAAATACACACGTATTAAAAACTCTACACTGATTCGACTCTGTAACTTTATCTTTACATTTTTCACTATCGAAAAACATCTCTCAAACTGTTAGCTTCATTATATATGAGAAGTGTTGTAGAACTTCTTTAAAAGTAGATTAGTTATCTTCAACAATTTTGGTACATGCACATAAAACCTTCTTTTGTTCTTATATCTACAATGGATTTATAAAGCCAAGTTCCATTAATATTTCATATAGATTACAAAAAGGGAACAAACTGAATTTAGTTGACTTGTGTTGGATACGAATGATTAGAAGAATAATACATATGTAAAGATCAAAAAATCGTAGGGCGTTTCTTTTCATATATAAATTCCAAAATTCCAAAGTTATTAAAGCTTTATTTTATATATAAATTCCGAAGTAAGCTTTTCATATATAATAATACTGAAAGCGATGATGTTTTTGTTTGTTTTTTACGTTTTCCTTTTTAATTTTGATGTATTACGAACATCCGATCGATGTATATTCTTATTTTACAATCGGAATCATTCTATAATGATGATATTGTATGATGATTACAAGTAATTTAGTATATACTCATTGACTCATTGTGTATGATGTGTTTTTGACGTATTAATCATTGTTATGACGTTTTCATATCGACTTCGGTGTTACTGTATTGCAGGTAAATTAATTATGGCGTTTTTCTAGTTAATTTTTTCATATGCGTGGTGTTATTTTATAGAGTCAGTCTTATGCATGGTGTTTTTTTATATGTATGTTGTTGAAAACGCAAAATTACAAGTCTACCCCTAGTACAATCTCGCGCGTCAAAAAAACATCATAATAATTACAAAAAACTACTTCCATTTGCGCCGTAAACACCATATATAATCCGACGTCGCACCAGATTCCTTCTTAGCATTTTTAAAGTTTATTCAATTTGTAGAAAATCCCCCCAAATAAGGTAGTGGATATGTTTACATTGTCTCGTAATCTTAGAAGGACTATACAACATATAGATGTCGTCAATATTATGAGACATTTGAAAGTGATATCCATGTTAAAAACCCTTAAAGTGTGTTATTAATTGGTAAAATAATCAGTAATATATATTTAGGGGAGAAAATGCGAGTTGCACTATGTTCCTTTAGCTATGGTTTTTCGCACATGGTTTTTCTAGCAAGATTTAACAAGTCAACAATGCCAACATATTATAGGATAAGTTGGTATCTTTTTGGGACTTAAGAAATAACATTATCCCTGAGACTTATACGAGTTACACCGAACTTTAGATACATCAGAATATATTTACTTTATGAAGATCATAGATTCAACATATTCACGAAGAGTCGGACTAAGTCAATTAGCAGAAGCCTAACTACAATCTACGAAGTCAAAGCAGCATGGATTGTTAAAATTAAGAAGACTGCTTTAAAGATCAAGTCAAACACTAAAGATTAGATCGATAAACCAAAAATATTTATGAGCGCGCTTGAGGGTAGTATTATATACACTTCACTCTTTTTCTCTTAACTAAGTATTTTTTCCAACGACTTTTGTTATTATGGTTTTTAATTAATGAGGTAGCTGAATTGAACTGATTCAACAATATCAGTTATCTTCATGTCCTAAAGTCCCGACTTAAAATTAATCTTACCGAACTATATGTTTATAACAGTGTATATTTATCAGTATTATGTCAGACGACATGAGTGTTATAAATCATACACTCAATGCATACATATAATTAATGTCAATTATGAGTATTATGCATGTATAATATGTGTGTTATGTATAAATCAAGATGAGTGAAATCACTTTCTTATTCAACTCACTCTCTTGTTTCTCTCAAGCTTATTACAAAAACCATTTCATTGTATATATAATGATAATAGTCACTCACTAAAATAGCATACGATTCTTATGCATGCATGCATATTATTGAAGTGTATTTTTTCTATAGATTCTTATGGAATATATAACTTGCTATTGCTAGCAAATTAATGGATCATATCCCTTCTGTTTCCTGTGTATATATACATATTCTCAACTCGCGGTATCAATTAATGGACGCTTTTGATAATTATTGTCATTAACTAATGGTTTAGTTTGGCAGGAAATGCCTGAAGAATGTGTGAAGAATGGTTTAGTTTGATAATTATTGTCATTAACTAATGATTTTTTTTACAGATGGGATTTGTATTATGGCATTGACTGATCAGAGGTCACAAAGTTATTGAATAGATGCCATAAATTATACGTAGGGTTCTCGCAATTTGTTAAAAGAATATTAGTTCTGAAATGAACGCCTCACGCAAAGATTTGTATTATGGTTTAACTTCATAAATTATATATATGTTAGAGATTTACATCCAACATAAAATCATAAGCCCAAACACAAATTAAAGATTAATGTTGAAGCACAAGCTAACTGGTTCTCTTCTTTAAATGCATTTGCATCCTGCAAAAAAAAAGTTAAAAATGTTTATAGAGTAATAAAAAAAATAAGAAAGAAAACTAGCTACCAAAACACAACAAAATTTAGAAAAATAAAAAGGTAGTAATTAAATACCTCAATTACTCCTTGGTGCTTTGCATTTGTAGCATTCAATCCTGCTAGCATAATTGTGTAGGCCACAACCTAATCTACTTGAAATCAAACAATACCAACAAATTAAGATTAAGTAATATTTCACATAAATTTAATGATTTATTTCACTTGAGAATCTTGTTAATACCTAATGCAAATCCAATCTCCGGTTTTCCAGCCTGGAACAACAGTAGCGTCATAGGCGTATGCGTTTGTAGCAGCCATCACGGCACTATAATCTCTAAGTGCACCGCATATATAACATGCAGCTCTGCTTGCGTAATTGTGTGTTCCACAGTTGAATGTGGGACAATACCAGTCGCCAGCTAAGATTTCTGTTTTATTCATCCCATAATATGAGACCTCGTCAGGAGAGGCAAATTTAGGACAATGACATCTTTGACAAGCGTCGCGTTTCTTAAAGTTCAAATGTTGACATGCAGCACACATCCAATCTCCACTACTCATTTTCTTGATCTTGATATAAGTTTTATAACCTAAAAGTATCCAATAAAAGAACCAAATTAATCACATTTAATATCCCTTATAAGAGCATTGAAAATGTCAATTTCTAAGGATGTACTAACCTTGAGAATGTGTGATGTTGTAATCAAGGATCAGTGAAGCAAAATAGCAAAAGAAGAGATATGATAATAGTTGAGTTGGTGATTTTCCTAATTGAAACCTAAAGGGTTTATATAGTTGTCAAAAGATTCTAAAACATGGGGCCCTTGTAAGAATATTAAGTATTAAATTTTTTTATAAAATTTCTGGTAGACATGTGGTTTCATATGGCCTCCTTAGAATGGGATTCCAAAGGTAGAAAAAGTGCTATTTTGGTCTAGATAAACCTTCCCATATGTGAACTAGTTTCATCCCTAAATCTAAACATCACTATTGCTTAAAGATCATAAAATTTTGTGTGATAACGATGGCATACATAATTAAATCAAATTAAAATTTATTGGTTTATATATATTGAAAAGTAAAAGTGTATGAATAGTGTTTTGTCATTAGTTTTTTGTAGTTCTGTTTTTTGGTTAATGTGTGTTATTTGTATTGGTTAGTTGTATTAATTGTTTGTTAATTGTGTTTGTTATTTTAATTAAAGATATTTGCATTTTAAAATTTTTGTGGGGCCTATGTTATTTACTTTGTTTTGTTTGATGAAATAACAATTCGACAAATAGATATGTCTTTATGGTTTGGATGTTTCGGTTTATTTGTTTGGCTTTGTTTGAAATGAACGGTGTTTGTTTTTTCGTTGATTTTAGCATGTGTATGCTTTAAGGGTTGTGATGACGGGAATTTTTTAATCTGGGTCACTAAGAAACAATGTACAAATGGCTCCCGTAATGCGCAAGCGCCGTATCATAATAGTTTGATTTAATAGTTCATCTAAGACATTATTAAAAAAACAGATATTTGTCATTTTGTTTATAACAAATACTTATTTTTATCTTCAGTAAACTACGTTTTGCTATTTAAAAAGAGGTGACGGTATAACTTGTTGCCCGTTTAAATGTTATCTTATTGTAAATTCTTTGGTGTTTAATACCAATGCTTTTATCATTTTTATTGCATTGAAATTGTATATGAAATAGACAAAATATTCTTAACCAGATAAGTTATATATTGCCAAGATCATTAAATAAACATAAAATAAAATAGAATAGAATATGCTATATCCTAACTAGCTACTACACTTGAACACATAAATTTAAAATCTCACTTAGATGGATCGAGGTGGTTATTATGAGTAAATGAACAGGTTTACAAGATCAAAGTTTCAAGAATGCCCCTCTTTACATGATTAATTCTTCTTGCATTATTTGAACAGGAAAGGTTTTAAGTTATTCTCTTTCTTGCAGTTTCAATTCCACTTCTAGAAATATATATATATATATATATATATATATATATAATTATTAGTTGGAATATATTATGTAGGATATGATATACTAGTTTATAGACCCGCACATGATGTGACACACTTATAATTTTGTTGCACACGTTATATTAGTGACATTAATGCTGCATCCAAGGGGCGTGTTTGAGACAACGCTACAGGCCTTATGTTAGTGACACTAACAAGTGATGCACGCACATGATGATGAAAATTCGGCATGAAATAGGCAAGAAATAATGAAAGATAGCCAAGATTGGCATGAAATTGCATTCTCTAACTCAAACATTTTGGAATCTAGCTAGCATTGGCATGAAATTTGCACCTTTTCATATGAATCATGAATATGACAAATTTTGACAGAAATCTTGTTCCCTGCTCATAAAATAAACCATTTAAAATTTTTAATATACATAATAGGGAAATTGTATATTATTAATTGCAATTTTCATCTATTGGTGATTATTAATCTCAACTTTACTATTAACCATTATTAATCCTAACTTTTACTTAAGTGACCACCATTGAGCCTTTCGTTACCCTTGACTAACTCCGTCTAAAATTGCTAACGTGGCATCTACGTGATAGCTGACATGTTTTTTTATTTTCATTGAAATTGGATTTTATTAATCTCAACTTTCAACTATTGATCATTATTAATCTCAACTTTACTATTGACCATTATTAATTACAACACAAACACAAACAAACCTTAGCTGAGAAATGATCTATCATCATATAAACACAAACAAATTGTACGTATGTCTCAGTTGAAATCGTTATTTGTACGATTTTCTCGAAATCAGAAAGAAGAATAGATACGAAATATGATTAAGACCAACTATCTTCTCTTATAATAAATTGCTAACTAATGGCACAATATTGTGCCACTTGTAAACACCACATTATATCATTTATATTTGTTAACTTTTTCATTACTCATTTCTATATAAAATTATATAATTGTTATATTTTACCGTTCAACCCGTGAGTATTCACGGGTGTTAACCTAGTATATATATATATATATATATATATATATATATATATATATATATATATATATATATATATATGGGAAAAGTGAATATGAGGCTGTAACACATGCAAGCTTACATGCGAAACACCCCTAAACTACGTCGTTTTGTTAAAATTAACATCAAAACTACGTAGTTTAATAAATTGGCTTCAAACTATAACCCTTAAATTCACTCATCATCGTAGATTCAAACGGAATGCATGATTTTAAATAATTTTTTTTGTTTGGATTCCTTCAAATAAGATATTAATTAACGTGATTTTAATTTTCTAGCTAATTCATTTGTCAATCCGATATAAATTACGTTTCAGTTGGTTAAGAAACTTTCTTAATTGGAGTGAGTCATTTTTAATCAATATATTATTGTATATTGAAATCATGGATTTGAAAACTAAGCATACAACGAAGAACGTGTGCAAGAGGTATGGAAGTATGAAAGTAAATAAATTAAATTAGGAGATTTCAAATTAAGTCTATTGAATTTATTAATTCAAACTACGTAGTTTTGATGGTTATTTTAATAAAACGACGTAGTTTTGAATTGTTTCGCATGTAAGCTTAAATGTGTTACAGCCTCATATTCACTTTCCCCTATATATATATATATATATATATATATATATAACAACTTATATTCTTGTAGAAGGTTTATATCATTATATGAAACCGGTAATTTGCGACTAGGCAAAAACAATCACAAGTTTTACGACTGTTTATATTGAATTTAAGGGTCGAAAAAGTAACGAACAAAACTGAAACGGTCATGAACTTTACGACCGTTTAGATATTGTTGCAAGAATAATAATAATAATGCATCCTGATTAAAGAAGGGGAACAAGTGAATTTAGTTGACTCGTGTAAGACATGAATAAGAACAATAAAAACGCATCAATAGATCGGAAAATTGTAGCATATTTCTTTTCACAAATGTCAACTTCCTCATATATGAAGAATATATACTACGCGCCATGATCATTACAGAACACCTTTTAATCACAGGAACAAAAAGAACAATTCCTGGCCATTAATTGATCAAGTTACTAATTATTAAAACATCACTAATTTACATAAATGTAAATCAATGACTTCTTATTTTACATGTATGTAAATCAATGTTTCATTAATTTACATGTGTGTAAACCAATGAGTCTGTAGTTCTGTAAATATTAAACTGATTCTGTAAAGATCCTAACCCTATATACTAGTATTCAAAACCTTTTAGTGCATATGAGCTAATGAAAACATGGTTCTTTACATGTTTCTATGTTATAAGACTTGAGATTAATAGTTTCCTTACCAAAACTAGTGACTTCTGCAATTCAAATTGATTTTAGTTAAGTTTCATCTTTTTAGGGCAACAATAAGAATGGACAATGCACTTGTTATTGCTTACTAAAATTTGCATCAGGTTCTTGTCCATGTAAATTATTGTAGTATTTTTATCAAGATTCTTAGGGAATAAATCAGCATTGCTCGCGAATTAACGGATATATATATATATATAGCTTTTGTTTCATGTATATACATATTCTTGGTATCTATTAATGCACTTTTGATTATTATTGTCATTAACTTTTGGTTATAACTTGGAGGGAAATGCTTGAAATTATGGTGGTCCATATTTGGTTCTTAGTTTGATGTTCAATCCAATCTGAGCATCAATATGGTCTATTTTTTACAGTTGGGATTCGTATTCTAGTATGGACCGATCGAAGGCCACAAAATTATTGATGTCCCCATATATACACCCGTGTGTGCGTTCTTCGTGTTCTTGTGTGATCAGAATGAGGATTCAAGATAAGATATATAAACATATTTTAGTTTTCATCAACTTCATGCAATATATACAAGTACTCGCATAATATTTTTAGGGTTCTCACGTTTCGCAACATAGTTAATGTTAGAGAGAGAGGAACAAAAGATTTGTAGGGTTTCATAAACTTCATGTAAGAAGAGATTACACCCAAGAGAAAGTCAAAAACTACCAAAACACAACTTAAAAGATACACATTTTAAACCACAAAGAGAAACAAAATAAAGATGACTATTGAAGGACAAGTTGGTTCTCTTCTTCAACATCATTTAGCATCCTGAAAACAGATAAAAAAAAAAGGTTAAAATATTATATAAACTAATCAGAAAATAAAAAGAAAACTATCAAAAGTCCAAAAACACATCACAATGTAGAAAAACAAAAGGGCTACTAAATAAATACCTCAATTACTCCTTGGTGTTTTGCATTTGTAGCATTCCATCCTGCTAGCATAATTGTGTAGCCCACAACCAAATCTAATTTAAATCAAACAACAAAGATTAAGTGACATTTCACAAAAACTTAATGATTTATTTCACTTGTGAATCTTAATTATACCTATTGCAAATCCAATCTCCGGTTTTCCATCCTGGAATAACACTAGCATCATAGCCATACGCGTTTGGAGTAGCCATCATCGCACTATAATCTCTAAGTGCACCACATATATAACATGCGGTCCTACTTGCGTAATTGTGTGTCCCACAGTTGAATGTCGCACAATACCAGTCGCCAGCTAAGATTTCCGTCCGGTTTATCCCATAAGATGACACCTCGTCTGGGGTGGCAAATTTAGGACAATGACATCTTTGACAAGCTTCTCGTTTCTTGAAGTTCAAATGTTGACATGCGGCACACATCCAATCTCCACTACTCATTTTCTCTTGAAAATGTGTGATATTTGTAATCAAGGACTAGTGAAGCAAAATAGCAAAAGAAGAGATGATATGACAATGTTTGAGTTGGTGATTTTCTTGATTAAAGCCTCAAGGGTTTATATACTTGCCAAAAGATTCTAAATCATGGGACCCATGTAAGATAATGAAATATTAATCTTTTTTCCAAGACATTTTTGGTAGTGTGTTTGCATATGGCCTCCTTAGAATGGGATTCCAAAAGAAGAAAATGGGCTATTTTGGTTCAGATATACCTCCCTAATAAGTTTTATCTTATCTAGATAAACCTTCACATCATTGTAAGCAAATTTCATCCTTGTCAATGTGTTTTATACCAGACCATTAGACCGGACCAACTGGTCATTCCATGAACCGGCCGGCTACATAAATGGCTTGATGGTTATTGGGTGTTCAAATACTTTATTTACATGTTCTTAGTTTGAAATTATTGAGGAATTAAGTTACTTGCGTGTTTGTACATGAAGGGTGAAGATTAGTGAAGATATGGAAGTTTCGAGACGTGAATCGGATGGCGGAAGATCAAGAAACGATAAATGAAAAAAATAAGGCTTTTAGACATAAGTGCATGACCTAGTTCTATGCGCCCAGAATTTTGATGCACATAATTACATAAAAATTCTCAAAACTGAAGTTTATGGATAGGAGTCCATGACGTCTTTGGGGAGCCCAGACCACCCCTAGACGGGCGTTTTCTGGATTTTTATTATTTTGGAAGGTATTAAAAGGAAAAAACCCTAGTTATCAATGGGAGTTCATTTTTTTGGAGCGAGAACTCGTTTTAGGCGATTTTGGGAGTTGAGAGTTCATTACACTTACCTATCTAATAATGCTTAAACATACTAATGTCTATGTAACTATCAAACTAATAATTCCTTAAGTTACATATTATTTTTCTAAAACCTGAATCCAAAGTTGGTCATTCTTACATTTTAAATCTCATTTGTTTAAGTTTTGCATAATTTCTAGTTTAAAAACATTCGTTACAACATCATCCGTTTATATATTATTATTAATTAGTTATACCAAACTTGTAAATAATTGTTAGTGTTTATGTCTAGACTAAAACCCAAGACCTTAAAAAAGACAAACTCGTTCACCTTTCCTTTGAACCATTAGATCAAGATATCATGAGAACCTCGGGCTTCATATGGTATTTATTTTATACTTATAAATAAATTATTAATATAAATCATCATAAAAAGGGAGTAGTGTCTATTCTAATTGAAGCTATTTATATATACATTTGTTTTTTGTAAACCTATCTATCTAATAAATCAAACTTTTAGGAGGCAATTTTTGGAGGGATTTTTTTTTATAATAGGAAGTTTGGGAGGTAAAATTTAGCTAAATTTTTCACCATGCAAGTTGATGGAGCCAACTCCTTAAATGTTATATATTTACAAATTGTTAAATATAATGGTTATAATTTCTTTATAAATATTACTATTTAACCCGTGTGTAACACACGGGTATTAAACCTAGTGAGATATATGGCCAGTCTAAAATGTAAGACGGAATTATTAATTACTTAAAGATCATCATAAATTATATAATAAAAATTGTGTGCCAAATCATGGCATTTATATAAAATTCATTTAATATTCTATATATTATTCAGCTAAAAGACCATGCTTACTTGTTCTTTGTGTTATTGCCAAGTGTCTTAAATCCTTCACCCATGTCATGTAAGCTAAAGCTTAGATGGAAGAAGTAATGTACCAAAGAAAAGTTTCCCAAGATTAAAATTCCAAAGTGCCACTCTTTATATATATTATTCTCTTGCATTATTTGGACAAAGAAATGTTTTTAATTGAGTTATTCTCTTTCTTGCCATTTCCACTTGTAGTGATATATTATGAAGATCTTAGATAAAATCATCAGAATAACCACTTTGATAAAATGTTTAAATGTGTATGTGATTTGGTTAGAGTATGTATATAAATATTGATGATTATTTAACATAAATTAAGTTTTAAATTAAGGGGATAGATATTCTATGTTCATTCATTACAATACATTTATGGCAGGTGCACCCATGATAAGTATAGTACAACTTAATTAGGCCACATGTCGTTTAAGGATACCGGCTTTCAATAGTCGACGTTAGTCATCGTTTATTTAGGGGCTGTTTGGCAACTTCTGAATGGATAAGTGCTGAATCAATAAGAGGTCTGAATCATTAAGTGCTGAATCAATAAGATCGAGGTCTGAACCATTAAGAGCAAAGATATTTTTGAACTATTTAAAGGCAAATGTCTGACCAATTCAGACGAGACTCATAATCATTCAGACAGAGCCGGCCCATAGGGTGTGCGGGATAGTCGACCGCACAGGGCACTCGTGTGACGGGGGCACCAAACATCGGCGGAATTAGGGGAGGGTCCGGGGGGTTCGATGACCCTTCAGTCGACTGGATTTTTGTTAAGCCTGAATATATCATGATAAGCCTTTGAAGGTACTAAAAACCTGAAGAAAAATAAAGAATGATGAAGGAAGAAGACATGGAAAAGAATCGTTGGAGTTTTTTTCCGGCATTAATGACGATGTAGTTTCAGAAAAGCAAGAAGGAAGAAGACGTGGTCTATGACAAAAGACTAGGGGGTAGGGGCCTAATATTAATATTATATTATAAAACTAATCAATGGTTTTTGTGACTCACTAGTCTTTATATTTATTTAAAAACAAAAATGAAGAGAAGTTTCGTTTACATTCATTGTATATGAATTTAACTTTTTATTTTTTACTTTGTTTTTATTATTTAAAAATACATCTATATTAGAGAACATTTGTGTCAACAAATAAAATATTTTTTAAAATATGTTCTTTAACACAAACAACTCAAACAATGACGTTGTTTAAGTGGTAAAACACAAATGAGTCTACTAACAAAGGTTGGACACCAATGTTTCTTGTCCCAGAAATCACATAATTTAAAGTAGAGGGCAAAGATCAATAATATGTATACTATTTTTTATTTTTTAAGTTATCAAACTTAAAAATTACACATTTAACGAAAAAATAGAGGACATGCAGCCCCTGTCGGTCCTAAAAAATCTTCGCTAATGATTCGAAGGCTACAATTTCCATTGATACATCGATGATACAAAACTTTTTAGCAAATTTTGACCCTCTCACTCAAATTTTCTAGTTCCGCCACTGGCACCAAATTTAAAAAAAAATTATATATAATTTTGATTTTCACTAATTCAAATACTTCGATTTTCTTATGTTTAATTATCAAATGTTTGTTTTTTAGTTAAAAATTTAGTTTATATAATTTAGTGCGTTGATGCTTCGAGATAGGGGGCCTTTTTTTCTTGTCTCGCACAGGGCACCCGATTCCTCAGGACCGGCCCTGCATTCAGACTTAGTATAATGTCTGAACCATTAAGAGGCAAATGTCTGAACGATTCAGACATCTGTTCGCGAAACAAACAGTCTGAACCATTAAGTGCTGAACCATTCCGACATCTGAACCATTAAGAGGCTGAAACAAATAGCCCCTTAATCTAAAGAGTGTGTGAGAGTGATTAAGTAAAAAAAACTAACAAGATGCAAACAAATAGAAATTAACCATAAGATTTTACTATGCATAGTTTGGCTTGATGCTATATATCTTCCAAAAAGTAGTGGTAATGTAGCAAACCATGTCTGGATACTACCTCTCCATGTATGGCAATAACTTGTAACCAAATCCATAAATCATAACTTCTAGCATCAATTCCAAGTATACTAGCATGCCAACTATACATGGACATGGACATATGAATGTTTGAATCAACAAAGCAAGAACTTAGTGACTTGCTTCAATGGTTTTTAAAAGCTAGTTCATTTTTAATGTAGAAACATTATCGCTTGAAGTCACCAACACAAACCAAAATCAAATTCATACAATGATTAAACTTGCATTAACATGCATAAGATGTTCAATGTAGCTAGTAAATATTAAGGACTTAATCTATAATTACATCCTTGTTGTAAAAAGAGAACCACCTAATTTAATTTTTTTTATAAATTGGCCTAAAATAATCTCAACTAACACCTATTGACCGAGAATCATCCCAACTAAGTTTGAAATTCGATATTTTTTTTAAATCAATATTGATTTAAATCAATATTTTAATACTTGGTATTCATAATTTTTTATTATTTAACTCATGTAATACACGGATTTTAATGAATTTGTTAAAATTTTAGTAGAGAATATATTTAATTAAAAAATTACAAAGAATAGAAAACACACTTGGTCAAATTACTTATTTTGATACTTTTACATGATATATCCATATATTTTTTTAGTTAAGTGTAATTTACACTCATGTGGTTTACACAAAAAAAATGCACAGTAACCCCGCTCTAAAACATAGACATTTTGCAACCCTGTATTTTCTAAAGTGGGTCATTTGCATCCCTTTAACTTGTCATCAGTAGGTCATTCAAATAATGATGAAAGTACCTATTCACCCCTCTCCTATTAGTTAAAAAACCCCCATCCCCATCGATTGGGTTCACGATTAGATTATGGCTTCATCTTCACCCCTCTCTTATTCACGACCGATCAGATAATACCTCAATTGATCAGATTCACCCTCCATCTATTAGACTCATGATCCCTTCTTTACCTTCACCTTTGATTGATTATGGCTTCTTCATCCTTCGCCGTGAGTTCAAACGAAATTTCGGATTTGTTATGCGAGAAATGTGGTGCTCATACATGATATCAAAGATCATACAAATACACACTCATGCCAAAGGTTGTTGTGTTGTGTAAGTTTTAAATTCTTCAATTTCTTGATATGAATTTGTTCATATTAGGGGTTTTTCAATTGGCCCATATATATGTTCGAATTTGTTAAATGGTATAGTTGTAGAGTGAAGTTGTAATATGAAAATCATTAAATGGTTCGAAGTGCAATTGTATTCATACATGCAGCTATATTTAACTTGGTGTAAAGTGCAGTTGGTTCGAAGTTCAGTTGTAAAGTTTAGTTATGAAAGTGTTCAATTGTTTTGAATGTTGTATGTAAAGTGTAGTTGAGTTGTGAAATTTTTAAATGGTTCGAATGTGTTCAGTTGTGAAAGGGTTTGAATATGTGTAATGGTTATATGTGTTCATGTGAAAGTTGATAAATGGTTTGGATGCATGTGTTTTAAATTGTTACATTGGAGAGTGGCTTATATCAATTTGTTTAAATGGTTAATATTGTGTATGTAACAACCTAACGTAATTGCACCATAATATTATCTGCTTTGGGGTTAGAATATTCTCAGGTATACGCCTCTCACGGTTTTAAAGCACGTCATGGTAAGGAAGATATTAACCCTCATATATGGAGGCTTTGTTCTCATTCTCAACCGATGCAGGATGTCACATCCTACCCCGTAGGGTTCCTAGCTACCTCGTTGGCACACCGACCCAAACCTAACTATGATACCAACTTAAACAACCCAACATAATCGCATCATGAAATTGTCCGTTTTGTCGACCGAAACATACTCAGGTGCCAACCCTCAAAGTTTTAAAACACATCATGGTAAGGAAGGTATCAGCTCCCATATATGGAAGACTTTGTTCCCCTTCCCAACCGATGTGGGAAATCACAGTGTAAATTGTTCGAATTTGTTAAATGGTACAATTTGTTATATGGTTTGCATATGTTTTCGCTGAAATGGTTCATTACTAAAAAATCACCTACCAAATGCTTTCTAGTGGTCAAAAGTTTGATCCTTCTCACGAATCTTCCACATTTAGAAAGTGAATTCGTGTTTTGGTATTTCTAAATGACGAAGTGGGTTTGAAATCATCTAACAGAATCGTGTTTCGTGTTTTCGCTCACAAATGTTCAAACATGGGTGAAATTGTTTTCGAATCAAATGAATTCACAAATGTTTTGTGTCATATGTGAATCGTTTTTGGTTCAGACAAATGTTCAAACAAGGGTGAAATCGTTTATTGGTTGAAACTATGGGTTTGAAATCGTTTTTGGTTAAGAATGGGTGGCTTTCGTGTAAACGATAACCCTACGGTACGTTACAAATCGTGTTTGAGTATTTAAATTGTAAAAAGCATTTTTCTACCCTTTGAAATAACAGTCAAATCGCGGTTAACTTAACGTATGGGTGCAAATTACCCATTTTAGAAAGCATTTGCAAAATATCTAAGTTTACGAGCGAAGTTGCAGAGTGTTTTTAGGTATAAATCACATGAGTGTAGATTACACTTAAGTTTATTTCTTTTAAGCTTATCCCTCTTCTGTTGTTTGTGGATGAGTCCATTCATGAGATGACATGAACATGCATGTATCTTCGATCATACATTGTACTAATATTGGGTGGATTTATGTAATTTCCATATTAAAATTTAAAACTATATATTTGTGGTTGATTAGTTATTTGAAGAAAACAAGCTAAAAGGTCTATTTTCCCTTCCACATGAGAATAAGTTCCCTATGGAGCAAAATGCACCAATACAAAATTCTATTCTTCACCCTACAATGTTTGTGTGACAATAATTCAAATCCCCACTTAAATATTCAGTTCTCTCATTATAAAAGAAAAACATTAACATTCTTGAATTTGATATCAATCTAAATTGTCATTCTTATCCCTTTTTTAGTTATCCATGAAACCATATACATGCATTTACACACATACAAACATACATATATTTTCTTATGACGTGACTATAAATAAACTCCTTATTATCGGTGAATAAGTTACAATTATAAAAATCATCGTTCAAAAAATATACTTCATTCATACATACATAAAGCATGTGCAAGCTAATTACATGGTGTCTTATGTATGTAAACGTTTAAACATATTGTTTAAACTGCCATTCATAAGACATTATGTAACTTGCACATAAACATCATCATAAGACATCTATATACATAAAGTATATGTATGTGTGTATATGTTATTAGTATTTCATACCCCCCTTGTGGGTACAAGAGCTAGAAATTAAAAATGGGGTTTCTTGATCTTGAAAATTCCCAAAATCAGAATATACTTATATGGAGGACCATATATAAAAGTTTAAATGGTCACTAAAAAGGTTCCCATCAAGTTGTCAATATTTTTTTTGACATGTCATGCTTAATTAAGTTGAGATTTCAAGCATTAAGTTGAGTGTAAACCTAGGATTGGGTAATGAAGAATCCTAGTCAGCAGCATTCTCTGGACAAGATGATGAACAATATTTCAAGAAATGAGTTTGAAAGAATAAATTCAGCCCCTCAATAATTATTCAAGAATCTACATCTAAGTTATGTAATGCGGCAAATTGTCACTGTTTTTAAAGTTTTGGAATATTTCTTTTTATATATATATATGTAATGAGAAAAAGAATGGATGTAGGACTGAGTTTAGAAACGATCCGAGTATAAGCATTATTTTTTGCTCGCATTTGTAACTTTGATTTGATCTGATCGGCTCGGTCTATAAAGTGAGCGAGAATGAGCAAACCTTTGCTTGGATCGGCTCCGTCATGAACAGCCTTAAACTAAACTATAATACAAATCGGGGTGGGTGTGTGATGAAACCCAACTCCACCTCTTAAGGGGCATGATATGTGCATGAGTTGCTATGTTCTCAAATTTAGGGATGTCAACAGGGCTGGTTTAGGTCGGGTATGACAAACCCATAACCGATTATAAAAATATGTCCCATACTGGGTTTAAAACCAGTCGGGTTTGTAGCGGGTATTTACCCTTCGGTTATCGGGCATGCCTACTCAAATTCTACTTAAAAATAAAATTGAAAGAAAACGAAGAGAAAATCTTAACAATGTTAATAAAAGAGTATCTAAGTGTCAAAGGGTGCATTCACCATCGAATTTCTTCTTTTCCCAAATATAATTTGCGTTATTCATTTTCTCGATTTCTCTTTTGGGTGTTATATTTGCTAATGCTTTAACCTGATTAAAAAAAATAAAAGCAGGGGAGAGAAAATATTCCTACACTGATAAAATATGTCATTTAATTAAGTCATTCACATAGTGTGATATGGTGTTTGTCATTCGACAACACCGCCACAAGCGCAACGGCCATGCTACTGCAACGAAGGTCTCGTCTACGTGAAGTTGCGTGTGGCCGAATCGTATCATTAGACGTCTTGTTCTAGAACGATTGTAGTCTCAAGTTCTTCTCTCAAGTTGTTGCCGAAGTCGAAGCTGACACGCCAACGTCAAAAACAACTTGTGCCACTTGATCATGAGGCAACTCACTAAACACTAATGGATGATTATTGTAACAACGACCCAAAATACGTTGACGGGACGTTTCGGAGTCAGTATCGTATGTCAAAGAGGTTGCAAACATATTATAATTGGTTGAATGAATGATTTGTTTAGATGTGTTGGTTACGAATCACCAACATTGTTGTTGTTAACGTCTTTTGCTCATGATGCAAGTACATGTGGCGCCAGAAAGCATTAGCTAGGTCGATGAGGCTTAACTAACATTGGATGGTTGCAAGTCTCCACATAAGAGATAGAACCCGATTTGAACACCTAGGAGCAGTGTTCTAGTTAGTTTATTTTGTTACCTCGAGTGTTAGACAATTTGTGATGATGACAATGTCATAGCAAAAGAACCAACACAGTAGTTAGGAGTTTATTAACAGTAACTCAATTACTAATGCAAGTCGGTGGCATTGCCTCTTAGATCGGAATTTTTGGATTCAAACCCAAACATGATGTACTTGATGTAATTTATTAATAGGATAAATTTGTATTTATGAGCTTGTCGGTTTCCTTTCGAAACATGTAGTGTCATCTTTTAACGTTAAACTAATGATTAACGGTTGAAATCCCGTCTAAAGTATGAACATGTCTGGGCTACGAAGATACATATCGTTGAGGCCGAGTTAGATCGCCATTAAAAATTACAATTTACTAAATTGTTTTATTATGGGAATTAAGTTCATGTTTAGAATCAAACTAACTTCCAAAACTACCCCTATAACTCACATGATTCCTTTTTTAGTTTTTGTATTATGTAACCAAAAGCCTTATTAATTTATTATATATCCATTTCTTTCTCACATGGATGGCCCCACTTGTGGGTGACATGGACTCCACGTAAGCATACACTGCATGCACACATAGACCACATTCATATGCACACTTGTTTGGTTCATAATCACTTCATATGCACACTTGTTTGGTTCATATGCACCATGAAACGAGTATCAAATTAAACATAAAGAATTTTACTATGTCTTCCATATAGGAATAAGTTCCTCATAATGCAACACATTATTAAATTCTTCTTTTTATATGTCAACCCTAATACTATTTCTTGGTTAATAGTATTTAGAGATATAATTATCAGTAAATAAGTTATTTTCAAAAACTCTACTAGACTATCAAACCATCAAACACATAGTGATTTATATGATTTTATCTATCAACCTAACATCATTTGGCAACAAGATAAAGACTCAATCATTATGACTAATTCGTATATATTCATTTTCCTAAATAAAGTATAAGCCAACAAATAACATAAACCAAACATAATACATATATAAAGATTAAACAAACCATCATATTCGTATATTTTAGCATATACTACCTACACATATATAACACATTCCATGTTCTACACTCTTCTCTATAACATAACTTTCAATTCTCAATGTGTCTGTTTTGTACAAATAGTAACAGTCGATCTATTATATATTTATATTCATACGTTATACATCACGAAAGCGCACTTACATTGTATTCGTGCATCTGTTCATTTTCTTCCTTCTTTGTTGTAAATTAGTATAGTTAATTACTAGCTAGTAACGTTGTGACACTGCCATGAAGTAAACATGACGTTTTTTAATATTTATATGTTAGACATTCAGAAATAATAAATTGTTTTTTTTGTTATCAATCATCTTAAATGTCTTATAATTTTATAATATGTTATTGAATTTATAATATCAACATAATATGCTTCCATTGTAAGGAATATTGAGCATGACCACTTCTAAGAAGAAAAAAATGTTGAGGCACACCTTTATGCATGGTGTGGATTGCAATAATACTTGAAGAATCTATCTTTGTCACCTGATGCATCAAAAAGCAACGGCTTTAGAAATTTGAATATCTATTAGGTTCACGTGTTTCAAAGTCACGAGTTTAAATCACATTAACGATAAAAATCTTACAGCCATTAACAGATGTTGTCATTGAACTTCCCAGGCTTATTATGGAGTTTTACGAGCTAGTCGGGTTTTCTTTTGGAACAGGTTGACGCTATCCTCGAGCGTCTAACTAAAGGTTGACGACTGAAATCTCGTCTGAGGTATGAACATACATTGACTATAAAGAGACATGTCGTTGAGCCCGAATTATTGAGGTTTTTATTATTTCCCTTGGAACTTCTTTATTATGATATTGTTACTAATAATTTATGATTTTTCTTACGATTGAATTTGTGAAGAGTATAAAGTTTGTGAATCTTCTCTTATAATAAATTGCTAACTAATGGCACCATAATGTGTCACTTGTCAACACCAAAATCACTCAAATAAATTCATATTATATCATTTACATTTGTTAACATTGGAGTGGAGACAAAATCATAGTTGGTTTTATATATGTAAGTCTTCCATAACATATTAAGTTCTTATGTTACATTTTACTCTAACACCTACCCACGCGCAGGGGGTGCAAATTTGGTTCGAATTCCTTGCCTCAATGCGACGCCCGCCGACCTGCGGACACGAATGCAACTCCAAAAACCCGGGTCCGTATGAGGGTGGTTTTTGAGCAGCACACGAGTCTTTTTTTTCTCGTTTTTTCAGCATTTTTTTTTTCGTTTTTTCCAGCAGCTTACACAAATAAAAAAAACCATAGTGGTCGGCGCCTCCGACATCGTTGTCAGAATGGGCGGCCGACTATGGTCTTTGTCGGGAAAACACCTATGGTAGCCGACTGCTGTGAACACGTGGGAGGTTGTTATTTGTTAGGATCTGTAGTCGTCGACGTACTAGCACGACTATAGTCGTGGCGCCCACGCCAGACAAGTCAAAGGGGACATTTTGGGAAGTCAACGGTCAAAAGGGACATTTTTGAAATTTTCCCTATAATTATATATCACAACATGGATACGTTAAATAAGCTTAGAATCTAATGAAACACGAAATGCATATGTGTTAGCTAGTGTTATCATACGAGTGGCGCAAGTGTAGAGCGTGTGTTCGTTTGCTAGGTTCTTTGTTGTAGGCAGAAAACGAATTATATAATCATGGTTAATATTATGTTATCAATGGATATATAAATGAGCAAAGTGCACACTTGTAGATTTTTATGTGACATGTGGTACAATGGAATCAAGAAAGAAATATTTTTTTTATCAAATGTTATGTCTTTTAATCAAGAATGTTATATCATGGGCCACAATAATTTCAGGCTACTTGCATAGCACATTTCATAGAGAAGCAACGAATTTGTTCATTGGAATGAATGACACATGGGTTTGGTTGTACTAGCATTCTAACTTGTATATATATATTCAAAATGTAATTTCAACATGTGATGGTGTGTAGCTTAATTTCACAAATGGGGTTCATACAAACTTCTTTTCAGGAACGTGTATCTCGCACATAGAAAATGTGTGTTTTTTCTTCTGTGAAATTGTGCACCCATCGGTCTTTTTGTCATGTTTGTAGACGATGTGAAATGTCTGTCATTTGGCTTGTACAAGAGAAGAAATGACAGGCTTGCTAAGTTTACGTCCTCCTAAAGGAGCAATTTTTCAATAGTTTTAATACACTCATAGTGTAGTAATATCCAGAGTATGTGTTTTTAACGATTTCAACACACAGTTTTTTATATCTTATTAGTTTATATGACATATTCAGGTAAAAAGTCTGAAAAATTATATATGCACCACCTAAATCCCACAGCGTCTGTCGCGCTACCCGGCCGACGTCGATTTTCAACTCCGCGTGCTTGACACCGACTCCCGACACCGGAATTGTACTCGTAATCGACTACCAGTACACCCGTAACACAAGCTAGGCTCATTACCCATCGTCAGTACAAACGTAGCGCGAAATCGGGTCCGTAACCGAACACATTTAATTTTATCTAACCTTAGTTTACACTTTAGTTTGAACAAAATAATTGTCTCAATAACAAGTGCATGAAATAACTTAATTTCATCCCAATCCCTTCCTAACCCATTTATAAAAAAAAAAAATAAATAAAAAAACACACACACATCTTGATTTAATCAGCTAATCTCATGTTAACGCAACAGCAAACACATATCATCCATCTATTTTATCACCTCTAATTTTAAGATGTCTAAATAAAATGAGATTTCTTGTGTTATAAGCGGTTGTATTTCATTATACGTCCGAACTCTATTTTTTTCATTATTCCATTTATCATTTATGTATACTAAACGCTACCCCGACATGTTAAATCAAGAAATGTTAATATGAAATAATAAATCTCAGACGACTATTCTACTTTCCTCTAAAAACTTGCACAAACTTTTAACCAAACAAAAAACCCTCAAAATCTCACTTCTGTCATCACTTCCATCATCATCATCATCATCTTCCAGATGTCGACGTTCTTCAGAAGATTGAGCAAAGCTACACCGATCGCATTTTCCCACACCTTTCGCAACCAATCACAATCGCATTTCCGTCTTCCCGTCACAGCGATCGCTGCAATCTCCGGCGGCATCTCTTATTTCTATTACTTTTCCGAGCCAAATTTGGTAAATTTCATCATCCTATTGCACAAACGGAGTTATATGTGTTCTGTCGTTGTATCGAATATGTGATGTGTGTGATCGCATTGATTTGTTGGGGGATTTGAAGCGTTTTGTTTGATTTGAGATGTTAGGGTTTGATTGTTTGCTTAGATCTTGTAGTTTGATTGCTGGTTTTGTTTTCTGGTACTTGTGGTGAAAAATACATAGCAAATTTGAGTTATGACTTATGTGTGTTGTTCAGATAATGTGATGTGTTTGATTGGTATGCTGACAAGTTAGTAGCTGAACATTTGGTTTTTTGGCATTTTGTTTGGTTTGAGGTGTTAGGATTTTTCAATATGATTGTTGGTACTTTTGATGTGAATACATAACAAATTGGTTGCATTTGATACTTTTGGTTTCCTAGCACGGCTCTGGAGATACTTAGTCAAGTCTAACGGCCAACGGGTATGCATAGTAATGTTATGAGTTATTGCCCCAATATCTATGAACTTGGTTTTTTAAAAGCTAGGTGCAGTTTTTTGCTTGTTTGCCTTCTATTTCGATGTGATTTTTATTAAAAAGACTCTTTTAACCTTTCTATATAGAAAATACATATACTTTATTTTAAAAAATATAGGATTTATGTGTGGAGACTTGTTCAGATAATGTGATATGTGTAGTTTGTGAGCTGAAAAGTACGGAGCTGAAAATTTGGTTTTGTTGGAATTGAGATTATAGGATTCTGTTGATTAGGTTTGTGTTGTTGCTATTTAGGAACTGGTTATTGGATAGTTTCATCCGATTGTCTAAATGTGGATCTAGAGAACAAGAGAAAAGCTAAACTTTGAGCCTTGACCCTCAAATTGTCTGCGGTTCTATAATCGCAGTGATGCTTCTGAATGTAAACATAGTTGAATCATTTGTTTGTAGGATTACATCATGTGTTTTTAATAAATCCCTAAATTTACTCGGAGAAAGAAATTATTTACACACCACTGAAGTTACAGTGACATGCCATAATGACTTGAGAGGAAGACAATTTTCCTGCCCAAACTTGTTGTAGTTACACGAGATGATAATTTGATAGATATAGTGAATCTATTAAAGGGATCACTGACCAATTACTTGTTTTCTCGGTTTGCAGGCACATTTGGATCAAATCAATGAGCAAACAGGCCCTAAAACTGGTAGGTTTTTTGTTGCGTTTCTCTCATTTCGTCCTAGAACTTTTGAATTTTAATTATCAATAACTCTAGCTCAAATGCTGGTTCTTTTGTATTTCAGCTCTCATTCCTGATAAGTGGGTAGAGTTTAAGCTCCAAGAGAGGGCTAAAGTCAGCCACAATACCCAGTTATACAGGTCATGCTCATAGTCCTTTGCTTTCTTATGGTGATACATTATTGAAAGTTACAATTTTAAAGTTACAAATGATATTATATTATTATATTACGTTCTCTATGGCATACACTGGGTCAGAAGTTGATGTCTGGTGATATTTTGTCCTCGATAATTGTAGGTTTTCGTTTGATCCGGATCTCAAGTTGGGACTCGATGTTGCATCATGCCTCATTACAAGGCAAGTTTGTGATCACCTTTATGAAATGGTTTTTTTAAAGTTAGCAATTTAGGCAAACACACGTCGTTGTAGAAATAAACTTCACAAGAGGTTTCTAGTATGAGCTGCATATGCCAGCAGCCAGCCAACTAACTTATGTGTTTTATTCTTGATCTTTAGGGCTCCATTGGGAGAAGATGCTGAAGGGAAAACAAAATACGTTGTCCGCCCGTAAGTTTCATGTGAATGGGCATAGTTTATGTATCTCAATTATGAAATTGAAGCTAATCACAGACGGTTTTTATTTATTTATATCTGATGTTTTACTCATGACATGTGTTCAGATACACTCCGATATCAGATCCAGATTCTAAAGGTTACTTTGATTTGATGATCAAGGTATGTCATGTCAACTACTACTGACTTGGATTCTTGCCTATTATTATTTCAATACTTACCATTCGATGTTTTTTTTCAGATTTATCCTGAAGGAAAAATGAGCCAACATTTTGATAAACTAAAGCCGGGTGATGTGGTTGAAGTAAAAGGGTAAACTATTTAATTAAGCTATTATAGAAGTCTTTAATTTTAGTATATTGAGCATTTACTTACAATGATGGAATGGGTACTGTGCAGACCCATTGAAAAGATCCGATACACGCCCAATATGAAGAAACACATTGGCATGGTGAGGGCAATCCGTTAAATTTAATCTCATTAACATGTGTTTTTAACAACATTAAGAATATGTTGGTGTTCTTTTTTTGGCTATATTGTAGTATTTAAATAACTTTATACTTTTCAGATTGCAGGTGGGTCGGGTATCACACCAATGCTTCAGGTTATTGAGGCCATCCTTAAGAATCCAGAAGATAACACCAAAGTAAGTAACTCTTTTTTTTGTATTAGCAACAGCATTGACCTTGCTAAATAAATAATCAAAGTTGAGAAAGCTTTTTTTTTATGTAGAAATGGCCATTCTGACAGGCTACATAATTGTTTAAATAATTGCTTTGTTGTTTACGCTTGAATTTTGATTTTAAATTACGGTTTGATTTATGAAAGTGCTCTTGTGTTGTATGAATTTCATTTTACCAAAAAAAAAAAGAAAGTATATAAGAAAATAGATATTGAAGATGGTTAGGGTGTTTAGGTCATTTGCCTGTCATGTATGGGGCACATGATTAATCACAGGGACGAAAAGGCTAATTGACTGTTGACATTATTCAGGTATCTTTGATTTATGCAAATGTATCTCCTGATGACATTTTGCTGAAAAAGAAACTTGATATGCTTGCTGCTAGCCACCCCAACTTAAAGGTACCACCTACTTTTTTGAAACCTTGTAAGCGCCCAATGTTTTTATGTGCATTATGATGCATTCTTATTTTTTATCTTTTGAACTATTAGGTATTTTATACCGTTGACAATCCATCGAAGTATTGGGTTGGAGGTACAGGTTACATATCAAAAGATATGGCGTCAAAAGGCTTACCTGCTCCTAGTCAAGATACACTTGTACTTGTAAGATCTCATCATAATCCACAATACATACCTGTGGAGGGGTGTTTTACGTTATTGTTTTTTTTCTACAGCTACTGCTTTGAATCTGTCTATTTAGGAGTGTTAAATGGCTCGTGTTTGTGGGTTGAACCCCAACACGACGTTAACCTGAAAATCTATGCAGTCAATCACGGTGCTATAGCAGTGCTATAGCGGTGCTATAGCGGTTCGCGGTCCCCTGGTAAAATAGCGGTCAAAATAGCGGTTGAAATAGCGGTACCGCTAATAGCGGTGCTATTTACCGCTATTTCACCGCTATTTTGAATTTTTGATACTGCTATAGCGGTCATAGCGGTGCTATCACGGTTGGACCTTTTTTTAACCCATTAAAACATTTAGCCCATTACAATTAGATGGTGGTGATGATATTGTAGTTGAAGTGGAAGATCTTGATCAACAATTGGATGGTTTGGTTGATGTGGACTTAGAGAAACACTTCATGACTTATGATTAGATCGTGTTTGATGTTTCTAACTTTCTAAATTCTACTTTCTACTATAAAACGTTGTCACTTTTGTGTGGTTACTTTTGGTTTTATTATTAATATTAATTGGTTTTGTTTGTATTATTAATAAAATAAATATTATACATATATAGTATAAATTTATGCCTGATATTAAAACAACCGCTATCTCACCGCTATCCCACCGCGAAAACCGATATCTCAAATAGCGGTCCTCGACCGCGAACCGCTATTTTTCCGCATTAACTGCTTAGCTGAAAATCGTGTGACACACATGAACTGAAACACAAAACAGGTTTTTGCGGGTTATAACAAACACTACACGTTTGACCCGAAACTTTACATTATTTTGTTTTCGAGTGTTGGTGCTTGTCAAATTACAAGCTTACAACAAAAATAAACGAGTTAAATAAGAAATTAAACTATTGAACACGACCTGCTTAATTGAAGGTATTCGTGGGTTTGACTTGAACCTGTTTAGACTAAACGAAAACCTATGAATTTTAGATTAGGTTTGTGTCATGTAAGAAATCACACTACGCATTATTTCTTACCTATTTTGTTATCTTAGGTGTGTGGTCCACCTGGAATGATGCAACATGTGTCTGGCGGGAAGGCGAAAGATTGGTCACAAGGGGAGGTTTGTACCTTGTGTTTAATTAACGCCATACGCCTATTGATGAGGGGTATTAACACTCTTAACCATATTTTGTTGTAGGTAAGTGGTGTGCTCAAGGAGCTTGGATACACCGAAGATATGGTTTACAAATTCTAGAGTCAAACTCCAACAAATTAAGGGAGTAATAAGTTTTGTTATGAAAAGAACACTTGTTTATCGAGTCCATGTGAAATACAAGTCGACGCCTACCTTGTGTAAGATTAGGTTCGACTTGTGAATGAATGGTTTTGGTTTTGTTTGTAAAAGCCTTGGTTAGGAGACAGAGATGGTGGCAAGAATAAATTTATATGGATCGTCTTTTAGGGGAAATGTTAAGCCAGTTACACATGTGCATTGGTTTCTTTCCTGTGTTATCGTTTGATGATAGCTCAAAATGTTAATAGCAATGTCTTGAAAGCGGACGAGTCAGGTTCCAGGTTCCGGACCACTAAACGGTTTGGTTTGCATATGCTGTTTATTGGTCTTATTCATGAAACATGACAATCATGTCCAAATGAGTAACTAATCCGAAAATGCAATTTTCTCATTCTTAATCTTTGATTCAACATCAAACATCCTTTTAAGTTATAACATCAAAATGTAAAATTCTTCCTCATCTAAAAATCTGCTGCAAAAATTACAATCTCTCATGACAAAAAAAAACTATAGAAGCCAAACTTTTGAATCTTTATCATCTTTAAAAGAAAATGCTCAACTTTTCCTTCCGGGCCGGTTCTTAGGGCTCATCGTCTTCTTTGTCAACTAATATTTTCTTGCACGCCTCGTAACACATGAACGAAATACCAGCAGCAGGAACTATTTTAATACAGCTAGGACCCAGCCCGCGATACAAACCTCCAACCCCTTCTTTTTCAAGAATGCTCAAAAGTGCATGAAGCATGTTGTCATAGACTCGCCCGTTTACAGCACCTGCCTGCATATGTTTACGGGCCACTTCAAGTGGGAAAGTTGCACTGCTTGAAATTGCACCAGCCGCTGACCCGATTAACAAAGTTGCAATGTTCCCAATTTCATCTTTTTTCAAGATTTTCTTGTATCCTTTTCGTAATGTATCATATGCAAAGTAATTTGCAGCAGCGTATGGGACTACACCGATTAAACTTGGTGTGAGGCCTCGGTAGAGTTCTGTGGGGCCCTCTTCTTTCACGATTTTAAGAAACGCGTCTATAAGATTCTTGTACACGCCCCTCTGAAGAAAAACATCAACACATGAATAGGGGTAAAGATAGGGGCTTTGGTCCATTGGTCTGACCAAACCGGACTAGACAGCAAACTGGTCGTCTTATTGGTCCACTGGTCTGACCGTTCAAATCATATGATGTCATAAATGTTTTGGTGCGAATTTACGATTTTAACAAAATATGAGGATTTGGATAACTAAAATATGAATCATAGAATACAAAACTGATCAGAAAATAAGATTTTGAAGAAAAACATTAAAAAAAAGTTAAAAATCCTATTTGGTCACCTTGTTCGGTTCACAAGTTTGACCAGTAACCGAACGGGTTCAGATCAAAGCTGTCCAAGTAGGCACAACATGATCATTTCTATGACCAGTTCCCAGTCCGGTACTGAAAACAGTGTTGTTAAAGTGCCTTTATTTTTTGCATGCGTAAATCCATAGACCTTTAAAAACTTAACAAAAAAGACCGTTTTATGAAGTGGCATTAAGAAAACAGTTTAGAACTAATTGTATTTTCCAGACAAGTTTCAGTTTTTTACCTGTACGGTGAGTCGGGTTTTGAGTAACTCAAGAGGGTAGGTACATATGGTGGAGCTAATCCCAGCAACAGCACCTGCAATTAGTGATTCGGGTATGCGGGGTTTTGACTTTTCTCCAGGTTTAGGAGTCAACCTTTTCTTGACGGTATCATAAGCAAACAACTGCAAAATTATTGCATACAAACACATAGTAAGTGAAATGTAGCATGTAATATTTAAACAAAATAATGTCACTAAAGACACAAAGAAAGAGTCGTGACGATAGCAAACTGCTATGATATCATCGTTATCATGTGACTATTTAAGAGTCAATTAATCTAACATGAATAGTTATTTAAGAGACCATAAACAGAAGCAAGTCACCTAAGCACAAGAAACTGATTATTGTGACTTCAAGATGCAATAATCACATAATCACTTTCTGCAAGCAATTCAAAATGCTCATAAATTGCATATTTAGGTGTCAGATAATCTGTACAACGTTTCATTATAAACGTTTATTTAACTTTAATCATATAACATAGATACTCATTCATTTTCAAAAGCATATACATCAAACTGTCAAGTGTCAACTACAATAGGTACATAATACTACTGAACATATAACATGTTTGATACTAAAAGTAACAAAATGTAAATACTAAGCAACAAGAAAGCATACCTCGATTGCTTTACTAGGCGCAACACGAATGACGTTGACCAAATTGCCCCTAAAGAGACCAGTCCAACCTTCATTATGCATAATATCTTGAAACACTTCAGTACTAGAATGTCCACAACTACCTACCATCAAATGAGTTCGTATAGTCTCTAACGGAGCAACACATGTTCTTGAAACCGCCCCCGCAATTCCACCGCTGATTAACCTCCTTAACGATGGATTCCCAATCTTGATCTTCAATTTCAACCCACCTTTTTTCTTCAAAAAAATCCCATTTTCCTCCATTTTCGGTACCTCAACCGCCATATAACTAGATTCGGGTGTCGAAACAACCTTACCTAAACATGGTAGTTTCACACCTTCACTATCATTTGTTGTCACACTTCCAAAATTACCCCTACCCATTTCACCAACACTTGCAAAAAAGCTTCCATATTGAGACAAATTATCATCTCTAGAGCACCAAAGAAACCCTATTCCAGAATTTGGAAATAACCCATCTCCATTGGTCTCCAATAAACCTCTTGTATCCATTCAACTCACCACCAAGATCACAATAAACCCAATAAAAATGCCTTTTTTTCTACAAGAACATGATTATGCAACTACAATTAGTAAAATAAAACCCCAACATATGCAATGGCTGTTAATTCAAGCTAAGAATATGCTACAGAATATAACAAACCCATTTAGTGATAAATATCATTAACAAATACAAATCTTTGAAGAAATTAAAAAAATCAATTATTTTATACAAATCTTTAAAGAAACATATGCTAAAGATTGAATCTTTTTTTAGAAATATGATTACCCAATTCAGGGATTGTTGGTTTTTGATTAACATATGATATAAAGATTTATAAAGATTGAATCTTTTTCAAGAATTTAAAGAACCCATATAAGTGATGAACACTATGAAGAAGTATAAATCTTGAAAATTGATGCTTGGTTAAAAAAACAGAGGGATTGAAGAGTGTTACCAAGTGAGTTGTTTGTTGAAATATGAATGTTTAGAAGCCTAATTCACTCTTCATTTACTTGTTGGTCTCTTTCTCTCTCAATAGAAATTAACTGAGGGAGAGATGAGGGGTGTTTGGTGAAATAGGTTGTGTTCTTGGTTTGGTGACAATGGAGTCGTTATGCATTCGACCATATGACCTAATTTTGTTGAGGAAATTCTCAAAATGATCCTTTAACTATAGTTTTAGGTCAAGATGTTCATTTGGTTTTACACTATTACAAAATGTCAGCCGCATAAAGCGATGGCGTATGTACTCGTATAGTATGTTGCCTCTGCTTAAGTCACTCGAAATATATCATGTTTTAAATAAAAGCGTAAGCTCACTTGTTTTTTAAACCGACCTTCATGAACATACAAAGAATTGCCTCTCTATCACGATAATTCCGCCTTTATAATTTCTCGAAAAAAGTTGGAAAAAAACAAAATAAAGTTGCCCTTTGATGAATAGAGAGAACACTAAATGGTATGAATTATACGGTGAAACTTCTTCCCAGATTCACTTCTTTTTTTTCTTTTCATTGGTCCCTATAATTCTCAATTCATTAACCAAATTGATTCTTCCCAAAAATTGGATAAGCTACCATCATCCTAATTGCTTCAACAATCAACACAATTGATGGTCTTCTCCCATGTAAAAACATGTTTTCATTCATTTTTCTAAATATAGCAAGTCTAATAATCATGTATATTCTTCAAAATAGATGAGAACAAATTTAACTACTTGATACATTCTTATTAACTTTTACAACCTCAATAATGACAAATCATATCAAATCAATTAGATAGTGTTTAGATTATACTAAATACTACTTGTTACACCATATATTTTTTTAACATGTTAGAATGTTAGTATATTAAAACGCAAAATCTTTAAGAGAAACAAATCTTCTTACATTCTTCCGATCAAGAAATCACCGGCTGTTAATCCGTTACACATATTTAAACACTACACAAAACTTTTTTATTTTTATTTAATACAAATCTAATAAAATTTAAATAAAATGTAACAAAAAAACAAAAATGAAAGACAAGGCTTTGTTAGTTGCTAGCCAAAAGTCTACAACAACAACATATCTTGATTTTTATACATTTCATCATCTTAATTTCATCACAAAAATGAACCCCAAATCATGTATGATCCAAATCCAATCAACCAATTCTTAAAACCAAATCAATTAATCACAAATCTTGATCCAAATCCAACCAACCAACCAACATAACTTCCCAATTCAACTTCAATTACAATCAATCACTCAAAAAGCTTCAATCTTTAATCATGGATGGTAACAAAGACGAAGCTTTAAGATGTTTAAACATCGGAAAACAAGCCCTAGCGTTAAACGATCGTGTTCGTGCCCTAAAATTCATTTCCAAAGCTCAACGATTAGACCCATCACTTCCTGTTCAAGATCTGTTATCAAATCTTGATTCAAATCACCCGGTTAACAATTCGCCCAATTCGCCCAAATCTCCGGCGAACGGCGCCGGTGCCGGTGATAGCTCCGGCGTACGGTCTAGGGTTCCGGCAACCGGATCTGGATCTGGGTCTGGATCAGTTTCATATACAGATGAACAGGTTATGATTGTGAGGGAGATTAAGATGAAAAAAGATTATTATGAAATATTAGGGTTAGAAAAAAGTGCTAGTGTTGAGGATGTTAAAAAAGCTTATAGGAAATTGTCTTTAAAGGTTCATCCTGATAAGAACAAAGCTCCGGGTTCGGAAGAAGCGTTTAAGAAAGTGTCGAAAGCGTTTCAGTGTTTGAGTGTTGATGAGAGTAGGAAACAGTATGATGTTATCGGGTCGGATGAGGTTGTTTACGAGAGACGTGGACGAGGCGGTGGCGGTGGCGGTTATAACAATGGGTTTTATCATGATGTTGATGCTGAGGAAATCTTTAGGAACTTTTTCTTTGGTGGGATGAATCCGCGTGCCACGACGCAGTTTACTGGTTTTAGTTTCGGGTCAGCGAATGGTGTGAGAATGCAGGGCGGTGGTAACGGGTCGAGTGGAATGAGGACGTTGCTTCAAGTCTTACCGGTTCTTTTGATTCTTTTGTTGAACTTTTTACCGTCTAATGAGCCTGTTTACACGCTTTCGAGAACTTATGGTTATGATCATGCTTTAACTACACAAAAAGGTGTTAACTTTTATGTGAAATCGAGTGAGTTTGAGCAGGATTATCCGTTGGATAGTGAGGAAAGATTGAAACTTGAAGAAAGAATCGAGCATGATTATGTTTCGATTCTTTCTCATAACTGTCGGCTTGAAATACAACGGCTGCATTGGGGATATTATCAGCAGGAAACACCAAACTGTGACAGGTTGAAAAAGTTTGAAGCTATTGCTTGATGCCTTTATTGAAGGTATATAGTTTCTTTAACTTTGTTTGATTCGAGTTTTCGGTTGTAATTTTTACGTCTTTTGAAGACAATATTAGTTAAACTGATGCATACTGTTAGTAAAGTGAAATCAAAGACAATAAGTATGCAATTGTTTTTGCATATCAACCATCATCAAGTGTACAAATTATGCTTATCATGATTTGTTTTGTTACATATTGAATATATCCTTGAATTGGTATATGTTTCAAGATTTAAAAGTTTGAATCTTGAGTGTTGTTGCAGATTGTTTGGTTGATAGACATTTAGTTCTGTAATGATAGAGTTATACACAGACACTACGAGTCTGTGTGTGATTTAACACTGGTTTATACGACGTCTGTTATAGTGTTGCACACTATAGTCTTTAACATCAGTTATGTGGGATTTTACTAGGTATATTTGTTTTTTTTGTTTGTTTGTTTGTATGCCTTTTGCCACAACACTATATTGTTTTTGAAACGGTTGGTTTGGTACTTCAATGGTTCATGGTATCAGTCACCGGTGGATTTTACTAGTTATGTTTGTTTATCTGCCTTCTGCTACACATTGTGTTGTTTTCAAATGGGTGGTTTGGTAGTCAAAACGAATAAAATTTTGGGTCGGGTGGGGTCAAAACGGGTAAAAGTTTGGGTTGGGTCGGGTCGAAACAGATAAAAAATTGTGTCGCGTAGACCGGTTTCTTTTTGTTGTATTTGATTAGTGATCAAGGTATATATTTTTTCCATTATTCTCATTGTATACATAATTAATAATCTGATTATTGACAATACTATTTTCATTTTGTAACCAATAACAATCTCAGCCGAACATATCATTTATTTCCGGGTGACGTGTCACGACAAAGAACAAAACTATAAAGAGTATATTGCTCCCTCCACCATGAAAAAAAAATCTATACCTTTTAATAAAATACGATTTTGAAATACATATATTATTTATTGGAGAGGGTGTTGGAATAATTTTTTCGTTTAAAACTAAAAATCTTCTTTTTTAATATATGTATGGAAAGAAATCGATAATATTACATCCATATATTTCTCTTCCAAAGTTTCAATATACCTTATTTAGGGTCTGTTTGACAACTTCTGAATGGATAATTGCTAAATCAATAAATTCTGAATCATTAAGTGTTGAATCAGTAAGAGGTCTGAACCATTAAAAGCTAAGATATTTTTAACAATTCAACGGCATTAAGTGCTGAATCATTCAGACATATGAACAATTAAGAAGCTGAAACAAACAGCCCCTTACATTCCTCAATTCATTGTTAAAACGAAAAACAAACAACTTAACAAATAACTCATTACAATTTACGACCTAGACTCATGCATGCCGACGACCTGCTACATATGAGTGTCACCTTGAATTTTGTCGGATATCTATCATATGGATTATTTGTATGTTTGTTTTTCTTAATCGTTTTTTAAATTAATTGGTAGGATTTATAAGACACTAATTTTAAAATCGTCGATATCTAATTTGGTACTAATAGTGTATTTGTAGTTAAAATTTATTTGTTCGGCTCAAATTAGAGTTTGAATACAATTTATGTTTCTATTTTCATATATCTTTCATGTAATGTGTATTGTATTTTTAAATGTTATTTTTTTGTATAGTATTATAATTGTGTTTTTTTATATTTCCACATGTGTAATGCACGGAGTTTAATCTACTAGTAAATAAAGAAACATACATAATTATAGATCATAACATGTGTTAGGGAAAACGAATAGATTGACGGGAAATACTAATGTGAACAATGTGGTATATGAAAATATGCTATGGATAAGAAAATCGGGTTTTAAATTTATAAAATGAATAAAATCTATCAAGTTCATACAATCGCAAGTGTACCGGTCATATATAGTGAGTCAAGTAAATTTAGATATCGTAACCAATGGATATGAGTTTGGCGCCCTCTAATGCCGGACCTATATCAACTTCTAACCGATGTAAAAGACTTGGAATTTTTATTTTATAAACTAAATAAAATAAAGAAAAGACACTTTATCAAAAAATTACCATAGAATTAGGATTTAGACGCCTTACAACTCCTAAGAACACCTTAGATCACCGTACGATACCTCAAAACTCCATGATACACCTAATGAACTCGTCTGAGTCCTTTGACATCGTACGACAAGTTAGGACATCTTAAGACACTGTATGCCATATTAGCAACAGGAAAAGCACGTTAGTATCATTTAGGACGCCTTACAATTCCTAACAACACATTACTATACCGTGCAAAACCATAAATCTCCTTAATAAACCTAGAATTCGTTGAAATGCTTTGAACATCGTACGACAACTAAGGACACCTTACGACTCTTTATGCCACATTAGCAACTCTAAAAGAATGTTAGTATAATGTAGGACGCCGTACAACTCCTAAGAACGCCTTAGATCACTGTACGAAACCTCCTAAGGAAAAATTATCTAAAAATAAACTAAGGGTAAAAACTAAATTAAATGAAAACTAAAGGCAGGAATGAGCTAAACAAAACTATGGATGAAAAGATGACTACTTATGTAGGAATCCTGATGATAATCTGACAATTCTCAGCTTTCTTGATATGTCAGCATTGAATCTAAGGATACATTCACTTAAAACAATATAACACATCAATACCTACTACTAAGGTCTCGTGAGTGTTAGAAAGTCCTAAAATGGATATGGGAAGTTCACAATGTGAGGCATGTCTAGGAATCATTCTCAGATGTCTAAGGTATCCTTAATTGGCTCACATCTCGTTTTACTAGTCCATTTATCTTAGAAAATGCCTCAATCAGCCAACTAAAATAATGGAAACAATCGACTTGTTATAAAAGTTGATTAATGAATTTGAGTCAAACTAAATTTTAATAATCTGAAGTTTGATTTATTGGTTGATGATAATAATAATAATAAATATTAATAGTTTTTCCAATAACATTTATAACTTTTATTTAAGCTCTGAATGACAATATCACTCACATAATTATCATATATTTTCATCTAATTTCGCTCACTGATAGAGTAACCTAGCTAAGCCAACTGATGAGATAACACCCTTAACTGATTAAATCACGAGTTGTGGTTCAACTGCAAGATGGGATAACTTGTTACGGTTGGAAGGAGTATGAGCAAGAGGAGGTAGCAACTAAAAAGGAAAAGCACAAAGAGATATAAACCACAACTAAGCCAAATCAAGAGTAGTCACTTACGACTTAATACGGATAATCAGAAGTATGACGTTACACTTACAAATATTCAGGAGAGAGACAAATACAAAAAGAAAAGAAACTTTATAGTAAATGAAGAAGCCTATTAGTCACGAGAGAATATGATAAGCACACAAGATACCGTAAGACATATATAATCCTAGGAGAAACAAAAACACATCAAAATTTAAGGATTTGTAGTGGTAAAACACCATCGTCAACTACAAAGAGAATAATATTAATATCAAATATAAACAATCTACGCTACATAAGTGTGAAACACCCTATAGAAAGGGTTATGATGCTCAATTGCTCATGACCACAATACTATAAATATAACTTTTTATTGTTTTTTCTTCAAATCGCTTATAACAGAAATTAAAATCAACACTACTCAATTAATAAGTATTTCATACTAAATCATGAAATAAAAAGCTTACTTTTCTTGTATCTTTTCAAGGAAACTAGAAAATATATAGCTGGTTAAAATTCAACTTGTAAAATACCCATTCAACTTCAAAATAAATAAAAAAAAATCACAAAAAATATTCTATTTACAAGAATAAAAAAACCAAACAAGTTGTCAACTTGCTCTCAACAAAACGACCCATGTGGACACACTCAACATTCAACAACTTTTCACAAAAAGACCAAAAAGCCCTCAAACCCAAAAGCCTAGTACCTTCATCTTTAAACCCTTATCACATCTAAAACCCTAGCCTCCCTCTCTTGCTTCATCTTCATCTTCTTCTCTCAAACCCTATTTCGCCGTAAAAATGGTACCTTTTTTCAATCTTTACATACCCTTTTAAAGTCAATGTTTCTTTAACAATCTTTCATGTTTCAATCTTTCAATTTTGTATTTTTTTCTTGATGGGTTTGATTTGTTGTTGCAGACAGGTGAAGCTGTGAACCCTAAAGCGTATCCATTGGCTGATGCTCAGCTTACCATTACAATTCTTGATCTTGTTCAACAAGCCGCTAATTATAAGCAGCTTAAAAAGGGTGCTAATGAAGGTGTGATTTTGAACTAAAGTTTAGTTTTTTTTTACTGTTTTGTGGATCTTTATATATGTGTTGATGATTGTTGTTATATGGGTATGATTTGTTTAGTATTTGAAGTTGATTTGTGAGTGTTTGGTGTTTGTTTGTAGGTCAAATGTTGGTATGTGTTTGGTCAACTTTGAATTGGTTCTTTTTAGTTTTTTTAGGTTTTAGAAGCTAAGGGTGTTAAATGGTTTGGTTATTGGTTTTGTATGGTTTATTTAGTTGGAAATTAGTCGAATCGAAATGAAATCAATCTTTTAAACTGATTTAACTATTCGGTTCGGTTGGGTTGGGTTGTATTTAGATAACTGAACAAGCAAGAGTTTTTATAATCGATAATCGAATTCACAATCCCGATACGGTTCGGTTTGGTTTTTTATTTTTTGTATATGGTTTTGTGAACATCTTATGTGCATTAAATCACATGAATAATGAAAGATTTGTAAGGTAAACCGTCGAGTATGTTAGCTAATACATCAATTTATATACGGCCATACCAAACGTTTTTCATATCGGATAATTGTTTATAAGCGTATATGTTGGACTTACATGGGTATGTTTTTCGGCCAAAGTTTATTAATAAAAGATGATCTAATTATTGATGTTTTAGATGTGTGTTATGATGTTGATTGTTTTTGAACTATGGCTTTAGTTTTAGTTTTGATTTTATGATTTACAGCTACAAAGACCCTTAACAGAGGTATATCTGAGTTTGTGGTGATGGCAGCAGACGCTGAGCCGCTTGAAATTATTCTTCATCTTCCTCTTCTTGCTGAAGACAAGGTATTTTACGTTTTCTTGATACATTGTGTTGATGTTTTTAAATCAATACGCACATAAGGTTTTTAGTCGTTTCCAGTTATTGTTGTATTCAAGTATCTGGATTTGATTAAGATGATGAATAAAAGGTCATGAATCTTGATCATATTAGACTAAAATGGTGAAAAATTTTAGTTTTTTTTGTTGGTACCGATCAGGTGGCTTAAATATCTAGCATGTGTTTATACGATGATGAAATAATCATGAATCTTGATGTTATTAAACTAAACGGATGAAAAAAAATCATGGATTTAGATGTTATTAGTTTAAAGTGATGAAAAAGTTTTCAATTCTTGATGCTGCTAGATTAAAGCGATGAAAAAATTAAGACTTTTAGAGGTTGTCGATCAACCGTTGTAGGTTTCTAGCATCAGTTTAAAAAGATGAAACAAATCGAAAATGTTGAATTGCAATTTAAGATCTTTTTTCATTTCTACTTATGTAACCAAAAGCTGTATACTTTTTAAATCTTCTACAACTGTGCTTTGCAGAACGTGCCCTATGTTTTTGTTCCGTCAAAGCAAGCTTTAGGACGTGCATGTGGTGTCACTAGGCCCGTGATTGCGTGTTCAGTGACCAGTAACGAAGGCAGTCAATTGCGATCCCAAATACAACAGCTCAAGGTTCTTATCATCTGCCACTAATCTTGTAATCATTTTGCTCCAATTTTCTTGAAATTTTCTAAATTGTTTTCATTTGATCAACAGGATGCAATCGAGAAGCTTCTGATTTAAGATTGAAATATGGAAATTCGGTGTGATGGGTCTTCCTCTTCTTGCATTCGAGGCGGCTTTGATCTTTCTTTTCCTAAAAAAACTATCTTTATTGTACTCAGATTTTGTTTCTGCATTATGCTTGTTTGCATTCACAACAAATGACTTCTAGTTCCATTATCAACAACATTTAATCTTTAAAGGATTGATAGAAACTTAAGTCTGTTTATGTTTTGATGTCATTCGCGTGTTTATGTTTTGATGTCATTCATGTGTTTATGTTTTGATGTCATTTATCTGTTTTTCGACTGCCCAAACTACCAATTTGATGTCGTTTTATTGGGTATGGTTGTTTGTTTCATATATTTTGGACAAGTGGTGATAACATATGTTTTTTGAAAGTTAACAGGTTAACACCCGTTAACTTTCGTTCCACACGTTATGGTATAGAGAAAAATACATCTATAAACACAAAAAAAGACAAGCAATATGTTTAGTCAATGTATTAGTCTTTAACTTTTTAAACACTTACTGGATTTGTAACATTACAATGTATTAGTCGTCCTCAATACTTAACACGTACGAGCCGAGCCAGCTTACAAGCCGATTCCGAGTGAGTTTTTTCAAGTATCTTTCGAACGACATTCAAACCACGAGTTACTTGTTACTAGATTAAGCCCCGTGTGTTACACGGATGGAAATATAAAAAACAGAATCTAAAACTTTACAAAAAATAGCATTTGAAAATAAGTTACACATTACATGAAAGATATATGAAAATAGAAACACAAATTGTTTAAACTCTAATTTGAGCCTTAAACAAATATGTTTTTAAACTAAAAATACGGTATTAATACCAAATTAAATATCGACATATTTAAAATCGGTGTCTTATAAATCCTATCAATAAATTTAAAAAAATGGTAAGAAAAATAAGCATACAAATATTCCATATGAAAATAGAAACACAAATTGTTTAAACTCTATTGTGATGCGTTATTTGTTAACTTGTTTAGTTTCCGTTTTCACATTGATTTTAGAGATGTAAATAAGATAAAATGAAATTTTGAAATAAAATATTATGGGTGATTTAATGTTTTTGATTTCTTTCTATACATAGCTAAGAATAGAAGATTCTTAGTTTTGAGCGGGAAAACTTTTCATCAGCCTATCCAATAAATAACATGTGTCCTCTAAAACCCTCTTTTATTAGAAGGTATAGATTCGGATATTTTCACTAACAAAACTTTAGTTTATTACAGCAGCAAAACTAATACATTAAAAATTAAAACAAGTAACTTTAAATCAACAAAGTGGACGTGCCGGAGTGGTTATCGGGCATGACTAGAAATCATGTGGGCTTTGCCCGCGCAGGTTCGAATCCTGCCGTCCACGTTTTCCTATTTATTTTTATTTTCCCGACACGCTGACCGACCAGTGACAGACTGCCTTAAGAACACACTGACCGACAAGTGCGGCAAGTGACACTCATACACAAGAAAAGTTTGTCTTTTTGTTCACTAACGATCGCGTTGGATGCACAAATTTTTTTGTTTCCGGACACGGTGACCAGCTAGTGACAGACTGTCTTAATACCTTAAGAACATGCTAACCGGCAAGTGACACTCGTAACAAGAAAAGTTTGTCTTTTTATTCACTAACGATCGCTTCGGATGCACAATTATTCCTCAATCTCAATTTAGAATCATAAACTCATAACATATAAGACTCAATTCTAGTTCATGATCATAAGCAAAAATTTTCAATTCTATTCATCTCTACAAAACTCTAACTTGCTCGATAACATTGTCGATCTTTACCGACTTCATTTCGGATCCTAAAAACCGCGCCATTCGATAGATCTCATCTGTCTGCGGATGAGATGTATCGTCTGATGAAAAAGCATGCATGGGGCCGTCGATGTTATGGACGTCGGCCCAACTAAGTCCAACAACTTTCTTCACATTGTTTTCTCTCATCCCTTTTCTTATCTTAGCAACTTCTTCCCAATCTGCTCTTTCTGCATACAGATTCGACATCAACACGTAAGAACCTGACTCTTTCGGCTCCATTTTTAACAAAGCGTCCGATACCCGTTTCCCCATTTCCATGTTTCCGTGAACTTTACATGATCCCAACAAACTTTGCAACACTGGCAGCCCGACTCGGCCTGGGATAAGGTTTAAAAACTCTTCTGCTTCCTTTAATCGGCCAGCTCGCCCATACATGTCGACCATACATGAATAATGTTCCGGGGTTGGCTCGATTTTGTAAAGTTTGACCATTGACTCGAACACCTCGTTCCCCTTCTCCACCATTCCCTTTCTTCCACATGCGGTTAGTACTGATAAAAAAGTAATCGAATCGGGTTCAAAAGATTGGGTTTTTATGTCGTCGTATAGTTTCATGACAGACTCATAATCTCCATGTCTAGAATAAGCTGATATGATTGCGGTCCACGCAACCTGGTTCTTGATCTTGATTTCGTTAAACACTTTACAAGATTCGTTTATGCTTCCACGTTTTGCATACATGTCAAGAAGTGCACCAGAAACAATTGGATTATGGTTCAACCCGAGTTTAAACAAATACGAGTGACACGATTGGCCATATGTTAACGAGATAGATTCAGAAGACGCGACTGCACTTAACACACTCCCGAATGTGTACTCATTCGGTGTCGACTCCATGATTGTGAAGTTAAATGTTTTCAAAGCTTCTTGAAACATTTTGTTTTGAGTTAACCCTGAAACTAACGCGTTCCATGTAATGATCACCTTATTGTCGATTTCTTGAAATACTTTGATCGCGTTGTTTATAGACTCAAACTTTGCATACATGGTAATGAAACTGTTAGCAACCACTAACTCATGAAAAAAACTAGACTTGATGCATAACCCATGAACCATTTCGCCTTCTTTCACCATATCATTTGCACATATCGCGTGAATCAAACCAACAAATGTAACCTCGTTCGGATAAACATCATCCATCCTCATATCTTTAAACAAAGACACCGCGTGTTCTTCACTTATAGAAATCATAGTGGTCCACGAAACCACATTACGGGTCACCATGCCCTCGAAAACCAACTTTGCATCTTTGATACAATCACATTTCGAATACGTCGAAATCAAAACATTGCAGACTGATTCATGTGTTCCGTATCCTCTTTTAACAGCCAACGCGTGTATCTGTTTCCCAAACCCCAAATTTCTAGCATGCCCACAAGCAGAAACCGCGCTCGTAAACGAAACATGATCAAGTCTCAATCCTAACCTAATCATTTCAATAAACGTCGAAACCGCTTCTACCTCATAACTTCCTTCTTGACTATACCCTGAAAGGATAGCGTTCCACGACACTAAATCTCTGCTAGGCATTTCATTAAACACCTTTTCAGCGTCACCTATATGTTCCCATTTCGCGTACAATGTTACAAGCGCGTTCGCTATAAAACCTTCACTTTGCATACCGTTTTTCACCACTAGTGAATGCAACTGAGATCCAAACATAAACTCTTCACAATCTGCACAATGTGCCAATGCAGTAGTGTAAGTCACTGCATCAAAAGCAACCCCTAAACAATTCATTCGACAAGCAAAACTTAACGCATCCCTGCTATCTTTAAACCCCGAGAGCAACGTGTTCCACGAAACAGTGTCGGGGTTAACCAACTTATCAAAAATAACCAAAGCGCGATCAATTTGTCCGGATTTAGAATACATGTGCATCAAACAATTTGAGACAGATAAAAATGAATTAAGTCCAGATGTCAATGCAAATCCATGGACTTGAGACCCGAGTTTCGCGTCTCCACGACACGCCTTGACAGCTAGAGTGGTTGAAACTTCATCAACATGATTAACACCCAGTTCTTGAATTTGTTTATTGAACATGTCAAGGGCTTGAAATGGACGGTTTTGGTGCAAAAGATTGAGCATGGAGTGATGGAGAGGGGTGAAATTTGGTTGAGACATTTTGTCGAACAGTTGGTGTGCATCTTGAAACGAATGGAAGTTTAGTACACCTTTTGTGTGTAAATGTTTGAAAAATAACTGGCGGGTGATCATCAAATTCGTGCAAAGGTATATTAATGAAGTTTATGGGTGTGTTATCTTTTGATTGGGATGTTATTGAAAGAAAAAATGTTCAATGTTCATCCGTATGCTTCAAGAAAGTGTTTATAAATATTTACACCTTCTACTTTTCATTTTTAAGTAAACTAAAACCATGAAAAACGTTAGGATTTGAAATGACAAAAAAACCTTTTCTAGAACGAGATAGTTAAAATGATCTAACTTCACGAATCGTAATTGAACTTTTCTCTCTCCATTTAGACTAAGAGTCACTAACAAGGAATTGGATCATCAAAAAATTCAGTCTATTTTAAACGGGACAAGACTGACATATAAAAACGAGTTATTTCAACTACTAAACTTAGAAGGAAATCCATAAGATGAGAAAAACTTCAAGAATCAAGTTAAATTTAACATTTATATACTTTTATTTATTCTTTCCATGTTAAATGAAATATTATTTATTTATTTTCTCTTTAAAAAAAAGAAAAGAAGCAAGAAACATAAAGAAAAAGATAACATAAAAGTACAATAGACCCAAATATTTAGCATGTGTCCGCACGGACACAACATTTAAACTTGAATCCGTGGCATGAACATAACATTTAAACCACACCGCACCTATTAGTCATTAGTATAGTTTAGAAGTAAGAATACACGAATGTGTAAGTCTATCATTTAAGAAAAACAAATCCACCGCAAATAGCTACATTGATCAAATAAAATGGGGCAACCAAAACAAGAGTAATGATGTTAGGCAATGACATAGTCGTTGTTGTGGAAGTTTTTAACTACGTGTAACTTGATCTATATATCCGTAGCAAGTCACATTACTATAAACTAACAAAGATTAACATCATGAAACATAAATTGTATGAAGTAACCTAAATTTAATCAAATGTTGCATCAAATACCACCATTAAAATCACTTCCTTTCTTGCTAAGGGAGGTGGGAGTGGAGACGAGGTCAAGCAAGGAGCTCAACGAGCTCGCGAGATGCTTACACCCACTAAAACGAGGTCGAGTGGCGAGGTGTTGGACGAGGACATCAACTCGTTCACGAGGAAGAAAAGTAGCCGTTCAAAAGCTCAAAACTAGCCGTTTTATTACCGTTAATTTTTGTACCGTTTGAATTAAAAAAACAATTTTAAATAATAATTAACTTATTAAATTTCTACACTATAAAAACCTTCCCATTTCAACATAATTTTTCACACCTTTCCTACTATTCTCTTCTTACTTTTATAACCAAATCAACCAATTTTTATACAATCATGAATCGCGGAAAAAAACCCGCAAAACCCGTAAACCCCACAAACCCAAAAAAATAAGAGCTAGAGGCGGTAAAGGCCAATCGAGTTCGACCCAACCCCAAACTAACCTTCAAGCACAATATTACCCGCAACAACCCTCCGTACCCGAAATGCCATTTCAATTTGACCCACTTGCAATGCGTGAGCCATTGCCTCCATACCGAACCGAATCATATCAAAACCAACCATTCCGAAACCCATTGCGTGATAATATTTCTAATGATTTCATAGAAATGTTCGATGAAGACGATGAAGTGCAAGCGTATATCCCACAAGCCTTACAACAACAGTTTCAACAACAACAGTTTCAACTACACCAACAACATTTTCAACAACAACAACAATCGTTTCGACAACACCACCACCGCCAACAACAACAACAACATCAAGAAGAAGAAGAAGAAGAAGAACAAGAAGAAGAAGAAGAAGAAGAAGAACAACAACAACAACAACAACCACAACAACAACAACAACCGGTGACGAAGAAGCGTCAACCTTGGACCTCTACCGAAGAACAAGCGCTTGTCGAAGGTTGGTGTAAGGTTTCGGAGGATGGTGATGTCGGGGACTTTCAAAAGGCGGACACCTTTTGGGGTCGGGTTAAAGCATATTTTTTAACCAAATTTCCGAATACAACACGCACGACGGATGCATTGGGTGTAAAATATAGAGAAATGATAGCAAAAATCAACGTCTACCAAGGAATTTACATCCAAATGGTATAAGTTATAATTTATATTTGTTTTGTTTACTAGTTTTTAATTTATTTTATTACCTTAAATTTATTGTTTTTTTATAAATATTGTAGAACAATCGTTGGGGAAGTGGTTCAAGTGATGATGAGATTATCCAAAAGACAAGCACCGAATGGAAAATGATGAACAACGGACGGGGCTTCCCACACATGGAGGCATGGAAAGTTGTGAAAGATCATTTAAAATGGAAAGGCATCGAGTTAATGGGTCAAGACCTCGAATCTTTCACACAAAAAAGAACAAAAACATCGGAGTCCGGGAACTACACAACTTCATCAAACAACATTCCCGACCTCAACGAAAACACAACTCCATCAAGGTTATCTCGGAAAAGCAAGGGCAAGAAACCAGAGATGTCGAGTAGTATGTCCGATATGTTGTCGAGCTATCGGAGTATGAAAGAAGAGGAAAAGAAAAGTAAACAAGTGATGATACAAACAAAAATACAAAGAGACGAAATGGCGATGCAAATGATGGCACGAGAAGAAAAAAAGAGTGATTTGGAGTTTTTTAACAAGCCTCACGATCATTTGTCGGAACCGAAAAAAACTATAATGTTGGACATGAAGCGTGACATAGCCAAAAGATGGGGGTGGCCTTGTGATTTCTAGGATTTTTAGGATTTCTTTAAGTATTTTTAGGATTTATTTAATGTTTTTAAAATTATCGAAGTTGTATCTTTTATTATTTTGTTTATTTAAATATTATTAGTTTTAAATTATATGTGTATTTGTTTATTTGTTTTTAAATTTAAAAAATGAAATTTTTGTTCCTTGTGGGAACCTTGGGAGGACCACTCCCACCTCAAAGAGGTTCAAAGAGGTTCAAAGTTGAAATTTGTGTTCTATATTTTGATTGGTGGAAAAAGTTCCTTGTGGAAACCTTGGGAGGACCACTCCCTCCTCCCTAATTTCTTATCAACCAACTTCCTAGGTTCATCATGTGAAGGTTTTATAATCTTAATTTTCTTTCTTGTGATTTGTAATCTGTCTTAATTTACTCTAATTCACTAATACCATTAGTTTTATATTAAATAAAAAAACATTTTAAACTTTATAGAATATACTTTTATAGAATCATTTAAGGGCGTTAATAGAGAGTTGAGATAGATATCATGGATAAGGAAACAAATCAAGATTTCGAAACATTTGAATGCATGACGTTATTTTGATCAAAACATAAGAAGCAAAAACAAAGTTTACTCGATATTTCTTTTAATAGTGAACCACTATTTTTCACCTCTAATGTTAGCAGGTTTAGTCCAACCTTAACACATTACGTCCCAAATATTCGACATGTTCTTACAAAAATTATCCATAACCTAACTTTCATTCATGATTTCGTTAGTTGAATGAGAATGATTTTTTTTGTATTTATAGATGGTAGGGATGACAAGAAAAAAATACATCCATCTCATGTGAAGCACGTGGGGACGGGCAACTAACGTAATAAAGAACGAAAGTTAAATTAATGACGATTTCTATTAAACCATGGAAAGCTAAAAACGTAATGTGTTAAAGTTAGACTGAACCTGTTAATACTAGCAAAACTCATAGACAAAAACAAAAATTTACTCTTTTTTTTATAAAACACATACAATTTATGCATACCTTTTTAACATCATCACTTCATCTTTAAGGATAAATCACCACATGTCCTCCACACAAACACAACCCACAACCTTTTGGTCGGAGAGTACACCACTTACCGTCATGTGTCGTAACAAAGCCGCAATGACATAAACAACAAAGATGAGCATTGTGGAACCTAAATTGTATAAAGCACCTAAAACTTCATAACTTCATCAAATGTTACTCAATTAAACATCTTTAACTCTTCATCTAACATCAAACTCTATCACATTCAACCTTTCTTGCTAATTTTTCATCTTCCAACTTCCCACATTCATCATCAAAATGATTCCTTTTCTTATCCTCAACCTCTTTAGCCTTAAGTCCTTGCAACTTCACATGATTATAATAACCAACACCCACGAACGCAATCGCGTAACCAAACAGATTAATCGGCGTCACAGTATCCTTAATCACTGACCACGAAAACGCGATCAACAACCAATCTTTAACCACACCAGCAACATTCATAGTCAATGCACTTGTCTTCCCAACAAGCATAAAAACAGACAAATTCAACGCAAACGCGCATAACGAGTTAGTCAAAAACACAAAGTAATCAACCTGAAAACCCAAACCATTCGTCCCATTCGACACATTTGACACTTTCATTAGTTTAGGAACCTCAACGACGATCCAAGGAACGGATAAAAACATTAAACAACACGGTGCAACATAATACAACGACGTAATTGGATTAAAACTAATCCCTTTAGAAGTTAACAAGATTTGTATCAAAACTAATCTTGTTGCTTCAAACACAACAGCACCAAGTTGCAACGCAACCCCTAACATATCAAACTTCGCTTCCCCATACGCAGCAATCCCAACACCAAACGAAATCGATAACATATTTGTCATCGTTTTCGACTTAAAAACATCTTTTTTAAACAAAATGCTAATAGTATAAACAGCAACAGGCATTAAAGCTTTCAACATTTGAATAAACGAAACAGAGAGATAAACATAAGCCGAATTCGACAACCATAAGCTAATCGAGTAAAGAAACCCGATCGGAACAACGGATTTGAAGTAAACGAATCGATTCATTTGAACCGGTTCGACGATTTTGAGCAATTTGACAAGAATGTAAGCTAATGAAGAACAGAACAACATGTGGATCATGGTAAGTGAAATTGGGAAAGGGAAATTGTACATTTTTTGATCAAGAATGTATTTGTTGTAAACAATTACAGTGAAACTGAGACAGATCCATATGAAGACATAAGTGTAGGAGATGATGATGTTGTTGATAACAGTATGCTCTGTTTTCATGGTGGTTTGATTGATTTGGGGAAATTGATTGAATTGAAGAAATTGGTAAGTGGGATTGGGGATTTAGTTGTTGAATTTTGGAAATTGAGAAGAAGATTGAAGGAATTGTGAATTGATTTTGGTGATTTGGGGATTTGGTTTGATACAGATGTTGAAGTTGAGCAGAGTACGTGTCTTGTTGTGTTAAACGGTGGTTCAATTTCCGAACAGAGTTTATTCTAAACGAAATAAATAGTTCTAGTGAACTATTAATTGACAGCGGACGGTATGATTTTTCAGTGAACATTCAAGTTAAACTTTAAAGCCAGCATGAGACGATTAAAACACCATAGTTTATTCGAAGTGGACAACAAGACTCTTTATTTGAGGAATCAGTGGCCTAACATTAAAAAAGTCAACGTTTTAAAAAAATATATAATCTTTTTCAACGACGTCTACGGGTCAGTAATTCATACGATCATTTTTATTTTTCAAGTACGGAACTTTAATGGTCTAGAGTGGCATATTGGTCCCGAAGCTGAGAGCATCGTCATAAGAAAACCAAACCGTCATAAATGAGAAGCCGAAGTCTAACCTGATACTTTGTTATAACGAGTTTATATTAGTAAAAAAAGATATATTTTTATATACAATATCATGTTAAGAACGCAAGAGTTATAGCCTATTTTCATAACCAAAGTAGATGTGGGTGTGGGGTGTTAACTTTATGTCTAATTTTAGGGGCTGTTTGGCAACTGCTGAATGATTAAGTGCTGAATGGTTAAGAGGTCTGAATGGTTAAGAGGCTCTATCAATGAGATGGATATTGATGTAGAACTTCAGGTAATGGTAAGTTTGTTATATGCTTCATTCAGTTTCATTCAGCATCTTTCAATCTCTTAACCATTCAGCACTTAACTAAACCATTCAGAGGTCCTTTTTTTATGAAACAAACGCTCTGAATGCTGAATCTAAATGATTAAGCACTGAACTGAACCATTAAGAGGTGAAACAAACAGCCTCTTACTATTGGTTGAAAATGAATAAAAATTGATTTTTTTTCATTTAAATAATCCATTGGAATTTACAATAACGTGATCGAATGTTCGTTATGTTAATATAATAGGCTAAACATTCATTGAACGTTTAATTCATTATATTATTCATCATATTAGACTATTAGTTGCATTCATAAAAGAAGACTATAAAACAATAACATGTTACTTACGTGCAAATGACATCTAGCTAGTATCAAAATTTTAAGACGTATTTATTGCTTTTCACATGGTATGGTAAATGTTATATTCATACAACCGAATTTCCGTTTACATTATCTTTATTAAGTAAAAAAATATTAACGAACCTATTGACCGCTTTGCATAAGGTAATGTGACTCATGTGTTTGCCTGTTTTAAAGTGACGTTTAAACTACTATCTCTATCCTATGCTACGTACATACTCAGATGACCTCGTCTGCAAACGAACCGTGCCACGTGTTAACGGCTCCAAGAATGTTACCTGTGGGAGACAATTATGTTATTTTGTTGTGTACTTGTTAAGAGTATTTGTTTTTTTGTAACAGGAAGACACATGGCATTTGGCGGTAAGGAATATCCACGTGGACATTTAAGGAAACATACACATCAAATATTCAAAGTTTTTGTATTACAATACTTTTGTCACGTTCACTCTCTTGCTTTTACTTTTTTACCTTTTATAAGATATTATTTTATTTAATATCCTAGATTAAATTAGCTTTAGATAAATTGGTATCCTCAATGTTAAATTTAAAAGCTATTAGGCACAAGTACAAGTGTATAAATCGACTTTTGGTCATACGAGTTCGGATCAAAACCTATTCGGTTTGGATTTAAGAGTCTTAAAATCGGGTTTGATTCGAGATAGTTAATGATAGGTTTTTCACCTCTAGATCATAGTTTGGATCTAGGATAAAGATACGAGGGTAAAATTTGAAGATACTTTTATAAACAAAGTAAAAGTTAAAGTTAAAGTTAATTCGATTTTGCTTGCTTAATTTTCCTTCGAAACTTAAAAACAACAGTTTTAAACTTTTAACTTAAAATGTTTCATAATTTTAATGAAACTAATAAAAAATATGTAGTGATGAGTGATATACACTAAAACAAAATGATAAATAACAATTAATTTATTTAATATATTTTGAGATGGTGGTCTTCATATAAGCAACATTTGTATCCTTTGGGTTAGTTGAAATGCAGAAATGCTTGATCTTACGTCTTACCAGACCCTATTAATAACTTTGTAATTTGACGTATGTAATGTGTATGTATGTTTGTTTGTTATTTAAAACAAGACATTTTCTATTAAAATTTAAACTTAAAACAAAGACAAAATAACACATAATGGTATAAAATATAAAACACAATGATAAATAGACATAACACAATTTTAAAAAATGCTTGACACACAATGACTTGATGTAATTAACATAATGACTAAAATGCTTAAACTATAATCAAATGTCATTGCCTAAATTTGAACGCATGACATCCAGAAAGGCAAAGCCGTCATTTCATCTTTGACCACTAGACCAATAGTATATGAATGTTGCTTGTTGGGAACACTTCTGCATTGACTATGAATGTTGCTGGTGTTGTTATAGATTGGTTTTTGATCGCGTTTTCTTGCTCTGTGATTAAGGATATTGTGACACCGATTAATTTGTTTGGGTACGCGATTGCTTTCATGGGTGTTGCTTATTATAATCATGCCAAGTTGCAAGCACTTAAGGTAAAAGAAGCCTGTTGAAGAGGCAGGGAAGCTTTTGGAAGAATATAAAGATGGATCAAGAAAGAATGCATCAAATTCTTGAATTTTAGGCAAAAAAAATTCAAATTTTTTTATGTTTTTTTTTCATATATCACTTTGATTCAAGCTTTTAGTTCAACCCTTTAACTTGCTTATACCATTTTGGGTTGATGTAAATCTTGATTTAACATTTGATTAAAGAAAATTACACTTTTGTGGTTCAAGGGTTAGAACTTAGATACCTTGATGAGTTGAATTATGAAACTTTGAAGATCATCTTATAACATTTATACTAGTTTTGATTATGAGTGCTAAAAGATCATTCAACATTCTTTATGATGAATTCAAATATTAATAACTAGTTTGAAAGCTTAATCCAAGTCCCTTTAGTTTGGTGTAATGTGTTTTAGTGCATATAACCAAAACTTAAAGTTAGGATAATAGCATGTTATCAAAATGAGTATACAAAGCAAGCCTTTTATACAAACACACAAATAAGCATAGCTTCAATCAAGGGTGGAAAAATGAAGACACAAGGTACAAAATCATCTTTATGGTTAATTATACCTATCTATGTATATCTTACATCCATAGTTAGTATCTAATCAAAAGCATCATGTTGCATATAATGTGAAAAACACTACATTCATGTTACTTTGCTAGTTGCTCATGAAGAGGAAGTTTGTTCCAAGTTTCCTCAATTCCACTAACTTGCAAAGGAGGCAACGAGAAGACACTAACCGTCGAGCTTTTGCTTCTTATTTCTTTCAAAGCCCTCAAAGCCGAAATAGTACTTTTAGTGTACAAGCTCTTCATATATTCCAACTCAGCAAGTTCTTTGGCTTTCAGCGTGTTGCAGCCGACTGTAGTACAGTCGGCTGCACTGGTGGTGGGTTCCTCACCACCTCCACCAACACCATTATCACAACAAGCTTCGTGAGATGATGATGGTGGTTCAGTTAGTGGGAAGTGGCGGTCTAGCATTGCCTCACACTCCTTCACTAACTTGTATAGCAAGTCAGTGGTGAAGAATGGTTGTTGCAGAACTTTTTGAATGAAAGGTAACCGAAGAAGCGCTCCTGTTCTTTTGTCATATTTCTTTAGTATTTTAACTATTCCTGTTTAAAGCGAACGATCAAACGTCAATAACAAGATTTGATTTGAAACTAGTATGAACAATAATCTAAATTTACACAAAAGATTAGTGATCTACCTGTGTAGTTAAGAGCACTATAGTTCTCTAACAAAACCATCTCTCCATGGAAATCGACTATCTCTTTTCGTATCTTGATCATCTCTTCGTGTGAATCGTTAGCTTTTATAACACTATCCTGAAATTCCTGTATGCCAAAAAGCAAAAAGATTTAAACAAACATGTTTAATCATAATCAAATCTTGACTAAATCAATTTTTGACTTGAAAGTGACATTTTGACTTTTATAATTGACTGAAGTTTATATATTATGTTCATATCATATCTACCACTTCAAAGCATTGAGGGGCTGTTTATGTGGTCTAATACAAAAAATCTTTCTACAAACTACAGTAAAATCTTGCTACTATTTGTGTTAAATATCATCAACAATTCAAAAAAGATAGAATCTTGATATCACTAATATCAATTCCTTAAGGCCCAAATTAGACGGCGCCATATGCTCCAACTGATAAATTAAAGAAGTGAGGATGCATTAGGCAAGCCGACAACATTCCAAACATGCCACTTCAGTCACGTCTGAGTCATCATACGGGCCATGCAACATATGATGCCATACCAGACATATGGCATCACCATCCATACCGGCCCGTATGACAGTCTTTGAAACACATGATAGGCAAGGTTTTCTCATCACATGTGCTAATTATTTAAAAACTTATGACCACAATCACTTACACCATTAACATGTCATACGACCCGTATCGTCCAAATGCACTTTATAACTTATATAACACTCTAAAGAATAATAAGACCCTTACTATTTAAACACCCTATATTATAAAACAACACTCTCTGTATGACTCATATAGCCCTGTACGATTCGTATAAGGACGACTACACAGAATACGATGAAATTCAAAGGGCTACTAGCTATATTCTAGAGCTATAACGGGAACTCATACGCTACGTATAGTCCTATATACAACGAGGCGTGTTATAATTATAATCAAAGGTATCTGGATAAAACAACAAGCAATTACAACTAACCAAATCAAACAATTATAACTATGCATCACAAACAAGCTACAAACAAACACAATTTCACTATACCTTCAATTTGATGATATACTCTTCCTCTTTCTCAACGAAAAACGAATTAAACTTCTCAACTTCCAGTTCCAGCAACTGAACGAAATCAATCTCTTCATACGACATCAATTCGTCGGAAATTCGCGTCCTTTTCGCCGGTCTGTTACAATCATCACCGGATTTGTGTTGTGGATTGATGAGTTTCAATCGTTTTTTAAGCTCTTTGTACGATAAGAACTTGTCTCGCCATTCAGGCAATGTTTGTTCGATCTGATTGGTTAAACTCTTGCCGAATTTCATGATTGTTGAAGAAATGAAATGAATTTGGATTTGGATTTGGATTTTGATTTTGTGATTTGGGGAGGAATTGGAATATAAGAGAGTGGTTTAAAGGGGGAATATGCGGAACAAGATGAGAGCATATTCGGGAGAATATCTCTAGCAAGAGAGAGGCACTAATCGAATCGGGGTTTGTATCCGCGGTAAGCTGATGATTCGGTTTAAGAATCAGCATTACTCGAGTTCAAGACTTAAGTACTGAGGTTTGTATCCACGGCCGGCCCATAGGGTGTGCGGGATAGGCGACCGCACAGGGCACTCGTTTGAACGGGGGCACCAAAAAGAAAAAAAAAATTTATATATAATTTCGATGGCCGAATCTGAACGAGCTGGCGACGGGGCTGCGACCAAAAAAGAGGCTGGCGAGCCTAAGAATGAGCTGAAAGACCAAAAAAACGAGTCTAAAAACCCCCTCACACGGACCCGGGTTTTTGGAGTTGCATTCGTGTCCGCAGGTCGCGCGGGCGTCGCATTTTGGGAAGGAATTCGAACCAGATTGCACCCCCCTGCGCGCGGGTAGGTGCTAGAGTAAAACATGACAAAGGAACTTAACATGCCATGAATGCTTGAATATATAAACTAAGAATTTTTGTTTCTCCACTCCAATGTGGGACAAAGTGAATAACACAAAACTTTTAGAAATCTCATTCAGCACTTAACCATTCAGACATCTTAATCATTCAGCACTTAATCATTCAGCATTGCTAAACAGCCCCTTTGATTTTCTTATGTTTAATTATCAAACGTTTGTTTTTTGGTTAAAAATTTAGTTTATATAATTTAGTGCGTTGATGTTTCGGGTTAGGGGGCCTTTTTTTCTTGTCTCGCACAGGGCACTCGATTTCTCGGGACCGGCCCTGTTTGTATCCGCGCGTTTTCTTGCTAGTAGTGTTTTTTTTTCTTTTATAAAATTTCTGACGTTAAAAAAAGTAAGGGAGTTTTGTTTTTTTATTTATTTTTTACGTTTTAGATATTTTAACTGTTAAAAATGATTTTTTTGGTAAATTATTTGACCTTTAAGCTAGAAGCTTAATGGTTATTATAAGACGCTATAATGTACATTTTTGTTATTAGTTGATATAAGAAAAAAATGTAATGTTAATGTGAAACTAAGTTATAGATGTGTAAAATTGTGTAAAATCGCAAACCTTTTAGAATGAAGATATTGGGTTTAAATTTAGGCAATTGTGTAATTTAATTAGTAGTAGTTAGGGTCTTTCAAAAAACTATCTAGTGTTTTTATCATGTACGGTAGAGCGAGAAAAAGTGTGATGCGTAACTAAAAAATATAGGTATATTGGTTTTTACTCGTTCTAACTATCACATTTTGACTTTTATCGGTTCTAACTATTGAATTGGCTGTTAACGGCCCCAACTTTTATTACTTTGGCAACCAACGGTCCGTCGCTAATTTCTTTTAACGCCGTTAAGGTTTTTTCGAATTCAAGACCAATGTTTTAGGCCTTTTGATCGGAAGGATAATATGAGTCGATTGATGTAAAAGTTTGTTCGAAATGACAATTTATCTACTTATAAACTGTACTAAAAATATCTAGCAAGATACTATGACCGAGAAAACAAACAAAACAATAATTATAATGATAACCGGTAAGGCGGTAACAATAATTTTACTAAGCCACGTCTCTATGTTTCGCCATAAATTTAACCAAAGGGTGATGGCTAGATGGGATAGTAGAGCATGTTATGAAAGATCCCTTAAAATTATTATTAATATATTCAAAGTGAAATGGCTTTTTGAAAGCATCCAAAACAAAAGTAGGATAACGGCATATTCTAAGGTTTGGTTCTTTTGTTCTACCCCACCTCACACCCACTTGTTCACCTCTTATGCTTTCTTTATATTACTTTATTATCATCTATTTACTTAAATATTTTTGTCATTTTCACCTATACTTTTTCCTTAATAACATTTTAATATGTGGTATTATTTTATTAGTATCGTTTTTGAAACTTTGGTTTAATAAACATAATGCCCTCACTATGTAACATGTGATTATTATTGTTTTATGTCCACTTCTTTATTCTATATCAAGACTTTTTGGCGGTCGGAAAAAATATCTCGACCTGTCGTCTGATTCAGAAGGTTAGGAGCACGGCATCGAAGGGGAGCCCATTTCGCTTCATTAGAAATTAGGCCCAGACCCTCTTTCTTCTCATGTGGAGCCCTGATAAAGTAACCGGACAACCAGGAAGAGGGCTTGAAAGCAACCATCCTTTGAAGAAAGCGTAATAGCTCACTGGTCTAGCTCCATGGCATCGAAAATGTATCAGGGCTCAAGTGATTCACCGAAGCAATTCAGTCTTCTAAAAAAAGCTATGTTAATAGCATTCGTCTTGAAAACTAGTGAGGTTTGTTAATGTTTGGTCATAAGCATTATATAAACGATTTAGTGTTTGGATATAAAATTGTTACAAAATGCAACCTCAGAAGGCTAATATGTTAAAAGTTTTCAGTTTATACTGAAATGATTAAACATGTTAAAACACACGAGACAAAATAGTAATGCTCATTTTATTATTTTGTGTAGATATACAACCTTTTAATATTAATCAATATTTACAAATTATGTATGTGGTGCATATATAAAATGATCAAAATGCTTTTATAGTTAAACAAATTTAATTATTGTTAAAATTGAAATGATTATAAAACTGAAATGTGAGAAGCTAGTATATTAAAATAACTAGTTTAGTGTCCGCGCTACGCTCGGGAACACAAACTTAAGAGGTGATTTTAAAGATATTTATTACGATTTCATTCAGTTTTGAGACAATACTGTGGTAAATCAGAACAAAAGATTTATTTTTTAAAAATTTTTAATTAGTATAACAATATTATACACAAATTAAAAAGAATTAAATGTTTTGTTTTATGGTGTAGTTTATTTTAAAAGTTATTGGTATATAAAGTTTATAAAACACTTAGGTCTTTAATTATATATTATTACCAACTTTATTTTTAACTTTCATTTTCATACACTATCAAATAAAAACAGACTCATGTATATCCCTAGTAGCAGAGGGTTAAAAATGTAATTACTTTTAATTTTTTAAAGTTCTCCTAGATATTAGAGGACCAAAATGTAATTAATGTTGTTATTATAATATATTTTATATACATATTATAAATAAAAAATCATTATTGTGACAATTTTTATACCCTATCAAATAAAAACAAACTCATGTATATATATCCCTAGTAGTAGAGGGTTGAAAATGTAATTACTTTTAAATTTTTTAAAATTCTCCTAGACATTAGGGGACCAAAATATAATTAGTGTTATTATAATATATTTTATATGTATATTTTAAATAAAAAATCATTATTTTGAAAAAAAAATTCTCAAATGATGCCATATAAGCTAGAAGCTTTAAAAAGATGACACCTAAGCTTTTTTTGTTTTTCTATATTATATTAGAGATATGTTTTTAAATTGAAAGAAGTTAAATTCCTCAAATAGAACAAACCGGCCATCAACTCAACGAGTCAAACATTCAAATTTTAACTCTGGTGTGTGAGCAAGGCTCCACATCATGTTTTATTGCATTTTGTGTATAATGGATCACATGGCTTAAAACTTTCATTGATGAATTCATGAACCTTTTAATCATTATTATTTTATTATTAATTGTGAAAAAAACTTATCAAAAGGCTGACAAAAAATAAAAATAGTTTTTATGAAAAAAACTAACCCTATAAACCTCTTCACAATATTTTCATTCAAAATTTACGAAAAAAATTCTTTTGTCTTTTTAACATATATCACAACGATAACTCAAGTTTGTACCATGTATTTTTCAAGTAGTTACACGTGGACGTAACAAAGGGGTAAAGGCACCAAGAACACGAGCTCTTGTGTCTGGAAAGTACTCACACCCTGACAACTCAGTAACCTCTCCTTCTTTCGTAACCTCAATTGGATAGCTAAGCAGATGCCCGGGAAGATCACAATCCAACTTCTCAGAACAAAAAAGATCCCAGTATTTTACAGATATTTGATTCACTTTTCTAATGCATTCCAACTTCTCCGGACATGTAAAACAATCATCAAGAAGCCCCAAATGCTCATACCATAAAGACGTCCTAAAACCGTAAATCTGACCTCTTGCAGGTTGTCTTTTAGACAAATGATACGGTTGAAAAGCCCCCATCGCTATCTCAGAATCTCTCCCTCCTCCCATCGATCTTTGATTAATGTTCGCAGATCCAACTATGATATACTCATCATCAACTAAAAAAATTCACAAAATTTAGATTAGTTTTTCATTTGGCTCCATATTTAATAAAAACATACATAACAATCTATTTCAAAAATGAAAACTCACCTATCATCATTTTGGAATGAACATATATCATAAACCTACGTGACTCTTGTGCTCGACTATAATTAGTTTCAGCTTCAGGCTTCATCGACTGAACATACTCACCAGCCTTTTTGATCTCCCGGTTGCCAAGACAAAAAAACGTTAAATAATCTTTAGGGTTTGCCACAATATGCTTTGCTTTCAAAGCATGAACAATGTCGGTATACATCATTTGCATAGTTCTTCGTTGCCAATCAAGAATAGCTTGCACTGCTGCACTTTCTGGGTCACCCTCCGGCCACATTGGTACGACGACATACACTCGAAAATCTTCCCCGGCTTCTATTTTACTCACAATTTTAAGGGATAGTTCTTTTGGTATTAGATGTGAAGCTTTTATTTTGTCATCTTTGATGTCATTTGAGTTCCATTGGAATGAGCTTCCAAGAAAGTATTGATTTTCGATGTAAATGAATCGTTTTGCCCGTCGAATTGCGTTGATGTAACCGTCTTGAATGCTACGGTCAATAACATTGTCTTTTCCGCTTATTAGACCGACGCGTGCTGCATCTTTTGGTTTGTCTGGAAACCCGAAGGCAGCACCGCTGTCGATTGAACGAAACAACTGAACGTTCCATGTTTCGTCGTCATGTGGAAACATCAATGGTGATGGTGGGATAATAACATGGTCTAATTCTCGAATGTCGTTAAGTAAGTTTATCCCGCCTTGCTTCCGCCATCTTTGCTCGAAACTAAATAGTACGTCCCATGCGATTGGACCTTCGAGTTTGCAATGGATGTCGTGCCAAGGCTGTCGTGGTCCGCCTTTTTGTAAAGAGGAATTAGGGAAGTTTGGTTGGTAGAAGTCGTGTTGGTGGAAGGAGTCGAGAGTTCGAAAGAGAGAATGGAACGGGTCGTCATATCGCCCAGCGCAAAGATCAAGTCCGCCGATGAAACTCACTATTCTTCTTTTCTCATCGTTGCCGTTAGGCAACCCGCTATCGACTACCACAATCTTTTGATGGTGCGTAAATATAAACGAAATCTTGATGTTTTGGACTATACGACGTCCATCATCCAAATTACGAGGGCACAGGACACAGTTTACTTCCGAGTCACGGAAATAGTTTCCTGTGTCCTCGTCATGGGTTTTCATTAACCCTTTTTTATTCAAATCATTCGATGTTTTATCATCCCAAACAAGCATCAACACTCGGACACCTTCACTCGCCTTTTTCTTAAGCAATTCACCAAGTGTCATATCCCCGTCGGGCTTCGATCTTCTCAAATCCCGAATCAAAGTGATTTCCGTATAAACCGACCACCCTGTTATGTATATCAAATGTTTAGCGTTCGAAATAGCATCAAATATGTCCTCCCAACATCGACGAGGTTTGTAATACTTCCCTCCCGTTAAGCGTATTTTCGGCATGAAATTATTAGGTAAATGTGCATCTTGATAAAGGCTAACCTTACACCCGTTTCTTTGAGGAAAAAAGGCGAACGGCACACCTGGGAATTTCACGCTTTGTATACCTTTCGACCATTGGCACTCTCGTGTGACTTCGAAAAATTGTACCTTAACATGGATTTTAGGATGCCCGTGTATTGGTTTGCCATGATCATCGACTATTTCTAGCCATTCGTCGATTATTTCTTGCGTCCTAAGTTTGGTAATAGGGATAGAAGCACGACCAAGTACAATCGCGATAGTATCATAATCACCTTGTTTGATTTTGAAGGTAAGTTTGGAGGCCATGTGAGCACAGTAGATGTGGAAAAACTCGTGCCATTGCGGGTTCGAGTCGTATTTCAGCATTCGGGTTCGGCCTACTTGAGCCTTTTCCAAGTTTACAGTTGTATAAAGCCTTGCAGCATCTTTCTTTAGCCTCACAACATGTTCAAGTCCGTCTACAATCTATATAAAAACTCAAATCAAGCATAAACATTTATTAAATAAGTAACTGAAAATTTGTCACAAAAGTTATGCTTAAAGATAGTTTCATGCGCTAGGATTTTCTTTGAGTGAAGTATTTTAACTAAAGTACGAAACCATAATTGAAACTTCAAATAAATTTCATGCATGTATCATTCGATGTTCTTCAAGATAATTAAACTTTTAGATAAATTCGGTTTAGTAAATCAATAACATTAGGGTTAGAGACGTCTTATGTGACATCCTTAAGAAAGTAAGAATTTCAACTAAAAAAAAGACATATGTGAACTCTCTTACGAATCAATTTAAGAGAAGGTCTTTAAGGCCAACTGATATTTTTGTGTTTTGAAGGGGCACATAGAAAACATGCCTGTGTAGGGGTGTTCATCGGTTCGGATTGTGAGTTTTTTGGTTTTTTCGGTTTGGGATTTTTCGGATTGACATTTTCTTTTGTTTAAACCACAATCCGAACCAAACCTAATTCGTGGAAACCTAATCCAAACCACAAACCACTTTCTAATTCGGATTGGTTTTCGGATTGAACCTAACAAACCAAATTAGAAAAAAAAAACAAAAAAATATATTTTTCCTTTTTTTATATATAAACCACGTTCTATTTCAAGGATAAAAAGAATCAGTTTACGATATCAACATCATAAAGTTATATCTAATGTAAAATTAATAATTTATAATCTATATATGACATTAGTTATTGATATAAATAAATTGACAAACTATAAAATATAAATTATAATAGTGTCATCACCTAATTCGGTTTATTCGGTTCAAACCAAATTCAAAATATTGAAACCTAAACCAAACCACAAACCAAATTATATATTCGGTTTCTGGTTTGAACCAAATCAAAAACCAAATATATATTTCAATTTGGTTTTAAATGTTTCGGTTTAGATTCGGTTTTTGGTTTAAATGGTTTGGAACTAAATAATGAACACCCCTGTATTTTGGATGAAGTATTTTGACTAAAGTTTGAAACCATAATTGAAACTACAAATAAATTTCATGTATCATGCGATTTTCTTCAAAGATAATTAAACTTTTAGATAAATTTGGTTTAATATAAATCAATAACATTAGAGTTAGAGACGTCCTACGTGACATCCTTAAGAGAGTAAGAATTTCAGCTAAAAAAGAGACATATGTGAACTTTCTTACGAATCAATTTAAGGGAAAGTGTACTTTAAGGCCAACTGATATTTTTGTGTTTTGAAGGGGCACAGAGAAAACATATTTGTGTGGACCTTACAGGGGTATCCCCTTTTGGTTGGGCTTAGGGAAGGGACATGATGCGTTGAAGGTGGAATATATATACAACACTGCTTCGAATGATAGATGTTATCTTAATCAAATTCATCTATTTGTTTCTCAACCCGGACCACACCCCCAACTCCCACAGAAAGAAACTCACATTTGGTAAGAAAAACCTATTGGTCCAAACCTAGAACCTCCCATTTTGTTTTTTTTGTTTTTTTTGTCATATGTGGGACTTGAACCAAGACTTCCCCTATTTTTTAGGTCTTAGGTACCTCACTTTAGCCACATAAGCTAAGGGTCATCGGTAACCCGGACGATATGTGAAGACTACTTCATAAATTAATTGACTGAAATATGAACATGAAACCTAAAGAGAGAGTAACCTTGTGAAGCAAATGGGACTTAAGTTTGTGTGCTTCAAAGATGGTGGCATGAAGTGTTCCATGTAGAAATATTTGAGCCATCCTCTAAACTTGACAAAGATAAGATGAGGTTTTCTATATCTATATATAAAGAGAGATACAGAATAGTTTTTATAAAAATTGATACGACGAAGATGAAGACGAAGACGAAGACTTGAACTAAGAAGTGAAATAATGGGAACCTCACATATATGTTTCATTCAAATTTAAATATCTCCCTCTCTCTTTCTAATAGGTAAATGAGTGGGGTTGCTCTATCTTTGGTTGGGTCAATATGTATATGTCAAATCAGTTTTAAAAAAAATCAAAATATTGAAAAGGAAATGAAGAGCCATCTGGTTGGAGATCGATGATGGTCTTGACTCTTCAGTTTTTAGTTCAAAAGTCTTTTTTAAAGCTAATTATGGAGTTATTCTAGCCAGGATCGGTCCCTATCTACCTATTCTAATAATTGAGTAACACATCCATATGTCACCATTTTAACTACTCCACATAGGATTTTGCTTAGGTGTCATGTTCTTAATTAATTTGATGGAGAATATTTAGACGGGTCATGGTATGCTCCATATTTGAAATAACCCGATATGTTTAAATTAAAAATTCACAAATTATTATCAATTATCTCCTAACCGATATGTTCAAATACAAAATTTATCAATTATCATGATCTATATCTTAACCCGATATGTACCAAGTATCATGAATTATCTCATAACCTGATATGTTCAAATAAAAAACTTATCAATTATTATGATTTATCCTAACCCGATATGTTCAAATTAAAGTTTTACCAATTATCATTAATTTTTTCATAACTTGATATGTTCAAATAAAAAAATTAACAATTATCATGAATTATCTCCTAACCCGATATGTTCCAATAAAAATTTACCAACTATTATAAATCATATCCTTTATTGTAACATATGATTTTTTATATGAATGTATTTGTAAATATCCAAATCGATATAATAAGAGATATGTTAAAAATAAATTTGATATGTAAATTGAGTTAAAACCTATAAAACTAAAATCCGTGTAGTACACGGGTACTAATCTAGTGTATATATATTCAAAATAGAGTTGGTCCCTATATATGCTTCTTAAAAAATCATAGGCCCTTGAGCGAGTAAAAATTATGATCTCCTAGCTATATCCATCAGGGCCGGTCATACATATTGTGAATGACACTTAGACTTTGTTGATCTTGGTTTTTAGATTTTTGGCATATCAACAATCCTTCTCTTTCTATCAAAAACAATCTGACAATCCCTCTTATCCAAAAATAAAATTTGTTTTTTGTATTTTTTGTTATAGGTGAGTAATTGAGTTAAAGGGATGCATGTAAATTTGACATTTATATAGATGTTTAGAGCATTCAGAGTGGATTCCCTATAAATATGTGAGTGAGGTTTTTATATTTTAAGGGGTGCTTGTGAGTTGTTGTGAGTGAAGGAAAGAGAAACTTTGATGGTGGAGGAGAGAGAAACTCTATATATGAAATGTTACTGTTCACCCTCTATAATATTTTAATATTTTTTGAAAGTGATTGTGAGTGTAAGAGAGAGAAAATGCAATGATAAATGTATAAAAAAATATTATTTAAATAGAATGAGAGAGAAAAAATAGTTGTTTTTAGTGTAATTTTAGAGATAGAGATAGTAAACCTACTATGAATGTTCTTATGTTGCGTTATAATATCATTTTAAATGGTTAATTATATCTAAATATATATATAAAAATTTCGGCTCCCCTAAAAGACTGGGCCTCGGCAATCGTCTGCCTTGCCCCCCACAAGGACTGGCCCTAGTTCTAGGCATGGATAACCTAAAATCGAATGGTTTGTTCTCGAACTTAATGAATATATGATTTATGTTTATATTTCTCATTGAGAAATGAGCTCATATATGTTGCGAGAACCCTAAATACTATAAGAATGATGAACAAATACGAAGGTGTTTTTGTGTTTACCCAAGTGAATCAGGTAGTGTACCCGCACAATCATAAATGAAACAAATAGAAAACCTAGTCGAATTTTGACATTCACCGAGTCGGTGTTAGAAAAACACCTATAGATATGTTCACAATAATTTCATCCACAATTTACAAAATGATAAAAGATACTATAACTTTTAACACAAATTACAATTCATAATAATAATGTTTCAAAGTTTCCCAAGATTTTTCAAGTAGTTAGAATTGGAGGCAAGTAACCAGCTAAGGTACCAAGAATTCGTGCCTTTGTGTCCGGAAAATACTCACACCCTGGCAACTCAGTAACGTCTCCTTCTTCCGTAACCCCAATTGGATAGCTAAGTAGATGTCCAGGAAGATCACAATCTAACTTCTCGGAACAAAAAAGATCCCAGTATTTGACTGATATCTGATTCACTTTTCTGATGCAATCCAATTTCTCTGGACATGTAAAACAATCATCAAGAAGCCCCAAATGCTCATACCACAACGACATCCTTAAACCATGAATTTGACCCCTTGCTGGTTGTCTTTTAGATAAATGACACGGTTGAAAAGCCCCCATCGCTATCTCAGAATCTCTCGCTCCATCCATCGATCTTTGATTTATATTTGCAGAACCAACTATGATATACTCATCATCAACTAAAAAAATCACAAAAGGTATGTTAATATTCGTTTTTATTATCAAAATTATTATAACAAATTAAATAAACTAGGTTAATTCTCGTCTCGCACGTTACGCGAGACATTTTCTTACTTCTTGGTCACACATATTAGTGTACACAAACACCGGTTTTAAAATTAATACAACGATGTTTCAACCGCCTGAAGTGAAAACCAACATGCCAAAAGAATCGATGAAGCGACCGAAACAAATTGTCATCGAAACCAAGAATAAAAGTCCACTCATTTGCAAAATTACAATTCTACTATTCGTTTTTAATAAGCATTTTAACGAGTCTTGAGTTGCAATAATATTACTATGATTGAATAAATAAAAACTCACCTATCATCATTTTGGCATGAACATATATCATAAACCGTCTTAATTCTTGAGCTCGACTATAGTTACTACCGGCATCAGGCTTCTCCACCGGAATATACTCGCCGGATCTTTTAATTTCCCGGTTTCCAAGACAAAAAAAGGTCAAATAATCTTTAGGGTTTGCCACAATATGCTTTGCTTTCAAAGCATGAACAATATCGGTATACATCATTTGCATTGTCCTCCTTTGCCAATCAAGTATAGCTTGCACTGATGCACTTTCCGGTTCACCCTCCGGCCACATTGGTACGACGATATACACCCGAAAATCTTCCCCGGCTTCTATTTTACTCACAATTTTAAGGGATAGTTCTTTTGGTATTAGATGCAATGCATTAATGTCTTCATCTTTAATGTCATTTGAGTTCCATTGAAATGAGCTTCCAAGAAAGTATTGATTTTCAATGTAAATGAACCGTTTTGCTCGTCGAATTGCGTTAATGTAACCATCTTGAATGCTCCGGTCAATGATATTGTCTTTTCCGCTGCATAGACCGGCTCGTGCAGCGTCTTCGGGTTTTTCTGGAAACCCGAAGGCAGCACCGCCATCTATTGAGCGGAATAACTGCACGTTCCATGTTTCGTGGTCGTGTGGAAGCATGACCGGTGACGGTGGGATAATAATATGGTCTAGGTCTCGGATGTCGTTAAGTAAATCTTTTCCGCCTTGCTTTAACCATCGTTGCTCGAAACTAAATAGCACATCCCATGCGATCGGTCCCTCGAGTTTGCAATGGATGTCGTGCCATGGCTCTCGAGGTCCGCCTTTCTTGATCGATGCATTAGGGAAGTTCGGTTGGTGGAAGTCGTCGTGGTGGATTGAATCAAGAGTTCGGAAGAGGGGATGAAACGGGGTGTCGTATCGTCCGTCACAAAGATCAATTCCGCCAATGAAACTTACAATTCTTCGTTTCTCGTGGTTGCCGTTAGGCAACCCGCTGTCGACCACCACAATCTTTTGGTGGTGGGTTAACATAACCGAAATCTGGATGTTTTGGACTAAACTTCGTCCATCATCCGGATTACGAGGGCACAGGACACAGTTTACTTCCGAGTCACGGAAGTAACTTCCTGTGTCCTCATCATGGGTTGCCATGAACCCATTTTTAAACAAATCACCCGAAGTTCGATCGTCCCAAACGAGCATCAACACTCGAACACCTTCGCTTGCCTTTTTCTTAAGCAATTCACCGAGAGTCATATCCCCACCGGGCTTCGATCTTCTCAAATCCCGTATCAAAGTGATTTCAGTATAAACCGACCACCCTGTTATGTATATCAAATGTTTTGCATTTGAAATAGCATCAAATATGTCCTCCCAACATCGATGTGGTTCGTAATATTTTCCTCCCGCTAAGGGTATTTTCGGCGTGAAATTGTCGGGCAAATGCGCATCTTGATAAAGGGTAACCTTACACCCGTTTCTTTGAGGAAAAAAGGTGAAGGGCACACCTGGGAATTTCGCGCTTTGTATACCTTTCGACCATTGACATTCTCGTGTGACTTCGAGAAATTGCGCCTTAACGTGGATTTTAGAATGCCCGTGTACTTGTTTGCCACGATCATCGACTATTTCTAGCCATTCATCGATTATTTCTTGTGTTAGAAGTTTGGTAACAGGGATAGACGCTCGACCAACTACAGTCGCGCCTATAGGGTCATCTTGTTTGATTGTGAAGATAAGTTTGGAGGCCATATGGGCACAATATATGTGAAAAGACTCGTACCATCGCGGGTTCGAGTCATGTTCCAGCATTCGGGTTCGACCGACTCGGGCCTTCTCCAAGTCAACGGTTGCATAAAGGCTTGCAGCATTTTTCTTTAGCCCCACAACATGTTCTAGTCCATCTACGATCTATACAAATTAAATATAGTCAACTACTATTAGTTGTAATTAATAGAAAATTAGTCACAAAAGTTATAGTAATATAGCATGCTCATGTATTAATATAATAATAATAATACTATTGTTAAAGTGGTATGAAGTTAGTGTGTGTTTTGTGTAATGGAGTTTAGGTAGGTGTTTGAAGAATGGAGAGATAAAGAGGAGGGGGATTAAAACAATGTATTAGTCTAGTACAACTTGTTTAAAAGCAAATAATTTATTAACTTCTCTCTCTCTCTCTCTATATATATATATATATATTTTTTAGAACGGCGATTTTATTAAAAACAAACCGGCTACTAGCAAGATGCTAGGATCCCATCAAAAAGGCAACAACAAAACACACCAACCTAAATCTCCTATGACCATGGACTATAACACCATTTATGCCATACAATATCGACTCTATTGGAACGGTATTTTAACCAAATATATTAACTTCTCTATATATGTTATCGTAAATATCATATATATATATATATATAGGGTCAACTAAACATAAATCTATGAACAAGACGCCTTAACAAGAAGCCTATGCAATGATTTAAATTTTCTAAAAAAAAGACAAATATTTGTCATTTTATCTAATTTGTATGATGGATTATTATTGCTTTCTACCTACCTCTAAATAACTTTTAATACTGTTTCCCCTAGTTAAACGTTTTGATAAATAGAATGAAAAAACCAGTTTATAACCCCAAGTTAATTTAATCTTAATTCTTTTACTATCTACACATGTAAGTTTTATTTTATAAAATAAAAGACAAATATTTGTCACTTTTTTCTAATTTGATAACCCGAAAAAGAACCGGTGTCGACCAACACCATACTCATGCCGTAGGTCCGTCCCTGCACATGTCAACGGTCACCATTTTACTTTGATAATTATTTTCCTTTATAAGAAGACAAGGATTGAGTGCCGAAACAAGATGGTCCATGAGGTGAGAGAGGTTGTGACTTGTGAGCACACCGCCCCCAGTCTCATAAGAAAGCCAGACGAGGAAGAAAACATGAAATTAACTCTCCTTGTTGAAGAGTTCGTGAAAAAACCCGTTGTTTTTGTCTAAAAATCATTGATTAAGGTTAGCAAATACGAGGATGTCAAAGAGGGGGTACCGTCCGCCTCTCAAAAGGTCAAAAGAGATAAGAATTTACAAACTGGCCGGGTGACAACATTTCGTTGGTGGGGCATCCATAAGAGGTGAGGAAGAAACCCTACCTCCACCGTAACGTATATTTACATAAATTATGCGGTTTTTAGGGTTCTTAACAATTATTGGTTCTAGATATTAATCAAGAAAAATGAGAGAGAGAGACTAACCTTGTGTAGCAAATTGGACTTGAGTTTGTCTACTTCAAAGATGGTGACATGTAATGTTCCATGTAGTAGTATTTGAGCCATACATACATATATCTTCTTCGACCAATTCTAAACTTAATACATATCTCTCTCTCCGGTAGAGATAGAGATAGAGATAGGGTTTTATGTATGTTTATAGAGAGAGAGAGAGAGAGAGAGAGAGAGAGAGAGAGAGAGAGAGAGAGAGAGAGTTGTTTTTATTAACAATTGACAATTTGAAGACGATCAAGAAGTAGATGTAATAGGAAGCAACAAAGCAATAGGAGGTCATGTGTATTAGGTAGAAATAATAAAGAATCATTACATTTTGTAATAAACACGTACTATTAATTTTAAAAATTGTTTTCAAATCTCTCGGCTATAAGAAAATAATAATATTTATATTTTACGGTACTTTCAAGACCGGTGAAACGAGTGGTGTGGAATTGTCGATCTATATATGCTATGGTTGGGTCTACATCAAACCATTTTTAAAGATAAATAAAGGTATATTAGTTTTTATGGGTGCCAACTATTGTATGTTGTTTTCTACCGGTCCTAACTATTGAATTGACTGTCAATGGTCCCAACTTTTATCATTTTGTTAACCACTGGTCCCGTTGTTAAATTTTTTTAACGCCGTTAAGTTTTTTCCAAATTCAATACTGAAGTTATAAGCCTTTTGATCGGAACGATAATATAAGTCGATTCAAAAAGTAACACTACTAGACATTGAGTTTTTTGCAACAAATATTTATGAGACATTTGTCACAACATAGTATTTATTACTAACATTATGAGTTAAAGCTTTACCTAATGACAAACGTTAAGGTGTATATTAATGTTATAACAAAGTTAAGAGAGTAACAAACGTTACAACAAAGTTAGTATGAACATGATCCGATTAAGGTGTATATTAATTAAAGATTTAAGAGAGTAACACAAGTTGGTGCTAAACTAAGCTAGCACTAACTATTTATCGGTTTGAATTGAAAGAAGAGTTGCGAAATGATCCACTGGCCATTTGTCGATGTGAACGAAGACATGTGAAATGATCCATCAACTGTTTGTTTTCTCTTACAAATAGTCATTGATGAAAAACATCAAGAGTTTTGATCATATGATGAACTTAAGTAGTGTTACTAATGATTTTAAAGGATGAAATTACTCTAAAATCAATATCTTACTAACCATTATGTGGATTTGCAAACAGAGGTGGAGCTACGAAGAATTTAGGGGTATCTCAGGATACCCATTAACTTTCGTTGCAAAGTGAAATTTCATTAGTTTAAGTATCGAGATATCATTTTTTTCTTATTGGTTTTAGGTGTCATGATACCCCTGAACGAAAATTAGAATACTCTTAAGTGAAAATTTCTTTAAAATACCCTTAAAATCTTATTCTAGATTCGTCACTGTTTGCAACTTTTATAAGAAGTCTAAGATTAATATAAATCAATCTATATATACTTAGAGGTAATTCATTTCATTTGTTATAGTCAGGTTAAAAAAAAGTGAAAGGTTTAGTTTAAAAAGAACACGAAGATTCAACAAAGTTATTCTATTACACTATAGATCACTTTTTATAAACGTAACGTATAAAGGATGCATGTATTTATAAAAAAACATTATATCATCCTTCCAAAAAAAAACATTATATCATATTAATCTATATTGATAGACCATAGAAATGAATAGTGTTTTTTTGTTTTTTTGGGAAATTTTTTTTGTTTATTGTTTATGTATTGTTGGTGGTTGTTTTTGTCCTATGTGGCTGAAGGTTTTAAAATGGGACACGTGTTTTTGTTTTTTAAGACGTGGGGGTTTTTGTTTTGTGGGTTTGGGTATATATGAAGGTGAATGTGTTTTGTTGTTGTTTTTTGCATGCAAATAGATTAATTTTTTTTGTTTATTGTTTATGTATTGTTGGTGGTTGTTTTTGTCCTATGTGGCTGAAGGTTTTAAAATGGGACACGTGTTTTTGTTTTTTAAGACGTGGGGGTTTTTGTTTTGTGGGTTTGGGTATATATGAAGGTGAATGTGTTTTGTTGTTGTTTTTTGCATGCAATCGCTTTTGCTCTGTTTTTTTTTGTTGTCTTCCTGGCAGGTTTGTTTTCTTCCTGGTTCCTGTTTGTTTTTTTGCACCTGCGTTTTTGTTGTTTGCTGTTGTGGAGTTTTTTTTTGTCTGTTTGTTAAGATTTGATATTACAGATTAGTTTTTGTTATGATCGGTTTTGTTTTTTTGTTATTGCAGGTTTCAAGGTGTAGTTGCGGTTGATTGAGTGGTTATTTTTGTTATTTTTTTGTACATGCAGTGGTATTTTCAGTTCAGTTTTTTTATCGTTGTTCTAATCGGTTTCGGTTTTCTATTTTTGCAGGTTTTAGGCTTTTGTTGGCTTTAGTTATGTAAGTTTTTTTGTTTGATTCTGCATGCATTGTTGTTTTTATGGTTATATTGTTTTGATTTTTGTTATGGGCTGTGTTTGTGTTGTTAGATCTTTCACTGTTTTCTATCTGCTTTAATGCCGGTAAGTAGGTTGTCTTTTGGTTAATTTACATGTGTGGTTGTTGTTGTATCTGATTTTTCACTTTCGCTTGGTTGGTAGCCAAAGCGTAAGCGTGTGTCTCATGATTTTGAGGCGTCATCATCGACCTCTGCTCAGGTGTCTTATCGGGCTTCTATGTTGCGTTCTTCGGCCAGGCGTCGTATGCCTGTTGTTGATCAGCTGAATAGTGAGGTTAATGTTATTGATAATGAGCTGTTGCGGTCTCCAGATTACATAGATTTGGGATGTTGTACAGAGGTCTGTCAGTTTTGTGGTGCAAGGTTTTGGTTTTGTGAGCGGGTTAAGTCTGTAGCACTTAGTGTTAGACCAAGGTATAATGGATGTTGTAAGCGTGGTAGGGTTGTTATTGATTTTCCATTGCCTACGCCAGATTTGTTGAGGGATTTAATGACAAGATCTCATTTTCGGCTGAATATTCGGGCATATAACTCAATGTTTTCGATGACATCTTTTGGTGCAAATGTGGATGATACTATAAATTGTGGGGGTTCACCATATGTATTTAAAGTCTCTGGTCAGATTTCTCATTGGGTTGGTTCACTCTGTCCTGTTTCTGGGGAGCAACCACGTTTTTTGCAGATGTATATATATGATTGTGATAATGAAGTGTCTAATCGTCTGCGTTTCTTTACATCATCGGAAGGTGATGGTTGTCTTCAGAGAAGTATTGTTGCTTCTATTTCTTTGTTACTGGATCAGATAAATAGTTATGTCCGTTTGTTTAGAAGTGCTCGAGATATATGTCTTCAGGATGATGTTCCTGAGTTTGGTGTTCGGTTGTTTAGTCGTGCTGCTGATCGAAGATATGAATCACCGACTGGTGGTACTGTTGGTGCTATAATTGCTGCTGGAGACTTTGCTTCTAGAGATTTTGATGTTATTATACGTAATAAGGCTAACTATCCTCATCGTATTAGTCGGTTGCATCCATCTTATATGCCACTTCAATATCCGCTTTTATTTCCTCATGGGGATCAAGGATGGTCTCCTGAAATGCAGTTAGTTGTTGCTGAGGGTGATGGTGATCGAAGTCTTACTCCTTCAATGTTTTATTCTTATCAGTTTCATGATCGATTGGATGTATATACACATATCTTGATGGCTGGGAGGTTATATCAGCAGTATTTAGTAGATGCATATATTTGTATAGAACAGTGTAGGTTGGAATTTGTTCGTGCTAATCAGAATAGTTTTAGGTCTGAGTATTTACGTGGTGTTCATGATGCTGTTTCAAGGGGTGATGTGGAGGGTAGGAGCATTGGCCAGCGTATAATACTGCCCTCTTCTTTTACTGGTGGTCCTAGGTACATGTATAAACATTACCAGGATGCTTTGGCTCTTTGTCGAGTTTATGGCAATCCACAATATTTTATTACTTTAACATGTAATGCGCATTGGCCTGAAATCGAAAGGGAGTTGGCCCGTGTTAATTGCAGTAATGCAAATGATAGGCCAGACATAGTTGTTAGAGTTTTTGAGTTGAAGGTTAAAGCTTTTATAAAGTATTTGAAAACAGCCAAGCCTTTTGGTTCTATTGAAGCAGGTAATTTTCAGTTAGTTTGTTCTTTCTTTCCAAATGTTTATTCAATTATGACTTTAGTATAAAGTTCTTTTAATTTTGTTCTAATAATGTAAAGTTTTGTACATTTCAGAATTGTATACTATAGAGTTTCAGAAGAGAGGACTACCCCATTGCCACACTTTAATTTGGGTTTCATCTGCCTATACTATACGTGAACCAGCAGATGTGGACCGTTATATTTCTGCTGAACTTCCTGATCAGAATACTGAACCAGTGCTATATAGAATTGTTACAGATTGTATGCTGCATGGGCCATGTGGATTAGCTTATTCGAGTTCTTCCTGTATGAAAGATGGAGTTTGTTCAAAGAAATTCCCAAAATCTTTTGAGTCAGTAACACGTTTTGATGATGAAGGATATGTGTATTATAAGAGGAGGGAAAATGATGCTTCATTTTTAAAAAATGGTGTTCCCCTTGATAATAGTTATGTGGTGCCTTATAATAGAGAATTGTTGCTGCATTTTGATGCTCATGTAAATGTGGAATATTGTGGTTGGAGCATGTTAATTAAGTACTTATTCAAGTATATCTCAAAAGGAGCTGATAGAATTAGATTTGCAGTTGTGTCGGAGGATGAGTCTCCTAACAGTAGTAGCTCTTCTCCATCGGTATTAGTTGATGAAATAGACAATTTTGTTGATGGCAGATATATATGTCCGTATGAGGCTGTCTGGCGCACATTTTCGTATTCTATTCATCATAGAAATCCGGCCGTTCAACTATTATCTGTACATTTAGATGGTATGCAAAATCTCACATTTCGTGATAATCAGAATTTGGCAGAGATTGTTGAGGATGATGCAGCTGGTAAAACCACATTAACTCAATGGTTTGCCAAAAATTTTGAAGAAAGTCAGCCAGGTTTTCTTGGTCCTGTTGATGGCTTGTCTTTAAGATATGTTGATTATTTAAGCAAGTACCGTTGGGACCAGTCGAATAAAGAGTGGTTGCGTAGAAAAAGCAGTAGAACTCCAAGTGTTGGTAGACTAGCATATGTTCATCCATCATGTGGTGAGCTTTTTTATTTAAGGCTTTTATTGAATCATCAATCTGGTTGTTGTTCATTTGATGATATTCGAACTGTGTCGGGTGTTGTACTTCCAACATATAGAGAAGCATGTGAAAGATTAGGTTTAATTGGAAATGATCTTGAATGGTGTACGACTATTGAGGAGGCTGCACTATGGGCTTCCGCTGCTGAATTGCGTGCTTTATTTGCACATATGCTATTGTATTGTGATATCTCAAATCCTTTGAGGTTTTGGCAAGAGCATTGGCGTAAGATGGGAGATGATTTTTCTTATCAATCACGCAATTCTGGCTTCTCTCATTCCGGCTCAATTAGTGACTATACTTTACAACAACATGTGCTGCTAGATCTTGAACATTTATTAAATTCATGTTCTACTTCAAGATCTTTATCTGAGTTCAACATTCCATTGCCTGACATGGATGTCATTAGTTCATTATCTAATCGTTTGATTTTGGAGGAAAAATCTTACAACATTCACACTTTGGTTGCTGAGCATCAGCAGTTGTTTACACTTTTGAATGTAGAACAACATGCTATTTATGATGAGGTCATGTCCTGTAACTCAGCAAACAAGCAAATTATGTTATTTATCTATGGTCATGGTGGGACTGGTAAAACATTTCTTTGGAAGACGTTAATCACAGCTCTCAGGTCTACGGGGCAGATAGTACTTGCCGTAGCCGCATCCGGTATTGCATCTCTTTTACTTCCATCTGGAAGAACAGCACATTCCCGGTTTAAACTACCATTAAATCTTTCTGAAGAGTCTGTTTGCTATGTTAAAAAAAACACTCATCTATCACAACTGCTTTTAGAATCAAGGCTTATTATTTGGGATGAGGCACCTATGAGTGATCGAAGAAACTTTGAGTCCCTCGACAGAACACTTAGAGATATTTCAGATAACAATTCACAACCATTTGGTGGAAAGTCAATTTTATTGGGAGGTGATTTCAGGCAAACACTTCCTGTTAAGCGAAAAGCGTCAAAAGCTGAGATTATTGCATCATGTTTGCCAAACTCTTATCTATGGTCACATTTTAAAGTTTGCAAACTCAATCAGAATATGCGTCTTTCACAGCAGAGTGTAGACTCTCACACAGGGCTTGATATTGAATGGTTTTCATCATGGTTATTAGCAGTTGGTGACGGGAAAGCAGGCGTCTCTCTTAATGGCCATCAGCCAGACAAGAAAATAATTGATATTCCATCCCAGTTTATCATTAAATATGACTCGAATGGTCTTAGAAATTTGATCGATTTCGTTTATGATGCTTCTGTTTTAGAATATCCTACGGCTCATACATTTGCTGACAGAGCAATTATATGTCCTAAGAATGAGAATGTTGATGAAATTAATGAGCTTATTCTTAACATGTGTGATTATGAGAGTGTTTCATACTTTAGTACTGATTCCATGGTTCCACACTCACAAAATAGTAGTGAAACAGATGCTTTATATCCTATTGAATATCTAAACATGCTTAACATTGCTGGTATACCAAAGCATGATTTAAAGTTAAAGAAAAATACTCCTATCATGCTTATGCGTAACTTAGATCAAAGATCAGGTTTGTGCAATGGCACTAGGTTATTGGTATCACAGCTAATGCCAAGAGTTATTGAGGCACACGTTATAACTGGTAGTGCAGTTGGTCATAGAGTTTACATTCCTAGAATTAATTTTGTGCACAATGATAAAGAACTACCTTTCATATTTACTAGGCGTCAATTTCCTGTAAAAATATGTTATGCAATGAGTATTAACAAAAGCCAAGGCCAGTCTTTGAAAAAGATAGGATTGTATCTTCCTGAACCAATATTTGGTCATGGCCAGCTTTATGTGGCTTTATCAAGAGCAACAACACCAAATGCTCTAAAAATACTTTTAAAACCTGATGACATAGATAATCCTAATTGTACAACTAATATTGTGTATACAGACTTGCTAAACTCTATTCAATCACATGAGGTGTGAACTTTATACTAATACTAATAATGCTGTCATGTTGTTGTACTGCATTTGTCAAAATCTATATGTTTATATTGTTATGTCCTTTATTTTTACCAATAATATTATTTTTTGTCATATGCAGCAATCTGAAAATGGAAGAAGATGAAATTGCAGCTCTGGTTCCGCTAGGAAGAGCCCCACCACTTAAAATTCGAGCTGTGCGTAGTTGGAACCCACCTTTTCGTATGACAGAAACATGTTTTCTCTTGGTTGATAAACAGGTATAACCTATGACTTAATATTAAACATCAGAAGTTATATTATTCTAATACATGTAATAAAAATTATGATAAAGGGAGTTGCTGTACAAGCGTTGGCAAAGGGTAGTGAACAACGTTCTGTTGAAGCTAGGTTAAGGATTGGGTCATGCTACCTTATGCAAAACTATGCATGTAGTAAACTTTTACCCCATTGTAATGTGCTGACACACTCAACCAATCTCATTATTGGGGGCGCAACCACCTTTACTGCCATACCAGACAATGGTGAGATTCCAACAAGTTACTTTGACTTTGCATCACGTCAAAGAATGGAAAGAGCATGTGATAAGGAAGTCGAATTCATAGGTACTATAAGCTAAGCTTCTCAATAAGTAGTCAAGCTAAAACTGCTTAGTAATCACTCAATTAATACTTATTTCTTGCTGCAGATTACAATGTCATACTTATTAACATTGAAAATAAATTAACAACGACAGAAAAACCTTATGTCATTCTCAAAGTCAAGGATTGCAGGTTTGAACATTTAATTAAATAAATATTAATAGACTCCTAACGAATTGGCCAGACTAATAATATGCATTCCTTATTAGCAATGAGATCATGTATATCACTTTATGGGAAGAAATTGCAACCTCAGTGCAACGGTTTAATAGACCAATAATTCAGGCTGCTGCGGATCCAGTAATAATTGGCCTAACTTCATTAAAAGTCAGAAGCTTCAACGGTAACAAACATAACATTATTAAAAAGCATTATTCACCATAGTCTATTGATTAACTGATATATATATTTATATTCATGTGCATATAACATATAGGAAAACTAAAACTCCAATCTTCAGCTGCAACTCATGTATATCTTAATCCTCCCAGCGTTGAAACACTGCAGTTGCGCGAGCTGTAAGTACCTACTACACATTCTGCCTACCACTAGAACAATATAATAATATATATCATGAGCAGGTACCATAATCCAGGTGCAGCAGCAACTTCCTCAAGTTACATCCACCAATCTCCTACAAATTCAGAACAAAGAGCAACTATAGAAGAACTTCTGAAAAAACCAACCAAAGAGTTTTTGGTACCGAAAATCAATTCATATCATATAAATGCATTAATGTATTCACCTATTATGCTCTAACTTACACAAATACGCTTACAGGGCAAAACGTATGTTGTTTGTGCTTCATTATGCAATATCCCCAATCAAGAATGGTGCTACATCAGCTGCCCAAAATGTACCAAAGGAGTTACAGCAGTTGGACCTGAATGGTTCTGTCCAAAAGATTCCATCATCTTAGATCCAATTTACAGGTAATAACGCATTAACTAAATTTGCCTAAACAATATATGTATGTATGTATATATATATATACTAGGGAACTATTAACACAATGTCCATATAGTTATCATATATCAGCCGTCATCACTGATGGCACTGGGAGCTTAAATGCAAAACTATATGATGATGCTGTTACTCAACTGATTGGCATTCGCTGCAACGAACTTATAGAAGCTAATCCATCATTTGAACTCTCGAGAATTCCACACATCATCAATGATCAAACAGGAAAAGAACTCAGATTATACATCCAGGTTCAAAGAAATGACAAAACCGGAAATGTCAAATGCACTGTCAGCAGAATTGTTCACCTGCAGAACACCACTGTAATCAACTCTGAAGCTTCGGCTGATATCACAACCAAAGAAAAACAACCAATGATAGAAGCTGCTTCAGAAACACATGCAAAAGAACATTCGCTGAGTGAATCCACATCAAACAAGCCAGCTGAACAACTCACTGCAGAAAATGAAGTCACTGCACAGAAACATGCTATCCCAACAACACCACAACAGGCAAATGTTCAACAGTCCAAAATCCTGCAAACCCCAAAACAAGAATCTGTCATCAAACCCCCAGTTACCCCATTACAGAAATCAACAACAGCAGTTCCCCCACAAACAGAAAGTACAAAGCGACAACTGCAATTCCCTGAAGGTATTCTAACACATTTGAATACAACATTATAAATATACCAACCACTAATACTATATCAAACAGGTTCCAAAGACTTATCTAAAAAAGGAAAATCCACCAAGTAAGCAACCACTTTGGACAGAAGAAATTTCCAACGTACCAATGCTTTTGCCAGTTACTATTAATGCTTTTGCTAAATCAAGACAATACAAGTTACTATGAATGCTTTTGCTAAATGAAGACAACACGATGAAGAAGGCACAAGTGCATAACATATGCTATTTTTTGAAAGCCAATGAAGTAGTTCCTTAGTCTTTTGTAATTAACCAACTACTAAGTAAAAAGCTGTAATTGACTAAACTATTATAACTACATATCAGTATTATGAAATATTAAATGCATCCGTAAATACATCAACTCTCGCGCAACGCGCGAGAGATCGTATAATCCTAGTATTATATTATATTTATATTTATATGTAATATAATAAGACCAATCATTGTTTTTATCATATAATTTAGTGTACACTTGTTCAGATATCGCTGGCAGCCCATGTCACACTACAAGAAAGCCTCCACTCTCCAATTGGCTGAAAATCACAATGCATTAAATGCTTTGTAATAGCAAGTGTAGCATAATTTAATACAAGTTTATAAATTATAAATTAACTTTTTGTAAATAAATAAAAACATCGATCAAATGCATATATACCTTTATAAAAGCCCTTAAATGTATATATCTCCAACTAAAAAATTTAATTGTATATATCTAATTTGGTTGTATATATTACAAGATTTATAACTAAAGAAACGTAAAAAACCTAAAAAAATTTAAAAAATCTACATGGAACGAGTAAAAATACAATAATAAACTAATTTACATAAATTATTTATAATAAAAAAATTAAAATTGGGTAGTAAATTTGTCAATTAAGAAGATTTATAAAGGAATATATCAATTAAATATTAGGTTATTGGATTTTAATAATTCGAACTTTAATGAATTGACCGATATTAATCCCCACTTTAAAAATTCCCTGTGGCAGTCCCAACTTGTAAATTATTTTTCTTACCAGACCATTTTTGTGTCTCATTAAAACCTTAGAACCTGACCATTTTTGTGTCACATTTATAAAAGGTTCGACGGAGGAAAATAATTTACAAGTTGGGACTGCCACAGAGAATTTTTAAAGTTGGGATTAATATCGGCCAATTCATTAAAGTTCGGATTATTAAAATCCAATAACTCTTAAATATTTTAGTAGGATAAATGTGTCGATAATATAGTTTAGAGAGAAAAATAAATTACCATAAAAATAATCATATAGGATCTGTATATCGAACAACATTGTCACAATCAAAATGATAGGCATTAACCTACCATTAACATTAACCACCACTTTTACTACACATGTCACAAATTAAAAATACTCACATTTGTTGTTATTCTACATACGTGGTAACTGACAACTCCACTAATTAAGTGTTTACCGGTTGTTTTAGTCTCAAAACCGTTCGGTATATCAGTTTATGTGAAAAGTTTTGTGAAAACATTGTTAAAAATTATTTCATCACGTGTTTTTTTTTCACAACAACTTTTGAAGCAAATTTTACGTGACTTAGCATTCAAGTTTGCCTTAACACCCCCCCCCCCCCCCGGTTGAACCTTTTCTTTTAATGTTATATATACTGGAAAATCCCAAAATCCTTCCATAATATACCCTCTTAAAGAGTACCTCATGAACAACTACACAGGGGCTTGAAAGTTTTGCTGGAAGAAATAGCTGAAAGTCTACCTCATCTATCCGTTTTGTCATCCGAGACCGCACTCTCAACCCTTACAAGAGAAACCCACCAGTGGTGAGAAAACTTTCTGATCTAACCTAAAACCTTCTTTTTTGTCCTATCTTGAACCCAAGACCCTCTAGTTTTATGAGTCTTAAGTATTTCATTTTAACCACATGAGCCATGAATTATTGATTGAAAGATTTAATAAGTTAATTAATCTATTTGTTTCAACAAAGTTGAAGCTATACATGCATATACTAGATAAATAATCTAGTTGATTCAGCTCTAATACTAGTAATGATGATTTGTAAGATAAAGTTCAAAAGGATAAACAATTTTCTAAAATGTGATAATGTGTTGTTATATACTTATATATTAGGTTTAATGCTCATGTGTACATACGGGTTAAATAATAATATTTATAATAAATTTATAACCATTATGGTTAAGTATTTATATAATTTAAATATTTAAGTATAATATGTTTCCATCAACTTATACATGGTGATAAACTCCACAAAATTTCTCTCTCAAATTTTCTATTATAAATTAAATATTTCCCTCCAAAAGTTGCCCCCTAAAACCTTAAAATATTAGATAGATATCATAAAACTACTAATTAAATTAGCATTATACCATGATAAATCAATTAGGCTTAAATATAGTAACTAATAGACTAAGCAATCAAATCTCTAATATAAAGGGATATATATACTCTACTAATATTTCCTCTCAACTTGAATGTAGGTAGGTTAAGGTGCGAACTTTTGATGAATACACTTAATTTATCATTGTTATACGGGCTATTTAGCAAAATCTGAATCATTAAGTGTTGAATAGTTAAGATGTCTGAATCATTAAGAGGTTCTATAAATGGGAAGGTTGTTGTTGTAGAACTTTAGATGAGGGTAAAGTTAGTATATGCTCCATTCAGTTCCATTAGCATCTCTCTATTTCTTAACCATTTAACACTTAACTGAGCCATTTAGGGGCTGTTTCTTTCACCTCTTAATGATTCAGACATTTAGCACTTAACAACATCTCTCTATCTCTTAATAATTTAGCACTTAACTAAACCATTTAGGGGCTTTTTGTTTCACCTCTTAATGGTTCAGTTCAGTAGTGCTTAATTATTCAGATTCAACATTCAGAGCGTTTGTTTCATTAAAAAAAGAGGCTCTGAATGGTTCAGTTAAGTGTTGAATGGTTAAGAGATTGAAAGATGCTGAATGGAACTAAATGGAGCATATATCAAACTTATCATCACCTGAAGTTCTACCTCAATATCCCTTCTATTGATAGAGCCTCTTAATGGTTCAGACCTCTTAACCATTCAACACTTAATGATTCAGATTTTGCCAAACAGTCCCTTAGAGGTCCTATTTTTTAGAGTAAACTACAAAAAACGTCCTTTATGTTTATAGTTACCTGCAAGTTGGGTCCTTTAGTGAAAATATCTACAAATAACATCCTTATTTTTGCACTTTTATACCAATCTCGTCCTTTAGACTAACGACCGTTACAAAAGTCAGTTAAATTCAATCATGTGCAGCTCATGCGAGGGTATAATGGTCTTTTCATATGTAAAGGACTATTTTTGTAATTTATTTTGTTTTGTTTTGTGTATGTGTGTATATATACACACACACACCACCCACAACTAAATTCATCTTCCTCCACCACAAACCACCCACAACCACCACCCCCACCGTTGCCGGACCTCACTCCCACCACCGTCTCCTCCTCTTCATCCTCCTCTCCCTCTTCTCCTTCGCCCTCACTCTCTCCCTCTTCACCACCCAAACCACCACCACCACTGCCACCGGACCTCACTCTCTCTCTCGAGGTTGAACAGCGAAGTTTTGTTCAGGGTGCAACAACACAGCCATCTTTTTGTATTGTTTTTTCAAAACCGATCTTGCTACGGATGGATCCAATCCAAGAACCGCATACAAGTCAATTTCCCCATTGATTTTTGACCCACTAGCAGCATATACTTCACAAGTAGCCACCATTTGAGCAATACCATCCAATTGGGGCAAAAAGCTTGAGCCTTTAAAGCATAACATCTTGCACCTATAAAATCTTTAACTGCAAATAGCTTCTCTGCATATTCAGAGCAAATATTTTGAAATCAAGATTTGGGTACTGATTTTGATGCAGAGAGTACAAGAAATCAGTGAAATGTTTGTGGGTTTAGAAGTTTGAGATGTGGAAAACAGAGGTTGCTTTTGTTTCAGAGTCGAGCAAATCTTATGCAGATGACGACGCTCTGACCACCGCATGAACCGATGGCAGTGGTGGTGGTGGTTTGGGTGGTGAAGAGGGAGAGAGTGAGGGCGAAGGAGAAAAGGGAGAGGAGGATGAAGAGGAGGAGGCGGTGGTGGGAGTGAGGTCCGACAACGGTGGGGGTGGTGGTTGTGGGTGGTTTGTGGTGGAGGAAGATGAATTTAGTTGTGGGTTTCATTGTTGGAAATGCAGAGAGAAAAAGATGAATTTGGTGTGTGTATATATACACACATACACAAAAAAAAAACCAAAATAAATTACAAAAATAGTCCTTTACGTATGAAAAGACAATTATACCCTCACATGAGCTGCACATGATTGAATCTAACTGACTTTTGTAACGGTCGTTAGTCTAAAGGACGAGATTGGTATAAAAGTGCAAAAATAAGGATGTTATTTGTAGATATTTTCACTAAATGACCCAAGTTGCAGGTAACCATAAACATAAATGACGTTTTTTTGTAGTTTACTCTATTTTTTATGATAACAACCGCTCTGAATGTTGAATGATTAAGCATTAAACTAAACCATTAAGAGGTAAACAAACAACCCATTACTCATGCAAGCATACATTTATATTACAAACATGTATGATCTGTGAAACTATGAACTTTTGATGAATAATATGGTGAAGTAGGGTGCTTCTTAAGTTGGTTGGAACACGGGAAACTTCTCTTTACGTATTTAGGTTCGTCAGTTGCGAGAAACATATATGGGCAAAGTTACGAGGGTGTGATATACTAAAGATATTCGAAGCTAGATTAGATACATGAAAACCTTCTATTATGTTCGTTGGAGCGATATCTTTACCGCTAAATCATCTCGTAAGGCATAAGGTATTTATTATATGTAGGGCCGGCTTAAGCTTTTGTAAAGGTCTCAAATGAATACTTTTTTCGCAACATTTTTTTGTTTTTGATTCTTTATGGGGGTATACGTTAAAACCTAAAAAACAAGTTGATTTACTATCAAACACATCCGTTCTAATGTCTAATAGTAGTTACAATCTTTGAAGAGATGGTAAATAAAAGTCAAATTAACAAACGGCACAAACAATTAACTAATATTAATACTAGAAACACAGATTGAGAGTTTACAGGGAAATTAAAATGATAAATAAATAAATAACTAAATATAAATCTATCTAATAAATCAAACTTTTAGGAGGTAATTTTTTGAGGGATTTTTTTTTCTATAATAGGAAGTTTGGAAGGTAAAATTTAGCTAAATTTTTCACCATGCAAGTTGATGGAGCTAACTCCTTAAATGTTATATATTTACAAATTGTTAAATATAATGGCCGGTTATAATTTCTTTATAAATATTACTATTTAACCCGTGTGTAACACACGGGTATTAAACCTAGTAAATGAATAAATACTGGTTTCAAAAGAAAGGTTAAAGTTTTTACTTACCTTTCTAACTCTTTTTAAACTATTTAAATGAGTTTTTCTAAATACATAAAGTTATTAAGAAAGAGCGGAACATGAAAAAAATAAATCATTGTTGCGAAAGGAAGAGAATGTGAGGGTATACGTAACCGAACACAATCATACACAAAAACAAGAAAATAAACATGAGATATATAACGTAGTTAGGTCCGTGTGACCTACATCCACTGGATACAACTAGGGTACTATATGAGTATATCAGTCTTTTATATTAAATTCAACAATAACATTACAATCTACAAGACAGGTATGTATATAGAGATAGAGGTGCACAAATCGGTTTTTTTAAAGAACCGGTTCCGGTTCTAGAACCGGTTCCGGTTCTTGTTGGTGTTAAAAGAACCGGTTCTTACAAGAACCGGTTCGGTTCTAGAACCGGTTTTTGATGAAAAAACTAGAACCTAGTAACCGGTTCCGGTTCCTAAAAAACCGGTTCAGGTTCTTAAAAAATACCTTTTTTTCTACGATATGGGCCGGAAGTAACATTAAAATTTTAAAATATTACAAGATATATAGCTTTTAAAACATTAAATAAATAACAACACTAAAACATACCGGTTTTTCAAGAACCGGTTCTTCCAGGAACCGGTTTTTCCAAGAACCGGTTTTTTTAGGAACCGGTTCCGGTTCTTTTGGAACCTATAATTTGGAAAAAATAGTAGAACCTACGGTTCAGTTCCGGTTCGGTTCTTGTAGAACCGGTTCTTCGAAGAACCGGTTCTTCGAAGAACCGGTTTTCGGTTATTTGATCGGTTCCGGTTCCGGTTCCGTTTTTTTGTGCACCTCTATATAGAGATAAAATCAAAGGTTTCTAGAATGGGCTTTTAAATGAGCCCATTAGTCATCGTCAATCAGACTTGGATCTGCTTTTGTTCCAGATATACTCCCAAATCCCAATTAGTATTGATTTAATAAATTGGAACACACTATTTCAAAGTAATTTTACATCAATTAGCTCGTATTATTTTTTGATCAAAAACCATAAAATATCGGCATGAAATTAAAAAAATGATAACGCTGTTAATTTTTTTAACGACGATCTCGTCGTAGTTTGGCTACCTAAGATGCAGACACTTTTTGTTATTTAAAGGCGAAGACTCGAACAAGTGGGCAAACATGCCGGGCTCCGGCTCCGCGCATCTGCTAACACCTTTTGAAGCGCTTTCTAGTGTTCGCTTTAGTTTTTCCATTAGCGGCAAAATGATAAAAGATGGGACCGTCAACACATATTTCAAAAATTAAACCAGTAACAACCAAAAACTAATAGTTAAAACTGTTAAAATCCAATATTTCTAAAAACAATACTAACTTTTACTAAAATAAATTGTTGTTTAGTATATAAGCCAATTAAGCTACCAATTAAATTAAGCCAACCTTATTAGCAACTAGATAAAAACTCATTTTCTTATTTCCCATATTTCCCATATTCCCCATTATCAGCCAAAAGCAAAAGGTAAAAAAAAAATTAAATATTGGACTAGCATGGACTTATGATACATTGCTTATATTTTCTTGTTTCAAATCTATCCAACGTGAGTCGATGGTAGTTCTTTCTTGTTCTCAAATCCGTGTGCACGACTCAAGGTTAGTTCTTTCTTGTCCTCAAATCCGTTTGAGACGAGTCAAGGTTAATTAGTTCTTTCTTGTTTTTAAGCTTGAAAATTTGAATTAGAAGTGCTTATGTTAGTTATAGTTGTTGCAACTTGAGTTTTATAAAACGATGAAAGTTCCAACAAATCTTTGATTATCTGACTTTACTTGATCTGTTTGAAATTTATGAAGTCAGGTTGTTAGAATCCGAGCACTTGGAAATATTAAGACCACAAAAAATAAAATCGTCAACACGCCACTACGTACGTACATTTATCAACGAGCTACCATGAAATATTTTATACGTACTAAGTTAATAACCTTTTTAACAAATAAAAACACCACACTTATTATTTACAGAATTTAAACTCACAATCTTTATTAAAAAACACACCACCTTACCACTAAATTATTCCTTCACAACTATACAAACTTAATAACCATAAAAGTTTGATAGTAAATTAGTTTTTCTAGGTTGATCTAGAAAGAAATATTTAAAATGACTTTTTCTAATTGACCGATTGGTGCTTTCTTGCAAGTCTAATGGGTGGAACTAACAATTTATATTTATTTATTTTATAATATAATAAACAAAGAATATGAAAATGAAACGGAAATTTCTAGGCATGTGAAGAGATGGAAAGAAGCCAAATAATGACAATAACACCTCCTACTTTCTATCAACTTTCAAAACACACCATCTAAATATTTTAAATGAATCACATGATGTGTGGATAGGACTTTTAGTAATATATAATAATAAGTAAGTATATTCTAAAATGTATTTTTGTGGATCTTTTAATATATTATATATGTAAGTACACACATACATATACACAAATGTGAGTATGTGGGGTTGTTATATATATGATACCAAACCCATGTTTAGCTTTTTGTTTCTTAGGTTTAAGACATAAATTATGAACCAGAAATAATAATCTATAATGTGAGAGTATTTTGGGTTGTTGATGTTGAATACTTTGAGTTTATTTAAATTTTTCCATGTGCAATAAGCTCTCTTAACATTAAACTAATAATATATTAATTGATGTTTAACTAACACTGAACTTTTAAGAATAAATAACAGTATTAACCAACGTTAATCAGTGCTTCTGTAATCTATAATTAAAAACACAATATAGTCACGTATCTAACGAACCAGTGATGTTAGATATGAGAGGCTTGGGAGGAGACATCGTTGTCTTGAGGATGATCGAGTTTCCTAATTAGAGCAATAAGAGTAAATATTACGTCCATCTAGGCATCTAATGACTATCATATAAGACTTAAGATCGAGTATATTGCTATAAAAATGGTAATAAAAGCAACATATAAAATATTCTAACAAAATCAAAAACAAAACGTACAAGTTGAAGCAACCAAGAAATTAAAGTCCATTCCATGTGAATTGAAATTGTTTATAGAGATATCAACTAACACGTGAACTTATACCTAAAACACAATATATACAATACGGAATTATTATTTGGAATTTGTTTGTTACAAAGATTTAACGATTATATATAGCTCCCTTCATGTGGACCATATACTTTCATTCTTCTCTCAATTTTTGGTTTATAGCTAGCTAACAAAATCAAGAACAAAACGTACAAACGATTTTTTTATTTGTCCATTTAGTTAATTAGACACGAGGGTTCATAAACAACTGTGAATCCTCGTGTTAAAATGCTCTTAATCATAAGTATCGTATATTTTCAAGAATTTTTTTTCTACAAAGTAATTAGTTAAAATAAAATATGAAGTCCAACAATTATATGGTGAAACTTACTTTTTAGGTTTGTGTGTGAACGTGAAATTCTTTCTTTAAAAGGGTTCCGATTTAGACCAATCATTCAATGCTTTTTCTTCACTTGTCCATAAAGAAAATTTCAAGAAACAACTAACCCATCAATATAAAATTTCCCCTTTAGTTCAAACTACCCATCCCTCATTTCTATAACCATACATACACACACACACACACAAAACACACATTTATACTACAAGTTTCTTGATCATGTTTTCTTCATCTTCTTCCCTCATATCCACCTAAAAATCTTGATTTAATATCTCATGTTTCAAGAATTGTCAAGTAGGTGAAACAAGTGATTACAAGTTCTTGATCATGTCTTTATCTACTTCCATGATCACCACTCAAAAATCTTGATTTAATCTCTCAATTTTCAAGAATTGACTAAAAAAGTTGAATAAAAGTGATCATGTCATCAATCTTGGCTTCAAATGGGATGGTTTTAGCAACCGCCATGGCCGCGGTCTCCGGCACCGTCCTTCTCCTTGCCTTTCACCTCCAGAAACAACCCACCAACACCATCATCCACCACCCAAGACCCTGCATCCATCAAGGTAACATTTTCTTGAATATTGATTAGTTTCTTGAAAATTTTCTTGAAATTTGATTTGGTCAACGTTACCGTTGACTTTTTTACTCTCTTTGTCTAAATTGTAAAACTTTTCAGATGGGAAGAAGAGGGAGAGAAAGAAGAAGAAAGTGCACTTTGCAAAGGATGTGATGGAACCAAGTGGAAATGGAGAGGAGTTTAGGAAGAAGCTAGTTCAAAGTAAGAAACTTAAGGGGTCTTCATTGACAACTTTGAAAGATGAAGGGTGTAAAAAGAAGATAGTGAGAAATTACAAGGGTATACCTGCAAATAGGATGGCTTTATACACTGGTATCCTTAGAGATCGTGGTGTACATAGGTTGTCACATTGTTAGGTGTTAACTGCTAACTCAATTACTCATTTGCCATTTTGTAAATTGTTTAGTTTTAGTCCCTCATATTTTCAGGAAGTGGTAACTAGTACTCTTTTAGTTTTAATCTCTTCTTTCTTTCTTTCTTTTGGTTACAACTTACAAAACTGGTTTGTTGTTTGTATTTAGTGATATATATGTTGCACCATCTTGTACATATTGAATGATCAGGAATTGTTTTTTTTAAGAATTAGTATTTTAAGTTCAACAAGTATTTTGATATTTAAAATTACGATAGTTGAAAGTAGAGAGTTGTAAAATTATGATAAGTAGTTATACTTGCTTGGTTTTTTACCGTTAAAAAAGTATTATACTTAGTTGTCATCAGATCTAGATGTAGTTATGTTTTGAATGGTATTTAATATTTATTGTTGTTGCACCAAACATTTTTAATTTTTAAATACTTAGTCTAAGTTAGAGTTTTTAATACTTAGTTAAGTTAAATGTACTTGAATAAATTGTTTTTTACCCATGCCTAATAATTTTTTGTTGACTAAGTTAATAACATTACAATAATTTAACTTTTTCACATATATGATTTGCAAAACAACTTCCTTTTATTATGTGTGAAAAAAGATTTAATTAGTTTTTCACATACTTATAAAGTTTAGATTCAAGTATATATAAAAGAAAAAAACACTAAATATAAATTTTGATGTTCAAATATATAAAAGGGGGTTTTGACTTACAAATTATACATACTTCATTGATTTTTGGTAATTTAGTTTTCAACAAGTTTTTTTACACACGTGTTTCTTTACTCATTTCATGCTATCATTAAAAAAGTAAAGTTGAATGGCACAAAGGTAGGTTTCGGCTACCCAGCGTTGTCTGTGTTCGCAGAGCGTTTGGGGTTGCCTTTCGTAATTGGGTTACCCCAGGTAACCGGGCTTTATTCATTTCGCTGTCAAAAAAAAAATAATGACACAAATTTTATACTTTAATCATGTAAGTGACATTGTTTTTCCAACAAACAAAATCATGTAATTTACATGAATGTAAATAAAGAAGACATTGTTTGAGCTTTGTTGTCACATGCAATTTGTTGGTTTGTTCACAGAATTTTATCCATCCAACAAGTTTTTAGTTTTGAATTTAACAATTTTATAACTAATTTCACTTTTAACACAATGCATTTGTTTTCTAGTGGTTAATAGAATAATATAAATGCCATCAATTTAAACTAAATTTAATTATTAAAAAGCTTTAATATAAATGATCTTTTATTTTATTGGTTTAAAAGGAAGGTATGAGACGCGTTATCTCTTTTGAAGGTTTTAGATTCTAGTTCACTCACTGTAATTATTTTCTAACTTAATTTAACTAATTTTTAACATATAAACTATATAAATTATTATATAAGTTATAGTTAAAAAAACTAAAAAGCTTTAAATAATTTTTCTAGAAGTTATGGACTCGTTCACTCTTCTATATTTATTTATATTGAACTATATATGAGCTAGCCATTCAAGTTATTAGTTGCTCGTAAAATAAAAGCGTAATTGATCGATGCCAAAAAACCGATCAAATAATTGGTAATTTTTTTTTCTAATTACTTTATTCCATGGTATATTGGGTTGTTGAACCACGCAAAATTAATAAATGATGTGATGAGCAATTTGATTTAAAAGTAAACGATTCCACTAATTTTATTAAGTACTAGGTTTAATACACGTGTGTTACACACGTGTTAAATTGTAATATTTATAAAGAAATTATAACCATTATATTTAACAATTTGTAAATATATAACATTTAAAGAGTTGGCTCCATCAACTTGCATGGTGAAAAATTTAGCTAAATTTTACCTCCCAAACTTCCTATTATAGAAAAAAAAATCCCTCCAAAAATTGCCCCCTAAAAGTTTGATTTATTAGATAGATTGCCATTGAGCTAAGAAAGATTTGATTTATTATTAAACTACTAATTAAGAATAAAGAGAATTATGATTAATAATTAGAAAAATGGATTAAAGCCGGTTTCAAGCAGTGGCGGATCCAGAACCAAATATCAGGGGTATCCTATGAGAAAATTTTCGCTCAAGGATATCATAAATTTTTTCCAGGGGTATCCCGATACTTTAAACCATAAAAAAAAATGTATCATTGTATTTAAACCGATGAAAATTGTACTTCGTAACGAAAATTGAGGGGTAGCCTAGGCTACCCCTGCGCTCTTCATGGCTCCATCCCTGGTTTCAAGCAAAAGACCTTACCGAGCACTCATGGTTTATACAAGTTAGGAATTACATATACATAATTCGTTTATCAATCCTGTTGAAGTGTGATTATGAACAAGATGAAAAGTAGTTGAACTATATTTTTATAACGGCACTTTGGATCACTCATGTATCACTGGCCCATACACAATCATTTTCATTCTCCCAGCCATGAGGAATGGGTACGTAGTATAACAAAATAAATTATGTGTTTAGAAGGTTATGACTAACTAATGTTAGGCTTGATTATTTAATTTGAAAACATTGGCTATAAATAATGTAATATGAAATTTATCTAATGATTAATAGTCTCAAAACCAGTGTTTTTAAACCGGCCGGTCGGACCGGTTGGACCGCGGTCGGACCGTGTTTTTTGAGAATCACGGTTCGATAGGTCACGGTCTGACAGGCGTTTGTGAACCGTTGCGAACCGCTCGAACCGTTATTGAACCGCTCGAACTGAACCGTTTTGAACCGCTATCGAATCGTTTTTTCTTGGATTTTATGTTTATATCTATAATTTTTTGTGTTTTAGGTGATGAAACTCAATATGTTGATGTTCTGAGTGATGAATATGATGAATTAGTTTTACTTAATGATGAATAATTGGATACGTGGCGTGACATTTGAACTTAGAATTATGATGATGACGATTTGGTTTTATTTTGATGTTAAAATTTGTTTAAATTATAACTTTTTTGTGATTCTTGGTGTTAAAATCTGTTTGAATTATGACTTTTGTGTTATAACTTAAGATTATTGAACTTAAGTTGTGTTTAAATTAGAATTCTTATGGTATTATTTTGATAAATGTATATTTCGTCAAACCCCGGTCCAACCACGGTCCGACCCCGGTCCGACCGGTCCGATCAATAAAACTAAAATAACGGTTCGATGTCCGGTCCGATTTTCAAAACATTGCTCAAAACTAAATGAATTGATGAACAATTTCTTAAAACAAAATAACTAAATTGTGCAATTAATGGAAAGGTAAACCCACAAACAATTAAGCTTCCAAAAGTATTCACTTTTGTGTCTAACTACTAGATACAACTCTAAGTAAGCACAATTCATCACTAACTACCCACCCAGAGATGATCACAGATGGTTTAGCCTTACATCTTAACAAGAACAACTTTGATTTTGATTTGGAATTGAATGCCTTTGAATGGATTAAATGGTGTAGGAGAGGGGAGATAGATGGAGAAAATACCCAAATTCGTCCTTTGCTGTTGCACGAAAGTTAGGGTTTGATAGAAAGCATAAAACCCCTTGCATACCAATTAAATCTAGAAATACAAGTGAAATCAGGCATACTATGTAAGCTATGTCCAAAAGGACGTAGATAGCCTACATCTTCCTCTTACCAAATGTTCTTCTCTGCCTTACATTCCAGAACACTTCAAAAAATCCCGGTAGAAGCTACATCCTTTATGCGATTTTCCATTTTCTTCTTATGTAGTTGCTCGAGAGCTTTCGTTGACTAGTTATGGATCCCGTAACTTCATTCATAGCCCAAGTTAATTATGCTTATTTGAAGCTTACAAGGTCCGAAAACATCTTTACAGTCTTCATAGGTTTCGAATAATATATATTTTTAAGACCCAATGATCAGCATTCCAAATATATATCAAAATGACTATGTTAAATATGATAATTGAATTACAAACATAAATGTAAACACTTGAAACACACACGAAAGAAGAATACATGCATTAGTAATCATCTTATAAGATGCAAGTAATTTATTAAAATATGATTTATTAGTAAACGAAAGTATAACTTTCTTTTCATGTGACATGAATCGTATCATATATATGTTCAAATTTTAAAAAGTATTATTGTTCATATCTTGCATGTATTGTGATACATCATACATGCATAGATCATTGATGCATGCAATTGCAATATGCATGTCATTTTAGAGCATTGAATCAAAACTATAATTAGTTGTTACTTGTTGATTTTGTTGGAGAAGTGCGCTAATGATTAGGCCCATCTTTGTGGTGTCAATAACTTGATGGCCAATGCCCTACATTATACAATCATTATCATTGTGTATCATCTCATGGGTCATGATCCTTAACAAACTAATTAACGAGTGATTAGAGATTCATATTTAAACTTGGGGACAAATAATATTTAAGGAAAAAAAATACTATGTTTGTATAAGGTTTGTTAATATATAAATAATTTTTCGTATGAATTACGAGAGTTTTTCTCTAACTAATAAAATACTATAATAGTGTGGATAAACACATAAAAATTTTATAATACCATTTTATTTAATACACCTGGAACACCCCATGAGGTGGGTGATGGGCTGACGCTTGTGAGTTTCTTCATGAGTTTCCTACCTCGTTGAAGATCCCGTTGGTAAAGTTTAAGTGAGAGGAGGAGCTTTGATGAGTTCAAGAACTCATGAGGAGGAACTCTGGCCACTAAGTATGCGTAGTCGAGCTTGCCTCCTCCTCCTCATCGATATGCTTGATCCGGCCTCTCTTGGGAAGAAATATAGAAAAACAAGTTTAAGAAATTAGTAATTAGTTTACTATCTATTAATCATTTATTAATAAATATAATTATATGAAATAATCTTTCACAAAAGCATCAACATCAATATTTATAAAGTGATATCAACAAATCATATAGCTAGACACATACATGAATGAGAATTGTGGTGTCCGGTAGCACTAGGAAACATCCGTACACAACTTGATGCATGTCAAGATCGATTAGCTAACTAGTTTCAACACACTAATAGTCTAACAATATGCTTTTCGAATGACAAAAATGTGATACACGATGTTTGATGGGGATAGGTAATAAAACACTGACCCTTGAAACATCAGGCATGACAAAGCAACATAGTAATATACCCACAAGAGCAAGGTCGGACTCAGATACAGGTCATACAAGAAAAGAGGCTTCAAAAGGAAGAACCGCACAAGACCAGATGAACTACCAAGAATGAGTGGCATCCGTACAATCTGCCAGACCCCAATAAGGCTCGGATCGGAAATGTAATGCAGCATATAGAGTCTTAAAAGACAGACATACAGCCCGTCGAATAAAGATAACCATTTGAAGCCTAGAAACTCTCAAGAAAAATAAGGAGTTCATGACCTGCCAACTAATTAACCTTTGATTTAAAGTTCAATATAAAAACAACAAACAGATCGATACTTAGCACTAAACACTCAAACCCATGGTTAATTGCAAAAGTCGCAAACGTTGTTAACTCGGTCGAGTGGAGAGTTACGAGTACTGGGCCATAACTAGGGAGTACAAAAAAGGTATCTTGGTGCAGTCATCTTGTAGCAACAATGTGAACACCAACACGATTTTTTGAAAAATGTAAATTCATTTATAAGTTAAAAAAATATAACGCATAAGATAAGATATTACAAATTAAGAAAAAATTCTGAATCCACTCACTGCTAAAGAATTACTTTCTTAATAAAAATCATAAATTACAGGATGTTGTCATGCTAAGTAACTCAAATGACAATTATTGATGTTACACGTTGTCACATATTGCGTGACAATTTTTAATTAGGTTATTACTTCTTGCTACCTTACCGACAACCCATAAACAAAAATGTAACACAAAAAATAATCAAATACAAAAACATACAAACGTACAAAAAATAACAAAAAAACAATCTAACAAACAAACACATACATGACATCAACCAATAGCAACATAACACCTCAAACCATCAACTAATAGCAACACAACACCGCAAGCCACACATAAAACACTATTTTATGACATCAACCAATAGCAACATAACACCTCAAACCATCAACCAATAGCAACACAACACCTCAAACCATCAACTAATTGCAACACAACTTCTCAAGCACACACAAAATTAAACAATATTTTATGACATTAACCAATAGGAACACAACACCTTAAACCACCAACCAATAGCAACACAACACCTCACATAACACATAAAACACTATTCATAAGATTTGTCTTTCAACCCAGTTAAATTTATATTGATTATATGTTTGAAGATTGTAATATTTTAATTGTCATGTGATTTGATAAAAAAAATTGAAAATGACATGAAAATCTCTTGGTTAAGAGTGCTTTCCACATTACCTCATGGCTTATCCCACTTGCATTTTCATCATTTAACACTTTTTTACAAATTAAAGTAAAGGTCACTTTTTATATAGTCTAATAGTGTTGTATTATTAAGAATAATATATACGTATTATCATTTGCATTATTGCTAAGCATGTTGTAATCTTTGAATATAAAAGGATATAAGGTAGGTTTAAAAAAATGACCGGTTTTAGGGATTTTCAAATGTACTAAAGTGTTGATGGCTTATATATACTATAGTGTATGGCTTATATATACTATAGTGTACTTGAAAGTTGAAACTTATCATAATAAATCAATCTCTACCATAAGATTTTTAGATAACTTCTTTTTATATGTTTGACATATATACACTTTAATATTAAACTCTGTTAAATACCCGTGTAACAAACGGGTTGAATAAAATATATTAAAATAAATATTTAGATAATTGTATACTTTTCTTATGAAATAACTTGGTGTTAAATTGTATAGCTTTTTAGAATTTAAATTTACTATTATGATAACGAAATTGTTGGAATTCTTTATTTTAAATTTACTATTCTGATCATGAAATTGTAGGAATTCTTTATTAATCCATTCAATTTCAGTTGTACAAAGTATAAAATCACTTAGGTTTAAAAATCAAACTTAGTAAGATTATGCAAAATTAATTCAATCAATAACCAATTTTTTTAATTTAATTGAGAGAATTAATGTGAGAGTGACACACATGATAAAGTGATATGACAATGATATGTCATGCTTGAGATAATAACATGTAACGAGTATAGGGAGATAGGTTCAATCACATATATCACTTTATAGTCTTGAAAAATTACAATTTTTTTCAAAGTATAAGTTTGTAATACACAATGTATAATGTACTTTTTTTCGATCTCATCAAAAGAATATTGCTGGAGAATGAAGATTCAGCCTTTCGTTCGCAACAAGGTAGCCATAAAGAGCATGCTTTGCATAAATATGTAATTTTGCATGTTTAAAGAATAATATTTGTAGGTAACTGCCCCTTCAAAAAACCAGAACAATATTATTTATTTATTTTTCTTTGATTCGATAATATCTTGTGATTTTTTTATTATTATGAAGTCCAACAAAGTTATGCCAATAAATTAAATAGTAACTTGTAACATAAAAGCCAACAATGATGATTGTTAATGTCACACATGGTGTTCTTTGAAGCTCGGCAATTTTGACAAGTAAAGCAATTGGGTATTTTTTTTCTTTAAAAAGGGAAGACAATTTCATCAAGAAACAAATAAAATAACAACCAACGATTACTCTAAAGTCATTTTCATCAAAATACAATATATAAACTATCCCATGTCATCACCACAACAAAAGTTCGTAAAACCCCAATAAAGAACATTAAATATTATTAGTGAAAAATTCAAGTATAAAATATATGTTTTTGTATACAGTATGAGAAAGACATAATGAAAAATAAAAAAAGTATAACTTACAATGTAAATTGAAATTCAAAAAGATGATTCGGAGACCTTATTTTCCCCGCCATCTTCATAAAATAAAAAATATAAAATATTAATGTTTTATTGTGTCTTTTTTTACCTTTATTGCGCGCCATAAAGTTATAAATTGCACAATGACATTATTTTTATTTATTTTTTTTTAAGGAGAGTGACTGGGGAACTAAGTCTTTTATGCACATTTTGCAATTTCGATTTACATTATGAGATAAATTATTTAGTCCTTCATTGTGTCTGTTTATATCATTCTGTTATTCTCACTTGAGTCATATTGTTAGATCATATTTTTATCTTTTAATTAACACTAACTTGGTGATTGTATTTAAAGCTTTTGAATGTTCCATAACGTTTTCAAAGCTGGATTGGACGTTGAACCAGTCTCCTTACCGGTTCATTAGTCAGACTAAATTTATAAACTAGATGATGCCATAAATATTTTAGATACAAATACATAAAATATAAACTTGGGTTCCTATCAAACCTTTTTTTCAATTGACCACTGTTTTTCCGCTTCGACCAGCCGTTCAACTCAAAATAGTTCAAACCCTCAACCTAAACCACCGAAGACGCTAAACCTTAGTTCGATTTTCAAAATATTGATCAATGATTCCCGAATAGTATTTGACACTTAGTAATCATTAAAGATCTTTTTTTATGTAATCTTTAACATACTTTTTATATGTTCATTTTCATGTATGTGCATGATTAATGAGTTTAACACCTTTAAATCGACAAGTGGCAGTACATACTAAAGCTAAATTGCCAATTTTGTTTTCTCTTCTCAAGTTTCTTGTACGACATTGATATGTGTGTATGAATTGATCACGGATAACAGTTTATTCATGGGTCCTAGGTAAGGTTTTGGTCTTTTGTTGCCGTTATCTTTTCACCAGTTGACAAAATTATTAATTCACCTAATTATGCTTTTAATAATTGAGAAAATATTATTTTTATTTTGGATATATAATTTATACCCAATATTAAAAATCAAAATATGTTGTGATCATCATATCTTGTGTCATGGGTTGAAAACAACATATTTTGATCAAGGCGGCCGGTCAATGTCAATAGGACGATAAGAAGGTTAAGTGACAGATTCTTGTGAGAACGAATAGGGATGGCAATGGGTCGGGTCTGGGACGGGTTTAAGTAATCCCAACCTCAGACCCGATTAGAAATGGGTGTCCCAGACCCGATCCAAAACCCGTCGGGTCTATGTCGGGTATTTACCCGTCGGGTTTCGGGTCTACCCGTGAGTACTCGGGCCTACCTGTTTTTCACATAAAACTTACCCGTTGGGTATGCCCGTCGAGTTTGCTCGTCGTTATTTTTATAAAATACATCATATTATATAATTAAAAGGATACTTCAAGTTATCATTATATCATAAATTCACAATGTTCAAATGTGCTTGAGAATTCACAAAATCTTATTAAAAAAGAATGGTTTGGATGTTTGGTCGAGACTTAAAAGTTAAAAACGTTAATGGATTATAGGAAACGTAATATAAAAAACATTTAAACATATATATAAAAAATATTAAATTATTTTTGGGTATGCTAGCGGGTCTACGGGTCTGTGTTATCGGGTAATCGGGTCGGGTAATAGGGTTCAGCAGGTGACCCGACCCAGACCCGCGAAAGTTTTTTTCTTAAGACCCAGACCCGACCCTATACCCATGGACCCGACCCCAGACCCGTCCCAAATGTCTCGGGTTTCGGGTTTTTCCAACGGGTTCGGGTCTGACTGCCATCCCTAAGAACGAACGTGTGGTTGATAATAATAAGTCGTTTGGTTGATCACAAACGCTTTCTCTTTTTCTAGTTGGCTCGTTGCGAGTTGCCTAAGACTATCCCCATTCACAACCAACCCAACCCAACCTTTTAATAAAAAACTAATTTCTCTCTCTTCCACCAACACAACCCAACTATACCCAATTTTTCACTCTCATTAACAACCCAATCTTTAATACCTTTATTAATTAAAAAATATATAATTTATGATTTTAGGTTTTACTAAAATTTATTAGAATATATATATCAAAATAATAAACAACTTAATTTAAAAATATTTTTAAAAAAAACATATACATTCATCCAAAATATATAATGTTGAATTTTTAGACAATAATATTTATTATGTATTAAAAAATTCATTTTTTAAACGAACTCCGTTTTTAATAAAATTTATACTGGTACGTTCGTAATAAAAAACTGATTAAGACGGTGTTATTAGATTTTTTTAAAATGTTAACTATTAGAAGTTATTAATAAAAAACAAGATTATAGCTAAAAGTAATTAGAGTGATATATAAAAGAAAAATGAAATAAAAAAGAGCCCAATATAATGGTGACAAGTGTCACCCAATCTTTATATCAAACTAGATTGTATGGGTGAGCGGATCGGCCATATTTAATGCTTTTTTCTTTATTTTTAATTTTGAATAGTGTCTCAACCAAACAAAATGTCACCAATGAGGATGGTCTAATAGGTTTGATTGGTTCGCTGCCGTGGGCTCTATCTATCTACGGTTATGGGTTCGGCTCCACGGCTTGTTGCCTGACTTCTTTCTGACTTGTTCTCAGCCGATGAAAATGTGGTAACTAAGTAACTAACCGGTAGCTGCTGAAGCAGATGGGCCTGGCCCATGTTTAAATTAAAACTTTTGCATATGAAAATGAAATGTCATACAAATTTACTTATTTACCTTATTTGCTAATTTCTTAGCATAACTCACTTATCAGTTATCACCTTAGACCTCTCATACCTCTTAATTTGAACTTATATCGTACTTTACTTTGAAATATTTATGACTTTAATTTAGTTATTGTTTTAACATTCAAATTTGAATATGTCTACTTGTTTTAGTATGTGAGGCATTATGACTTTATACTTAACTAAAATACGGAGATATATAAACTTAGAGGTCAAAATGATAACAAAGTCAAAGTCAGGGGATCAAAAACATAAATATGTCAGTAGAGTTAGGGGATTAAACTTGTAAATAAGACAAAGTAAAAGGGCCAAAGAGGAAAAAACCAAAACATTTTTTATCCAATAGGTTAACGCCACGTCGCAGAAAGGGGGAGGTACACACCGACTTTGTATATTAGAATACTAGTTTAGTGCCCGCGCTACGCTCGGGAACACAATTCAAGTGATGCTTTTAAGGGTGTTCATGATTGTTCCATTCAGTTTTGAGACAAAATCGTGGTAAAACGGAACACATGATATATTTTTAAAATTTAGATTTTTAGTATAGCAATATTATACTCAAATTAAAGAGAATAAGGTGCTTAGTTTTATAGTGTAATTTATTTTTTTAAATCATATAAAAATGTTATGTATATTTATAAAACATTGAGGTCTTTAATTATATTTTATTATTAACTTTATCCATAGGTTTTATTTTTAAACCCAATAAAATATAAACCGACTCACGTACACCCCTTGTAGTAAAGGGTTAAAAATATAAATACTCTTATATTTTTCAAAATTCTCCAAAATATTAGGGGACCAAAAATGTAATTAGTTTTATTATAATAAATTTTATATAAATATTTTAAATAAAAAATCATTATTGTGAGATAATCTCTCAAATAATGCCACATAAGCTAAAAGCTATAAGAAGATGCCACATAGGATTTTTTTGTTTTGCTATATTATATAAGGATTGTACAATAAACATTTTTAATCTATTAACTTTTTTCATTATCATTAGTTTGATTTTTCTTCGGTGACTTTTGTTCATTATGATTAAAACAATTGTGCATAAGTTTATATATATATTTTTTCGGCCATCTCAATATATTCTGTTAAAACCAAAATTGTATTAAAATGTAATATTTTTTGTATCGTGTGTTATATCGGTCGATTGTAACGTGCTTGTACTGCGAAAAATAATACCGATTCCGACTAAAGAACATCAGTACCATTATAAAACTCTTTTATTATCTACCCATGCTAATGTCAAGGTCACAACACACGTAACGAAGGTCACAAAGACTCCACGTTGCGCGGGTCTATTGTCATAAAAGACAAAGACATAAGTATACCCTAACGCCCTCAAGTTTGTAAACCGATGGTACCTAATGTTGATGAAATGGTGTCGGTCCTAATGAGTGATGGTTCAACTGTTCAAGTCTTGTTATAATAACTAGTCTAGATATAAAGATAGAGTTTGGGTGTGTAAATTTTGTTATTAAAAAGTTGTCCATTTATGTACATGTACATAAATTAATAATAACACTAAAAAAATGTTAAAATGTATAACCTAGAATTCAACATCAAACATTATCTCTCAATATAGTCATATTGAGTGGTATGTGCTTATGGGTTATTTTGTGTTGTTGCATATTGTCTGCTGGTTTGGATAAGGTAGAAGGGGGCAAGGGGCTGGGTTTATTGGATCATATGTTTAAAGCTTATTGGGCTTGTAATATGTTTAGAGAACAAGGCAACAAGCAACTAGTCAAGTGCGTGTGTGAGGGTAGAGGTGCACAAATCGGTTTTTTTGAAGAACCGGTTCCGGTTCTAGAACCGGTTCCGGTTCTTGTTGGTGTTAAAAGAACCGGTTCTTACAAGAACCGGTTCGGTTCTAGAACCGGTTTTTGGTGAAAAAACTAGAACCTAGTAACCGGTTCCGGTTCCTAAAGAACCAGTTCCGGTTCTCAAAGAACCGGTTCCGGTTCCTAAAAAACCGGTTCAGGTTCTTAAAAAATACCTTTTTTTCTACGATATGGGCCGGAAGTAACATTAAAAATTTAAAATATTACAAGATATATAGCTTTTAAAACATTAAATAAATAACAACACTAAAACATACCGGTTTTTCAAGAACCGGTTCTTCCAGGAACCGGTTTTTCCAAGAACCGGTTTTTTTAGGAACCGGTTCCGGTTCTTTTGGAACCTATAATTTGGAAAAAATAGTAGAACCTACGGTTCAGTTCCGGTTCGGTTCTTGTAGAACCGGTTCTTCGAAGAACCGGTTCTTCGAAGAACCGGTTCTTCGAAGAACCGGTTCTTCGAAGAACCGGTTTTCGGTTATTTGATCGGTTCCGGTTCCGGTTTTTTTGTGCACCTCTATGTGAGGGTGACTTAGTGTAGAGGTGCACAAAATAACCAGTTCAATAACCGAAACCGGTTATTAACTGATTGAGAAATAGCTGGTTAGGGTATTTTTTTTAACCGTAGGTTCGTAACCGATTAGGGATTTTTTATGAATAACTGGTTATTAACCGGTTTTTTTTAAACTGAATTTTAACCGATCCACAGGTTAACCGGGAAAAAACCCGAAAGATAATAAAATATTAGAAAAAACCGGTTAATTAACCGAACCGTTTAAAGTAAAATAAGCAAAAATTTTGAAAAAAAAAAACGGTTAATTAACCGAACTGGTTAAAGCGAATAACCGATTTTCTCAATAACCAAAAATAATCGGTTAACCGAAATTAACTGATTTGTGCACCTCTAACTTAGTGAGTATCGTGCACAAATCGGTTTCAGTTAATTAGCTATTCATTTTAATCAGTTCGGTTAATAACCGTTTTTTAACGCTTATTCACTTTAACCAATTTGGTTAATTAACCGGTTTTTTGTAATATTTTTTTTATTTTTTTTATTTTTTCCTATTAAAAAACTGGTTATTCATAAAAAAGATCTCTAACCGGTTATTTCTCAATCAGTTAATAGCCACTTTCGATTATTTAACCGGTTATTTTATGCGTCTTTACGTGTGAGTGTGTAAGCTTAGTGTTACCCGTTTACTCTCTAACACACACGCGAATTTTAGTGGCCCGTGGAGTGATTTGTTGCTCCTTAATCAACAAATAAGCTGTATTTTAAAGTTTAAGAATCATCTATCCAAATTAATTGTCGGATTTGAATCTCAAAACCCAACATACTAGATTTATAAAAGAAAAATGTATTCCATAGTTATAATTTTAGTTTTTAGACTTTTGTCACGTATTTTTTTTTTGGTTTACAATTTTGGTTATTGTTTTTATTGCATGTTTGATGCATGTAGTAAGGTATTTCATAGTTTAGTTTTGGTCTTTAGACTTTTACCACAAATTTGTTCCTGGTTTACAACTTTTGTTCTTGTATTTGATACATGTGTTTGATGTATGTGATACAAGTTGTTCCAATATCTTTTACCTTGATGCACTAAGGTACAACTCACTTTAGCATGAGTTGCCATTTTATTACCCTTTCTTTTACTATATAGTAATCACTTTTTTGTAGTGAAAGAGAAAGACGATACAGTGTGTTAAGTTCGATATCGTCTCCAACGGTTACGTCGCGTTGTAGGTTTAACCGCCAGAAGATGGTAATGTCGGTTGTTACTGTAAGTGTATGTGGATGTTAATCTTGGTTGTTACTATATTCTAGTTTGCCGGTTGGCAGTATACATCTAGTTTGTATTAATAAACCATCTTTATAATTTTAAAATATTAGCACAAACAAATGATCTTATAAAAATACATCACAACCATCTTTATAAAATATTAGCACAAACAAATGATCTTATGTATTTTTCTTAAAAATCAAGATGTAAACTGTTAAAAAAAAATATTTGATGTATAACTTTTTTTAAAAATAAGCTAGGCTGATAAACATCATCCCTGTATTCACCATCATACACACAATGTATGTGTTTTTATATATTATCTCACAATAAGTTAATATGGATTATCATTTACCACCTAAATAAGTAGATAAGCAATAATACCCATGTTACAAGTTCAATGTTTCATCCAAATATTTAAATCTTGAGTGGATGATTAAATGCTCTATTTTTATTTAAATTACAACAATACCTTATAGTATAGTATTAAAAATTACAACATAAATAGCAAGTTGATAAGACTACAATGAATCTACCCACCAAAAATCCTTAAATTCCAACAAACCCTTTTGACTATTGTGTGTTCATTCCCCATGATTTGTTTTATCAACAAAAAAAAAAGGTAGTTGCATGTACTCAATATTATTTAATCATATATTATATGAATTTCATTCAACTTTTAACATAGAAATAGAGAATAATATCAAATAGGGTTAAATATTAATTCATGATATAATGATTTTTTTGCCTTTTAAGCTGTTTTTTCCCTGTTTAAAAATGCTAATTGTCCGTACTACTATTGATGGTAACAACTTTGCTGGTTTTAGAGTGCCAATTATATATTTATTAGCTAGTTAGATCCAAAAGCAAATTAGTTAATACTTATAGCTTGATCAAGTATAAACAAATCAATAATGATAAAGAAGGTGTAAAATACAAATGAATAAGTGTATGCATGTAAAGGTTATAAGGTCTATCATCTATTTTATTTATCTCGTAGTTTGTTACTCTTTAATTATCATTAAATTTTTACTAACCAGTCTATACACATAGACGTTTTATAAGTTATTTTATCATTTACTTATATGATCATCTTATTTCCCTTCTACCACATTCATGATACACCCAAACATATGATAAGTATAGTTATGCGACGTGTGATATTATGCATCGAATGTGTATCCTGTTATGATTTTGACTTAGAAATCAATTCTAATAGTGTTTTTTTTCTATAGTTAAAACCACTAAACAATAGTCCAACATGCGGATAACTTTATAGAACGTTTAATATAGTGTTAGAGACACCTAATATATATACTCTAATAATTACCTTAAGACTATGTGTTGTGGTGTCACCATGGCCATGAAAGGGGTCCATGTTTGCGTGGTGTGATGCCAACACCGCAATGGATATGGCGTCTAGCTAGAGGCGCGAGATATTGAGGCATAACTACAATCTTATCGTGAAGGGGCGGCTTTTTAATTTTTTTTATTTTAACTATTACTCAATACTAAATATCTATACTCTCACATCACCATCTACTATTTCTGCACCTTTCATCCTATTACAACACACCATATGTGCATATATGACAGTGAAAAGTGAAACCACTTTGTTTACCTGACGTCTTGCACACATTTTTATCATCTTTTATCTCATCTAGAGCACATAGATTAACATCACATACCTAAAGACACACTACACAACTATATATAATCCTTACTACAGGTAACGACACATCTTTTATATCTAGACGACTGACTAGCAAGGAGCTAGATAACCGAAAAAACGACCATTACAATTTACAATGTCAATAAATGGGTTTGCTTTCGATTTCAAGAAATGTTACCAATAGTGCAATTATATCAACAAAAAGAGTTAGGAACTATATATTACTGATGTTAGAGGCATCGCTTTGATCTCGTTTTTGCACCTGTAAGTGTTCGGTCATGATAGGGGCCGGGGTTGTATCAATTGTCATTCTAAAAAACTATATATTAATACTACTTTAACCAATTCTTAATTAGTGGCATGATCCTATTGATAAAAGATGTGTCATATAACTAAAAGATCGATTATGATAAAGTATACAAGTAAACAAATATAACTATGCATGCCTTGATATTTTTGTTACGAGGAAAGGGTTCATACAAGAAGGTTAAATATTGTAAGAATAAAAAACAAACTAAATTCTTCATTTCTTCGACCAAATAACATATAAAAAATGATTGAAATACAATATTAATTAAATCATCAATTTTGAAATTCAAAAAATAAATTTGAATAATATTCATTTATTTATTGAAACTACACATATGGAAGTCATGCGTAGATTATGAACTAACATAACCCACATGTGTAGGCATGTGTAGGTGAATTTAAAAGCAAAAAATACATAGGAATTGAAAAAAATACTTTAGTATATATATATTTTTTTGCATATAGTTATATACCCTACACATTTATATCTAAGAAGTAATTTTTTTAAAGAAAGATAAATCATTAATAAGTTTGTTTAGTGATTTATATATTTCTCGTTTTTCTTCTTGCAATACATGAAACATCTTAAATGAACTTTATCCATTAGTACGATCACAAATGATGGGTGATAGTTTTGTTTTTATTGTTATATATTTGTTAGATAAAATTTCTTATTAATATACGGGTAATACAAAATCCCTTTCAATTGCGACATTTGAATGCATATATAGAAAAAAACAAGATTAAGTATATATCGTTATTGACTTTTATTTGTGTAATGAAAATAGGAGACAAACAGGTTAATGCACTTGTTCCTGTTTATGTTGTTACGTGCCCACCCTAATTTCTGAAAGTTGCAACCACTCTCACCCACAAACTATAAAATAATAATAATCATGTATTGTTGATCTAGAAAACTCATCTTATAAATAATAGGGTTTCTGGATTTAATCACCTCCAATTAGGGCTGGCAATTTCTGACACGATAACATGACACGAAACGACACGGAATTAACAGGTTTCGTGTTTGACCTTAACAGGTGCCGTGTCATTAACAGGTTAACACGATAAAGACACGTTAATTATCGTGTCTTAACAGGTTAAAGATCTGTTAACACGATAGGTCACATGTTAATATTTATTTATATGAAATGTTAGTGGAGAATGAAGGTGGAGATGAGCTTTAATAGACTTTTAATTTTTTTTCATATTCGTTTATCAAGTATTATATTGGTTAAATACTATTTTTATGTAATTTTGTTGTTTTGGGTCTTAAGAATTATCATATTAAGTCATATTTATTATTTAAAACTTATAAATTTTTTGAAAATTTTAATTTTTTTAAAAATGGGTTTTTATCGTGTCATATCGTGTCTTATCGTGTAACCTGCTTTTTATCGTGTTCGTGTTCGTGTTTGGAAAAAATGACACGATAAGTTATCGTGTCGTGTTCGTGTTTGACCTTATCGTGTTCGTGTCTTATCGTGTCGTGTCTGACACGATATGCCAGCCCTACCTCCAATTATCGGTTATTAGCCGCTGTCACATTTAAGTATCACTTTGGCCAATATAACTTTCAACTAAACACTTTGGTGTCTGTATCACCAAAATTTAACGAATCCAAGTCACTTTTGGTTAACTTTTGGTTATCTTTTGGTGATACGGACATTGTATCACCAAAAGTTAACCAATTCAAGTCACTTTTGGTTACCTTTTGGTTAATTTTTTGTTAAATTTTGGTGATAGGGACACCGAAGTGTTTAGTTGGAGGTTATGTTGGCCAAAGTGATACTTGAGGGTGACAGCGGCCAATAACCAATAGATGAAGGTGATTAAATCTAATAACCTAAATAATTATATGACGAACAAATTATATTTTTCAGCATTTACGTTTACATTCTTTTTCACCAATGATCCTTTTTTGCTAAATTTTTCATCAAACATCCTTGATGTTTATAAACGTTTTTAAAAACGATGAAATTCTCACGCTTTGAATCTTGGACGCTGGATTGAATAATAAACGCTCGTGATCACTTCACACACTTTATACGCAAAATCTAATTTGTATAATAACCGGCTTCATCTAGCTAAATCATTAATCATGTTTAGTTATTCAAATAGATTCAAATCAGTTAAGCACTATTTTCTTATTTTGATATGTTAAATCCGAATAAACCTATCCAAATATAGTCAATAAATTTGAATAGATGAACACCCATGTAACACTTTGTAACTTATAACAAAACCAAATCATTTTTATTTCAAATTCTTGACATAATAAATCACCTTATACACGCTCCTTTGCTTTGCTACATTCTATGTATCCTCATTGTCATTCAAAGCAGCCATCAATATCCTATGACTTTATTTATTTTCATACAAACTTCGTATGTGGCTAAACTTATCTTTTCATGTGCTTAATAACAATTAACATGCATATACTTATTTAATAAGGAAGGATTAATGAAATTGTAAGAGATAGTACGTTCACTACAAGAAAATAAGCCTATTACAACTTTTTTTGGTAAAAAAAAGGTTGCATTAGGTAAAGTTGCATTAGATCAATTGCAACTTTTTTTATTACATAATGCAACTGTTTTTTTACATAATGCAATTTTTTTTCAAATGCAACCTTTTTTTAATGCAACTCTTTAAATAAGAGTTGCAATAGGTAACAAAAAAGTTGCATTAGATCTAATGCAACTTCTTCTAATGCAACTGTTTTGAAAAAAAAGGTTGCAAAAAAGTTATAAAAAGGTTACAATAGATTCATTTTTTAGTAGTGGTTTAGTAGTATTGTCACGAGTTTTTTAATGGTATATTGGTTTTCATTGGTTCCAACTATCACATGTTCTCTTCTATCGGTCCCAACTATTGAATTGGCTGTCAACGGTCCCAACTTTTATCACCTTGGTAACCACTGGTCCCGTCGTTAAATTTTTTTAACGCCGTTAAGTTTTTTTCAAATTCAATACCGATGTTATAAACTTTTTGATCGGAATGATAATATAAGTCGATTGATGTAAAAGTTACCTCAAAACGGCGCTCCGACGAAATAGTGCTTTAATCGGGTGTTTAAACCTAACGTTGCTTCAATCGGATGTAAAAATTTTATCGTTCATAGAGTCTTTTAAAGAAAACTTTTACATCAATCAACACGTATTATCCTTCCGATCAAAAGGTCTAAAACATCGGTCTTGAATTTGGAAAAAACGTAACGGCGTTAAAAAAAATTAACGACGGGACCAGTGGTTACCAAAGTGATAAAAGTTGGGACCGTTGACAATCAATTTAATAGTTGGGACCAGTAGAAGACAAAATATGATAGTTAGGACCAGTGAAAACCAATATACATTTTTTAATTAGGTATCTTGAATTCTTTTTATAACATTCACAACGGTTCGTTTTTTACCATTCGTGATTGACATGCTAGTCGATAGTAGGAGAAGGGGGGGGGGGGTGCATAGCAACCATAGATCGAGAGGGGGACTAGGGAGAAAACCACCTGGCCTGGTAGCCTGGTAGGGCTGGGCAGGTATCGTCGACAACTGCACTCGTTTA